>CM021750.1:5414819-6014819 GCA_011075105.1 Heteronetta atricapilla
CGCGCAGCCCCCGCGCAGCCCCCGCGCAGCCCCCGCGCAGCCCCCGCCGTACCTGAGCCAGTACCGAGGCGGGGAGCGGCTCCGAGGCCGGTACGGGTGAGTGAGGGGCTCCACGGCACCTGCGGGGAGGGGAACGGGATGGGGATGGAGTAAGGGGCAGCCCCGATCCCGCGCGGCGGGGGGAGGTTGGGGGGCTCCTCCAGAGCTGGGGGGTTAGGGAGTACTGTGCCCCCTCGGGAGGGTGTCACTGATCCCCTGATTATCACTGATTTGGGGGTTTCAGCATAAAAGTGCCCTTTCTGAGCTCCCCCACCTGTATGCTTTTCCCTTTCTGTGGTGCCAGCGCTTGCTGTCCCAGCTGTTTTTTTGGGGTGCAGGGTGTGGGTACTGGGGTTATGGCACCCCTCTGTGGAGTGGGGCCCCTGCTCTGCTCTCGGGACCTGCAGGGAGGATGGAGGCATTCCCTGCCACAGGGATGGCACAGTTTGAAGTCTGTGTGCTCTGCTCACCTTTTGCCTAGCTCTGGGGCTGGTTCTTGCTTATACAAGCAAGGATCTCTTCTAGCAGAGAATAATAAGGTCTTGTACACCTGGGCGAAGCGCACCGAGCAATAGGAGAGCTAGATCTTGCCAAAAGATAAGCTGAAAAGTGTGCCCGAAGTTTGTTCTGCACGGCTTCTGCATGACTGGAAAATTGGGGCCGTGCATGCTCTGTTTGTGCATACCCATAAACATGTTTGTATAAGCAATCACCCACCTTTGGCTTATAACTCCGAGCATTGCACAGGAAAAAAAATAGCTTTGGGCATATTTGCTGCAAGCAATTACGTGGGAGAACTTGTCTGGAAAATCAGATTGCTCTGCGCTCATCAGATCTGTGCCAGCATGCAGCCACGCGGGGCTGTGCAGGTAATGCCGTGCGGTGGTGTGTGCCCTCTCGGGGATTTTTCCCCCCTGTTTGGCCAGAAGGTGTGAGGACGGTGTTGCTGCAGAGCAGGGAGCTGCCCACTCCGTCCTGGTCCTGGGAGCACCTGCCTGGTGTCGGTGGGGAGCAAGGAAATGGGGCTCTGCTGCTCCTGGGACTGGGGTGGGGAGGGAGGGCTCCAGGAAAGGACCCTGTTCACATGGTTCTATCTCTTCTACTTAAGCCCATGGGATTTCTGCCTCCACTGAGGCCAGACGGCATACAGTTACTGCAAAGTCTTCCCTCTGGGACCCTGTAGCATCTCTTGGTAGCAGTAACAAAGCTTTTCCTTATCCCTTATTTTTCCTGAGAACAGGGGTGATCAGTCACAGGCAGTCAGCCTGTAGGCTCTCGGCAGCAAGTAGAAAATGTATTTCACAAGCAGGTTCTTGAAATCTGTTTGGGGAATATCATTAGATTGGCATCTGGTACAGGCAAAAACTGTGTGTGTAATCTGCCTTCGGATCTCAGCCCTGATATTTGCCACCAGGACTTGGCAATATGAAGAGCAGAGTTAGCTCCTGGGCTAAATCTGGCCTCGTCTGAAATACAAATTCCCATCTGGAGGGCGTGCAAGAGATCTTCGTGTTTGTAGTAAAATGGCACTTTCCATCAAAGCAGGCAGGGGACTGCTGCATCCAACTGGAAAAAGCTGCTGTTCATTTTTGTGGAAGTTCTAACTCTGCTTTTTTTTTTTTTTTCTTCTCTTGAAGAATTAAATAAATGTTATGGGATTAGTACAAGATGGGCTTGGGAGTTACTCCTGTTGGCCATGGCAGTGAACAGAAAAGATGTGGCCAACATGGCAGCCTGCTGTAGGCAGTCGGTGGTCACAGAAGAAGTTTGTGCTCCGCTTGCTCATAACGTAGTATTTCCCTTGAGGTTGGCACTAGGGGTTAAAGGTTTTCAAGAGAAGCATTTGTTTAAATATTTTTAAAGTTTCCAATAGGGGCCTCTTTGTTCGCTTTCTGAGCCATGTGCCTGCCTTGTTAAAGACTCAGCGCTCGTAAAATGCCACTTCCAAACCCTGGATGAATAGGGCTGGAACATGGAGAGAGGCAGAGATAAGCAGCGTTTGTATCCGTGCATGCAAATCATGGACAAAACATCCCTAACTGAACAAAAGGAACCCAGGAAAAAGACGACAATGAATATTGAGTGGTGCTCATAAAGGGACTTATAAAAATCATCTGCTCCCCCAGAAAGAGTCCCTTTTGTGCCAGATGTCCCACACATTTCTTCCAGCTGTGCCATGAGGCTGAGCGGCTCCTGCACCTCACTGTTACCTTGTGGAATTGTCTTCTCGGCTTTGGGGCCAAACAGTAGCAAATCAATGAGTGGGGCTCCGCTGGCTGCAGGGGAGCTTGGGCAGCCCTGGCTCCAGCGGGCACAAGGGCTTTGTTGAGCATCCAGGTGCAGGGATGTGGCCTCGGTGCTCTGTTACCTGCTGTGGGCATGGCCCCTCGGTGGTTATTTGGTGGTTAGGAGGGTTCTGTTTGCCCTCCTGTCTGGGATAAATGGGAAGGGTTTAAAGCCAGCCCTGCTGAGTGCATGTGCTCAGGAGAGATGTCAGTGCCCAGCCATGGCAGCGCTTCCCTGCAGGGTGCCCCTGGCCTGATCCTGCACCTGAAGCTTTTCTGGCTCTCAGGCTACTTCTCCATCCCAGCATTTCCCACTGGATGTGGGATCCTTCTTCCCCAGCACATTTCTGCCTTTGCTTGTGTCTTTTTCCCAAAAACTTCTGATTTCTCACTTTGCAAACCCTTGAGTGCACTCATGAATCCATCACTACCCTGGTCTCCCGTGATGCACATCAGGGCATCCCGTAGGGGCCAGCTGGGGTCCCTTGCAGAGAGGTGACAGTGGCTCAGCTCCTCTCCAAAGGCTGAGCCTTCCCGTCCCTGGGCTGTGTCATGCTGCTCGCTGGTTGCACGAGGGCAGGATCCTGATCTGCGGTCCGCAGGTGGTCCGCAGCAGGAATCGGTAGGAGCAGATCTGTTGTCAGCTCGGTTAGCCTGCTGTGCAAGATTCTGCCCTGGCTGGAAAGTTACCAGGGGTCCACGAGCTGGAAAAGACAGGAAAGCCCTGCCTTTGGAAACTCACAGCTCCCACGCTTGCAGCTGGACTTGGACAGCTTCCTCCAAGTGTCACGTTAAACACCCTCCTCGCTCTTCTCTTCTCACAGCATCTTGCTTTGGTTTTAACAGCACCAGCCAGGAGCAGAGTGACACAAAACATTGCCGTCTGCACTCAAACGCCAGGCAGAAATCTCACAACCACTCTCCCTGTCGTCTGCTGAGCCTCTCGTGGTGAGGCTGATGGTGGGCTGGGAGCGGCTGCAGCCCCAGCACGTGGCCGTGTGTTCCCCTTGCTCTCTGAGGTGTCCCTGTGTCACTGTCCCACTAGGAGAGCCAGCCCAGGTCCCAGCACTGCCACAGATCTGCTCTGGTCTTGAGCTTGGAGTCTCCTGGCCTCTGGTTCCTCATGCCAAACTGTAGGGCTTGGCTTGAAGAGCTTCTGGAGGCCTCCAGACCTCAGCCCAAAGTGACTTTGGGCTGTTCCTGGTGCCTCCAGGGAGCAACGAGCCCGTAGGTGCCTTCAGCAAGGACTCAACAAGCACAACAGACTTAGATAACTTTAGTTACTTGCTCATGGGTTGACCAAAAAGGGACAAACCTCACGCTGGGGTAAGGCTGAAATCAGCTGGGGCATCCGATGCTGCTCTGAGGTTACCCGTGCTGCCTTGGGGATTCTCAACACGAAAAGTATCTAGACAAATATTTCAACCTTTCCTGTCTTGAGGAGGGCTGAGAAGTCTCCGCGTGCTTTTCTGTGGCAGCCAAAGGCTCCTTGCTTTCTGCTATTTCAATTAAACGTGCGGCAGGATGGGCAGAATAAAGGGGAGAGGCACGAGAATATTCCCCTGGCGTCTTTCCCTGTGCCAACACATTGAGTCACGTCTCCAGGGCGAGAAATATGATATAAAGATTAGAGAAGGAGGTCAGGCAGCAAATCTGTGATTGTGGGGCTGAAATAGCAGGCACTCGCTGCGGTTGTCTGTGCCCTGTGAGCCTGCTGGAGGTCAGCTGGGGATACTGGTCCCAGCAGATCCGGGAGGCAGAGGTCCTGCTAGGAGCTGTCAGTCTCAGTGTTCAGAGACACCGGCTCTGCTGCATCGGAAGCTCGGCTGATGAACTCTGCACCAGCCCAGGAACTCCTCTGGGCCATTTCTTTCCTTTGTGGTTGAACATGCATATTTCTGGGGAAAAAATGCACTCTAACACCTTCCTCCCAGAACAAGGACTTGGGCCGTGGATTGCTGCCTCAGCTTCTGGATGGCCCACGCCTCTCTTCCTCCAAGGACTGAAGTCTCCTGGCTCAGGTCAGCTGTCCTCCAGGGGCTTGTTTGCAGATGAGCTTTTGCTTTTGAAAGAGTCTGCAAGGTGAGCGTTTCCCCTGGTGATTATTCTTTGTCAAAAATCTATAATTATTCCAAGGCTCATCCATTTTGCTGAAAATGCCTGGCAGGAGCAGGCTGCGTGCAGCTCAGGGGACACGTGCAGGGTAAGGATAACAAACAACAGAGAACCTGCAACAGGAGACACCCCTTGACATGACTGACTGGACAGTCGGAACTGCCTGACCAGCTGATGTTTTCCTCTTGGCTACACCTTTAACACATGCTTTCGAAGGCCACGTTTAATGTGCAAGTGTATATGGCTTTTTTTTTTTCTTGCCAGCTGCCTCAGCCCAGGTACTGCGTGCTTCAGAGCGGAGCTGGCTGGGCAAGAGGAGTTCCTCCTGGCTCAGCTGCCGAGCACGGCAGGTATTTTAGGACTAGGTCAGAGAAAGACCCCGCCTGCTGTCGTGGGGAACACCCAAAAGGGGATGCTCTGCCCATTGGGTTCCCCTCAGAAGGGAAATGCTGGCCGTGGCAAAAGCCACCTAATAGCACAAGCTTGTTGGGACTTGTGGGATGTTAAATCCGTGAGGATAAGCTGTGAGATGGACATCTGCCGCTCACCCTGCAAATGGACCCAGACAAGAAACATCTCTCCCGCAGAGGCAGCCTGAGCTTTAGGGGAAGATGCTAACCCCAGTGAGCGTGGGAATGGGCCCCATACGTGGGGAACTGGCTTTTTCGGAGGAGTCCCCTCAGCATCCAGCTAGGCTTTCCTGTTACAGCCCTCCCGTCGGGACTGAAGGCACGAAGTGCTGTTTGAGAGGCACAGCCTTGTCTCTTAAACACCGTGTCCTTCCAGGTGGCACTTGGCCCAGACGAGCTGCTGAGCCCTGTAACTGGAGAGCACTGCGATGTCCTGGGAAGAGGCTGCTCTCATTATCCCACACGTGCGTCAGGGAGGGACCAAGGGCATGCCAGTCCTTATAAAAGGGGGGAAATTTTCATTCTCAGTTGCTTTTGGACTGGAAATCCATTCTGTTTCTCTGGTCTTTACGTGATAGTACTCACTGATGCTCCCTTGCTCTGCAAAATGGCCCACAAGGACATTGTCCTTGCAAAAGGAGCACCCCAGGGCAGTTAGCCTGAGCTGCAGCCTCTCATACTGCTCAGGACGAGCTTTGTGTTAGGGACTGAGCCCCGGCCTTCCCAAGGGCACACAGCTGGGTACAAGCAGGCACCCAGGGTGTCCGAGGAGTCTGGAGCTTTGTGCTCAGTGTGCAGAAACCCGGGAAGGGAGCTGCTGTGCTGGGGGATGCGCCAGCACCTCTCTGAGCTGCTAACGAGCAGCTGAGTGCATGAGACCTGGGGCAGGCCCTGGTTGTGTTTTAGTTTGGTTTTGGTTTGCTTTTTCTTTCCTCCATTTCAGCCCAGGGAGTTTAGCCTTGCTGGGGTGCAGGCAGCCTTTCTTTGGCCCCTGAAGGAGCCCTGCTGCTGGAAAGGGATGCACAAGCCTTCTGCACGGGGTGGGCACCCAGGTTAGGTGTTTCTGAGCACCCCTTTGCAAAGTGCTGCGCAGGGCTGGGCTTCACCTCTCTCACATCAGCCCCAGCCATTCAAATGGGCCATGCTCTGCTGCTCCAGCCTGCTGCTGTGCAGGTTACAAGCTCTAGAGAAGCGCAGGTGTCACAAAAAGGGGAACTGGGAAACAGTTCCACTTTGAAACTGGGCTTCAGTCCAGCAACAGAGAGAAACCGACCTTTGGGCAGCCCTCCAGAGGATCGTGGCTCCAGCTCCAGGGCCAGCCCGTGCCTCAGCCTTTCACTCGAGAGTCTTGCAAATATCCAGACAACGTGCCTGGGGTCTGCACAGCAAGACCCGATATGGGGAGGGGTTTCTGGGTTGATGTAGATTGCCTGCGTCTTCCCAGGCAGCAATCATTGCTTCCTTGTCATTCATGCCTGGGACAGCACGTGTTTCTGTCGTCCTCCCCTGGCCCCACCTGCACTTCTTGGGAAGAATTTCTCTTGGGCATGGGCCCAAAGGATGGCTTGCTGTCCTGCCAAGCGCAGGCACACGGTGGTGTCCCTGCCTTCCAGCCCGAGGCCAGCTCTGTGGTGCTGCCCTGAGCACAAGGATTCTGTGTCCAGGCTTCTGAGTCCATTTTGGGTCTTCTTTGACAATTTATTCAATAATACACAGGCAGGAGGTGAATTATGACCTGCAAAACTGCCTGGTGGGGTTTCTGCGAAGAAAAGCCCTGCGGTCGGGTGCAGAACCAGGCCGGGTGCACAGAGACACAGGGGTCGTGGGGGCACCGTGTCTAGAGCTGCTCTAATGTTGTCCAAGATCTCCAGCACAGAAGTAGGTGCTATTAGCTGACAGCACACGCGGCATCAGCACCGTGCATCCCTTCCACATCACCCATTTTAAACATGGTTGTGTCTAAGACCTGGCTCTGACCAGGTAAACACAGGGGTCTGCTCTTCTCCCTGTGACACCACGGCCAGCGCTTGTCCTGTCTGTGAATGCACAGCCCTCTCCTGAGCCTCTCACCCTCCCATTTCTCCATGTTCTCTATTCCTCCTACACACCAGCAGATACAGCCCAGTCCCTGCTTTTACACAAGGAGACGTGCTGGCTGCACTGCCCCAGCCCGGCCATTTCAGCTTGCCCGGGGAGGATGCGCCCAGGTCCAACCTGCACGGCTGAATCAGAAGGGGAATATTCCGAGCATTTCTGTCAACCTGCAGCCAGCAGAGCGCTGCCAAGGAGGCCAGGCTGAAACCCGAAGCGGCTCGTTTCTTTCCCCGAGGCTCAGCACTTGGCAGGGAGCAGGACCAGGACGGGAGGGAGGTGAGCACCCCGGGGGGCTGCCTTACCTGGCTGCCTCTGGGGGTTCATCCTGGAGTCCTCCTTGTCCCGGGGCACGAGGGGAGCTGAGAAGAGCCTGGGCTCATTGCCGACCCTTCTGCCCCTACGTGTGGTTCGTCATTTTGCTGCCCCACGTGTTGACCATCTCCTTCAGCAAGGAAAATCAACGGGCTGGCTTTCCCCCTTGAAAAGTGGGGAACTGGTGCGAGGCGTCCCGTGGGGCAGAGCCAGCCTTGTGCAGTGCTCACCCCCCCCGGCCCTTTTCTCCTTTATAGCTCGGTGTTATCTCAAGGTCCCTGGTGCTGTTTGCCTTGCCTCGCAGCACCTGCCTGCCAGCCGCCTGCTTCCCACCCATCTCCCTCCTGCTCCTGGTGGCGGGGGGCTCGGGCGTGCGGCACCCCTTGGGGTGGGGGAGCCCCCCATGAGGAGAGAGAAAAGCAGGCAGCTCTGGGAATTGCCCAGTGTGGGTTAGTGGGAGGGATACGCGGGGGGTTTCTCAGCTTCCCCATCCCTATCAGCCTTGCTGCTGGGTGTTTGATTAAACTGGGGACAGCCAAAACAACCCTCTTGGAGCTGGATGCGCGGCTGAGCTGCCGTGCCCTGCCCGGTCCAGCCCCTCCAGCCACGGGGAGCAAGGCTTCATCCAACACTCGGATGCTGTTAAAAATAGATCAGTTGTGAACTGGTTTTCTCCTCCTTGGTTCCTGGCCTGCAAGCTCATTCCTCCCTCTGGGCTGGCTCTGAAGCTTTCTGGATGCTGCGAGACGTAGGCTCCGTGCCAGCCTGCCGCTGCAGGGAGGCTGGGAGAGCAGAGACCTGCAGAAGTGAAATAGGTGGCACGGCTGCCCCCAGAATATTTGGCAGTTAGTGAGCACTTTCTCCTATAAAAATAAATAATAACAAAAAATAAAAAGTATTGCAGGAGGGGCTCGGTGAGGCTGCAGCCCCAGGGCAGCAGCTGGGGCTGGTGGTGCTCCCCGGTGAGGGGCTGTCTCGTCTGTCCTCTGCCTCTGTCTGCCTTCAGCTTCCAGCCCCTGGGTGCTGCTGGGGCTCTCCTGCTGGATTCTGCTCCTAGAAACCTTCCTCGTGGAGCTGGCTCTGTGAGTGGGCACAAATTGAAGTTTGGCCGAGTTAAAGGTGAACTGCAAGTCTCTCACTGTGAGGCTGGTATTCGGGGCACCACTTTCCTCTTGCAGCCCTTTTCTGTCCTTCTGACTTCTCCAGTGTTGCTTTTCAGGTGTGAACACTGGAGGCAATTTTAAGACGCAGCTGTGCAACCTGTTATCAGCACCAAATACATTGGGTTCAGGGCTGCACACAATCTCTCAGCAATTAAGTGGAAACCCCGGTGATGAATTACAACTGAGACCTCACGGGGCTAAGCAAATATCGGCCGATAACCACCGATAAAGCGAATTTCCAGTGTGCTTTTTCAACAAGCGCTGTTCCGGCGCCTGCTCCGCATCTCCCTGGGGAGGCCACACTGCCTGCAGTATTTCCCTGCTGCCCCTTGGGTTTCCAACCTGTTCCAGGGCTGCTCTGGATGCTGGGGCTTTGGGCTCCCTCCTGGTGATCCCCGCTATCCAGCGGTGCCCGGGCACCTCCTGATTTTGCTCTCGTTGCACCAAGGCTGTGCTGTTGCAGCCCCCAGGTTTGCCATTTCTTTCACTAGGCTCAGATGTGGCAGGAGGGCTGGCACCTGCTCAGTCCCTGCCTTATAGCCCCCCCAAATAAACCCATGGAAATACAGGAGCCAGATGAGGGCAGCCAAAGCCAAGGAAAGAAAGCACAGAGATGGGCAGGGAGGGAGACAAGCAACAAGCTGAGGTTTTGGATAGCTGCTCAAAATATCTGTTCCCTCAGCTATCCCACCTCAAATGCCCAAATCCTTCACCCAGGTCCCACAAGCCCATCTGCACAGGCACCATCACCTCCTGTGCATGCGGACGTCTTTGTTTTCTGCTCTCCCAGGGCAGCCTGGAAAAAGGCAGAGAATAAATTCACAGAGCTTCTTGGAAAAGCAGTCTTTGCCAGTGACTCTGTGAGACTTCTGAGCAGGTTTTGCCTGGGCTGGCATTTAATTTTGGGGTGTCTCTTCCCAGCACGGAGCTGGTGGCCCCGTGATGCTGGGAGCGGTGGAGCCGTGGCCGCACATCCCCGGGCGCGGAGCTCCCCTCGTCCTCTGGCTGCAGCGAGCGGCCGGAGCGCCAGGCAGGGAGCGCTTGGCTGAACATCCCAGCCGCATGGTTTGCAAGTGAAAATACGGCTTGTCCGGTGGCCAGCTCCACCCAGAGCAGAGAAAATCAGGCCGGGTTTTTCACTTGGCAAATCATTGCTATTGTAATGAAACGTAGCGGCTCTGAGGCTGCCGTCCTCGCTTGGAACAGTCCCTGCCTGGGTTTCGGGGAGGTTTGAGGACGGATCTGGCACAATTTCTGCTGCTGTCTGGGGGTTTTGGCAGTGCCAGGGGTACCTCCTGCCCGTGGGGTTTGCCAACAGGAGCTGTGAGCCGTGGGGGTCAGCACTGACAGCACATCTCCTCCCCATAGGGCCTGCAGCAACGATGAAGCTCCTGCCAGTCGCTCCTCTCCTCCTGCTTGTCCTAACGACGTTGGAAGCCAGACCAAAGCCTGCAGGTGAGCCCCGGCTGCTGTGAATTGCCTGGAGGGGAGAGAAGTGAGTGTGTGAGGGCAGCGAAGCTCTCAGAGGAGGGCTTGGTGGGGGCCTGATGCTTTGGGGCATCCCCAGGAGGATGCGGGGTCCTCACCTGCACCCCTCCACACATGTTGGTCTCCTGGTGGGGGGGACAAAGCAAATTCAGGGGCACCTCCCTGGGCAGAGATGGCCAAATCGGTTCCAGTTCCAAAAACCATGAAAGCACCATACGGAGAAAGGAGCTGAGTGTGTCTCAGAAACCTCTGGGCACTTGGGAGCAGCTGGGATGACAGCCCCAGTCTGGGCATCGTCCCAAGGGGCTCGGAGTGTTTGCTTACCATTACGGCCAAATTCTCCCAGGCGCTGGTGCACACAAGCCAAGCAAAATATGTTCATTGGCTTTTCACTTGCTAAACACCCGCCCGGTTTGCACTGGAAGTTGCACCCATGTATCCAAGAAAGGCTGTTTGGCTCGACCCTCTCGATGTGCATGTCTGTAGCAAGGCTTTTCATTGTCTCTTTTTTTTTCCCTTAAAAAAAAAAAAAAAAAAAAAAAAAAAGAATAGAAAGCTCTGGTTTTAGACAGGAACTGGAAAAATGCAGTAAAAAAACAGGAGGCTGGAGCTGCAGGAGGGACAGAGGAATTGCTGCGGAGATGAACACGCCACTGCCTAAAACTGCCTGAGCCTTGCCAGGGCCAATCCAGGCAGACAGAGATGTTTGTGCAGGGGCAGGGCAGCAGGAGGATTGGGGACAAGGGGACACTGCCATTCCCTACAGCCCCATGGCCAGGGCATGTGTCCCCTGCCTCTTGTTCCCACTCCCTCCCTACCAGACACCCTCCGTAGGTTCATTTGGCTGTGCGAAGGTGCCGGTGAGCCCCGACCTGCCCTCTCCTTCCCCTGTGAGCACCCCTAAAGCCACCTGAACGGGACACCTCTGCTCCTCGCAGGCTAAACCACCTCCTTGCCCTCTTCCAGCCCTCAAGTGCAGGACGGGCCCCCTGGACATCGTCTTCGTGATCGACAGCTCCCGCAGCGTGCGCCCCTTCGAGTTCGAGACCATGCGGCGCTTCATGATCGACATCATCGGCAACCTGGACGTGGGCCCCAACGCCACGCGCGTGGGGGTGATCCAGTACTCCAGCCAGGTGCAGAACATCTTCTCCCTCAAGACCTTCTTCACGCGGGAGGACATGGAGAAGGCCATCAACGGCATCGTGCCGCTGGCCCAGGGCACCATGACGGGGCTGGCCATCCAGTACACCATGAACGTGGCCTTCACCGTGCAGGAGGGCGCGCGCCCGCCGCACAAGAAGATCCCCCGCATCGCCATCGTGGTGACCGACGGGCGGCCCCAGGACCGGGTCACCGAGGTGGCCACGCAGGCCCGGGACGCCGGCATCGAGATATACGCGGTGGGCATCCAGCGGGCAGACATGAGCTCGCTGCGGGCCATGGCCTCGCCACCGCTGGAGGAGCACGTCTTCCTCGTGGAGTCCTTCGAGCTCATCCGGCAGTTCGGGAAGCAGTTCCAGGACAAGCTGTGCGGTGGGTGAGAGCCACGGCGGCGGGGTGGTGACGGGGGTCCCAGTGCCTGCTCCTCACCCTGTACCGAGAGCAGGAGAGAAGATGGCCCTCAGGGGGTGTTAGGGGTGGTCACACGCAGCCTTGGCCAGCAGGAGCTGTGCCTCACACAGGGGCTGAGATGTGTCCTGGGGCAGGCTGCCCTTCTGGCAATGCCTTTGCCTGCTGCCTCCATGTCCCAGTGCCCATTTCCCAGCCGGGTCTGCTCACATGGATGTGCAGACATAGCTACCTGGGCTCCTTCATGAAGAACAGCTGAGCTCTCAACAGTATCAATTAAAATTGAGCATCCATTTAGTGCTCGGGCAGACCCGAACACCAAAGTCGTTCAGAAACCTGCACAGCACAAGGGGTTCCTGTCCCCTTGCACTGGAAATCGGCCCTATGGGTCACCCGGCGGGGACAGGGACTGTGCAGGAGAGCTGTACGGGAGCTCTGACCCCTCTCTGTCTTCCAGGGGTGGACATGTGCATGGAGCGCGACCACGGCTGCCAGCACAGCTGCGTGAGCACCCCCGGCTCCTTCTACTGTGAATGCAACCCCAGCTACAGGCTCAACACAGATGGAAAGACCTGCTCCCGTAAAAACCTTTTCCTATTCTAACTCTCACAAGGGACGGGCAGGTGCAGGTGTTTTGGAGGGGAGCTGAAACGCAGCAGAGGGCCCGGCGAGGCCAGCAGCAGCCGGGTGCACTGTGTACCTTTGGGTGCCGGGAGGGCAGAGCAATATTGACTGCTTCTGGCCACCACCTTTCCTTCTTGCCTCGTGGTGCTGTGCCTGGGGAACTGCCCCAGGGACACCGAGGCAGGAAGGTGACGGGTGTCTGCTTCCCCCGCAGCCATCGATGCGTGTGCCGATGGGAGGCACGGCTGCGAGCACCAGTGCATCAGCGCTCGTGGGTCTTACTTGTGCCGCTGCCGCCCGGGTTACTACCTCAACCAGGACAAGAGGACCTGCACCAGTACGTGTCCATCTCCCCCTGCTGCTTCTTCCTTTCCTTCATTTGATTCTTCTCATCCTCCCCTTGTCCCTCAGTGTCTTCTCTTCCCTTTCCCCTGCCCTTGCTCGTGCTGGAAACACAGGCTCAGCATCTCCCCAGCTTTACTCTGCTGCCACAAGCAGGGCCCTGGTCCTGCCCCACGCCACAGTGGGACCCGCAGAGCCCCCTGCCAGCCTCCCCCTGCTTCCTTCTCTCCCCAGTGATCGATTATTGCAGCTTCGGGAACCACAGCTGCCAGCACGAGTGCGTGAGCATCCCCAGCGGGCACCGCTGCCGCTGCCGCCACGGCTTCACGCTGCAGCCCGACGGCAGCTCCTGCAGGGGTGAGTCCCGTGGGATGCACAGGGGCTTTGGGTCCCCCGCTCACACGGGGATAACCCCGTGCCCTTGCCTTGTCCCTCAGCCACCGACCTCTGCAACGGAGTGGATCACGGCTGCGAGTTCAAGTGCGTGACCAGCGAGGGCTCGTACCGCTGCGTGTGCCCCGAGGGGCAGCAGCTCCAGGCTGACGGGAAGGGGTGCAGCCGTGAGTACCGGGGTGCAGCACGGAGTACCGGGGTGATGCAGTGAGTTTCGGGGTGCAGCAGTGAGTACCGGGGTGCAGCTCACCCTCTGGCCTGCAGTGTGGAGCTGTCGGGCACCCAGCTCCCAGCGAGGGCTTCACCCACGTGGGCAGCTGCAAGGGGCTGTGTGTTGATGGATGAGGGCTTGTGTTGGCAGAGATGAAGCCCAGAGGGTGCAACAGGAGATCTGGGGGAAGGTTCAGGAAAAGGGAGACCTAGGAGGGACATCCAGGGGACCCTGGGGTGGCCGTGGAGCAGGTTGGAGGGAAGTCCCCAGGCATTCTTGCCCCACTTCCCAGCCTCACCCCTCCCAGGGGCACAAGCAGCATCCTGCTGGTCCCTTCTCACCCCGCCGTGTGCCCGCAGGGTGTGGGGCCGGGCACGTCGACCTGGTGATGGTGATCGACGGCTCCAAGAGCGTCCGGCCCCAGAACTTCGAGCTGGTGAAGCAGTTTGTGAACCGCATCGTGGACCTGCTGGAGGTGTCCCCGCAGGGCACGCGGGTGGGGCTGGTGCAGTACTCCAGCCGCGTCCGCACCGAGTTCCCCCTCAACAAGTACCACAGCGCGGATGAGATCAAGGAGGCCGTGATGAAAGTGGAGTACATGGAGAAAGGCACCATGACCGGCCTTGCCCTCAAGCACATGGTAGAGCACAGCTTCTCCGAGCTGGAAGGGGCCAGGCCCCTCTCCCACAACGTACCCAGAATCGGGCTTGTCTTCACGGACGGGCGCTCCCAGGACGACATCTCTGAGTGGGCCAGGAGAGCAAAAGAGTCGGGTGAGAGGGGCAGGGGGCTGGGAACCATCCCAGGATGGTTGCTTGGGATGATTGTCTCTTGGGATGTGGGTTTAGCCTGCTCACAGCACCCAGGCTTGTGGAGTTGCATTGCCTGCATCCCAGCCATGCCTGCACTGTGGTGTCAGGATGCTCGCAACAGCACCGCTAATGCCGCAGCATGCACCGTGCTGGTGCTGCTGTGCCCCTGCCCGTTCCTGCCTGTCTTTCACAAATCCATGCCACACATGGGGGAAGCCCCAGGGTGCAGAAGCACTCAGCCTTACTCGCTCTGGGTTTGGGAATCGCCTGCTGTGGGGCGCTCAGGGTCCCACTTCACCCTGCAGGCATCGTCATGTTCGCCGTGGGTGTCGGCAAGGCGGTGGAAGAGGAGCTGCGGGCCATCGCCTCCGAGCCGGTGGAGCAGCACTTCTCCTACTCGGCAGACTTCACCACCATGACCCACCTGGTGGAGAACTTCAAGCTGAACATCTGCCCAGGTGGGTGCCCAGCCACGAGCCCTCCTCTCCCCGAGGAGCCTGCAGGGTGACTCGTGCCCCTGCCACCCCATGGCTCACCCATCATCATCATCATCATCCACGAGGCTTGTGGCAGCCTGGCAGGGGCAGGCAGAGCCCCTAACCTGAGCCCCAGGGCTGCTGTAACCCTAGGGTACCCCTCTCCTGATCTCCTCTTGCTGTTGTCGATAGAGGGGTGGGTCTCAGGGAGGGATTATTTGGAAGAGGAGAAGCTGGAGGTGAGGGGTTTAATGCAAATGGGCTGGAAAGACGAGGGGCTGGTGCTGCATCGGGGGGGATGTGAGCGGGGCCGGCCGTGGCACTGTGCTCTGAGCGCTCCCAAATCCCACTGACACAGAGGAGGGCAGAGGGGAGACGGAGATCCGGAGCCCATGTGAGTGTGAGGCGCTGGTGCAGTTCCAGACGAACACCGTGGCCATCCTGCAGAGCCTGACCGAGAGGAATATCCTTTGGGTGCTGCGTGGGCTCGCCGGGGCGCAGAGCAGCCCGCAGCTCTAGGGGGCCGCATCCCAACTGCAGCCGGGGGAGGCACAGGGGCTGGCAGCAGGGATGGGAGGCGGGGACGGCTGGGGTGGCCTGTGCTGGCCAGTGAACACTGTGGGATCTTTCAATAGCAGAAAGCAGAGCTGTGACATCTCACAGCATGGGTCCCAGCCACGGTCTCCAAAGGGAGGGCCCCTGGGCGCCAGCAGGCGCAGGTAAGGCTCAGTCCATGCTCGTCTGGGGCACATTTCTCGCTCTTTGCCCAGCTCACGGTTTCCTTAGCATGCTCACTTGCTCAGATGACGGCCAGACTGGAAGCCTTGGAGAAGCAGATCGCCCTCAAGAAGTGATCCTCGCGGAGAGCCGCAGTGCTCAGGCAGGGCACGAGGACCTCCAGTAGCTACGTGGAGCTGTTATTGCTAGCTTATGTGTAAAGCATTGTTGTTTGTTCTTGTATCACAAAATCCCGAGGGGATGTGGAGTGTATTTAAAAAAAAAAAAAAAAAGGAAAAAAAAATAGAACTTGAGCAGAAGCCCTGCCACGAAGCAAATGGGTTCAGCCCTTGCAGGTGCCTTGTTCCTCCAAGCTGGGGTGAGCTGGGCAGGCTCGGCGCTGGAAGAGGAGATGTGGCACAGCTCCTGCAGCTCCTGGCTCCAGCCCCAGTGCTCACCAAGGTGCCTTGTGAGAGAAAAACCCAGCCGTGAGGGCACCCGGAGAGCTGCTGCTGGCAGGGCGAGCCTGAGCTGCCGGCAGCGTGGGGCTGGACGGGGTGTAAGCCCCTTGGCCATGGGGACACAGCCCCGGCATGCACCCACGGGTGAGCGGCATCAGGATCCCCTCGCCCCTGTTTTGGCAGGGTGGTTTGGGAATTGGTCATTATCTTGTGTTTTTGATTGATTGTTTGTTTGTTTTATCACATAGCAAAATGGTAATAATTCTTTCTATAAATATCTATGTGTGTGTACATATATATTTCATGTCAAGAACAGGGTAGTGCTATTTTAAACACTTATTTTATATATGGAAATTTCTATCTTGACAATAAACACCCTGGAGATTTGTAGGACGTGGCTCACTCCTTTTTGCTGGGCTGTGGGGCCATGGAAGAATCTGTGTCCGAGCAGGGGCCCTATTTGGCTTTTGCCAGATCCCTGTGCCCTCAAGCTCTGAAAAGCCTTTGGGAAAATCCTTGCTTCTTGAGCACCCCGAGTGGGTCCCCGGTGGGGACAAGGATGGGGCTCACAAACCGAGGCAGAGCCCTGCCGATGGTGACGGGACCTCCCTGCTTGGCATGCAGCTCCCTGAAAAGCACACAGTGAAAATTAAAAGGGAAAAGAAAAAAAAAGAATAAAATAAAATAAAATGAAACACTTAGTCTAGGATTTAATAACAGGCTTGATTACAGCAGATAATGGCGCACACTGAGAGTTTGTATTAAGCCTCGGTGGGACTGCTGGCACGTTGGCAGTGTGTAAGGCGGGCTGCAGCAGGGTTCACGGCGAGACCCTGGGGCTGTGCGAGCGCTGGGGGTCCTGCCCCAGGGCCAAGGGATGGGAAGCGGGCAGCACAAGGAGGCTGTGGGGGCAGCGAGGGGCACAACGGGACGAGGGGTCAGCAGCAGGAGCTGGGCACCAGCCGGCCCTCACCGAGCTGGGATTTTTGGGGAGAGCATCCCAGGGCAGAGCAAGGCCCCTTTAGGGCGCTGTCCTGCGGAGCACCCGTGGTGGCTTCTCACTAGGTGGCACCAGACACCAGCGCTCAGGAGGGTGTGCTGGGGGAGGGCACCCCTCCCGGGGACCCCAAGGGGAGCGGGGTGTCCCCTGGGGCCAGCTGGGGGAGGATGGATGGAGAGACAGGGAAAAAGCACTGCATCGCCCCGAGCTGCTGGGTAACAGGGACAAGGGCCGGTCTACAAGGCACAAGCTGTCCCTGGTGTGCTTTGTGCACCCTGGTAAAGAGGGAGCTTGGCCCCACTCAGGCCCTGAGCCGAGGTGAAAGGGTGCCGCTGGCCATGGGAAACACGAACCAGGGAGAGGGGAGATGGCAGCACCATCCTGCAGCACCCCGAGTGCCGCTCAGCCCACGTGGGGCAGTCAGGGCTGTGCTGGGGACGGCTCCGTGGGACCTGTCCCTGCAGCGCAGGGCGGTGGGACGAGGGGTGCCACACTGCGTCCGTCCCGTGTTCACACCGCCATGGTCCGGGTCCTTCCACAGGGGCTGCAATAGAAGCAGGTTTCAGACATTTCCCTTATGGACACAGCTCTATCAGCTCCCCCAGAGGGATTTTTTTTTCCACCCCGCTTTTCAGCCACCGGATCCGCCTCTGCTCCTCGGTGTTTTCTCCTCATGGAGGTGCAGCTCCAAGCATTGCCTTGGCAGACCCTGTCCGGCCCCACACTGTCCTCTTCCCCCCCCCCCCCAGCAGCAGCTGAACCCCTAAAGATTGCTCTAGAACTGCTCCAGTGCTTCTATTTCCCATCGATAGTGTTCCTGTGTTGGTGCACAGCCCAGAAGGCCTATTTGGGTTGGCTGAATCCTTCCCCAGTTGTTTAACAAATGCCTTTACAAAGAGCTACATGTAGCCACAGGATCGTTAGGGAGCTGGGCAATAATTAACAGCTATCCGTGAGCTAAAGGCCAGTTACCAGGGCACGTGGAGACACGATAAGGGCGGGGAAGGGCATGGCGAGATGCCCACAGAGCCCTGGGGCTCCAGGGGACAGGGCGATGGCAGGGACCACACGGGGCACAGAGGGGTGATGCTTGTGCTTTTCCTGGCCCTTGCCCTGCCTGGGTACAAAACCAGGGGCTGCCCCAGGCTGTGTTTGCAGGACCGTGGGATGACCGGGGGCTGTGTGCGTGGCTGGGGGGTGCCTCTCCCCCAAGACATCCCCTGCACCTGCTTGCAGCACAGCTCTGGGCTCTGCCTGCAGCGAGGATCCCTTCGGGAAGCGTTGCACAAGGTGAGGGGTCGTTAGCCCGCTGGTGGGAAGTGGAGCAACTGCCCATTGCCCAAGAGCACCCGCAGAAAGCAGCTGTGCCTGGGGCAGGGGTGCACACTCCTTGTGCGGGGGGGATCTTTGCCTCTCCCCAGCAAACCCCCAGAAGAGATCACTGCAGGGTCCCCGTGAAGGCTTCTCCTGGAGCAGTGTACCTGTGCAGGAGCGGGCAGATCCCCCAGGATCAGTTCACCTCGTTTTGCCCCCCGGCCCCAGGTGCAGCCTCACGGGGCGATTGTGCAAGGCAGTACCAGTTTTTTGAGCAACGGCACCATCCCATCCTTGCCTTGTGCAAAAGGCTTCCGGAAAACACAGGGGAAAAAGGCACAAACGTCAGCACCCCTCCTGTCTGCTTCCCACCCCCAGCCTCCCCCAGGAATTTAAGTGCCAGCATCCCCCAGTGACCACACTCATCTCCCAGGGGACGCGGCAGCATGAGGTCCGTGGCAGCCCTCCTCCTCCTGGGGATGCTCATCGCCTGGATGGAGCTGCCAGCAGGTATGGGGTGTCCTAGGAGGGAGGAGAGGTGTCCAAGGGGATGGGTTGGCACCCAGACTGCGCATCAGGAGGGGACAAAGCCCTCTGGGGACCCTCCTGGGCTGCAGCCCCCTCGCCTTGCAGGCACCGCCTGGTCCTGCCCGCACATCCGCGTCACCTGCGCCAGGCCCAACCCGCCGAACGCGTGCAACAGCAGCCGGGAGTGTCCCCGCCACCAGAAGTGCTGCCAGGGCCCCTGCGGGAGGAGATGCTTCTCGCGCCCGCCCCATGTCCCCGTGTCCCACGGTACCGTCCCCTCGGAGCCACCCGCTCAGCGCTGGGGGCCACGGTGGCCGTGGCTCTGGGCAGGGAGGTGGCTGTGGCTTTCAGGGCTGGGGGTGGCCCAGGTGCTCTCTCTCAGCCCCCCTCTCTCGCTCCCTTTCCCCAGCGTGAGGTTCCGGAACAGACCGAGGGGCTTCTCCGCATCCCCGTGCCACCTCTGGGGCCAGCCAGCTGCTCGCACCCAGGGATGACTGTCCTGCCGGGGACGGGACAGGGACAGCTCCTTGCCGATGCTCTGAGACGTCCCCTGTTGCCGGACTGGCTGCCACAAGATGCTACCTGCTGTCTGCTCGCCCTCTCCCTTCCCTTCCCCGCTGCTGTTACCAATAAAGGAGCTTGTCCCAGGAGTGCTCGCGGTGTGCGTCTCCCCCTCCTGCCCCTCTTCAGGCCCACCCTGGTGCACGTTCCCACTGCTGCTTCCTCCCCAGGACTTGTGCCAGGGGAAGAGGAGGAAACCTTCTGGACCCAGCACGTGGTTAGGGGCTGCCTGGGGGCAGCACACCCCTCCCGAGGCACACAGACCCCCAGAGGAAGGTTGGAGGGGCTGCAGCGAGACCCGGTGGGACACGTCAGGGACCTCCCGGCAGGCTGAAGGGATCTGGGTGGGCAGCGTGTCCCCAGGGGCACCTGAGCTGGGCAGGGTGGTGGGACAGGGAACAGGACCCCCACGGGTACCCAGCACCTAGGGAGGGCTTACACAGCCCCATAACCCAGGGGTGCTGAGCCCCTCACGGGACCCGAGCTGGTAGGGGAAATTCAGCTGAAGAGGACGCCTGGGAGAGCCTTAAGACATGGCACGGAAATGCAGCCCAAGTTCTGTAACTCCTGCACAGCTGATCGGGGCCAGGCATGCAGGGGGTGCTGAGACAAGTCGGCAGCACACAGCCTGCCGGTGTCTGCTGCAGGGACCCCACAAAGGACAGGGACGTGCCAACAGCTTGCACGGCGCCCCTGGGGGATAACAACACCAGGTGAGCCAGCAGGGGCAGGCAGAAGGAAGGCCAGGGGCTGGAAGCAACCAAACCCAGGTGGGAAATTGGACAGCACTTAGGACCAGCACAGTGTCCTCCCCGGGGATGTCCCTTGCCATCCTTATGGCAAGGAGAGAGGGCAGAGCCCTGGCGCTGTCCCCAGGCTGTCCCCGTGGCCGTGCGGGCGTGATGGCACGCGTGGTGGCATGTCCGTCAGTCACAGACCGCAGCACCCCTCCTCCGGCAGCGCCAGCCATTATCAGCTATTAAGCAGGCATTTCCATACAGCTGGCTAATTTGATAATGCTGCAATTATCCCGCTTTGTTAACAAGATTAAATTGCTAATTGGTCTGATTAAGCGCCGAGCTGCAGGCACTGGGTGCCTCCAGCAGTGCTGGTGCCCCGGGCAAGCCCAGCCCTCGGTGCCCAGGACAGCTGCTCCTTCGTGGGGGCAGGGGACAGCAGACAGCACAGGAGGGTTCGTTATCCTGTAGGCTGCTCTATGGGACGTGCAGACCTCCGTGTGAAGGCTGCAGATGTCTTTCCTCCTGTCCCTGTCACCACTGCCACCCAGCTGGGCAGGAGGACGTGGAGAAGGCGGCCAGAGGAGGGTGCCTGAGGGTCCCTCAGGGGTTCTTTCTTCTCTGGGGTGCTGCAGGTTAGGAATCAGATAACACAGCAGCCTCAAACACACACCTGGAGCTGTGGCACAAACCCTCCTCTCCCCCCCTGGAAGCTCCCACACTGGGGGTGAGGCTCAGCTGCACCCTGGGGACATCCAGCACTGCCTGGCAGGAGCAGGGTGATGCACCCAAATGCTCACAGGGAAGGCACGACCCTGACTGCGGGAAGCTGCTGGCAGCGGGTTTTGCCTGGAAATCCTTCAGATCTGGGTCTCGGGGGAAGGAGGGAATTCCGCCGTGCATCGTAGGTATTCGTGCCAGCAGACAGCAGGGGAGCAGCGCGCCCTGTGCCAGCCAGGAGATGCTTCCCTGCTGGCTCTGCCCCCATCATCTGCTCCCCTGGGGCTGGAGCAGCGTGGGGACAGAGCCCTTGGTCCTCTGCCTGGGGCCTGACCACAGCCGGGGGCTCGTGGCTGTGGGACCCTCTCCTGGGAGGAGGCCACCAGGGGTGAAGGCTTCACCCAAGGACCCAGATTTGGGGTAGCACACCCATCGTGTCCCCGTGAAGGGCATGGAGCATTTAGGTTCCTTTTGCATGCCGAAGACCTGCCTTTTTCCACCTGCCCTCAGGACACGAGGTGGTGGGCCCGTCACTGCTGGGTGATACCAGGCGGGACCCCAAAGGGAGGACCCAGCACTCGCTGCCATCCGCAGGGACAGGACCCAGGGGGCTCCCCAGGGAGCCGCCAGCACCACACTGGGAGCCTGGCTCCGCACGGGACACCTTGGTCCACCCCGAAATGGAGACGAGGCAGAGGACGGAGAGGGAAGGTCTCACCCCCAGCATGCCCCTTGCACACTTGAACATCTTTTTAACATTTTCTTGGAGCCTCCTCCCTGCGTATTTCATGCTCTGGCTCAGCACAGTGGGTGATCAGGGTCTGAATACAGAGCAGCTTGGCGCTCCGGAGCGATGCGAGACCTTTTCAGGAGATGATTCAGACCGGCCTAATAAGAATTACTACAGCTTTGAAAACCTTTGCAAAGGGAGGGTTATTTAACTAGCCCGGGCCAGCAGTGGGATGCTGTAGTCCCAGTAGGATGCAGCAATTGCATCAAACCCGTCAGAGGAAAGCCCTGGGCTGAGCAGATCCACGCTCTGCCCCTGGCCGGGCGCTGAGCACAGCCCCCGCCTGCTCTGCGCAGAGGCAGCGGCGTTTCGGGAGGGAAAATGAGTCAACGCCCTTCTGGTCCCTGCATACGAGGAATAAATACACCTCTGCAGAATAGCAGGCCGTCCCCGCTGAAGGTCAGCGTAGTTATGAATTCACCCTGTGCCTCAACACGTGGGGTGTTTTCTTTGTTTCTTTGAGCTCGGCTCCCCCATGGCCAGTCCCGCAGGCTGCAGTCGAGGTGCCCATGGCCAGACCAGAGCTCTCTCACAGCTGGGGATCCCCAGCGTGGTCCGTCTGATGGCACGGGGATGCCTTTGTCCTGCTCCAGCCTGCTCCCCTGGCCACGACCACCCTCACTGGCACCGGGAGTGCAAAGCAGTGGGAAGCCTTTGGGACCCTCCCTCGTCCTCTCCTCCCTTAAGCGCTGCCAGGAGCAGCTTCATCCTGGTGCGGAGCCAGCTCTGGGGTGGCCGCACATGTGCCGAGGGGCAGCAGGGCTGTGCCTTGCCCAGCTGAGCCGCTTGGCTCCGTGTCCCCACCGAATCCCCCTGGAAATCCTCACCAGGCTGCTGCCTGCTTGTGGCCAGAGCTGCTCAGCCAGGGGGTTCAGAATATTTTGGGGGGTACATAGAGTCTCTCCAACACACACAGTGACATTGTTTCAGGCTACAAACCCGCCCTCAGAAAATGAACACATTAATTAAAAAGCAAAGCAATTTATGCTTTGCAGTGGCAGCCCCCTGTAGCTGGGGGAGACCCCTACATGCCAGCAGCCCCTTGTCCCCTGCAGCGGGGACAGAAACCTCTTTCCCCTGCAGCCAGCCACGCCGCACGGAGGCTGTAGCGAGAGCTCAGCACATGGAGGCTGGGCAGCGACGAGGGCAGGAGCTCCCCCAGCCTCCCGCAGCCTCCTGCAGCCCCATCGTGCCCCCAGCCTCCTGCAGCTCCGGAGCCAGACCCGCAGCCCCTCAGCCAGGCACCCCCAGCTTTCTGCAGATGACGGCTTTGGAGCCCCTGAAGGCTCCCACACAGAACAGTGCACAGCCAGGAAAGCATCTCCTGCAGCACAAGAGCACCAGGGGCCCCCATCCCCTCCCGGGCGCACAGCTCACCAGGACCCCCCCCAGCCACCCCTGGCGGGCAGGGGGCTGCTCACACAGCCGGGCAGCCCGGAGGGGCTCCAGCTGCAGAGGGGAAGCTGTTTCCAAGCTCCTTCGGTAGCATCCTGCGGAGCAGGGCACCGGCAGCAGCACCAGCACGGGGGAATTCCTGCCTCTGCAGCCCTGCCTGTGCCAAGGCGCACGCAGATGCTCCTTCCCCGGTGGTTATGTAGGTTAATAGCATGCGACGCGATTGCAAGGCACAGGCAACCGCAAAGCTATGTCAATATTTAGTGTTTACACATTTGGCTAATTAGGGAGCAACCTGTGATTGCCTCCGAAGGAAGCAGGGCTGCGTCGCCCATCTCCCTCCCCCCCTCTGTGCTCCTGGTTCAGACGGGAGAAAGACGTCGGCTCATTATTTCTGGAGTTCTCTGGCCACAAACGGTCCGTCCCGAAATGCTGCGCCCAGGCGCTGGATGTCAGAAATCATTATCCTAAATAAAGCTCCATGCATGATTCATGAGGCTGGGCTTCACATTAATAAGGGAGAGATGGGAGAAAGCGGAGCAGCGTTGCAGACCGCTGTGCACAGGCCGGCAAACGGGAAGATGAGGTTTGGACCTCTGGGGCTAAAATCAGAGGGATGGCGCAAATCAGAGAAACAGCCACGGTCCCAAAACAATCAGAGCCCATACGAGCAGAGACCAAATGCAGGCAATGGGCCGATGCCCAAGTACCTTTCTGCTTCAGGAGCTGCTGCGACTCGATCACATTAATGAGCTCAGGGCAGGCGGCACGGCGGCTCTGAGCAGCCTTGGAGATGCTTGGCTGCTTTCTGCATTAACCCTGGTCTGGGCACTGCGCTGGGCCAGCACGTGGGACTCACACAGTGATGGCCCAGCTCAGCACTGTATGTCCACTAAAAACAGAAAAAGTTGTTTGTTTGTTTGTTTGTTATCTGAAATGTCACGGGGAGGTTCCTGGTCAAGCTGGGTTTCTGCACCTAAGCCACACTGCACCCCAGCAATCGGGATCTTCTGGGGACACAAATGCTCCTTCCATTGCTCCAGGGCTCTGGAAACCAGGGAGATGTGTCATCTCTGGATCAGCCTAAAACACAAGCCCTAGGCCCCAACAGTCAAGCAACAAGGGAGGGTTGCCCTCGGTGTGCCAACATTGACGGAGGACAACGTGGTGCAGCAGGACGCTGTGTGCATTTTGCAGGAGCGAGTGTCTGCTCCAGGCTCAGCCCCCGAGCCCTGTCCCTGCAGCCCAGACTGTTCTTTTGCCACTTGTACAACCACTCCTGGTTAATAAACAAACAAACAAACAAACAAATCCACAAAAAAAGCAGTGACAAGCAGCCAGGCCAGCTGTACAGAAGGGGGAGATCCATAGCTGGCACTGTAAAACCTGGGCTCTGAACTGAAAGCAGTGACCCCCCTGTCGTGGAGGAAGCAGGCAGCACCATCAAGCCCCACACCCCGGCTGGGCTGGGACAGCTTGGGTGAGCAGGACCCCCATGGGCACAGCCCCGGGAGCCACCGCTGTGGGCTGGTAGAAGCCCCTGTGCCACGGGGAGCCCCCGTCACCAAGCCCACCCCATGGGAACCTCCCCTGGGGTGCCCCGAGGCAGCGCCCACGCAGGACACCAGCCTGGCCATCAGCAGAGGGGTGCTCATCCCACCACTGGGGCACTTCCACTTCTGAAACACCAAGATCAGTGGCAATTTATCAAAACATATGTGTTTGGCTGAAATTTTCTATCTGCCATCCCAGCCTGGCAGTGGCTGACAGGTCCCAAAGTCCCAGGGGGCAGCTCGCTGTCCCCAGGGCCGGCGTGCTGCCTGAGCAGGACAGACTCAGGGAAATGGCTCAGCTTTATCCTAACCCCATTATTTTTACATGGAGAAGCTGTTTTGCAGCTTGTCTCCTTGTATCAGGGCTAAACGCTGATGTGTAAGGCTGTGCTATTTCCGGAGGTCGCTGGGTTGCCAGGATTTTCTGTACAGGTGGAACTTGGGGCCGCTGGGTGTGATCCCGGTGAGGTGCCTGTGGCTGTACTCACGAATTTATCGTGCCTCTGGCCGTACTCCTGAATTCATTGGGCCTTGTTTGACTCTGGCACCGATGCCACAGCAGGATCAGCCCTCGCTGTTCACCTCCCTTTGCGCTGTGTTTTTGGGGATGTGTCCTGGCTGGATCAAACGGGGGCAGAGACAGCGCGGCGGGAGGCATTCAGCACACTGGAGAGGAAAAGATGCTGTAAGACGTGGCTGGAGGTGATGTATATCCTCCGGGCATGTGGAAGATCTCCAGACAGTAAAACATTGCTGCTTCCATCCCTCAGCACTGCAGCACCTCCCCGCTCCCCCTATGGAGGTTCCCTGTCTATGTAAAAAATAGCCACCGCTGCGTTAGGGCTCTCCAAATTTTCTCATGCTTCTGATTATAGCTTTTAAGTTGATCCACAAGCCAAGGTCTCCGGTGAGTTCAGTGAATTTTCATTAATCTTGCCTGGCTGAGGAACCCAGTGGGCTTTGTGAAACTCCAAGCCCAAAGCATTTTAGGCTGTCGGAGCCTGCCTCGGTGCCTGCGCTGCGGGAGGACGGGTGGACGCTGGTGGCACATCCGTGGGCTCGGGGGCAGGCTCAGGTCCGGAGGGGCTGCCTGAATAATTTCCCTGCACTGAGCGGGCTGAAATGCCCCTGCCACAGGCACCCTTTTTTGGGGGGGAGAAAGGGAGTTGTGGAGTGGGACTCTGGAACAAAGGTGTGCTTGGGGCTCCCCTCCCCATGCTTGGGGATGCTCCAGGAGAGGAAAAGCTGCTGGGAGACAGGAGGTGGCAGGGCAAGGGCAAGGGGAAGGGCAAGGGGAAGGGCAAGGGCAAGGGCAAGGGAAGCCCCAAACCTGCTGGCCCAGCCCCTCTTGCCCCGGGGAGACCAAGGCAGCAGCAGCACAGGAAGCTCCAGGACCAGGGAGCATGAAGAGAAACCCAAACGTCTTTACCACCAAAGAGCAGGCTTTTTCTTCTGCCTAATTTAGCTCTTCCTCTCTGGAAATGAAGATTTTTTAAATCCCCTCAGTGCTGGTGTCCCCAGCACCCATCAGGTGCCACTCGCAGCGCCGTCCCTGCTCTCGCGGCTGCCCTCCTGCCCTCCAGGTACCAGAGGGATGGGCAGGTACCAGCAGCTCCATCCCTCTGAGCACACATCCAGGGGCCTTACGAGGGCCCGAAGATTTCCCTTTTAATTAAAGAGCTCTGCAGGCAAGCTCCACTAATTTATATTTCCCTTTATATTTTAATTTATTGCTACATCAGCTATTAACAACCCAAAAAAAAAAAAAAAAAAAAAAAAAGGAGAAGGAGCAGAAAGCAGAAAGGCGCAGAGCTGACACAAGCCGGGCGCCTTTCGGGATGACTCACTGCAGCACCGAGATGGCTGCTGGCTTCCGATTCACCCTGCCTCTGCCTCCAGCCCGCGGCAGGCAGCGAGGCGAGGGGCGGCGAGGCTTCGTCCCTCGTCGCCGCGTGGATGGAGGCTTCGCCACGCGGCTGGCGGCGACAGCCCCCGCGGGCCTCGGTGGGAGGAGGGCTCCCTCCCAGAGGGGCAGCAGGGGGAAGACGTGGGGAGGAGGAGATGGCGAGGCGTTTCCAGCTGACCTGATTTTTCTGCCTGCTTCCCTCGCCACATCGCTGCGAGTTAGCTCAGGAGTGGCGGCGGTTCGCCCCGGGGCTGTGGGCGTGCTGCTGGGAGAGCACCCCCTGCCCCGAGAGCCTTGGGGCTGGACCCCCATTTTCTGCCCTGCCTATCAAGAACCAAATCTGGCTAAGGAGGGAACCGGCCCTTTTGCAGTCCTTTGTGCAGCAAGGGGAGAATTCACTCAGGTACCATTTACGCTGCAGCAAAGCCACCCCTGGAAGGACGCGGTGACACCAGCACGAGCCTGGGTGAGGCCAGAAGGTGACCTGGGCTCTGCAGCCACCCCCAGGGCTTTGGGGCTGCTGCTGGAGGCACAGGGGTGTGGGAACACGCAGGGACACCCTGCCTCGATCCTGGGGTGGTCCCCTGCAGCCTGCTGGGCCGATGGGCAGGGGCATGGGGAGCAATCCTGCAGCCAGGGAGCCCCAGGAGCTCTCTGCCTCGCACCGCTGGAGCTGGGAGGGCTGTACAGGGGGGTACATGCTGGGGTCTGCCCAGCATCAGCACATAAATGGGGCTGGGGGGGATTTACAAAGAGCTGACTGGTGCAGAGTCCGGGTGTGAGTTGCAGCGGATGCCCTTGGAGAGCCCAGGGGTTCCCCCAGGGCCAGGCTTCCTTCCAGAAAACCAGCTGAGAATTGGAAAGGAAATTCTCCCCATGGCAGCACATCAGTGACAGGCAGAGCAAACCCCGGGGGGGGCAGCACACCCTCCTCGCCCCCCCAGCCAGGCTGAGAGCCGTGCTGCTGGCAGCCAGCGCTGGCCGTGCTTATCTCACAGCTCCCAGGGCTGCACAGCCACCCCTAATCTCCATAAAAATAAACGCTTTTGCCTCGTATCACGGAACAGTGGAATTTCCCTCCGTTGGTTTTCCTTTTTTTTTTTTTTTCATTTTTTTTTTTCCCCAAGGCCTCCCTCCAAGCCTTCCCTCCCCCTTCCCATGCTGCCTCCTTGCCATGCAGGCAGGCACCGGGGCACACGGCGCACGTGGGGCCACGGCCACGGCCCCGCGGCAGCGCGCTGCCTGGCGCAGGGACGGGGCTGGCACAGCACGCAGCCACGAGAGGCGGGCACGCAGCGGGGGGAAGGATGCTCCCCGCCGGCACGAGCTCCCAGCCGGCTGCCTGCGTGCCTGGAGAAGGGTGAGGGCCTGCAGGCTCCGTGCCCGAACCCTAGAGCAGATGGATTTGCCCTGGAGGGTGGCACGAAGCCCTGCACCGTGTGAGCTGTGGGTCTGACACTGCTGCTCGGTGCCGGAGCAATGAGCCATCGCCACACGGGCACGCGGCCGTCACCCGGGGGAGGTCTCAAAGCCTCCCTTTGCTGTCCCTCTGCCCTGGCAGCCGACTTTAGGGGCAGTTGGAGCTCTCGCCAGGCCATGCGGGGATGGCAGCGGGTGGCGGCATCCTGCTGAGCTGACCCCGGCCATGCACCCGACCTGCTGCCTTCACCCACCTCCTGCGCGGGGACAGCAGGGAGCTCAGTGAGCCCAGCAGAGCTGCCCAGGACCCCTCAGCAGCCCCAGCCCCAGGAGGAAGATGGAGCAGGATGGTGTGATGGGGACTTGTGAGGGCCAAGGCGCATCGGCAGCACGCCGTGGGGCGGCACGCTGAGCTGGGGGCCCCGCCGCTCGCCCCCCAGCCCTCCTGCTTCGGGGCGCTTTGAGCAGGTAAGGCTTTTGGGGTGGGGGGACACGGGTTCCCCTGCCCACCCCGCTGCCAGCCATCGCAGAGCTGCCTTTAGCCTTCACGGGGGAAATCACAAAGCCAATCATGAGATGGTTCTGCCAAAAATTGTGTGTGTGTGTGTGTCCCCGGCTGGCAGCAGCACCTCGCACCCATCCCCAGCTCTCCCAGGGGAGCTGCGGGGGGGATTCCCCAGCCCCCCATCCTTCCCCCCCGCCCCAGCACAAAGCCGCCGGGCGGAGCCGGAGGGCGGCACCCAGGGGAGGATGGAGGGGGGGTGACGGGGCGGGGACCCCCCCCCCAACCCTTCCCCTTCCTTCCCAGCCCCTTCCCCTCCCCGCCCGGCCCCGCGGAGCTGCCGCCGGCCCCGCAGGGCTCCGCGGCTCCGCGCACGCTGCGGCGGGGGCGGCGCGGCTGCAGGTGAGCGGGGGGGAGCCGGAGCTGGGCAATTCGGGGGGCTGCATGCTGCGGGGGGGGGGGGGGGACGGACACAGGGACATCGGCACACCGGGATGAGCAGGGACCGGGGAGGAGGGGAGCCGGCAGCCCGGGATGCTGCGGGGAGCTGGCGCACGGGGTACCCCTGCCGCGCACTCCGGAGGTGGGTGTAGGGGAGCCCCTCTGCCCCCGGGTCTTCTGCACCCCCCCAGGAACCCCAGGGCAGGGTGCGGGGTCCCCCCCTTTTCCCCCCAAAGCTGTGCACCCCGTACCTGGGAGCAGGGGCACCGCGCACGGCAGCATCCTCAGCAGGCGCTGGGTTCCTGCTCACAGCCGGCCCCGGAGCTTTGGGTAACCGCCCCCCTCCTGCACCCCAAAAAAGAGCCGGGAGTCCCCAGCTGCCTGCCCCCAGCCCCGGGCACTTCGGTGGCCTCCGAGCACACGGCAGCAGCTCACGCTCTGGCTGCAGAGAGCTGCCAGCAGTGGGAAACCCCTCCGTGCTCCCCGCACCCTGCTGCCCGGGGGTGCTGAGCATCGTCAGCTCTATAGGCACAGGGATGCTCAGCGGCAGAGACAGGGCGCATGGGCATCACAGCGAGAGTGTCACCTCCCCAGTCCTGCCCCAGCTGCCCCCAGCACATAGATGGATGGGGACACCCCCGGGGACACTCCCTGGGACATCAGCCAGCCCTGCTGCCCCCCTGGATCCCCCCAGCCCTGCCCCGATCCCACGGGCATCCTACCCGGGGCTTGCCCCAGCAGCCTGCCGCCAGCACCCTGGCACACCTGGGAGGTGCAGGGCCACGAGCCCATGGTGACGGGGTGCTTGGGGCTGGGCTGCAGGCAAGAGATGAAGGCTTTCTTCCTCAGCACGTTTCTAATGGCTCCTCTGAGACCAGCTCCACAAGTCCCCGCCGGGAAGCCTCGCCAAGCCGTAAGTACGGGGCTTTTTATTTGGGCTGTTCATCTAAATCCATCGTACCTGCTTGGAAAACCCCTGTGTGCAATACTCCCTGCTCTCGCTGCATCCTCACTCAAATGTCTATTAGCATCTCCCTGCCCACTCCCCTGGGTCCCCTCCGCCAGTTGGAATAAATACACAGAACTTCCCTTTGAAAGGCTTTCAGAAAAAAATGCGTTGTCAAGGGAAACTCTTCCAGCGTTTCTTGCAGACATGCTTGATCTGTTTTAATATTTTTTTACTGTCATGAATGCATATATCAGAGATTTTTTTGCCTCCAGGAGATGCACGTTCATTTGAATGCCCAGTGCATGGTTCCTGCTGGGTGTGTGGCAGTTTCCCTAGAACAGCTCACAGAACATTTCAGAATCGATCACAAAGAGCCTGGATTGATCTGCTTCATTTTTCCAATCATTTATGGAGATTTCGGTCCAACTAAAAGACAATCTTGCAAATTCATGTTACTCCAGACAGGCAAATTTGTATTCTCTGCCCATTGTGATTTTTTTTTTTTTAAAAAAAAAAAGAAAAAAAGAAAAAACCACAGCCAGCCCAAACTCCCCAAAGCCAGCCCCTGTCCCCCAGCCACTAGCCCTGCCGATGGGACAGATCCTGCCAGGTGGGTCCTGGCTCAAGCCTCGTCGGTGCTCCAAAGCTGAGCTGAGCTTGCCATGAGGCAAGTAGGCAAAGAGTTGCCGAACTGTTAATTGCTGCTCTGGATTCCCAGATGAAAGCCGTGTGGGCAGAAATCATTCGCTCTGTTCAGAAGCGAGCATCAGGAGGGAGAACCTGGGTCCGCGACCCTCCTCGCCCCACTCCCCGTGCAGCAGGGAGGAATTTCCCCAGGCTCCAAAGCTTGCCCATCCCCGACACTCATTTTTCCCTTGCCATCGGGGCCCAAAGCTCGCCCATCCCCAAATTTTCCTCCTGCCATGGGGGCAAGGCATCTCCTGCAGTCACAAGGTGTGAGCTGCTCCTGCCGAGCCCGAGCACTGCTTCGGGCTCCCCCCTGGCTGCCTGCCCCATCCACAACCCCCCGGCTTGCCCCATCCCGGCCCCAAAGCCATGTCCCTGCTGACCAGGGCGGCGTTTGGTGGCGTTTGGCCTGTCCTGGCCTCGTGGCTGCAGATCAGGGCACGGAGAGGTTCGGGGGGTGCAGGACGGGCTGCAGCCCACGGGCCCACCCCCAGGGCCCTGCGTGTGCACGCAGCCTGACTGCATGAGCATCCTTCTGGAAGGAACCTGGATTAGTCATCCCCACCCCACAGATGGGCTGTGTGATGTCTTCCCTGGAAAAGCCGATCTGTCACAGAAATCCCAGTTTGTCCCTGAGCAGCAGCGCCTGCCCCCCTTCTTCTCCCTTCCGTGTCTGAAGCATTTAAAAAAAAATTGATCCTTTTATTTTTTTTCGCCCCCCTTAGAAAGGAAAGATGAGTCCATTAAGCTCGGAGGCTTTGCACAAAAGAGTTGCCTCCTCCAGACGGGGGGGAAGCGCTTGCCTTGTGGTGCACAGCCTGTGTCTTTATCAGCCCCGGCGCCGAGATGCAGCCGAGGTAGCAGATGCCTCTGCCGGGCTATTTCACACCCAGCTGGCACTTGCTGCACCCACAGCCCCGCTCAGCCTAAAACCCCACCTCTGGGGGCTATTCCCAGCCCTGGCCCCATCACCTCTCCCTCTCCAGCTCCGATCTCCAGGTTCAGATGCAAAATCCCCCCCAGGTCCCTCCAGCCTTTTATATGTCTCCATGCAGGCACCAGAGAGCGCATAGCCCCCTTTCCCTTTGGTGGCATGGTGAGCAGGGTGTCCGGGGGAGCCCACCTCCATGTCTTGGCCCTCGGGGCTGCCCCACTGGGCTGGGGGCCCCCCAGCATCCCCACGGTGCCCTTTTCCCCAGCTCCTGCTGCCCGTCCCCAGCCTCTGTCCTTGTGTCACCTGAAAGTTTGAAATCTTGCGTGGGTGACACCAGGCGGAGAGGGTGAGGGACCTTTCTAATAGGAACGGGCTGATGAAAGCCGTGGAGGGAAAGCTTTGAGAACGGAGACAGGCCGGTCAGGGGGTCACAGATTCCTCTGCAACCACTAAAAGAAAGCTCCGGCATTGCACAAGTCACATCAGCAATGACAGCGAGTGCAGCATTGCTCAGGAGCAAGGCACAGCCAACACAGGGGTTTTCCCAAAGCAGCTGATTTACGGGGGGGAAATGCAATTTGGGGGACTTGGAGAGCAGACACGGCCCCGGCACTGCTCCCTGCGAGCTCCAGCGCGCCCCTCCAGAAAGGGCGAGGGGCGAAGGAGGTAGGTGCAGAAGCCTGGTTGCACGGTGACTTGGAGCACAAACCGAGTGCTGGCCTTCTTATTGCAAACCCCTGGCCAAGGTGGGTAAGTGCATTTTGGGGCGTGCAAACACTGCTCTTTGTCAGATGTTGTAACTCTTGCTCATTAGCAAACAGAATTGCTGCTGCGTGGCAAAGCTCAGCGCCCTGCAACCCGTAAAACCCTGAAACATGGCAGAAAGCAAAGCTTCCCTTTTTATTTCCCTATTAATACAGAGGCTTTTCATTCAGTCATCAATGATTCTGAATCATGTTTTTGTTATGTTTCAACACTATAAAAATAAATCTTATTATTTTACGTGACGGAGATCACAAGAGGAAACAAAGCAGGCAGACGAACTGTTTTGACACTTCTTCCTCTGAAATTCTCCCCGAGACTGACACCTGTGAAAACTCTTTGATTTTGGCAAAACTACCACGGCTCCTGGGTAGATCGTGCCATCCAAGGACTTTTTGGCCAGGTCCAATTAGCGATGTAGGTGGTCGGGCTACAAATCTCTTTGGCACAATCTGATGAGTGCAGGGCAGCACAAGATCTATTTTTTCCCTGGGGGATAAATCCTCTCTCCGGTGACTAATTACCTGTTTGAAGGAGGAAAGCCCCACAGGCAAGGTGCTGGAGATGCAGCAAATTGCCTTTGATAGGCCACCGGCGATCTGCAAAGGGAGAGATTTTAAGAGGTAAAAGAGGAAGTCTCATCTGGAAAAATGGTTGGTTTTCTGTTTTTTTCATCCCCTCCTCCTTTCCCAGCAAAGAACTCAAGCCCAAAGCTGCTCCTTCCCCTCCATCCCCCTGTCCCTCGCTGCCCCACACTCGAGCACCCCTTCGCCCCCCAGGGACCCCCGTGTCCCCCCCGAGCACCCTCGAGCCGCGCTGTGTCTCGCCCGCAGGTGGACCAGTCCCCGCTCTGCTGATCATGGTCAACAAGACCTTAACCTACTGGGGTCCCGGCTTCGAGGAGGACGTTATCAACATCAACGTGGGGGGGCTGAGGCGGCGGCTCAGCTCCAGCGCCCTCTCCAAGTTCCCCGACACCCGCCTGGGGCGCCTGCTCTCGTGTGACTCGGAGGAGTCCATCCTGCAGCTGTGCGATGACTACGACGTGAGCGCCAGGGAGTTCTACTTCGACCGAAACCCCGGCTTCTTCCTCTACGTGCTCCACTTCTACCAGACGGGGAAGCTGCACGTCATGGAGGAGCTCTGCGTCTTCTCCTTCTGCCAGGAGATCGAGTACTGGGGCATCAACGAGTTCTTCCTGGACTCCTGCTGCAGCTACCGCTACCACGAGCGCAAGCTGGAGGGCCGGCACCACAACTGGGACGAGGAGAGCGAGGTGAGCAGCGTGGACACGTCCCCGGACGAGATCTCCGACATCAACCACGAGCTGCTGCGCTACAGCACGCTGCGCTGCGGCAACGCGCGCAAGCGCCTCTGGCTCACCATGGAGAACCCCGGCTACTCCATCCCCAGCAAGCTCTTCAGCTTCGTGTCCATCAGCGTGGTGCTGGTCTCCATCGCCACCATGTGCATCCACAGCATGCCCGAGTACCAGGACGCGGACGAGGCCGGCAACGTGCTCGACGAAGCCGTCCTGCACAAACTGGAGTATTTCTGCATCTCCTGGTTCACCTTCGAGGTGTCCTCCCGCCTCCTGCTCTCCCCCAACCCCAAGAAGTTCTTCAAGCACCCCCTGAACCTGATCGACATCGTCTCGGTGCTGCCCTTCTACTTCACCCTCTTGGTGGACCTGACCATGGGCAGCGACTCGGAGCTGGGCAACCTGGGCAAGGTGGTGCAGGTCTTTCGGCTCATGAGGATATTCCGGGTGCTGAAGCTGGCTCGGCACTCCACGGGGCTGAGGTCCCTGGGGGCCACCTTGAAGGTAAACGGGCTCCCTATCTCTGTACCTACCCTTATCAGCTCTGGGCTGGCCGGGGGATGCGGAGGTGCCCGTTCCTGGTGGGTTTCCAGCTCTGGGTGGTGGGTGAGAGCTTGTTTGGGGCGGTGGGCTGGGCTGTGGGGTGTGCTGAAGCAAGGCAGTGTGAGGGTGCTGCACGAGTCCTCCTTGTGCGCACACCCGGAGCCAACAGGAATTGACCCTGTTGCTTGCAGACTTGGTGCCTCCAGGGGTTCAGCCCCATCGTGGTGGGCCAGCACCATACCCAGTGTCAGAGCAGAATGAGCCACGGGTGGTGGTGACGTCCCACCAGGACACCTCGCTGGGTTAGTTTGGGTTAGCCACAGGGTCTGGGACCACCAGGAGCTGTCCTGTGGCACCGCAGAGCACGCAGGGCTGGGGGAAGCTGGCCTCAGGAGCAGGCCCTCAGGAGGACGAGTGGATGAGGGGACGCTGAGAGTGCCCCAGGCCACTGTGAAGGACCAGGGCCCAGGCACAATGGGAGGTGGCACCCACACATGTTTGGGGAGAGGTCCCCAGGTTCCACGTCGTGTCCCCAGGCTGCATCTCACCAGAGCCCCCCCAGCACTTGGGGAGGGACTGGGGAGAGCAGCCGTGACAAGCTTCGAGGCACGAAGCTGTTGTGAGACCCTCGCCAGCCCGGTCCCATGTCCCCAACCTTCACCACTGCAGTTCGGCCACCCCACGCCAATCTCTGCTGTCCCCACAGTCCCTCCGGCCTCCTCGTGCTGAGGGTGACTTGTGGCTGAGCCGGTGCGCTGGGGAGGGCGAGGCCATCCCCTATCCTCAAAATCCAGGTGATGCAGGGGCCAGCCAAGCCCAGCTTTTGATTTTCTCTGCTTCTTGGTGACCACCTCAAGAGAAACCCCTAGGCCAGTCCCTAGGCCTACCAAGTCTGGCAGCAGATGCTCGAGCTGTGCACAGGGAGGACACCACTAGCACAGACACCTTCGCTCCTCCTGGGGCTGCCTCTGGCCCCACGCTGGTTCTCAGGCTGGGGACCCCGCGGTGCTGGCACGGGATGTCCTGGCGGCAGCAGGGCTCGGTGGCCAGGGCTGGCCCCGCTCTGTAGGGCTGGGTACAAAAAAAAATCAACCCTTGAGCATGGCTGGGGAGAAGGACGGGGTCCAGGGAGTGTTGTTTGAAATGAAGGCACCTGCAGCCCTACCCACAGCACACTTGTTCCTGAAAACCCACCTTGAGGAGCAATGAGCAAGCAGCACACACACCTAAAGCAGCTCACAGAATCTAAATCAAACCCTACAGGTGGGAAGGGCTCCCCGAACCCCTCCCGTGCTCCACAGGAGCAGCACCGACGCGCTGTGGCAGGGCAGGGGCTGCCGGGCTCCCTGCACACCGTCGGGCAGCAGCGGGGGGACGCGACCGAGCGCCGCGGCTCGGGGACCCCCCGCCAGCTGCAGGCAGTGAGCCACACAAGGCTGACGCAGCAGCCTGGTGCTGTGATTTACTGGGCACATAAATTACAATGCCTTGTTCATCATAATTTACTTCCTCCTGCAAGAGCATAAAGCAGCAGCGGAGCAAACACTGCTAACAGCCGGGAAGCGGGGCCATGGCTCTGCCACGGCACGTGAGTGCTGCCCTGCCACAGAAGTGCTAGCAGAGGGATTTCTGCGTAAACTCAGTGCTCTGCAGATGATCCAGGGGGCATTTAGTTTGGTGGGAGCCTGCCCACACATCCCTGCTCCTCCTGGCATCACCGGCATCCTGTGGGTGTGCTTCCCGGGGGGGCTCGGTGCTGGCCTCCCCCCAGCAACTCCAGCCAGGAGCAAGTCTTTTGTGGCCAACTGATCCGTCCGCGAGGCTCGGAGCTCTTTGTCCTTCCCCAGGAGCTCTTTGGAGTTTCTCTGGGGCATTTGCTGCCAGGGGCGACGGCGGAGGAGGAGGATGTTATTTCCCCTTGGTGTTACTGGCATTAGCTGAGCAGCTCCTGCCAGCAGTGTAAGCAAAGTCTGCGTGCTCCCTGCCATGAATCCACCTCCTTTATGTCTTGCCTTGACCGCAGAAGCTCTTTTCCCATGTCTTCTGCTGTTTGCTTTGCTCAAATGTTTTGTTTAGTCATTATGTGGTCTCCAGTAAAGCATTCTTTGGCTGTTGGGAGACTGAAAAAAAAAAAAAAACCAAACACACAATCGGAGCTCTGAATTCCTTTTCCCAAAAGATGAGGAGCAAGCTGGCTGATCAGTGGGCAAAAACATCCAAGAAATTTGTTTGTGGTGGCCAGACAGGGACAGAACCGCAGCACGGGCTCAGCCCTGTGAGCGGCCGGTCGCTCTTACCCCTTTGTGCACCTCTGCTGCCCGCCCGTCTGTCCCACCGCCACCACCCCCTGTCCCCAGCCTGGCAGCCTGGGTGCCCCCCGAGAGCCAGGGGCGCGGTGCCCGTGGGGATGGGGGCTGGCTGGATCCCAGGCTGACCCGATCAGCGGGGCTGTGTCGATTCACTCTGGTGCTGAGGCAGAGCAGTTGGTGTTGCTTCGAGTCTCCCATGGAGCGGCAGCAAAAGGGAGATGGAATTATTTCCAAAAGAGCAGTTTCTATTAAAAAAAAAAAACAACAACTCCCCCAGCACCACAGCCAGTGGCTGTGCGCTCCTGTAGCATCTCTGGTGTCCTGTAGCTGGGTCAGACACGGGTTAAAGTCACCGAGAACCCCAGGGTTGAAATGTCCCCAGCGGTGAGACTTCAGGGGACAGAGCTGGGCAGACTCTGAGCGAAAGCCTGCTGAGCTCTGCAGGTGGGGGTGCAGGAGGGGCTCCGCAGCAGCTGGAGGCAGAGCTGAGGCTGCAGCAGAGGCGCCCGTCCTCTGCGCTCGCATCTCAGGAAAATACAAATCAGCTCGCTCAGAGCCTGCCAGGCCGGTGCTTCTGGGGACCTGCCAAGATAAAGGAAAACGTGTCTGGATGCTGCTAGCCCAGATCAGGCTGGAGCGAGGGACAGAGCCGGGGCACAGCGTCTGCAGCAGGAACCTGGTGGGAAGCGCAGGGCCCCGCTCCCCTCCCGGCTGCCCCATGGGGTGCCAGGGGCTGGCGTCCCGGCCACCCTGCTCTCCCCGGGCTTGGGTCACCCACACACCCTGACCCTGAGCCCACCCGGGGCAGCGCCCACTCCCCGCCCTGTGTTCCCCACACTGCGTTTGACTTCCATGGGCTGCCACTGCGCCGTGACGCCCGCGAGATGCCCGTGGAGGTGTGCAGGGGCTGCACGGGGGCCGTGTTGGTGCTGTGGCGTCCCAGCACCCTGACCATGATGGTCCTCGCTCATCGCCACCCCGCTTTGCCTTCCAGCACAGCTACCGGGAGGTGGGCATCCTGCTGCTCTACCTGGCCGTGGGGGTCTCTGTCTTCTCTGGTGTGGCCTACACCGCGGAGAAGGAGGAGGACGTCGGCTTCGACACCATCCCGGCGTGCTGGTGGTGGGGCACGGTCAGCATGACCACGGTGGGCTACGGCGACGTGGTGCCCGTCACTGTGGCGGGCAAGCTGGCCGCCTCGGGCTGCATCCTGGGGGGCATCCTGGTGGTGGCACTGCCCATCACCATCATCTTCAACAAGTTCTCCCACTTCTACCGCAAGCAGAAGGCGCTGGAGGCCGCCGTGAGGAACAGCGAGAAGAAAGACCCCGAGGACACAGAGAGCTGCTCCAGCCACGACCAGGACTCGGAGGCGCTGAGCGAAACCTCCCTGGGCAGAGGCAGCCCCGACCGCCGCGGTCTGACCCCCGGCACCCTGCCCGCCCCCTAAGCCCCCCGGGACATGGCAGAGGGGCCGGGCTTCCCCCGTCTCCCAGCCCCACACAGGGGACAGGAGGGGCTGAGGACAGTGCCCACCGGCTGCTGCCAGCCCCAGGGCAGAGGGAGGCAGCAGCTGGGGCGGTTTGGATGCGTCTCAGCTGGACATACCCCAGCCAGGGGACAGGAAGGGAGAGGGGAGGAAAGAAACGTGGGTGACCCCGAACAGGCGCTGCCCTGGGTGCGTGAAGGGTGGTCGTCCTCCGTCCCAAAGTTGTGCGTCATCTAGGGCATGGTGAAAAAGCTTGGGGTGAGATGTACCCCCGGCAGGTCGGTGCCAGCGCTGATCCCAGCCTCTCCCTGCCCGTGTGTCCTCAGCTGGGAGAGGCCTCAGACAGCCCAGCAGGCTGCGGGGATGGGGATGGAGCAAAGTGAGCCTCGGAGGAGCTGCGGTGCCCGGCTTGGCTGAGCCCCACCGCCCCCAGCCCCGCGGCAGGACTGGCTGCAGGAGGTGGGCTTTCACCGCTCCCTCCCTGCTCCCTCCCTGCCCGTGGGGCTCCTGCACCACCGGGCGTTCATTCCAGGGCTGCTGCTGGCACCCGGCCCATGCAGCAGAGAGGAGGCAGAGTGCCTGCAAAGGGCTGCTGGGGGGCAGACACGAGGGATGCTCCTGGGCACCGAGGAGCTGCCTCGGCCACTGCCGCATGCTCCTGGTTTCCAGTGCTGGAGGAGCTGCGGCACTGGGGTGATGAACAAAGCCCGAGGGATTTGACACGTGCCCTGCTCCCCAGCCTCACCCTGCCGCCTCGTCCCCCTGCCCTGGGGCTGGACACGGGCAGCAGAGGTGCCAGGAGCTGGGGGGCATCACCCCCATCTCTGCAGGGAGCCGAGCCCCCCGGGGCTCCCCTTTGCAGAGGAGGCAGCCCCAGCAGGACAGAGGGGACCTCGTGCAGCTCCTTGTCACCTCCCTGCCCGAACCCCTCTCAGCTGGGCACGGAGGGCACCCCCATCATATCCAAACCTGATTCAGCTGCACATGTCTGGGGTTCCTGGCACAGCACTAATTCCCTGCAGAGCTTTTCCTTGACCCCCCCAGTTCTCTGTCTGGAAATGGTGCAGCAGCTCTGTGCACACAGGAACGTGCCCAGCAAGCCCCAAACTACCCCGATGGCCACAGGACGGCCCCAGGCACCCGCATGGCAGTGCTCGTCACCGGCCGGCCTGGCTGGCGCTCAGGGCACCGCGTGGGGGACACCGCGGTTGGTGACAGCTCTGCCACAGCCATCTGCTGACCACGGGGATACCAGACAAAACCGTGCGGGCGCAGCCGCCCTGAACTCAGGTGGGACCAGGGGATCCCCGGGGAGCAGCAGGGCGGGGAGGTGCCCACGCTCCCGGCGCCATCGAGTCTTCCAGTACGGCCGTGCCGTGGTCGGCCCCGCGCTCACCGCCCGCCCCGGACCAGCTCCCGCTGCACCGTTACTTGAACAAAGGAAGGAGTTTCCCCTTCTCTCCATAAATATCCCAGTAGCAAAATGTACAAAAAAAAAAAAAAGAAATGTGAAGACTAAATTACCTGTATTAACTAAGAAGCATTATGCAAATAATTAAAAGAGCATGTAAATTAATTTTCTATCTATGCATGGGATGCATACGGTATATTTTATTAAAGATCTGAGTGACCCGCCTCGGAGGCTGGCTCTGTTTTGTGCCCCTTTAACCCATGTTCCAGGTGGGAACAGCCCCGGGAGCTGCCAGGCCGTTTGCAGAGCGGCTCCTGCCGCAGGCCGTGGTGCCCCTCTGCCGTCGCCCATCACGGCCGGGGGCTGCGGGGCTCCGGGGGAGCAGCACGGGTGGGCGGCAGGCAGGGGGGTGCAGGGGGGCTGTGGGAGAGGAAGGGATGGCAATTAACATCCGAAATGATAATTGCCCAGGCAAAGAGCTTGCCCCATCCGCAGCTCCTCGATCCTATCCATTACAGACCCACTAAATCTGGGTAGCAGGAACGTGCAGAGATGGGATGCACGGGATCAGCAGCACCAAGAGCAAACCTGGCAGCGCTGGGAGCCGGGGAGCAGCCACCGGCCATCAGTTCCCCTAAAAACCACTCTGGTTTTAGGAAACTAACCTTAGCCCCTCATGGGCCGTGTTTCAGTCTGGAGGTAGGAGGGGCAGCATTTCAAAGGAAGATCCAGTTCCAAGAGGTCCGTCAGGGTCTGTTGTGCCACCAGGGAGGGGTTGGCAGTGCAGAGCCCCCCCAGCATCAGCGCTCGCCTCCAGAAAGTCACGGGGCAGAGGGGCTGGGGGCAGAGGAGGAAGGGTCGGAAGCAGCCCAGCCACCAGCCTGGGGGATCCAAGGCCTGTGGACACGTGTGCCCAGTGCCCGAGGAGCTCTCCTGGCTGAGGCGAAGCTGGCTCGCGGAGCAGCACGGGCCCAGCACCCATTTTCTCTGCAGAGCAAAGGCTCCCACGAAAGGTGCCCCCAGCACGCTGCTGGCTCTTTGGGAGCCAGCTCTCCCTCTGTGTTGCAGGGGTGAAGTCTGGGCTCTGGTGCTGCTTGGGCTTCACCCTCTTCCCTGGAGGCAGCGTGGAAGGCTGAGGTTCCCTCCGAAACAAGGGAGGGGACGGCTCAGCGCTGCTCCCAGCACAGCACCTGCATCCCGCAGCGAGGTGGGAGGGGAGGATTAAACCTGGAGCTTAATCTTTATTCCTTCAAGAGTATTTTTTTTCATTTGAAATAACAACAACAAAAAAATCCCCATTCTGCAAATCTTTCTGAGGCAATTGCTTCCCTAACCCAGGGGTGAGAAGCAAGCTGTGCCTCCTGAGGGACCCTCTGCAACTGTAGGAGACGATGGCTGCCCCGAGGGGCTGCTTTGGGGAAAACCACAAAGGACTTTTCTTTTTTTAGCCTCCTGCTTGCTGCGGAGAGGTTCGGATTTGTACGGCGATGAGCAGCCAGGGATGTCCTCCCACCGCTCTGCAGCTAGAGCTGGCGGTGCCGGAGCTCTGCGGCGCCAGGAGCAGCGGGCGCAGGAAGGTGCCCAGCGCCAGCGGGGGTGATCGCCGCCCGCTATCGAGGCCCCGCTGTGCGGGGTGGGCTGCCAGGAAGGGTCTGGTTCACTATTCCCGAGGCTGGTAGGAAATTCGTGCTCTCTTGCTACTCCCTAATCAGTTTCCCTGAGTGACTGTTCTCCTTTGGTACAGCGGGTAAATCAATTAAACACTTTATCAGGTTATTTCTGCAAAAGCGGCTCTCCACACTCAAAAAATGATGGATGAAGGAGAGACTGTTTTACCTCCAGGGAACGGCGATTAAGGAGTGACCTTATTCAGCTATTTCACGCAGCTGAGAATTGGACAACTCCTAGAGACAAAGTAAACTTCAGTACTCGTAAAACCTTTTCTTCCTCCGCCGGCGTTCAGACCCCCTGAGGGTGCTCAGCGCACCCGGCTGGCTGTGGGAAGTCCAGGAGGCGTGGGAGGAGGCGATCCGATCCGCGGGAAGCAGAAGCTCCTCGCTGGCAGCGCTGCTGGGGTCTGTCCTGCCTGGCTCTGCAGCCCCGATCCCAGCGGGGTGAGCGCGGGGAGTCCGCAGTCAGAGCGGGCTGCCTGACCAGCAGATCACATCAGTGCTGCCTGTAACTCCTTGTGCTGCACGGGGAGTGGTGACCAATGAAGAGCAATTGTGCTTTAGTTCTGTTTGTTTTGTTTTGTTTTGTTTTTTTAATTGTGGCAAAACACTTTCTCCTGGTATTAGGAAAGCCCCTAGGGCAGCCCAAGCTCAGGACTTGTTAGCTGAACAACAGCAATTAACTTGGTTGTACTTAAATCAGCGTTGTCCTTCTAACCACCTGAGCTAGCTAAACCAATGGTCTCGAAGCGGTGGAATTAAGCTAACCAAGTGCACCTGGGCAGGTCACACAAGTTCAGGAAATGCCGTTTGCTGCCCATGAAAAACAGGGGTCAGGAGCACAGGGGAGCCCAGCACCAGTGAGCGATGCAGGAGAGCCCAGGGTGCGGCCACGGCCAGCCCCAGGGAGCAGCAGAGGGGAAAAACTGCCCTGTGCCTTCAAGACCATCCTCACCTCGGTCAGTGGGTGATGGCCCAGACCCCGTGAGCCTCTCGGGGTGAGGAGAGCAGGCCGTGCAGCTCAGCACCCGCTGTGACACGGAGAAAGGTCTGTACCAGGGATCCTGCGGCAATGCCAGGTGGGATGCAGGGGCCCCGGGCTCCCTCCGCTGTATTGATCTGAGCTGCAACAGCCTGGAGGGGAGCAGAGCAGGCTGTGCTTAATGGATGGAATGGAATAGTTCTAAAGTTTTAAAACAAGTTGGCTGCCTTCCTGGACTCTTAAATTAAAGGGCAATTAAGTCACTTTCAGTCTGGAAATAGCTGATGGGTGTTTCCTGCTTTGACTCTTAAATTTTTGCTGGAGTGATTAATGCAATGAAAAACTGTCAACTCTCAAGTCAGGGCTGTCAGCCAACACCAAGAGCATTTATCTGAGTGCCTGTTCAGCTCTTCTGGCCTGCGGACAGAAGGAACTGGGACAAAGTAAGGGTGTAGGAAGCAGCGGTTGGGTGTTAAAGACAATGCCACCTGCACCTTAGTACTGATCTCCATGGGAGGAGGAGAAAATCTGGGGCTATGGCTTCTTGGCAGGTTGATTTATTTTTATATATATACATATTTTTCCCCATGGCAGGGGAAAAACTTGGCTCAACAGCCCCAGCCCGGGGCTACTTGTCAGCTGTTGTCTTTGTTTGCTACACGCAGTTGGTATTTCTGCAGCACGTGCACCGCTCCCAGCATGAAACGATGGATGTGAGCACTCCTGCGGAATGGCTGCGGGGCTGCCGCTGCGCTGGGAGCACCGCTTTCCCTTCATGCAGCTGCTCTGTGGTTTCCTGGTGAAGTTGCTGAGAAGGTGCAAGTGCTGCAGGCTTTCCCAGTCGCTAGAAATGCCCGCAGTCTCCCTCCCTTTGGATTCCACGCTCCTTCCTAACATTTAAAAGCTCACATCTATTTTGTTTCTTCTGGGATTGCTAACCAAGGCTGACTCCTGAATGAATTCTGTCTCTGGTTCGGTTAGTCATCCCTTCGGAACAGATTTAGTAACTGCTCAGGGAAACCACGTAAAAGCCAAGAGTTCACCATGGGAAGGCAGCACCCACTCACTGTCAACCGCCTCCTTCTCCGAGCCAGAAAGCTGAAAGTGCAGCAAGTCAGCCAGAATTAGGAGAGTGACTCGAGCCTCACCTGTTGTGTAGGAAGGAGAGCGAACGGATCCGTACCTAGCCCCAGAGCTGACGGCAGGCTCGGGCAAGGTGCCACAGCACGAGGCAGGGATGGCAAGCACTGCAGCAAAGCTCGCTGACCCCCTGCCAGAGCTCCCTCCTGCACCTCCGACGTGCAGCCTCGTGGGGAAGTGGCCTGAGCACCCACCTGTGTTGTCCCGAGCTGCCGCTGAGCCAGCAGCACGTGGGCCTGCCCCTGAACTGAAGCCAATAACCCCCCCAGCTCTCCTGGAGGTACAGTTAGCAATGGTTTATGGCTAAAGAACTGCCTGTTTGAAATCACATTTGATGTGTTTACTGCTTGTGTTTACTAATGCCTGTGTGCTCGGCTAGAGGCACCTCGTGTCAAAGCTTGTCCTGCTGTGCCAGATGTTTTAACGCATAAATATTACTCACGACACTGATGCTTTCGGTAAGGACAGTTTATTTGCCCCTTCAACAAATAAGGCAAAATTTGAGAAAGATCAAACAAAAATATCCTGTATCAAACTCGGAAAACGCAATAAAAGTTACTATTCCATACATATACAAACTAGTGACCACCGCTATTATATACAGACAGCCAGACCTTACAAAAGAGCATTTCAAGTCAGCACTTTATGCCAGTGTTGCTCATTTCTGTTACAAAAAGTTAAAGCTACAAACTTCACATTGTTACGTCTCGCATGACTGACATCACCGGTGTCTCTGGGTTTCAGAAGCAAAGACAATGGTTTGTCCAGAACACTTCCAGCAATGCAGATGGACCCAAGGAGCACACGAATGCAGCTTCACAATTAAGGAAGCATTTTTAAGGAAGCATTTTGCTTAACACCTCTGTTGGAACAGCTTTCCCTTAGGGCACAAGCCTTGGTCTGGGCTTGGGGCACTGAGAAGCGAGCAGGCACTCTACTCCCAGGCACTCCACCAAGGGACCAAACTGGGAATTATTTTCTCTAACAGCCTGCAAATCAGTGAACGAGAAAATAATTCCTCTGCGTTAGAGCTCCATGTGCAAGAAACATCACGTCTCTGCTCCTGCAAGCATTTAAGAAAGGTTCAAAGACAGTTAAGCCGTTGGACCAGCTTTACTTCTTTTGGTTCATTTGCTGTATTTTAAGACAATCACATCAGCAAAGCAGAGCATTTCAACAGTGCTTACATTCAGTTACAGCAGACATAGGTTGCATATTCCAAAAATAGGCACCACAGTAGGGTGCTTCACCTAAAAACTTGGGTTTTCTAATGCCCTCCAGCCACTAGAAAGTTACCTACACAGTGCAGAGGTAAAACTCCTCCCAGCAGAATCTGCTCGATCCACGCTACACGCAAGCAGTGCAGAGTTTGCCTTGGCCCACACCTATCACACCAGAGGTACAAACCAGGTGTGACCTAAAGCTGAGCTTCAGCAGGCCCCGCAGGAGCTGCCCAGCCTCCTGCCGGCCGCCTCCGGTCTCTCCATGGGGCAGGGAGAGCTGCAGCCCAGGGCACAGCCGGCCCAGGGGGGACGGATCCATCCAGGTGACTAATTCAAGAAGCAGTACTTCAACAGAGCACCCCCTCCTACCTCGTGGGAGTTTCTTTGATGCAAAGGGCTCTCATAAATATTGCTCGTAACAAATATTCAGGGCAAAGCGTACTGCAGTTCCTGGACACGCGCTGTGCGAGCCCCGGTGTTCATGCAGCATGTCACCAGACTTCAGCAGAGTCCGGACTCTCACTGGTAAGGCATTTTAATCCATTAACAACAAAGGTTTTAATTACCGGGCTTGTGCTGGGGAAGCAAGCCTTTTCCAAATTTTCCTGACACTTGAGGCCACCAAGTAGCTGACTCTCCCAGGACGTACAGCTCGTACTGCCTCCCGTTCGCCGGGCCGCTGATGCCCGCAGCAGCTGTGTTAGCACTGCCTGTGGAACCGGGACAAACCGATGCGGCCAGATCTGCAGAGGGGGTACAAATGGCTTGGTTCCTTTCACAGCAATGGGGTACACCTGTTAACAGTAGGCAAAATCTGCTCCGAGCAGGGAAAAAGAGCCTCTCGAGGCATGAAGTGAGCACTTCTCTCCAGCAGCACTGGATTCAGGAGACGCTGCTGTTTAGTTTAATTAGCCGGGTGGCGTACCAAGGCCTGTTGCAGAAGAATGACATGGAAACTCTTCTCTCCATAGAGCACAATAAAAACAAATGGCTCTCTCCGAGTATTTCATCACACACCAGACATCTAAAACTAGGTAACTCTGCTGTCACAGCCCAGCGGGCAGAGGCGTCACTGGTGTCTGCCCCGCAGCCAGGCTCACTGCATCGTTGCTCTGTTCTACCCTCCCCTCCGCCAGCGTGAGATAATTGCACCATCCTCACAGCGATTGTACACGCTGGGTGTTTTCACTGAGCTACGGCAGGCAGAAACAGCAGGGTAACTTAAAGAGAAAGAACACGAGGAGCATCCAGAGGAACGGGAAGAGACTGCATCTCTTCCAGCAGGATATTGGTTATTGTCTTCTCCTCCGGATCAGCCCTGCCTCCACCCTACCCCACGACGCACATCTTTGTGCATCAACAAATGTTAATTTTCATTTTAGGTTTTTTTCATGTGCTAAGCCTGGCAGAAATGTGAAGGATTGTGAAATTACGCTTTTATTCCAGCACCTAAAGATGTAAATTTGAAATGATGATGCCTATAAAATATTTCACAAACTGCGGAGATTTCTCAGTCCTCTCTGACACAGCAGAAGTACCTAATTCGGGAGAGGTTCACGCAGCTTCCACCCCTTCAAATACTGCTTTCTTTCCCCGGCACTTCACTGTCAGCAGGGTCTCCCTGAAGGACATTTCCAAAGAGACAGATGAAGTGGAATCTGCTTTGTTTTAGGTCAGATCACTGACTGGCTTTTGGTTTTAAGTCAACGTGGATTTTATATTACAGAATGTAATTTCTGATGGAGGCACAACACGCTTTATCTACTAAGATTAATTCCTAACATACATAAACAAAGGACAAAACTGAGGTCTTGAAGAAACCACACTTGCTTAAAGCACAAAGTGTAAGGCATGGGGCTTATTACAGGCTTTTTAAAAACTGAGATTTAAGTTTCTTTCAAAGTCTGGAACAGTTTGTTCTGTTCAGTGACCTAAAACTTATCAGTACCTTAACAGCAGAACGATACAGTTAACAGCTCGAAATCGAGTCTGCATTCACAAAGAAAAACATACACAACAAAACCCACAAAAATTGCAGCCATTAAATACCACAATTCGTATTAACTTAAAGAAAACAGACTACTGAAAGTTCAGTTGAAAAGAGAGTGAGCCAACTTTCATTAGGCTATTTCTACCTGTTCCTCTGATTTAAAAACAGGCCGCCTAAAACCAGTAACAAAACTCCGTGGGATAACGTTTTAAATACATGTCTAACACTAAAACATACCATCAGGATTTCTCACTTAACGGCATTCCTGAGTTCACAAAGGTGCTATGGAAAAATAAACGAGCAGAAGTATTGCCCTCTATTGTGCTAGCATATTTCAATAGAAATCAATCTGTTCAGTAGTCATAAAAGCAAGGAGCTGATTGTTTGAGGATGGAGGAAGTTTCTACCGGTGGCTCAAAAGTTCTGCTGCCGCCGCTTCTTGGCCTCAATGGCATCGAGGATGGGCTGCCGCTTTGACTGGTACTTCTGGCGGATTTCCTCAATCTCCTGCTCCATCATGGGGTCCAGTGCTGAGAGCCTCCTCTGAAGTTCATCCACACTCCAAGTCTTTAGCTGGCAGGGAGAGGAAAGGAGAGCAGACACCAGCGTCAGTACAGAAACCAGCCGCACACCTACAGGGAATTTGCTGCCTGTTAGAGTCAGGGAAGCTGCTGGGCTCCTCCCTCAATGGGACCATCACAAACGTCAGGATACTGGGCTGCTTTTGCTCATTTTACACATACATTATGGATTCTGCTTAGTGGGAGCATGAGCGTATAAAAACAACCAGTGCAATGTTTCCCCCATTGAGTGGTTTGTTTTTCTAACACTTCACGTTGCAGGCTTAGAGCAGAAACACTGCACTGAAATGGAGTACAGGCAAAATTCTCTCTCCCTCCCCTTTTCTTGCAACCAAACTTCCTTCTGCTAAGAGAAAAAAAAAAGGGGGCAGAAGGGAAAAGAAAAAATCATTGAGAAAAATGCATTAAAAAAAAACAACCACCACATTTATGTACAACCAGGCTGAACATCAGTCACGGCGAGGGATTCAGACTGCTCTGCTAAGTCAGAAATCCCAGAACACACACAGCAGGTCACCTTGGGTCAGCCTCATACCAATATAAGATACAAGTACAATTTGTATTTCACTGTCCACATTAAGATGTCAGGCTAGTCGGGACAAACTTCCCTTGCTCAATTTACTACCTGCTGCCCTGTGTTTAATTGTTTCTCTTGCGAGTGCCAATTCATCGAGAACTGGCAGAGGAAAGTTTTATTCTGTGATTAAAAATGCCAAATTTGGCTCAGGACAGTCTGAATTGTCCATAGCTGTGCCCTTTATGTAATATTGTACCCTGTGGGACAGAGAAGATTCTAGGATAATGCTAAAAAATACGGATGCTCAGAGGGTTTCAGCCACGTCCTCCCCTCCAAGATGCAGAGACTCGCAGAAACGCCCGGGAGATGCTGTGTGACAGACACTGCAGCAGAACGAGGATGACTTTGTCCGGCCTGCCTTCAGGGCCCACCTGCTGGGGAAACTAAGAACAGGCTTTTTTTTTTTTTTTGTGAAAAAAAGTGTCAATTTTAAGACCTTCACTAAACGTCATAAATGAATGATTTATCTACTTCAGTTAAATGCGAGTGACACCAGTGACACTGCTGTCCTGGTTCAATTGTTGGTTAGTCAGCTATTGCAGCTGTTTCTCAAGCCACTTCTGAGCCTAACCAGAGCCAAACACCTGCTGCCTCTTATATGGCAACAGCTGAATCACTGCCTGCTTAAGGGCAGTGGTACGGTTTGATCTTTCAGACTGTACAAGCCCCGGTCTTTCTTCCTGAGGGGGAAGAGAGATCAGCCCCGAAACCACAGAGCCACCTGCTCATTGATTTCTCATAAGGTCCTCTGAAATTCTTTGGCATACCTACAACGTGCAGCCATACGGTCACAACCCAGCCCAGGCAGAAGAGCAACGACCCCTTTCTAGCAGTGCTGTGTGGTCGTTCTGCCTTTCCAGTCAGCAAGCCCCTCATTGGAAAGGCACAGCAGTTCCTCCACGACGACCCACGGTATTCATACACAGAAGCACAACTCCACCAGGCCTGAGCCGATGCATGGCACCGGCTGCCTTTTCACCCCGACTCACCATGGAGCAATCAGCATTCCCCTTCCTTGGCATCCAGGGAATTGAACAGTCGAATAAAAATGTTTAAAAAAAAGGAAGTATAAAAGAGGAAAGCTTGAATTAAAGTATTGAGCACATACATTAAACACCCGTATGGAATCAAATCCTGAGATGGCTGTCAGCTCGCACAGAACAACCACTGCTGGAACACCAGCGGGGAGTTTGGGAATCGATCCGAAGCACGTCGCCAACCATCAGAGGTCAGAAATCATCTCGGGGCTGCAATCTCCCACAGTGAAGCAGTTAAGAAGAAAAATCTGCCCTACAGGTGCTCTTAAACATGTCAGAGCATCCTGGGACACGCTATGCGATACCGACACCCAGGAAGACTTTCTGCTAAGTGTGAGCAACTGCTGCCAATGGATGCAATGGTTTTGACAATTCCTGTGTTTGTCAGGACAGATGGCTAAAAGTACAGAAGATGCTTGAGTACAGCTAAGCCTGGAGTGGGCAAAAGCCTACAGATCTATATTAATAATAAATCTGGAAGCGGGTTACCTGCACAGACGCGTGATGCAGAGCAAAGGAGCTGCTCAGAGAGACTGACGGTGGGTTAAACCCGGAGATGCTGGGAGAAGGAAGAGAGGAAAGCAAATGTACTGCAGAAATCAAAGAACAGAAACACGTCCTATGCTGCGTGTTGATGAAGATGAACTCATTGCAGAGTTTTCACCTGAAATAACGTCAGCGTGGCTGTGACTGCTATGCTATTCCTCACAGAGGCAGAGAAGCCAGAGGGCAACACCAGTAAAAGGCCCAGAACGTGACTGTTCACCACAAATGAGTTGACAAAAGTGATGCGAGCCCAATTACTCATGGAGGAGAACCAGTGCCCACGCAGCTGCAGAGAGGGAGAGCAGGGAAGTCTGGTCCTCTGCTCCCCCTGTGCTCCCAGCCCGCAGAACACGAGCCCTGCACACAGGCCGTGCTGTTACTCACCTCGTCTTCTCACTCACACTTGAGTCTTTAGAAGAAATAACAGAGCTGCTTATAACACCGTGACCTCCATTTCACTTTGCTGTGCGGCAGTTCATCGTAAGTCAACACCACGGACAGACTTTCTCCTAGGAATGAAGTTTTTAAACTCTGGCATATCTGGCTCTGCAGCGTTAGGCTCCTGGGACAGCGACATTACTCTCTTAGAGAAATGCCAGAAGCAAAATATGAAAAGAAGGACAAGGACAGAGCATTTCATGACAGACGGTTTCGGGGTAGAGTCTCAGCGAGGAACAGTTGTAATTGGAGCTGGTTTTAGCCACAGGGCTCAGTCCTATTCCCTTCCTCACTTCTCAGCAATTCTTCTTTGCAAGAAGTCTAAGTGTCTTTGTAAAAGCTATCTATTTTCATCCGCGGCAATCAAACAGCTACGACAACCTTTTAAAGGAAGGAATTGCATTTCAAATGTAAAGACTGATATAAAATCCTTGTTCTCAGGTTGGTGGAACATATCCAGCAAGAGGAGAGGTAGCAGAGCAGTGTTCAAACAAGGTTACATATGCAGCAAGCTAATTTTAACAATTTGATTAACAGTTTTCCTTTTAGTCAGGGTTTTGAGGAAGTCCGTAGCTCTGTGATAATGCCCAGTTGAAGACAAGCTGATCAGAGGTGCAGGCACTTCCCTGGCAGCCTCTCAGTGTGGCTGTGCACGCTGCTGGTTGCTCCTCAGGCTGCAGACAACTCCGAGAGCAAGACGTTGTTTTACCATATCGGTAATTTCTGGTATATAATTCAGAAGGACATACATAATCACACCCTTTAGAAGAACATAACCTGCAGCCTTTCCATGCCTATGCTGTAACAATGGACAAATCTAGAACAGATCGTTTGATATACGATTTCTTCCTCCAAGTACAAGATTCCTGAGCTATCCATGACATCCACTTGCAAGCATCTCAGACAGACTTGCAGATAACTACTCCACTGAGCGATGTTCATCTCAGCAAACTGCTTCTCCGAGTTCCCATCCTTTTGAATCAGCACTTTAAAAATCGTAAAAAAAAATTGCCACTTGCATTTGTTGCAGTCAGGTAAAGCGTCAACGCAACCCAATATTGTACTGAATGTAAGTGAACCTAAGCAAAACAGGAAGAAACAAAGGCTTTCTGTGCGTGTTAGAGCCACAAGTTCATTGCTCAAGGCCACCGTGATCTGAAACACATCCCTGGAAATTTCTGTCCTGAGCAAGAGGCCACCTAAAAACCTGCCCCAGTATTGTTAAGCAGATTGTGCCAGATTTATATCTCACGCAACACCCGCTGCCAAACACAAAGCCAGGAGGATCAGCTCAGCCCCTTCCCAAACCCCAAGAAAACCAACCATAAAAACCCAAACAGTACAAATTGCGTGGATGGGAAGCCAACAATTTGTCAGGGTTCTCTCTGTATCCTCAGGCCTTATGCTGCTGGGCAGCTGTGCCTGACTTGCCTAACAGCAGGGTCTGCAGCTTGACCAGTTTGGGACCCAGTGTATTTATGCCGTCCAGCAGCAGCACAAGGGCACCACTGACTGGGACCAGCCCTAGCACCATAAATACAATGGTGTGCAGCAGTCCCACTTCGGCTATCATTCCTAGTGCTCCTCTTCCACAAAACACCGCCAAGAAAACCCTGTTGCTGCGTGAATTCCAAGCATCAGACAGCAAGGAGCTGTTTCCCAGCAACTTTCACACGTTTCTCCCCCAACAAAGCATTTTGGCTGAGCACGAGCTGACAGCGCCTGCCCCACTGGGGTCCCTGGAATCACAAAGACTGTGGCAGGCCACATTAAAATCATCTTCTGACACCGAATCTGATCCCTAGATTTAACACCAAGCCTTTTCTTTGCCACGCTGCACACTATCGGGGCTTTGTTTTCAAACGCTCTCTTAAAATTCCTGAAGCTCATGCCAGACGTGAACCCATCCATCACCAGGCAGGGGATGCAGTTCTCTCATCGTCATCTCTCAAGCCTGCAGACGGATGCTGTCTTCTGGAACGAAATGGGAACGTACATGACATGGGTGAGATGGGCTCCTTTTCCTCACGGTGAAAATATTTCAACAGTTTTGCAGAACGAAGACGCTTCCAATCCTCATTACTACAGGAAATCCTCCGTACGAAATCGGGAAGTTCCCTCTTTCCTTAGCCCTCTAGTCATACCCCTCCACCATAACTTCTGCAAGATAAAAACATGTTTGCACCACATGCACATAGTGTACTTTCTGAATATCCTCCCACCTTCACCACCAAGAGCCTGTTTTTTTCTTTTATTTAAAAACAGGGAGCACCCAGGTGCAGCTCTCAGTCTGCCTTCTAACCCAAATTTTCCAGGTGGCATCCACTGCTCAACATAACTCCATGTCAAACTTTACAGTTTTAAATAGCCCTTAGAAAAACTGCCTTTAGCAATTATCACTTCATAAGGGGCAGTGGGAGTTTGAAGACTAAAATACAGAAATAATAAAGCTGCAGCTTCCCACACTACGCAGGGAAATAATTCTTAGTGGAAGAGATATGAGCTAGATGGGAACTAAAAAAACCCAACACACAAAACCAACAAATTGTCTATTTAGCATAGCTTTTGTTGTTATATTTTCCTTTTTTGCCTAGTTTTGCACCGCAATTCAACAATTCTTGACTGTACACCCAGAGATCAAAGACCCCAGGGAAACTCAAAACATCTCAGACCACATTAGTGGGGAGCACGACTCATTTGCCTGCACGTATTTAGACAAGCAAAATTTAAATGGGGCTTGTGAAGGGTTTTCAGTGAAATCAAGTTATCCAAGCTATGCTAAGCATTAAATGCCAAAAAGGAATTTGCTGCTGGAGATAATGAAAACCATTACCGCCGCAGTTACAGGCCTCGGAATACAAACTTTCAAACAGATCATTAAAGCAGAATGTGTAGAAGTGGTGTATGCATGGAATGAGCTCATCTGGTGAGGCCACAGAGCACCTAACGATTGTTTGGCAGCTCCTGGGTGCCACAGCAGTTACTTACCATCGCGCTTTGGTTTTCAGAGGAACAGGACTTTAAGTAATCAAAAGCTGGGCACACAAAAATCAGACTGGATTCAAACAGTGGGCACCCTGCCAGCATCAAGCCATCAAGGCAACAGGAGGCACACAACATGACTGCATGGGACACAAGAGGCAGAGCACGCTTCTGAGCTCACCTGAAGGGCAATACCCAGCGTATTGCTCTGAATTGCAACCTGGAGCTACACGGGGCCTTGAAACCTCGCACGAGTCCTTGGAAGCACAGCTCCAACCGGGTGCCTGCGGCACTCAGCCAGGCTCGCTCCCACGCCACCTCTCGTGAGGCAGAGCAAGGCTGCCGTGCTGCGGGTGGACCTGCAAATCCACTCACTGAGGCAACGCCTCCTATACGGTGCTTACATTTTATTATTTCAGACCTTCAGTAACAGGCTGTTTGGCGAAAACAAACAAAACCAACCAGCCACCTGGGACTACAGGTGTCTGGGAGCACGTGAGCCCCTCGCGTGAGGTGACTGATCACACAACACCAGGAGTGGCTACTAGAGGCCAGAGAATTCCTACAAGTAACGGAGTATGCGTCCGGATGTCCCTCGGGAAGGGAGGCTCTTCATGAAGACACTCATTAAACTCTTGCTTCGCTTGACCTCAAATCCCAGAGAGAGCCGTCAGCAATGCTAGCAAGATGCTCTCCTTCCGATAAAACAGAGGCCAAGGCTTACGTTTCATTTTCAGGATCCTGCAAGTGAGTTTGATGCATATTCACCTCAACTTTTGAACTCTTCTTCTCTCACCTCCTCACCCAGAGTTTTATTTTTGGGCCACAGACACCGGGTGCTTCTTGCTGTGACTATTTGTAGCAACCACCTTGGAGCGTAAGTCAGCCTGCAGAATGTGAGAGTGCACGCGTGCCAGCGAAGCCCATGAGCTAGGGAGCGGTGTCAGGCCTCAAGAATTCATGAATGTGAGCTCTGACAAGTGTAAGAACTTAGATTATTCTGGAATTAGCCTTCTGTAACTTGAAAGACTGTTTAAACATGGTATCAATTAAATGCTCATACCATACATACCCTGAGGAAACGGATTACTGAATAGCACTATGCACTTTTTTTTTTTTAAACCAGCAAAAGAGGCATTCAATTTCTCTGGCCAAAATTAAATGAAGAGGGTGATTTCTCATGCTAAGCAGTGCTCCAGAGCTTAGGTCTTGAAAATGGTGATACAAATTGGTGTTGGAATAGCATGCCATTTTTTCTTTGCATTTTTCCTGAAATGCTGGCTCAATACCATTTGGCATACTTTCAATCACTGATCTAAAAATTAAGTGCCTTGTTCTCATTTCTGTTTCTAGCATAAGGAGGCCTCATGTAAAGCATGAGCAGGCATTAACTATTTATTCACTGTAACACCGTATCCGATGCAAAGGACACACGAATCCAAGAACCTGCAGGCGCTTACCGCCCACTTTTCATCGTGATTGTCAGGTCCCTACAATTTCACAGATCTGCCAAGAAGCCATGCTGCACAGAGGCTACGGTAAATCAGAATAACCCCCAGTACCAAGACAAACATTAATTATCTCGATTTCCCCCCCTTTTAGCATGAGAATGTCAGTGAAGTCTCACACTGTTATGAAAGCAACGGATGAAATGCAGTCACTGCGGGATTTCATGCAAGATTAAAAATACAGATATTAATCTTTCAAAGGACTTGAAAAATAAGTCTCAGCAGCACAAGCTTCTGCTTTTAATGCATCTTAATTATTTAGGCAATGTGCTAGCAAAACACATCATGGGCTGCAAGCATCCAACACGCGTCAAACCAGCACTGTGGCTGGAATCTCCAAAAGAAAGGGACTGTGGCGAGCTGCAACCAGTGCACATCTGGAGACAGCTGTTTCAGGCCATCGTACCTGGACCACGCAAGAAAAACAACCCCCAACTTTCAAACAGATCGGCAAATGCTTTAGAGGCCAAGTCAGCTTAAGTCAGTGCATGTCAACCAGCTACAACAGGTACATGAGGAAAATCACAGCATGGCTTCTTGTGGAAGAAAGACACTAACACAGGATTCAATCCCTAGCTGAACTGGAAAAAGGTGTTTTAAAAGAGCTGTATCAGAGAAGACCCTTCTCAGATGATGTGTATGGACTAGCTTTATCTTACTTTTGCATACGTGGACTTTTATGGCTACTGGGAGTGAAATATCTTACTGGTACAATGCCAGTAAGGATCCTAGCGGCTTCACTTACCCAATTAAAATAAAGGTGCATGATCCCAGCACATCTACGCTACTCCTGCCGAGTTTCTGGAAGGCCAGGCGTGCCACTGTCCTTCCTGCTGTGCTCCTGGCCACTGGCACTGTGAAGTTCCTGAACTGGAAGCTCCTGCCTCTGCAGGAGGGCCTTCTGTGAGACCTGTCTCTGCAGCTCAGCACCATGCCAGCTTTCCTCCTGTGGCCAGAGGACCACAGCCTGACAGGCTGTCTGGAAAGCTGTCACAGAATCATAGATTTAGTAAGGTTGGAAAAGACCTCCGAGCTCATCTGCTCCAACCATCCCCCTCCCACCGATATCACCCATAAGCCTTGTCCCTGAGCCCCACGTCCAACCTTTCCTTGAACACCCCCCCGACCAAGCAAGGCGCTGCTGCTGGTGCCACCGGGGCCACTTTGCCAGGGAGCTCTCATTCACCAGCAGCTGCCGAGGTAAAAGCTGCCTTCAGCACCGAGGTTTGACCCTGCTGGTTCAGCACGAACCTTCCTCGAGCTTGTTTGCAGTAACTAATTCCTGTCACTGCTACTGAAGAAAGAAACGGACACACTCTAGACACGCAGCTGCTCCTTCACCAGCTAGGAGGCACCTTTCCTGCTCCCATTTGGAGGTTTTTTCCCCTTGTTTCCTTGAAGCCTGTAAAGCTGGGGAGAACTCCGCTGTTGGCAAGGCGTCAGAAAATTCCCAGAGCAGAAACCAATTTTCAGAGGAGCGTAGAGGACGTACAGATCTCCCCGGCTGCTCGGGCTGCTGAGATGTATGCACGCGGTGAGGACGCAGAGCAGTTGGCCCCGCTGCGAGAACGCCACACCCGCATCGCTGGCATCCCTGCGCTGCCCTGAGCCAGGAGCTGCACTTTGTCATTCCTTTCTGTAATCTCTAAAAGGCTCAAAAAAGTTTGGGTTACTGCCAGCACAACCATATAGCTCCTGCATAGCGTTATTACCCTCAGTAATGTACAGAAGTTACATTAAGGAAAAAAATATATATCCAAAGCTTCACTCATTTATGTGACTACTCATAAAAAGTTTGTTCTGCCTTTTTTTTTTTTTAAGAGCAATGCATTTTAATCTTCTGAGCTTCAAGATTAAATTTCCTTCTTTTTTTTTTAACTTTAGTATGAATTCTATGAATAGCTTTATTCACTATTCCCTTCCACAAACATCCCACGTACTGCAGACACAATCTAAACAAGGGGAATGACAAATTGTGGCGGTGCTGTTCTGCAGCACTGAACTTCAGGAGGACCAAACCCTTAAGAACCTTTAGGGACTTACAGAGTGGCTGACTAATCCTATGACCACCAAGACAAGTTACCTCACTTTTTTTAAAAAAAAAAAGAAAGCTTTTTTTTCCCCCTTCTTCTTCTCTAAGTGGTCATGCTTTAATTTTCTTAAGTAAGAGTACCAAAATACCTCTGGACGTGCTAAAATAAATCATTTCACTAGGCTTTGAAGATCCTGCTAGCAGTACAAATCAAATGTAAAGTACGCAGCTGGCCAAGTTGCCTCCTTCCCCCCCGCTTTAAGAAAAGCAAGCTGTCAGAAAGTGCTGATTCCTTTAAAACAAATCAAAATTTCCAGAAACAGAGAACAAAGTTCTGGTTGGAAGGGTAGGTGGGTCTGTAATAGAATTTTGCTCAGACATACCCTTCCCTTCTCTCTCCCTTGCCCCTACGGGTGTTAATACACTCACTCATGCATTAACAATTAACTCGTTTCTTCGGGATCACTGATCCCAAGGGAAGTAGAACACCTGACGATCAGCAGTAAGAACACCTGAAGTAAGGGGGATTCCTTCAAACCGTACTGCTCCATTCCCAGAGCATGCTATTACCAGGAGACATGACCGGACCTGAAGTGGCAACCCGCTAGGATTAACACTAGATCAGGAGGTGAATGCCATCTCCACTGGGAACAGAGAGCAAGAATTTTGCTACTGGAAGACGAAGACATCGGAAAGAAATTCAGAACCCCTGAGAAAAGGTTACTGGGGAAAAAAAGGTAAGGCAGGAACAGGTGAAATACTTGTATGTATCCCCAACTTGAAATTCTCCACTTTTCCACGAGGATTGGAATGGGCTTAGTGAAAAGAAAAAAAGAGCCGTTAAGATGCTCTATTAGAATCATTAACTTAGCTGTAGGCGTCACGTGCTCAAGTCTGATAGGCAAAATCAAGGCTTAAGACAGGCAGATTCATCTTCAGAGATCTACGACTAACTCATCCATGGTAAATATTAACCTTTATTCAACAAATGTTTTTAATTCGAGTCTTAGTCCCCTAATTAATTTCCTGCTCCAGGAGAGTTGCTGAGCAAGGTTTGTTTCCAGCAAGACCCCACGGCTGCCTGACCTTGTGTCCCCAAAAGCAAGCAAGCCACAAACCACCAGGCTGACAGCGCTCTGCTTCTCCTTCGCTACAGGAGAGGAAACAATATCTGGCAATTTGAATGCAAGGAAGACAGCAAGAGAATGAAATGCTTTGTGCAGAAAGACTGAACTGCAGAGATTTCAAGGGCGTTTTGAAAATGAATAGCTGGATGACCATGGGAGAGGCTGTCAGCTTTAAAACCAGAGGCATATGTTTGGTATCTCAGGGACAAATACTCTTTTAAAGCAGTCCCTCAGTGAATGAACCACCTCCACAAAAGCCATGGCACATGAACCTGCTTTGCCGTGCAAGGTTTTCCCAAGTGCTCGCTATTACTTGGGCATCCATTAATAATGATCCTGTGTAATGGCAAGGTGCAAAACAAGAAGGAACTGAGTGTTTTTGTATTTTGTTTTCCAGTTATATTCCTTTCAGGCTCCGTGTGCTAAGCTACTCTTTCTCCCCCTTCCTTGAAGAGCAAAGCTTCGGTTTTGAAGTCACCTTGTCACTGAGTATACGAGCCAAGGCAAACCTCCCGGTACACGCAGGCTGCTGTAGGCAGCCACGGCTGACTGCAAACTCCATTACTTTCTTTGTTCCAGAGACGGCTCAAATGTGATGGAAATCCCACCGCAGTCCCCTGCTGAGGTACGAAGGGAGACACCAGTAGCTACACGCTCCGACCACCACTGGGAATTTGCAGCACGTAGATTTTTCTGTAGGTTTTAGAGTGACATACACAGTAAGGGCACACAAAGGCAAATGTACCAGCTCCAGAAGTCAGAGCTGGCATCGCTCCTCCACAGAACATAATTTCAGGCACCTGTCTGGATGAGGCCCTGGCTACAAAGTACTTGTGGAGGCTACCTGCAGACTTCATCCTGAGAGTCCTCCCTTCTGGTCCTGAGACTCAGCTGTCCAAGAGACAATCCCAAGCAACTCCAGGCTCCCGATGCATGGAGTCCCCAAAAGGAGTCCTTTCTGCTAGAGATGAGAGAAACCTGGGCAAACTTGTCTTTTTAAGCTGCATTACCCTTTACAAACATTCTTGCTGACAGATGAGTTGCGATAAGATTTGAGAAGCATTTCAAATAGATCTCATCAGAGCAGCAATGTTCTTTCTGTAGGGGAGACGCTGCCAAAAACACACCCAGCCTCCAAGCCAGATCTGGGGGCATAACAAGGCTTGAACAGGTTTTCTGAGGAATTCAGTGTGCTCCGAGAGGCTTCCAACGTCACACCTTCAATTATTAATTCCTCCTCCCTTCCTCCCGGAGCAGGGATGCACGTTGCAGCCTGACCTTTTAAGCACAGAGCAGCAGTGAAACAAATCCAGTGATCAAAGACCCTGGCGAAACACAGTTAGTTACTTAGTTCATCCACAAAACTTTCAGTCAAAGCCTCAGCTGATTAAACACTACATTAGGAACGGATAGTCTGGGATGGTGTATTTACAAGTCTGAATGCTTTCATATGAAGTTGATTTCAGGTGACGTTCATTCTGTCTCCATTAAGGGCTGCGACCTAAACAATTCAACACACACGACAGCAACTCAGTTTGCTTCCCACTCACCGCAAGTTTCATTTGAAAGCTTTATGTCACAGAAAGCCTGCTATATACCAAAAAAATAGCAAAAATGAAACTTCGACAGCAAGTTGTAGCAGTAAGTGCTTTGCAATCAATGTCAGCACGCAGCAAAGTGAAAGCAGGTGGTGAACAATGACCCCATTATAAAATGGAAGGGAGAAGAAAGCTATTCTCTTCTTCTATCTCTTCAGATACAAGATTCAAGCCAGTGTGCTACCTTTTTCAAACATTGGCAACGAATTCCAAACCCAGATGCATCTTCTGATTTTTTGTTGTTGCCGTTGTTTTTGTCTCAAAGGGATTTATGGAGGTTTGTACGACCTGCCCCCGCGGAGCGTGCTGTAAATCACACCGGTGGTTTGAAGCAGTCACGAATGTGATGAGGTTTGCAGTGCGGTTGCAGAGTGCCTCCCTCATGCAAAGGTTCAATTCAAGACCACTTAACAAACAATAAAGGAGAAGATAAGCAAGCTGTTCCAGGGCTTCTTTTCAAAACGACTGCATGTTTGATTACAAGGCAACAAAATAAACCATCCTTCCTTAATAAAGATGTCACTAGTTAGAAGTACTTGCAGAGAAGAGCACACTGAATATGCTGGAAAGGTAACACTTGAAAAAAGCACAAACAATTAGCAGAGCTTTAAAAATTCTTGGCAGATGGCTGAAAGGAAAAAAGGAAATCCATTTAAGGGACATCAATGTTATAAACCAAGGCAGGTGACATTTAAAACCGTTGAATAAAACATATAAAAAGCTGTCTCTTTGTATAAATCATACTTCAGAGTAGAGATTACATCTAGGTAACACACTTTACTTCACGATCTTACTCAATTAGGAGATGTGATTGGGGTATGATTTCAGTTTTGGAAGTTAGTAATTGCTTATTCCAGATTGCCTTCTGTTGTCAGAAAACATATATACATATTTAATTCAAGTCTAGTCCTCTCAATAAAAAAATACATGGTGTTAATGCTCTCCCAATGAAAGCAAGCTTATTTTAAATTCAGCACAGCACAAATACCTTAAGTTTGCTTGTTTCCTAGCTAGAAATCTGCCAAAGTTGTGGAGAACACAGACAGGAATATCCATCAGTCATCCCAGATCTGCCTTTATCTCTAAAATTGATGAATACTCTAGCAAATAAGTTCACTTTATGATCAGAGTAAAACTATGTCAATAAATCAGTGCCCGAGAAGTAATTTTTATTCCAGCCACCACTGGGAAAAAGAGGAGATCGGAGTAGATGAAGGGGAAAAACTTTTGAACAGAAACACCCCGAGGACTCACTGGAAGTGTTCGGTCAAATCTTGGAAAATAATATTTTATATATATATATAAATTGTTTTTCAAATGTGCACATTCTAAAATACTTTTTCTCCGAAGTAGAGAGACTTTCTAGAGCCGTAGTAACCAGCTTGGATTATTCACTTGAGTAATTTGGATGAGGAAAAAGAAGAACAAAGATTAGTGCAGAGACACCTTTACCAAGTTACTGAAAGGACAGAGGTAAGTAAAAAGGAGATAAAGCAGAGGACGATGACAGAAGCAGGAGTTATAAAAAGAGAAACCACAAAAGGTTACACAACAGCAGCTTACCCATAAAATACAAGCACTTTCCACCTAGCACCTGCCATACCCACGTATCCTCAGCACGCCTTTTGCCTATTGCTAGAGGAGACCCAAAGACCAGTTCCAACAAAACAAGAACCAATTATTTAGTCTGCCGGTGTTTTCAAAGCCTGCAACCGCACAGAAAATTCTCCCAAGTTTTTAATCGATTGATGAAGGACAGACAAAAGGCATAAAGCTATAAAGCATCAATATCGGATTGCTAATAAATGCTATCCAAATGAATGCTCAGAGAAACCAAAGACACCGAATGTTCCAGGTACTGGTAGACAACAAGCTGTTCACAAGACAGATGACAGCTCCACAGACAGAATACAATAAACTTGAGACTGGGGTCATTGTAAAGCAGAACGTGTTTACTGTTATTGATAAGCAATAAATCAGCTGCCCTCTAACAGTTCCTCCCTATAAATCACTTCCACTGAAAGAAACGGATGGTTCCAGCACACAGCCGCTCGTCACCGCAGTCCTCAGCAGGGCACCCAGCGGTCCCCTGTCAACCTGTGGTCACACCACAGCTGCGCAGGGAAGCAGCAGGGCGATGCACGGAGCCATCCGTACTGGGAGATACCAGCTGCAATGCTCGCAGAGTGACACCGGGGCTGAGCAGAGCACGGAGCTCCGGTCCGTGTCACTGCACCCCTCTGGCTCAGACGCCAGCCTGCAGCGATCCGCCGTGGTTAGCATCCGTACCTGATGTGCAGACGTAGGTTCTGATCCGCAGGCATTGGCAGGTTGGTATCACCAGACTCAAAAACACAGCGTGATCCTAATGGGATTTAACGTGCTTTGAAATAGTGAGACTTTCTGAAAACTTTTCGGTAAGAATCTCCTGCTCTTGCTGTCTCAGCTTTAACTAATTTGTCTAAACCGCAAGGAGAATCACAGAATCACAGAATCATAGGATCATTAGGGTTGGAAAAGCCCTCCAGGATCATCTGGCCCAACCATCCCCCTGCCACCACCATCACCCACTAACCCATGTCCCCAGGCACCACATCCAGCCTTCCGTGGAGCACCCCCAGGGACGGTGACTCCACCACCTCCCTGGGCAACCCGTCCCAATGCCTGACTGCTCTTTCTGAGAAGAAATGTCTCCTCATTTCCAACCCCAACCTCTCCTGGCGCAACTTGAGGCCGTTCCCTCTGGTCCTATCACTGGTTACCTGTGAGAAGAGGCCAACCCCCAGCTCCCCACCCCTTCCTTTCAGGCGGTTGCAGAGAGCAATGAGCTCTGCCCTGAGCCTCCTCTTCTCCAGCCCAAACACCCCAGCTCCCTCAGCCGCTCCTCACAGGACTTGAGAAGGATTCGCATTTTGATTACATCACAACCAACAGCCATCGGTCCAACTGAGCAAGGTGAAGACACTGAAACTAACATGCTTTTCTGCTGGCACCAGAAATGTTTGGTGGTTTTGCATTTCGCTTTTTAATCTTTCTCTCCAATGCAATGTTCCAAGCTACTAACAAAATGCACAGAAATGGGGATGTTAATAAAAAACAGTATATCCCAGGTGACAGCAGTACAATGAAACCTTTCACTCGGTAAATAGAAAATTATAGTTTTCTTTACTACTTCAGCAAAAAGAATTATACCTTTATTCAGCTAAGAGGAAGGCTTGTTTTCATTGTGTTATATAAATACAAGGTACAAGCAGCTACTGTTAAAAGCTCTAGCTAGAACCAGATTAAAGACGGGCACAAAATAATTAGTTTCCTAGTGGGTAAATATAAATGGACATAATGCCTTCTAAATCTGAAGACTTCAAAGCTATTTAGAGAAGGATGTAGATGCAATACCAATTCCTGCAGTGCAGATCATTCAAAAACTCTGAGATGTGAACATACTTCTAAAAAATGCACTTTATTAAACTTAAATAAATAAATAAATAAATTCTTTGACATTTTCCTTTGACAATTTGCCAGACTGTAGGTTAGCCTCTGAGCAAATTACAAGCTGCAGTGTGAAACGCATTCCTGTTGCTCGTGCTGCTGCAGCGCTGCCCCGTTACCTTCCTGCTCGCTGCAGCCCCCGGCAGGACTCCGAGTCAGAAAGAGGAACGCTGCCCAGGGCTGCGAGATGCTTCTGGAAGGGACCTGAGGATGAGCTAGTACAGAAAACAGCACTCACAGCATGGGAACACCACAGGTTCTCTCGTGGCAGACTGAAGTGGTGAACCTGCAAACACAGGTCACTGCGACAGCCAGCTTCCACAAACAGCTGAGATCTGCCACGTCTCCTACTCCTGCTAACCCCGACACCCCCAAGGATATACATTCATGTTGTTTTTGCAAGGAAAAAAAGTTTAGCTCCGAAGTTTTGCTGCTTCAGCAAGAAATCCTTTGAAGGCAAACCTTCACTGAGTCAAGGAGCGAAGGAATAAAACATCTATCTACTGCTAACTGCAGGATGAGGAGAGGTCTGAATCACCAAGACTGAGACGCAAGCAAATCAAGGTCTCATCAAAGCAAGCAGGATATTTCTTAAAAGGGATGCATAAACCTTGTTTCTCGATGTAAGCTTCCTCCCCAGAGCCGCAGCAGCAGGACGAGCCGGCCGGCGCACAGAGCGACCGCCGATGGCTGCGGCTGTGCACTGAGGGCCCGCAGGTGAAGGGCGGCGCTTTCTGCCCGGCTCCCGGAGTTCTTCCAGGGAAGCACAGGTACCAGCAGCAGCCGCCGTCAGCACAGAGGCATCCGTACCAGTTAAGCTCCCGACAGGCTGCCTTACACAGGTCAGATATACAATGCTGGAACCAAAGAAGCTTTGGAGCAAACAGCTTCAACATCTCGTGTGAAGCCAGCAGGACTCGATGTCGTGCAGCACTCTCACTCTAGCGAGTGTCCTGATCCTATTTGACTTCACTCCCAAGACAAGGGTAGGGTAACTCCATTAGCAAATACTCAGTGAAAAAAGAAAAAAAAAGAAAACTGAACTGCAGTTAACAGCAAAAGCCAAGTTCAACACCACAGGCATCAAAAAAAAAACAGCAAAGTCCTGATGGCAAAATTTAAGACTGTCAGGGGCACTGAGTGCCACTTACTTTCCCCAGTGAAACTGCATTCATGGGGTAGAACTGAAATGTTGCAGTATCGTCACCGGTATCACAAGCCACGAATGGCTGGAACCTGCTAATTTCCTAATGAAACAGACTTTCAGTAAAACGATTAGTGATATAATGCACAACATTCATGCCTGGATGATCCACAAATACCTGCTGCAATAGGCTTGGCAAGACTGATTTCAAGCAGGGACAGAATAAAAGTAATAAAGAGATCCCACTTCAGCCACAAGCAATACTGGAATATTTGCCTGCTCAGAGCAGGCTTTAAAAAAATACGAAATGAGCCTTTTGTAGTGTCTGAGAGAAGAAACACTGCACGTTAATTCTGCTGTGCAGTACTACAGAAAGATTAAAGAGAAAAAATGTATGACATTGTCTAAACAAATGCTCTAGCATTATTAATTTAAGTTTGTGCAGTAGCACGTGACTAACGTTCGCTGGCAACATTAAATTCAACTACATAAGTTCTGAGATCTGATTATGGCAATTAGGAATTCTACATACAATGCAGCCTGCCCATTAACAGCCTACCCCTGCAGCATTTTCATCCCGGAGTTTATTATTTTCCTCCTTATAGCAAGAATTTTTGCCCATAATTAGTATTTTGTTTCCCCGTTAAATAAATCATAATGTTTTTGAAAACATTTCTGCAGTCAAGCAGGGCTAAAATCTTTAGAGATCCTTGTTGAAACCAGAGTGGGGATAAACTTGAACAACATCAGGCATTGGCTCATCAGCCAGTAATGATTTCTGCCTCAGAAAGCCAAGGCTGGAAACAGAGCGGGCTTATGCCATCTCAGACAACAACCAGGGCACAGCTAGAGCATCACGTCTGGGGGGAATGAAGTTCATCACCTTTTAGAACGGGATCTTTGGGTTTTCAACTTTGCAGTGGACAGGGCTGACCTGAACCAAGCCTTATCTAACATGACATTGCCATCGTGATATAAATAGCTTCTTATTTGCCTGCTTCAGAGGAACAATTTTAGTCGAGAAAAGGTCAAATGGTTTTACCACGGGGGAAAAGAACAAAAATCTTTTGTAATTTAATATTGCTTTTTTTTTTTTTTTTTATAAGACAGGAGACTCCAGGTGCTAGCCACATAGGAAGGAGAGGAATATGGAACAGAATTCAAGGCATATTTATCTAGTCTGTAGTAGCACAAAGCAATAATAATTCTATCACTTCTTAAGGCTCAGGAGGAACTAGTATTCACCCAGCATCTCACTGATCTCATCTCTGCTCGGAATCCTGCAAACTCTATAGACAAAGCCTGCTCAAACCTATTTGCTTTGGCAGTGCAGAAATAAGTTACAGCTGCACAAGCCTAGGACAGATGTACTTGATACATCCAACACATTCTGTATCTGTTCTTATTCCACAAAGCTTACTGCATTGATGCTTTCCATTACGAAGGATTAATAAACAAGACTTTTACCCAATCGCTAGCCATCAAATTGATCCCTTTTTAGTTGAACCGGAAAAAATACCCAGTTTTAAGTCTCGGTCTACGTTACACAACATAAGGTTACTGCTACTAGCCCTCAGGTAAGGACTGTACAAACACCCGTCTGTACTATTAGGGTTATTTTCAAGCCTTTTCTTCTCATACAAAAAAGAGAAGTGACTAGGTGAGAAGGCAGCTATATTAGAAATTTGCATGCAAGACAGGCTGGTATATTCATAGTAGAAATAGAGAAATACACACAGCTGTCTGCAAATTACTACACGAAGGTGACCCAAAGCCCAATTTATTGCTCGTTTTTATGGCTTGCTTTTATTGCTTCCAGTGCAATGGTAATCTACGCACATGGCAATACTTCAGTACTAATGGAAATCAGTCAGCAAGGTCACATGCATGTCAAACAGTTGCTTTGCACATTCTAAAAATACTGGCAGGTCCTGTTCACTGGAACGGCACAGATCCTTCCCTGCACAGATCCTTCTGCGCTGCTCCCTGGGTGCAGTTGGCACCCAGAGCTCGCTGCGTGCCGGGCAGAGTGCATCCTTCTCGCTGGAAGTGAGGGTAAGTGCTACACTCAATAGCAACCAAATTAGAAAGAAGAATAATTACAGCAAATTTCCCCTTGGGCCATCTTCTGCAGACCACAAAAGATTTTTAAGATACTCCAAAGCAGCCTGTCTTTCCTGAGAAATACCACACATCGAAAAATAATTGTTTGTCATTCAATTAAGCTACAGCATGTAAGGTTAATGAGATAAACTAGGCAGCTGACTTGACCAGAAATGTGCGCTTTGCCCAGACCCTGTGATACACAAGCTGAAAAGTCAGCTCGCAGGTTATTTTTTTCAGAACGTGCTTAGGCAGTGAGTTTGAGCCTTCAGGCTAAGCATAATGTAGTGCCAAGGACTACACAAAAAGTGCAGCAGGTCCCCTCAGCTAGCCATTCTTTTCAGTCTAAGCAGCAAAATCAAAGAAGCAGCAGCAAAGACTGCAAAACATAGACAACAACACCAGTCTTTACAATCCATCCAGCCAGAACGAACAGCTCCTGCTATTACAGCCTCGAAGTAAAGCATCTCTGCTGCCTCGCGTCGTGACTAGCAGAGGGATCTCGCCTTCTGCATGGCTTTGTGAAGGTGGAGTGAATCTCACCAATGACTGAGTGCAGCGTGACATGAATCACGGGTAACGTGAACAAACATCAGGAGGGTGTACAATGCACTTAAAGCTGGAAATGCTTGCACTAAAGTATCACTGAAGGAAAATGCAGTGCACGGCACAGTGCTCAGCAGAGCACGCGTCTTCTGGCATTTTAACTCAAATCAGAAATTCTCCCCTCTTCCAAAAAATTAAATCAGAACATTCCATAAATAATGGAACACAGAAATCTATGGTCTTTCTCCTGACTTCTGAAAATTTCCTGAAAATCATGTGCTCAGAAACGATTGAAAAAAAATACAGGCACACTTGATTTTTATATTGAAACACAAAATCTAGTGCTGAAGCTTGAGAAAAACAATGAAATTCAAAGGTTGTAATAGTGTTGGTTGTGGGTTTTTTTTGTTTTGTTTTGGTCAAGCACCCCACATTCAGGATTAGCATTTCTCAACTGCCATCTGGATAATTTTTTTTTTAATTTTAAATGTATAAGGCAACAAAGCTTCTACCTTACGGTCCTCAGACTCTTTGTTGTTGTCAATTGTTTGTTTCTAAGCAAAAACAGCATACAGACAATGTCTGGTTATGATAACCCAGAAATACTTGAAGAAAATGACTTTCTCAAAATGCCCCTTCTGAATGCATTAGCAATTAGAATCTCCTCAAGTTTCCATTAGTCTGTCAAAACAAGAAATAATCGTATAGCAACTCTGACTGAAACTCTTAAAGATTGTCACATTGATTGAATTTCAGAGTATAGACTTACAAATTCGTAGTCTCCATCCTGTGGCACCTTCCAATCAGATGAATTTTTTGTCTGGCCAGACACATTCTTCCCAAAGCTATTGATTTGATTCTCCTTCTCTTTCTGCTCAAAATATTCAAGGAATGATGGTTTGGCTGGCTGTATCGTTTCATCCCTTCCTGGAAATACAAAAGAAAAAAGAAAAAAGTTATTTTCAAAAATATACTTTGAGTTATACTGTCTTGCATCATGCCCAAAAGTGAGTTCATCTTTTTAGCACATACTAAATCATGTCACTGCTAACGTACTATTTTTCAGCAGCTTTTCAAACATAAAGCTATTCCTGAGGGTCCAGAAGCGGAGCAGGGAAGCCCAAAGCCCACCAGAGAAGCGAAGGCAGTGCTGGAAGCACTAGGCTGCAATCTGTCCTTCGCAGCAAACTACCAGGTAGCCAGGCTTCGTGAGCTGCATGCTACAGGTGAACTGCTCCCAGCTGCAGCTGTTCTTTCATTCCAGCTGGGCTGCAGGCATTGCAAAATACGCCAAGTTCTAAAACCAAACAGTATCATTTTACAAGCAGAAACTCATCTTTATATTTATGAATGGAATGGTACAAAAAAAAAACAGGCTTTCAAAGGCCACGTTTGCCAAACAAATTTCGTAATTTGTCTTGGGTAGGAGTAGTTAAAGTCTACACTTCTTGGGCAGGAAGGATTAATTAGTTTGCTAAGCTGTTTTCTTTTTATAAAGAGTAAGCTATCAAGTTGCTCCTGGTTTTCATTTTGTAAGTTAATTCCTCTGAACACACTTTCTTACTGCATTACTTGAATAAGCCACAAATATAGAGTAACCATTCAATTTTAGACCATGTTTAAGAAACTTGGCGCAATAAGAAATGAGTAAAGATACAAAGGGAGATAGGGGAGTCTCAGTAACCTGAATACAAATGCCTTGATTTTCAGGAGGAGGCCTCCCGAGCACCATTCTCAGTGAGAGTTCACTCAGACAGACAGCAGAAGTAAGGATACAGCCACAAAGCTTCGGCACAACTAGATTTATACGACACTAATTTTTTCTCTAGAACAAGCAGGAGTGCAACAAAGGGAAGAACACTGCCGGCCCACCAAGAGCAACGAGCAGTAAAACCACGAGTCCTGCAGGGTGAGCAGGTACGTCGTGCAGTTGGTGGGAATATGGGTACCAGCACTAACTCTTCCCATCTTCCTTCAGCCTTCACAGCACCCGAATCCCTGCTCATGTCATTTAAGTGCCGTTACACCACACAAATCAAGTGAATGGGCTTCCACAGCTGAAGGCAGAAAGGCCCGGCCCTGTGTTCAGAGATGGCGGCGCCTCCCCACTGTGTGGGCCCGGTGGGTGCCAGGAGCGGCGCCGGCCTCGGCCGCAGGGCACAAAGCAGCACGAGGTGAGGGGGGATGATGCTGATTCCTGGCAGGGACAGGATAAAAGCCAGTCCGGGAAGAGAAGACAGCATTTAAGATCACAGAGAATCGAGACTGAAGGACCTTGAGCATTTCCACAGGGGGATTTCTTTACTAGCTCAGCTGGCACAGCATAAAACGCTGCCCAGCCTACACTCACCTAAAACCAGCCTGCGAGCTGCAGTGAGCATCTCGTGGCCTCAATCTGAATGAAAAGGCAGGCTTGCACTGAAAATGTTTTAACAGTGGTGCACCACAAGACCACAACAGCTGCAAATGCAGTTAAGGACTACTTATAAGTTAATGCCACTGTGCTGCTCTTCGTAATAAAATGCCTTGCAAAAACCTGTCAGTGTAATCGAAGTGAGCACTGTGACAATACCTAGTGAAATGGTTTTGTTCCCATAAAATATGGTTCTCTAGACAGTGTAGTAGGTCCACCATACTTAAAACGTATCTGGCCAATGCAGAAACCACTGCTTTCAGAAAGCAGGATAGGGAATCAGCACCCACACAACACTTTTCACCCAACAGTTATCCTAGGACTAGCATTAACCGAACGTGGCATCCACATCACCAAACATGCACCTCACTCTGGGCTGTGAAATAAGTTCCCTGTTGAATGCCATACAGTTGAAATAAGTATGATCTGTCCGGCAGGCAGACAACCACAAGTTTAGAGCTGTGGACAAACACAGGGAAAACAGAGCGGTCCTGAGGGGTTCGCTAGCTCTGCCTGACACAGAGACTCTCCCCCCAGGGTGTGCACAAAAGGTGATCACAAAGAGGACTCTCAGGTTCTAAGATACTCAGCAGTGCCTTCCCTTTGAAAAAATAAAATAAAATAGCTACTCTGGAAGCCCATTAAGATTTAATCACAGAATATTATTCTTGAACATAAAATCGCCATCCAGTGATGCAGAACTTCACAGGCAGACTCCGTCTGATCCTCAGACAAGTGCACAAATCCCTCAGTCAGCTATTAGATAATTGAGGAAGTTCTTTTTCTACGTGTTAAAGGGGAGAAATTTCTGCGACAACTCTTGGCAGGACATTTGGATTGTGATACTGAGAGAAGCTGGGTTCTACACACGCCGAAACATCACAATGAATCTTGAAAGAGCACTGCATCCTACTGCCCTTCCAGGGTTAGCTGAAAGGTCCGGCATAAACCAAGATGCTTAATCTTTTGCACCATAAAAAGCAGGAGCAAAGACAAACTAGTCTACCCCTGGCATTTGTTCCCTTAAAAAAATCATACCAAAACACCAGCTAATACAGAATTAGTTCAAGAAAGACATCTTCAGACAGACTGCGTGAAGGTCAGTCAGGAAATATCTGTGAAGGGGAGAACAGATTTGCTATTGGGAATAATTACTGAAATACAATAGCAATCCAATTACAGCTAAATGATAAAACATTTATTTAGAATGAAGTAAATACACCACTTGCATTCTGTTGCAGTCCAGCTTGTTTGAAGCAGGGGATAAGTTGTTCATATTATGGCCAATCATGGCAATGTTTAACACTGACAAACTTTGTAAAAATAAATGAATTCCTACCTACCTAGTCTAATCTACACACAGCTCGCTGAGAGCTAGCTTAGATCTCAAATTGAATCCTGGCTTCCTAGATAAAAAGCCACCTAAATTAAGCTTGCACTGTATGTTTTGAAAACAATTGTTTGCACAGGAGAATCTGAAAGCAAATGCTTCACACAGATGACAGTGGCTAACTCATTTTCTTTAAAAGACTGTTCACTTATACCAGAGAGTAATTGTCTCACTTAATCACGCTCGTTTCCCCATGTTTTGTATTTTACCAACAGCTGCAATACTTGTAAATGTCATCTACTGAACAACCCATTGCAGCGTGACCAAATTACCAAAAGCCATATCCAGCCACCGTAGGCCTTTCAAGCACATGCTATGATCTACATTCAATTTTGGCCACTGATTTTAGCAGGTTTATAGACATCCACATCTAAAGGTACATTGAAAAAAAATAGAAGTTACTGACAAACAAAGAGTGGAAAAAGAGAATACACAATGGAAAAGATCTAGAATACAGATCAAAATATCTGAAATTTTAGCTGCTGTTCTGATCTCAGCTGGAGTGCATATACAGCGAGACTGACAGAAACGCTCCCGGAGACAGAAACGCATTACCCAAAATCAATTATCATCCCAGCACGACTGGGTTTCTTTTTGTCAGTCTTGGCACTTAAAGCAGCGTCATCTTTCCGAAGATGATCTGCTTTTAATTCAATGCAAGAATCACACCGCTAAATCTTCAAGATTTTGATAACAGGCAGCCGAAGACAAAAATCGATCAGTGCTATTTGCAGAATCAGGTGCTGCTGAGATGACACTGCACTAAGCAGCTCTGTGCCAAAAAGCATTTAAGTTCCCAGGTTTATCGGGTTAGACTAAAATACAAATATTTGACAGAAAGTGAGATCACAGCTGTGGCAGAGATAAGCCTTTTATTAGAAGGTCACCCTGCAGTGACAAGAAAAGGTTCCAAAATGAACGCGTGGAGAACCCTCAGACTTGCTTGTAGGGTTGAGCCACGAGAGCTCTCTGAAGCTGTTAATGGCCTACCACGGAGATGTGCTGTCATCTTTTAGGAGCTGTATTAATTACACAAATGGAGAGCCACGGCTCTGCTGGAGCTGGTCCAGCTGACTGCAGAACTGCAGGTCTGGGCTAGCCGCACACAGCGGCAGGCACTCGCTGGGCCACTCGTACTTTGGCCTTCCAGTACAGAACAAGCCCTCTGCAGAGAGCTCCCAAGCGATGCCTGGTGTAAAGTCATGTTCAGAAAACTCTAAGAAAAATGTCAACATCGTTATGGGTAAAATAGCAAAGACACGAAACTGGTGGGCCCAAATAAATGGTGAACCACAAATATCTCCTTGTATTGTGACACAATCCTTAAGGAGCACCATGCTCAGTTTACTTCTGATTTCAGTAACTCCCCTTTCAGTACTGCAGAGACACGTCCAGCCACATGCACCACACACGCTGGGACAGTCCAGAACCAACGAAGAGCCCAGACACGCCAAAAGATCATGCTGGGCACTGCAAGAAGCCAGCAAGGCAGCATCAGCAAACAGCCCGTGGCCTCGGCATACCTGATCCTCTCCTTTGCCAGGCTACAGCAAGGACAAGTTTTAAGGAGCGTGAAGAAACTACAACAAATGTCCTCCCTCCTAAAAAAGTCACCTGAATGCTCGAGGGAATGGCTGAGATCAGTCTTAGAGGCTGACTGCAGCACACAGACCTCCTTACACTGAGCAAGAGAGGACAAAGGAGGTGTGGAGAGCCTTCAAGGCATTTATACTTCCCTATGATAGCAGAGAAAGGGGATTGATAAACAGCACAGCCAGTTACACCAGCACAAGATTTAGCTTTCTCTTCCACCAGTAAAAAATGTCACTGAAACCAAATCATTTGGTATCATCTAGTCCCAGAAATCAAAGCACTCATTTGGTTGATTTTGTCAAATTAGCTCTCATGACTGAGAATTTTCAGACGCTCATGAACTTCAAAGAAAACCTTCAAAAGGGAAGTGGAACTTGCACAGCCTCTCTATCCAACTGAAGGAGCTTGCTGAGTAATGAAACTATAATTTCTGCTTTTCTAAGATTATTCTTCTCTACCCAACTTGACAGCAGAAGAATCCTTGTTTTGTTATTTTTCCTCTTCAAAGTGATTGCTATCATTGAGCCAGGGTGAGCTCTAGAATCACAGAGCCTGTCACGAGAAAGAAACATAACCTCAGGAGCACGTTTTGTGTGCTCCTTACTCGAGTCACTTAAGTTAATACAGTGTTATTTAAAACACCTATTCTTGAAGCCACGGTGGGAGATTTCCTCCCTTCTCTCACAAGAACTGGAGCTACGCCGGTGACTGGGAGCAGTCAGATCACGCTACAAACGTGTTCTGAACTACGGCTGCATCTAGCAATAGATTTTAAGAACCAGCAGCCGTATCAGATTGGGTAAGGGGAACATTCATCTATGAAGAAGGTAATTTAAATCTACAACTATGAAGTGATGAATTACTACACTAGCAATATCAAATTAAAAAATCAGATACTTAGTACAAGAATACAAATTTGTCAAGATTCCGGGAAGCTGCAATCTTTAGAAAGATAACTGTCCTCGGCATTGGAAGATACCTGCATTTTATGAGGATGTCAGGAACAACAAGATCACATTTTTTTGAAATCGACTCACTTGTGCTAGGAAAGAATTATGACTGCCCTGAGCAAAGCTCAGGGAGATGCACCCCTATGAGCAGGAGCTCCAAACCAAGCTCTGCAGAGACACGGTGAGCACTCACGTTAGCTCTACAGCAAGCACAACCATCGCTGCCTTGTCAGACGTAAAACCAGAGAGGGTCCCGTGGGAGAAGCAGTTTCTGCTGTCATATACAAAATTACAGAGTCCCTTTCACTGAGGGATCAAGAGCTATTGTAAAGCAACTGTTTTGTTTCATCCTTGCTGTCGAGAGGTTTGCTGTTCTGCTAGAGCCATAAACCCTCTCACCTTTGGTCTGAAGCTTATTGGTAGCTTGTGTACATGCACTCGTTCTGGAGAGAGCTCAGCTCTCAGGCACTCAAAACATTAGCCTCTACGCTACTCACGCACCCCTCCTTGCCTTTTTTTTTTAATAGTTCTTGTATCTATTTTCATCCCTCATTTTGGTGGTTTAAATAAGCAGAGATCTTCCACTGACTTCTCATGTAACAGGCTTAGTCCCCCATAATGTTCGCTAAGTTCCCCTCTTTTGCTTTAGTTTGAATTACGTAACTTTAAGACTCAAATTGCTCACGTATTTAGGATGCACAAAGCACTGCCCGATTATTATGTGCAAGCAACACTTCATCAGTATTAAAATTTCAAATGGAACCGTAGTTTTATTTGCTTCAGGCCATTTCTCTGAGATCACAGATGAACTTTAACAGCTGGACAGCATAATTTGTACAGTATGAACAGGACTGAGTCATTTCATACAGCAGAGAGATGCCAATTTATTCAACCAGAGCAAAAAGTGCTCCCATCATTAATGAATTCAACTCATGGCAACAGAAGCTGAGATTTCCTCACATTAAAAGCAAACCGCATAACACTTGGTACATATTGAAGATTATGAGGACGAGTCTTCCCATAATTACAGCCTATCTCAAATTAAATCAAAGCAGAACATGCCTGACGAGTCCTGCTATTAAGAGGGAGCTCCTAAACGACCACCAAAATCAATGCTGGGTATCCTAACTAATCCTCTTTTAATGAGCACAAGGCATCAGAGACATCGAAGGAAGAGCACCAGCACTCATCCGAAGCTGTGGTCTGTATAATTGAGGACCTGTTCTGAAAGAGGAGGAAACCCTCACAGTAATGAAAGCCGTCAAAGACCAGATTGCCTCGTTTTGGAGATCTAACGATTCTTCTCCATAGGAATTCAAAAAAGATTATGAATTTATAGCAGGTATCTTCCTCCATCACCGATTTTCAGGACACCTGTCTTTCACCTCATTTGCCTGAGCTGCTAATTTAGTCCAGCAACTAACTACAGTACGTGACACAGGCTGTGAGATGTGAAGGTGCACAAAGCAAGAAGTGAACGTTTCATACCCTGCATCACCTGGCTCAGGTTCTGGTGAATTGTAATGAGAAACAACCTCAGTGATGGGGCTGCACTCGTCGGGTCCTGCATGCTGTGGGCACCAGCTCAGGCTCCCCAGAAGGCATACAACCAAGTAAGCATTTACCCACACCCTCTCTATTCATGACCTGCAAACTCATTTGCCTGTCTAGAGAGAACAGAAAGCAACATGGCAATGAATTTTTTTTTCCCCTGAAGCTCGAAGGACTGCTGGTGAAATAAATTTGGTTTTAAACTTCTGTGATTAAGAAATGTAACAATTTACAGAGGGATTATTTCCGGATCAGGATTATTTCCTGATCAGCTTTCTCTGTGCTTTATTTTGATCCAGTAGGAAGCCATTTGATTCTCAGAAGAGACAGGTAGGCCACGGTCTGCCCGCATGTGCAAATACCTATGCACATGGGACAGCCACGCTGCTACCCAATCTCCTGGTTGAGTCTCCTGAAACGTATTGCCTCCTGGATGCTATTCAGCACTCCGTTAGTCATACTTCTCATCTTGTTCAAGAAAAAATCCTCTCTGCTTCTTATCCCCCCCCACCACAACACAGGAGTGCCTTAGAATAAGCTATAAGGAACAGCAAAAATAGCTCTGTTAAACACATACATCTCTTTCTCCCATTTCAGCGTCTCTGAAAATGTAAATATTAACAGACCGTTAGCTTCATCTTAGAGCTCTGGCAAATACCTATGGCAATTGAAGATGGACAAGCATCCAGCTTAGATCCCAGAGTTAACCCTCCTTCCTGCTTTGGTTTGCACGTAACCGCTGTTCTAAATGCTAAGAAGACACCACACAGAAGTCCAGCAGTCTACCACTACTCAAGTGAAGGGGAAAAAAAAGCAACAACAACAAAAAAAATGACAGTACATACAATTCCTCCCATTGATCAAAAATACTGTCCTTATGTCCACACAACTTGATATTCCTGAACAAACCAGGGTAGCTGCCGTTTATGTAAAGCTTGCCAGCAAGCTTCCTATTAAGATAAAAGTCAAAAAAAAAAAAAGAAAAAAAGAAAAAAGAATAGCACAGATGGGAGACTTATCTCTGAGATTCATACTCTCCACAATTCAAGAGTGGCAGTATAATGCTTCTTACAGTCAGAGGAGAATTCAATCAATGTAGGTGTTTCTATAAACAGTACGTTATTTAAATGCATAACACGAAAAATGTTTTATGGTTCAATTACAGCTAAATGGACCCACTTATTTTAAATAGAAAATGGTACCACTGGACATTAATAATGTTAAGGAGTAAGAAGCTGCTATTTCTACAGGGAAAAATGAAGGCAAAACACATCGATACCTTTGATAAAATGTGGAGCTATTCTCTCCAATACCCGCGTTATCAATTTGGGTAACATGCATCTACACGATCTCAGGCAACCACTGACATTAAACCACCCATAGCTACCTCAGCTACATACCAGCCATATTTTATTCAGTTATGATATTAATGCAAAAACAAACCTTCTGCCATCCATATTCATTCTCCTGTTCAAGTTACTGCTTTACATGAAAAATTACAGTTTCATACTAGGGGGAAAAAAGTTTCCAGAATCTTGTCAGTGACACTGCTATGGTTTAAGTTCAATTATCATCTGCTGTGTGCCTCACAAACACTCCAAGACTAACAAGCTTACTCTGCATCTTTTCTTCTAATAGGAAATGGCCAAGTCTGCATCTCAGCTCATTTGACTTTCAACGAAATCCAATCTCCTCTTGAAAAGAGAAATATCTTTTAAAAATGAGCCAACAACCAAGCTCACCAGCATGAAGATGGTAAAAGCATAACAAAACTAAGACCACCCCAACTTTATTCTAAGAATTGAATTTAGTTTGTGAATGTTCAAAATAGAAAATTCAATTAAGAATTTTCACCTGCACATTGCATTGTCAAGGCGACAGTGCCACCAGAGCTTCTGGTCTCTCTCCGCACCAGATGCTCGACAGAACGTGTGCCACATTAATAAAAAACCCCACACCCACAACTCTTCCACCCTCTCCTAATCCCTCATTCATCTCAACCCAGAAAGCAGACAGCCCAGCTCCCATCACTGCTGACAGTTCTACATTCTCCAGTGTTATTTCAGGCTTCAAAAAGGAAGAGAAACTTTAACGTAGAAAATAGGGCAGATTCGAGTACTAGACGAACTAGATCCTATTTCACTTGGACCTGATTGTGTTACGGTCCAAGGAAGGCAATGTGTTTATCGGCTTTATTACAAAATTACGTTCCACTCCTTAAATTGAAAGGACAAACTCATGCCAAGTTTCCATTGTCTAAAGACCTACAGCAAATAAAGCTGAAAGAGCAAGAAGAGTAAAATATATGTGTATGTATTAATATATATATGCAGCAGGATTTACTAGCACTATAAACACTATATATTCTCACATAGAATAATTAAAAAAGATGATTGCAGACATATTCACAGCTCAAAAGTAATTCTAGCTCCCAACCACAATGGAAATGTCTGTTACCACAAGCGTTTGTTCATCTACCGTCCTTCAGCTACTTCCAAAGTTTTCAGGGAAGAGCTGCACTGCAATCTGTAAGTAATCTGTTAGCTATCAGTCTGTAAGTAAAACGTGTCACGGCACAATTTACTATCTGCAGTTTCAGGCACTCACTGGAGTGCTTTCAAAACGCATAGCACAATGTCATAGTGACATTTCTAATGCTGCCTGAATATTTATATTGAGTGTCCAGAGAAAAGCCAAGCAAATGGAAGAATTTAAGCAAACAGAATTACAGCTCTGACTACAAAACTAACAAAACTTTCCCCTACAATGTCAAATCCTAGGGTTTCCTCTGGGCCTGAAAAGTGATGAGCTGATTTAAGCAAGAATCACTTTCAGGGCTATGAAAACTTGTTTGTTTGAGATTTCTAAGACAATCCTATCTAAAGCAACACATTTCAATGCCTCATAAATATTTTTTACATTACAAAAATAAAGTGAAAGCAAACTGTTGAACACATGGATTTATTTACTTAAATTAGGTGGAAGAGCTAGATCACCAGCTCAGAAGCTTGCCATTAAACAGCCCTAGACACCTCAGAAAGCTAAATTCTACTAAGACCACGCAAGAAAAATCTGTACTTCTTTATTGACTTAAAACAGGTTTTATTGTGAGTCATAACACAAGCTGCCAAGTGAAACACAGACTTCTTTAAAAATATGAAACAATGAAGCTTCTTCAAACTCAGCAGCTTCCAAACACCACCATAACTTTTATGTTGAGGATTACAGAAACTTGCTCCAGAGAGCTCTGCAGCAGGCAGATGAGCTCTGCAGTTAAATCAATTTAACTGCTTGTTAAGCAAGAACGAACATGGAAACGTCTGACAGATGGAGCTAAAGGCAATTCACACAGAGGGCATTTGTAAGCTGCTAAAAGACACTGTCCAAGAAACAATCACAGAACTTCTCTGTGTGGAAGCAAGAATTTTAGCGTTATGCTACTGCGGAAGAAGCAGAATAAGGTGTTACAAAAAAAGAAGTTACGTTTTAATTTGGTACAATCACTTTCATTAATGCCTAATTTTTTGTAATCGAGTTACAAGTTATAAAAGCACAGCTGAGCGCAGCTGGGTTTCACTGGACACTGCTGTGCAGAACCTCTCAGCAGGAATGTGGCACCAGTGTCAGGCATCACTTGCTCCTGGGATCTCAAAAATCCTCCTCCAGAAGGCAGAGCTGCTCAAGCACCACCACTGCATGCCTGGCTTTGAACACTGGCACGCAGGAGTAGTTGAATTACAGCGTTTTAAAGAAGGCTGAAGTTTAAAGTCTAAGGGGGTTAAAAGAAAAACTCAACTTTGTAGTCACAGCCCTAGATTTCTTAGAGCTTGTTCTGGAGCTCCCTCCTGAGGCTAGATGCTACACTACGTAAGCATCATCATTGCTACACTAGGTAGCTGCAATGTCTTTGTAACTGATTATGCTCCAAATGAGAGTATGGCCTTGTAAAAGAGATTATCAGAGGCGTCTCCTCAAAATGCTGTACACTAGCTTGAAGAGAGAAGTAGAGCTTTTGAGCTACAAGCACTGCAATCTCACAAAGACGGGGAGAAGACAAACACCCATGAAACAGAGAGAGATAAATCCAAGTGGTGCTTCACTTACACGGCTTTGATAGCCGGTACAGGGGCACCACTGACGATAATACCTCTGTCGTTACGAATCACGATATGGAACAGCACAAACTGTTTCTGTATGTAAAGAAACAGCAGCTTCATTTGACTGAAGGCTGGTAACACATCCCACTCTCTTTGGGTGACTTATTAAGCTACTCTAAGTATCCACCTGCCTCCTGCTAGAGTTATTCCACAAAACCTGATGGCATTACTCCATTGTCTTTGTTGCCACGAGTTACTACATGGGCTGACACCTCCATTTCTAACACATTTCTACAGGGCTGAATCAGTGTCTGCCCAAGTTTGCAAAATTCTTTAAACAGGTTCCACTAAAATTTCACTGACTGCTAGTGGAAAGCAGGATTCTTCCACAAGATCTAGAGGCCCCCCGCATGGAAAATGGTTTCAATGCAAGAGTTCATGATAAAAAGACTTTTCCCACACTCTTGCTGAGAATTTTCTCTTCTTCCACAATAGCTAAAGCTTAAAAATCAGATAGCCGAAGAAGCCTTTGGAAATAGCTCAAGAGCCAAAGGAACACGCCTTGACTATGACAATCATATTTTACTGCTGCCAAGCCCCCATTCAGCACTTTCCTCAGTCCTTGAACAAACATCCATGCTGGCCAGCTGAGTCATCTATGTCTACCTCTGCCTTGATACTGTTGAGATTACCAATTCTGCAGGAACAGACCTCTACGGGAATTCATAATTGAGACAAGATTTTTTTCTTCTACTCATGCTTTTCCAAGGAGATTCTCACCATCATTTCATTAATCCAAGAAATATTTTCAACCTTTTACCAAGTCATGCTCTTAGGTCTTGCACAGACTATCAGCAATCAAAGTCACATCACGTTAAATATTACTTCCTATAATAGGGCTTGTAGTTTCAGTAAACTTTTCTATTTTAGGGTGTAATGTATTTCAACCTGAGCATCGCAGAACAGCCATACAGTTTATTTGGTTGTCCTTACTGAACCTGTGCTTAGCAACACTAAAAAAAGCACAAAGTCTAGAGATGGTGGCTCTTCCCACTGCATGCCTTGCTGTGTTCGAAATGTGTAAGATATCTGTCATTTCATAAGTGAAGCCCCTTATGTGTTGCATCAATTTCCCAGTAATTTTGTAGAAGTTAAAGATGTGTTCTTACTTTTCATGGTGCCCTCCTCTTCTTCCTCTTCTGAGTTTACGACCATTGTGCCCAGCTGGGATTCCAAGGTGCCGTCATGTTCTATCATCGTATTGGCTCCATCACCCAGTGTGCTGACAGCTCTGATGGTACTGGTTTCATCTCCGCTCGCCCTCACCATAGTACCTGAATCAGTTTCATCTTCTTCCTGTACAAAGATGTCATAAATACATTTTTATTGATGGTGGTCAAATCCTGTGAAGAGTGGCTGTGTTCAAGGATACTGGCAAATCTCACTAATTCAGAGATTTTGACAAATATACACAGAAAACAGTGACATTTTGGTTTACACACGTAGATCTCTGCCTGTTTTCTCTGAACAGCTAATGAAAATTCTTCATACTTTTCTGCCAGCCAGATAAATAAGAGCATGTAAACTATCAGCAGAAACCTCTCCATACAACTAGTATCTCATTCCTGACCTGGTGACCTGTCCCTAAGCAGACTACAATACTCATTCAGTCACTTATGTTTCTATTCATGCTGCCAGTTATATCAGTTGACCTAAAACCCCTATCTCAAGTGATACAGTTCACCAAATTATGAGTTATTAGACTGCAACAGTTCTAAGTCTGTACCACACGTGACTCGTCAAAGAAAAGTGATTACCCTGTATTTCAGATCTGTCTCCAACATTTGAGTAGTTTCATTCCTATAAAATTCAGAAACACTGAAGAAAACTGAAACAAATTTGCAAATATTTAAATGAAATAAATTATCCAAGTCCAGTCTTTTTTTTTCAGATAAAAGTTGTTTCTTGTTCTTCTATTTGTTAACAGATAATTGATATTGTCAAAATTTGAACTAATGCTGTCAAAGCTCAGGAGGCAGAATCTTTAAGAAAACCCGAACTTCGGAAATGAATTCTGGTAGGACAGCTTCTTGGAAAATACCTACATTGGCGAGAGCAAGTAGTTTCGCTAGGCTGTGTCCCTCAGTATCAATTATGACTAGAATTTCATGAAGAGTGAGGTCAGAATTACCACAATCGATTTAGTTTCCTGGAAATGTGCACCTGGTATCCCACAACAGCAACAGAAATCACCTTCTAGGTTTAGAGCAGCGCTGCTTACTAGATCTCGTAAAATGTTTCTTGGCTGCTCACCTTGGAGCAAAATATTAAAAAGCAAATGCTTTGTTTTAAGTATAAAGTACATGGTTCCTTAATCTATATGTGACCATGGCCTTACTGGTCTGAATTAGTGTTAGAGGATATACACAGGTCTAGCCCAAGAAGCCGTAATATTCTGTCTCAATGTCATTATCAGAAAGAAGTACACCCTTCCACACTCTGGTGTTGTACACCTTTTCTTTGCTCTGTCGAGCATGCCTATATAATTAACTTCCCAATCTCAAAACGAATAGCTAGAGGAGGAAAAAACTACACAAGATCTTAATGGAGGAGAAGTATATGTTATGTGGAGATGAGTGGGTGAGAGGAAGCATTAAATTCCTTTGCTACACATCATTTAACAGAACAACAGCAGAAATTTCCATAGCACTTGGGAAGCGCTTGAGAACACTTTTCTGCTAGAAGACACAGAATACAGAAGCTTCAGGAAAACACACACATCCTGACAGAGACCACTCAGCTCCGCTACAGAAACACCATCTCTCAGCAACGAGACCCCAGATCAGTCAGAAACAAAGGGGAGAGAGTAGGGACAACACTCTTAGAGCCAACATCATGGCAAGGCAACCAATAAAATTACTTCCACACTGAAGAAATATGCAGTCCCAAACTGGAAAACCAGATGAACAATGTATTAGATCTGTGTTTTACTGTGCAACATGCTATTCCTGTCCAACATCTGAAAAGGACTGTGGCACACAATGCCTTCTGTTGCCCATTTCATTTATCCAGATTGAAGCAAGCAGAGGCTCAAAAAAAAAAAAAAAAAAAAGCTTTCAACATGCTTTCCATATTCACATGCTGTAACCACTGAAACCAGGCACCCAGGACATGAATTCACAGCAATTCCCTCAACACTTGTCATGCCCTCACCTCATATTTCTGTCGGTTGTTCTTGTGTAGTAGAAAGTTTCTATAAGGGGGGTTCTAAAGCACAACAATAGTAAAACAACATAACATACTCAGAGCATAGTGCATCACAGATATTATTTTATTCTAGGACAGCAGTCTAAGACCTCAATCTACAATGAAAAATTCTCATTACTTCATAAAGAATATTATCCAATTAGGAACCTGTATTAAAGTCTTGCGCATGCTACTGTGTAATCACAGTCAATCCCAAGTTTTTAGCTATGCTTTGAGCTAATTAAGCTAAATATTAGGTGGGACATGCTGACTGTCCCACTCGAATGGAAAGATTGAGCAGGATTCAAGTATCAGGTTAAGTAGTCATAAAGTAGAAAATTCAAGAACTAAATCAAATCCATGGGTAATTGAACAAAATACTGAAAAAAAGCAGCTAAGCATTATGCAAGGACCGAGAGTTTGAACTTCATATGCTGTTGCTACTAAATACTCACTGAATTTTCTTCATCTTCTTGATCTAGTTCACGCTGTTGTGCCTCTTGACGTTTTAGCTTGATATCCATTGCTTCATTAATCAAATCTCGCAGAATTGACACTCCTTTGGCACTTTTAACAAATGGGTGCTGCACGATATATTAAAAGTTAGTAAGCACTGCACCTGAACCAACATATAACAGTAGATACTGCTACAACTGCCCACTTCCAATCAAAATTAAGGTTTAACTCAATATCGTAATAAATGAAATTAAAAAAACAAATATTCCTGTGTAACACAAGAGGGAGGCCTCCCATCCAAAAAAATCCCACTCTAAAGGCACTTACTGCTGGGAAACGTTGGGCTCATTCCCCTCCCACAAACCCTACTTATTCCTTAACAGCTTAGCTGTATACAGCCGGTTTCATAGATTGCCATGCCTATACCACTCTGAGCAATTACATTTCTTTGTGCCTCTCCTTCTTAGTGTTTTAAGAGACGGTCACTTGGAAGTGCTGATGAGAATTCAAAGGCAAAAAGAAAACCTCCAGAAAGATAGGATGCTGAAATCAGACCAGTTCTTGGGGAAGAACTGAAAAGTTGAAGTGGGCTGTAAAGTTAATCAGACATTAATGAAATCTGTAGTGCACGGGATCACCCAAGAAATGAGACCGGCATCTCAACAGGCACAGCACTGCCTACACTAGCAGCCTTCTCTAGAATTTATGTTCTTGCAAGGAAAGGCAGACAGACCTGCAGAAGCTGCGTTGCGGTGGCACGCTGCTCGGGGCTCTTGACAAGACACTGTTTCACAAAGTCTGTGAAATTGTCTGACCAGATCTCTGGTTTCCGGAACGTTGGAGGCGGATTGGTAGGAATCATGAAAATTGCCTGTAAATGGAAGAATATTCCAAAGTTTAAAACCTCTAAGCATAAATACACACAAATATACACAGGTGCGAAAGAATGACTGACACTTCAAGGTTGCTGCTTCTGCAGAGTTTATACCAGTATTATACATAAATTTGCTCAGAGGGGACACGGAGCAACAAATCAAACTTTTCTTGCTAGGTGCTTACACTTCTGTCTGAGCCATTTTATGCCTCAAGAGGCATGAATCTGCCGTTTTTAAGTCTTCAAAAATTGTGCTTGCATGCAAAGAAAAATCACTCTGGAGAATATATAGCTAAAAATATATTTCTTCACACCCAACGTAGGGAGTTGCAGCTATGTCTTGACCAAATAGGATCAAGGTTTTCCTTTCCACGCAGGTTCTCCCTCTCAAAGAACTGTTTTTCATTTAACCTACAGCACAAACAACTAACAGAAAATAAATCATTTTCTGTAAATTAAAAGCAAGATGGCGTGCTGGCATTTTGTTCAGCCAGCTGTAATAGCAAATCATTTCCGAAGAGCAGCACATTTTAAAAGGCCACAGTCCTCACCCTCATAGGATGAATGTCTGCATATGGTGGTTTGCCTTCAGCCATTTCTATTGCAGTGATTCCCAGAGACCAGATGTCTGCAACACAATTATACCCAATTTCTTGAATCACTTCTGGAGCCATCCAAAACGGGGTCCCTATAACTGTGTTCCGTTTTGCCATGGTATCCTGAGAAGAAGAATAAGATAAAGATCCAGACAACAGCAATTATATTAGCCACAAGCATTCACTAATGAATTATCATGCTAATTATCTGTCACTTGCACGCACATGTATTACTAGATTAAGCAAGACTGGGATATGGAAGAGTGCAAAGGGAAATTGAAGCATGCTTACAGAAGTTAGACATGAGCTGAGGCAAGCAGCAAACGTTATCACAAACCATTACTTAGGTACAGCAGCTTCCAGTGGAAGCTCTGCTGTAATCTCCTGCTGTTCTAGTGTCCTATTATGTTGATGCAAAGTTCTAGAAAGCAGTTTAGAACATCTTAAAGTCCCCACAAGCACATAATGCTTAGATGTAGTTTAAAAAGAGAAAGTGAAGTGTACATATGCATCTTAGTTTTACTTACTGTAAGCTGTCCTGCCACTCCAAAATCTGCAAGTTTAGCATGCCCCTCTGTATTCAGCAATATATTTCCAGCTTTGATGTCCCTGTGTATTTTCCTCATAAAATGCAGGTACTCTAGTCCTTTCAGTGTTGACTGCACAATTGTAGCAATTTCCTCCTCTGTGAGCTAAAGAAAAGAAGAGTTACTATCAACCTATCAGTTGCTGAGATAGAACACAATGCTGTTTCAGTCTTTATTTCCCTGAGGTTTACTAATTGGCTTTTAATTGCCTTCATTAAAGGTTGCCATACTGACTAATGGAAAAGTCCATACGTTTTCAGTTAGCAACCTTCAGCATTATGTAGTTGAGTTAGTTTACAACCAGCATACATACACACACACACCATAACGCTCTCACAACTAATTCTTACCCTGCAATAGCCAAAAGTAAGGCAAAGTAGAGCGTGCTACTCAGAATCAGTCTGGGTTTTCAGGAAAGCCAAGGTAACATCTTAACAAAAACTCTGATAAATGATTACTTTATCCAAATAACCAAAATTTGATTAATATAACCAGCTTCCTCATTTTCAGGGGAACAATGGGCTTGCATCTCAGGCGGCAGCGCTGGCTGTGTCAGGCACTGAACACCTCAGAGTTATGCCCAAAAGGCAATGCACACACTACTTCCTCGAGCCGCTGGACACCCATGTTTCCCATTCATAGCATTCAAAGGAGAAAATACGTACGGTTTTATTTCGTAATCGAATAATATCGGACACGGATCCAGCACCGCAGTATTCCATGACTATCCACAGGTCTGTGTTCTTAAAATAGCTGCCGTAATACTTCACCACATGAGGACTACGAAATGTGAAAAAGGGAGAAGAAACCAAAGGGTCAAACACTGATGACCAGCACAAACAAATAAGCAAAACCAAAACACACTGCTGGCTCCCTAAGCAGGCTTTAAAAATTCAGAGTCGAAGTGCCACTGAAACCCTGACCAAAAGCGTTCTAAAACAGTCTGAACTTTCACAGGGCTACTGCAGCCCTGCCAGGCCTCTTCCCAGCAGTGCTCAACCAACCTGCCAAAAAGTTGATTCAGGGAGTTAAAATGTCTGAAAATGAGTCCTACAGAAATAAGGAAGGACTAGCATTGTTTAGCTCCCAGAACTGGATTAATACAAGGTCAGTATCATGGTGGGCAAGAAGGCAGGGCACCAAGGGAATGAGAAATGGACCGTGGCAGTCCCTGTCAAAGCTGCTGCAGAGCATTTGCAATCAAATGGAAGCATTGAACAAGGTCAAAAGTTTGCTAGAAAATAGCTATGGGGCTTCTTAAGAGGCATAATCCCCCATTACCACATACACCTTCTTGTCTCTACAACTTAGTTCAGGAACGTGATGTATTTTAGGAATCCTGTACAACTTAGAACTCCCTCATACAGTCAGTTATCAGACTGCCCAAAAAGCAAACCACCTAATGAAGTACACTATAGTCAGAATGACCACCTGCCCTTTGGGAAAGGCGAGGCTAGAAACTAACAGAAAGAACCTTTCTGATTTTGGGGGTTAAAGAACAGAATTGCACTTAATCTATTCCCTGCCAAATATTGTCTAATGAAGAAATGCAGGACTACCAAAATCAAGAAGTCAGTGTCCCTTCATGATTGCACAAAAAATCTGATGTTCCATTGATTCGCTCCCTCTGCTGTTCATCACTGTAAAATCTCATTTTAGGACTTACAATGTTAATATTTAATTTATTTTTAAGGAGACTTAAGGAGATTAATGCTTTCCAGGTTACACAGTAAGACGTTTCAAGAACACATTCTTTAAAAGTTTCATTTTGTTAGGTGCCACCAGTCACCTTCATTTAAAGATAGTGAGAGTGAAATGCAATAGAGTGACTGGGACCATAACTTTATGTTGCTAATGCCAGTTATTTTAAATGGTTTTCTAAGCATTTCTAAAATTTGTATGTTTTAAACTCTCAGACTTGGATGCACTTTGACAGGGGGTCTTCTGCACATCCTGGTCTTGTCTGGCTAAGCTAATGTAACATCATTCCCACAAGAAACATGCAAAAACAACCCAGAGAGCCAAACATCAGCCCATCGGTTATTCTAAGCATGCTAACGTGAGCAGACAGCTTGTAATGCACTGTAACCCGCATGGGCAGCAAGTGGCCCCGTGAAGGACAATTCTGCCACTTAAGCAGATGACAGCATGTAGACGATGCACATGCAAGAGCAGTCATGCATTAGTGGCTCTCATCCACATGCCTCTTCAAAAAAAAAGAACATTAAAAAAAAGCAAAACCAAACTCTCCTAACAGTTTCTATGTCCACGCCAAAAGCTGTGTGTAACTCATTACCCCTCAGAACCGCTGCTCTAACCCACAATCAAGTTACCACTGTTCAACGAGTTACGGCGCGTCGGGACATCTGCAGTAACTGCTCACACGCCTCGCTCGTTGCTGGCAGCAAGCGCAAGGTTATTTAACTTAGTTAGCTTAATGCTCTCACACCGCAAGCTTAATTTTCATTGTCTTACCTTTGCTTGAATTAACACTACCCAAATGGTGGGTTAACATGACTCAGTTGATACGAGGTAACTTGACCGTACAAGTCCAGCCTTTTAAAAAACATTTAAGGCAACATCATCGCTTTTATGTGATTAAATGCCAGGTCACAGGCAATACTTTTCTTTGCATACTGATGATAGGTTTCACAGAATACATTTACCTGTCACATTGCTGCATTATGGATATTTCCTTTATAATCTCTTGCAGGTCAGATTCCACAGGAACTTGTTTAATTGCAACAACTTGACCCGTTTCTTTATGAATAGCTTTGAACACACTGCCATAGGAGCTAGGAGACAAAATAGTAAACAATGAATACAATAACATTTAAAAAATGCAAATGTTATGCTTTTTTAAGTGTGCACTTTGGGGGAAAAATAATACCTCCTGCTACAAATATTTTTACATTAATTTAAATAACCAGTCTACAAGGTTGTAAACACTATACGTATAACAGCGTGCTGAGACGGTCAGAAAGGAGCCAACCATCATTGTGTGCCCAGAGCTTTGGAGGGGCCTTTTACACAAATCCAACAAAAACATCACGTCTTTCTCCAGCATACGGTACTTGCCGAGAAACAATGAGAACGACAGCTCTGGTCAGAGAGCTCTGCTCACTCTTGTCAGATATAATTTGTCTTATTTCCAGCTTCTTTGCTTACAGCAGCCAGGCAGAATTCCCACTCGGTTTTTCAAATGAACTCCTTAAGGTGTCAAACACATCACTTACTGAGTGTTCCTCAAACTGCTCTGCCTGAGCAAATGGCACAATGAAACAGAGTTTCCTTCCCACCACACAGATCTTCCACAAGAAGTACCAGGGATGGACTACAAGACCTCCTGAGTTCCCGCAAAGCCATTTTTCAGTTTGCCATTTTTCAGCAACACTTTGACTGTCTACTGCTGAATCATAAGCCACTACTTGGTTTAATTAAGACATCTTAATCCTGGCAAACAGATTATTTATTCTGTTACTAACCAAATGCAGTCGTTACACTAATGCATACTTTTGCAGTAATAGGACCGTGGCAAAGTGAAAAATCGAAGACCACCAAACACATATCCGTTACATCTGTCCTTTGAGAAATGTACTTTGGGCCCACTGTAATAGAGCACATACCCTTCTCCAAGCTTCTCCAGCACATCAAATACTTCTTCAGGTTGTTTGGTTAAACTGTCTTCATCTAACTTCTTCAGCTGCCTGTATATGTAAGAATAGAGAAATTACTACGTTTAATTTTATTGCAAATGGGGGCTACGCTGAAACAAAAGAATAAATAATGCCAATTAAGTGTCTGGAAGGCTAGCATAAAGTTGATTATCAAATAAGTTTATGTCATACAATTAGAAGAACAAGTATTATCATTATCTAATAGCAAAAGAGGAGCGGGAGTTACAGAGACCAGAATTTGTTCAGCACACAGATCTACAGTTGCTCTTTGTGGAATGCATCTCAGGATCTACATGCTGGTGGTCAGTCCCAACACAGCACTGCAGTCTCTCGTAGCTGTTGAACATACCTGCTAACGTTCAAAATCTTGCACGGAAGGTAAGTACTAAGGCTGTGCAAAAGGGAACAGTCTTCTTTGTGGTCTTACAGTACGTATGGAATACATCTGCTGGGAGGACGCAGGCAATACTGACCTCACTTGTCCATTTTTAAGGACGTTAGTTCAGATATTGGCTTGGTACCTGGGCATATATTAGGAAAATGCTACTGGGGAGAAAGGAAACAAAACTGGGGAGGGGAAGGAAACTTATCTGACTTTGAGGATCTTAATGCTGCTCGGTCTGTTCCTCTCAAATGCATTGCTAAGGGTCTGCTGAAATACCTTGTAGGTATTGAGGTAATTTTAGTGCGACGTGCTAGGTACTGGGACCCTTCCCTTACCAACCCCCTCCCCAGTACGACTTCCAGGGAGATTCCCTACAGAAAGCGATGAGAAAACCGACCGCGCTTGTTCCAGCTCACATCTACCAGACCGGAGGGCTGCTCACCAAGAAACTTCCTAAAGCAGCTGAAGACTACGTTTGTATTTCTAAAAGGTATTATAGGCGTAATATGTATGCAACTAAAAACACATGACAAGTTCTGAAAACAAACGCTTTTACTGCCAAATAAACAGTACCCAATGGCCCATACACAAGGTTTTCACACAAACTACAAGAAAAAAACTGACACCTGCCAAAGAAACCTAGCCACGCTCCCCAAAGCAGCTCTCCCAACGCTCCAAAACCCAGAACCTTGTTCGTGTCTGTGCGTTCAGAACTCACAAGGCTCGCAGCAACCAACATCTACATAAAATACGTGTGGCTGCCTGCAACTGCAGAAAGCTCTTACTGCTGCTGTTAAAGACCGCCACCCCAGGCATGGCTGTACTAATTTTGACGCTAAATATGTATTTTTCCCCCCAGTTTCTTCTTAACCAGAACGGAAAGCTGCTGCTTGGGCCCTGGTTACTCCGTTTCCGCAGGCAGCCGGAGCCGCGGCGCGCTGCCCGCCTGCAGCACGAAGAATGGCTTCCTGAGGCGGGGGAACGAGCAGAAGCAGAGTCAGGAAGTGGCGAAATGCCGAGAGCAGCCAGCGGCTCCCCTGCTAAGATAAGCGCTTACCGAGGGAACGCTGTCCTGGGGAACGGGAGGGAGGAGGGTGCGGGAGGGGGCGACGAGGGAAAAAACGTGAGTGACCCCCCCCAAGCACCATGCACAAGGCGCCCGAACAGCAGCGGTACGAACGGCGGGGTCCTCTCGCTGAGGTTAAAACAAGGCCTAAATTATTTCGAGGGGAGGGAAAGAAAAGGTTTCGATGCCTAATTGAAAAGCCTAATCACACACTGACGGCAAACCGCCCCGCTCCTGCCGGACCTCAGGAGCGAGCCCGCCCCGCGGCGTCCCGGGGCTGGCAGCGCCGTGCCCGGGCACCTGAGGCGCGGCACCCCCGGCGCTCCCCTCGCTCCCCCCGTCCCCCGCGCCCGGCGGGGCCGAGGAGCCTCCCGCCGGAGCCCCGTTCCCCAGGGCCAGCCCTTACCGGCGCGGGTTCCGCAGCTGCACCCCGTCCATGGCGCCGCGGGGCCGGCCGCTCCCTCACCGCCTCCCTCACGCCTCCATGGCAGCCCGCCGCCCCTTCCGCTCCGCCGCCGGAAGGCTCCGGGGAGAGCCCGGCCCCGGCCCCACTTCCCCAAGCCCTGCTCCCGGTGCCGGCCCCGGTTTCGCCCCCGGGATGGCGGCGGGGGACAGCGCCAGCGCCCTGCGCCGCGCCGGTAACGAGGAGTTCCGCCGCGGGCAGTACGGGCCGGCCGCCGAGCTGTACGGCCGGGCGCTGGCGCTGCTGGAGGACGCGGGTGAGGAGGGGACCGGGCTGGGGAGGGGAGACCGGGGGGGAGCCGGGACCGGGGGGGGAGCCGGAGGGGGGTCGGGACGGCGCCTGAGCCCCTCCGGTGTGCCGCGCAGGGGAGGCCGCCGCCGAGGAGAGGAGCGTGCTGCTCGCCAACCGCGCCGCCTGCCACCTCAAGGAGGGCGCCTGCCGCCTCTGCGTCGCCGACTGCTGCGGGTGAGCCGGGGCGGACCGGGGGGGGTTCACTCAGGGGGGGCTTCACCCTAGGAGGGTTTCACTCAGGGGGGTTTCACCTCAGGGGTTTTTCACCCGGGGTGCTGGACCCCCATGGGCGCTGCAGCAGCAGGAGCAATGCCCTCTGAAACCACCCCCCTCTGGTAAATCTTGGTGACCTGATACCGCTTCTGCACCACACTGGAGCAGAAAAAGTACCGCTCGCCTTTGATTTGCAGGTATTAAGTTTTAGGAGTAGCCCCCAAAGCAGGTCTATGTTTTTGGTTGCCAGCCGGGAGGAGGGAATTCCCTTCTTTTCCCTTGCGCCAGTCAGTTGATTAGGGTAGGAAACGAGACGGAAAGCTCGCTGCCGCAGGGTCTCTTCCCACGGTACCGTATCGCTCGAAGTGCACACAAAGACTTTGATCCTGCCGCCCAGTATTTCCTAGACCAGGCCTATTAAATGCCTTGTAGGAAGCTATCCAGGGACTTCTGCCGGGTGCCAGGGGGCTCACAGGCCGTGTCACCTTCTCACCCCTCACAGCGCGCTCAAGCTGGTCCCGTTTGGCATCAAACCCCTCCTGAGACGGGCGGCAGCCTACGAGGCTCTGGAGAGCTACCAGCTGGCCTACGTCGACTACAAGACCGTGCTGCAGATCGACTGCTCCATACAGTCGGCACACGATGGTGTCAACAGGTAATGCCAAACACTCCCTGGAGGGAAGGCTCGGGAGCAGAGCAGCTGGGACAGCGGCTGCTGGCAGCCCTGCTCCGTGTCTGCAGCAATGCCAGGAGCAAGCTGCGTCCTGAGCGCTGTAATGAAACAACCGAGGCCCCGATGCTTTGTGCGAAGGGCAGGCTTCGTCATGCTTCCTGTGTGCTAACGCCCTTAGCTCCTTCCAAGCTGCTGGTACATTGTTGAGGGCTGGGAATGTTTCCCCTGGAATTTTCTGCTTAGTCTAGTACCCGTTTTAAAGAAATAATAATCTTACAAGTTCCAGTGTCCTGTCCTATAAGCCTCCCTATGCTGACAGGGATTACAGGCTGCCGTGGGCATTTTCTCTTCCTGGAGAAAATTCTGATTCACTTCATTATTTGCCAGGCTGAGGAATAACCCACGCATCTCTTGCCCAGCCGAACACTGACAGCCCCAACCCTCATCCTATGGTATTTTTGGCCCTATTATCAAGAAGATGTTCCTTTCATTAATTCCCTGTCTGTAGAAGAAGCTTAGTTTAGATGCGTATCACGGGGTTAGCAGAGAGATGCTGTCCTCAGTACGAGCCAGGTTATAAAGTGACCCTGCTGGCTTGTGAGTGGCCCATCCAGCCAACAGACAGAGCAACGGCCAGCCATCTCTTCCAGAATGACTAAAGCCCTGCAGGAGAAGGATGGTGTGAACTGGCGTGAGAAGCTCCCACCAATTCCCACGGTTCCCATCTCTGCCCAGAAGAGATGGAGCGCTCCTTCTGCAGCAGCCCCCGCCGCAGACATGCCCCCTGGGAGCACACCACAGGGACACCCAGGTGAGAGCACGTCCCTGGCCGTGCACAGCCCTTCAGCTCAGCGGGGTGATGGCAAGCAAGGTGGCTGCCACCCTGCTTGGTGCGTCTCCAGGCTGAGATCTGCAGAAACCTGGGCCTGGTTGCTGGTTCTGCCACAGCTTGCTTGGTTGATGCTGGATCCTTTGATCTGTCTGTCCTGCCTCTATGTGTAGAGGGGCTATTTGTTTTCTGAGAGGCTGCTCTGATCTTATCGGTTTAATGGTGTTCTGTATTCTTGCACACCATTTCCAGACCAGATTGCTGCTGGTGTAGAGAGAGCTCGTATTCTGAAGGAAGAAGGAAATGAACTCGTAAAGAAAGGAAACCATAAAAAGGCAATTGAGAAGTACACTGAGAGTTTAAAGCTCAACCAGGAATGTGCAGCTTACACCAACAGGTACTCCTCAGCTCTTTGCCCAAGTACATTTTGGCCCTTTATAAAAGCCACCATAGTACTTCATCTGACAAAGCTGCCTGCTGTTTGCTCCCAGACAACTGGATAAAAACCACACCAACAAAACACCCACACGTTTCCCCTGTGCAGTCTTCCAAATAGATGGTATAACGTTCTTTGATCAGATGCTGCAAAAAGCCTGGAGACACTCAGCTTAGGACTGCTAGGGGGGTTCTCCCTTTAATGCTTGTCTGCCAGGACTGCGTTATTCTGAGTAGTGTCTGCTGCCCCGTGAATCACAAAGCGCACGCTGCTATACTCAGAGTACTTCCAAGACAAGCAGGGCATGTTCTGGACTGGTATAGCTACAACCCTCCACCCTTGTAGTGCAGGCTGCTCTAGTTATTGCTGTAAAAATCCTCTTTTTTGCAGACTGAAAAACTACTTTTTGCCCTTTTAACTGAAACAAGTGTTGAGCTGAAAAAGTGATGTGTCAGGACAGAGATTGTTTGGGGACTCCACCTTTGTGCTGTGCTGGGGTTAACTAAGATCTATGTGCGTTGCAGCAGCAGATGCTGCTTTTAGACAAAGGTCTCTAACCCAGTATTTTTATGGCAGAGCACTCTGTTACCTGACCCTGAAGCAACATAAGGAAGCAGTAAAGGACTGCACAGCAGCTCTGAGATTAGATCCTAAAAACATCAAGGCATTCTACAGACGTGCTCAAGCACTTAAAGAACTGAAGGTAAGTCAGGAGTTTTTGACCACCTTTAAATTATGTTAATGCCCTATAGAGCATTCGGTGCTGGATGTCTGCCATCAGATAGTGGAGACCTGTGTGGAGTTGAAAGGCATTGTCCTCTACCTTAGTATTTACTGTATCTTGTGAGTTTCTCAGCATTGGGCCCTGTTTCCTGAAATGCTGGGAGCAAATGTTATGCTGAGTTTTATTGTTCCACTGGTACCAAGTGATAGTTCTCCTACAGGGTCCTTAGGCATTGAAAATGTATTTCAGTGCACTAACACTTAAAAATTCTTCTTCTAGGATTACAAATCAAGTATTGCTGACATCAACAGCTTGTTGAAAATTGAACCAAAGAACACAGCTGCACTGAAATTACTGCAAGAACTGAAGAGAGCCTAGGATAACCAACAAGGAAAGCTTTTTCTACTGCAGAATAAAGCTTTTTTCCTTCTGAGGTTGTTGCAGGGACCAATCTTAATGCAGGATGGGTATTGAAATCTACCTTCAACTGCTGCTGAGATGTAGTAGGTTCTGTGCCAGCATAACGAATGTTAAGATACACAACCTGTATCAAAGTTGATTATATGGCTCAAAGATCGTTAGAAGATTTAATGCCACTATGTGAGAGGCATATAGGTCAGCTTCCCTGGCTGAAGTCAAGGTGCCTGGAACTACTGGCCTCAGGGACTCTGCCTGTGAAGTGGCTGTTCTTGCTGAAGAGCTACAAACTGAGGTGTTTTTGTTAGTCCTTATTCAGGTGACAGTTTTGCTGCATTTGTGCTGCTATTACTTAACTAGGGTTGCTGACAGACTGCTGCAATTGCCTGAGCACTGCATACCCCTCTTAGACCCAAGTCACAGTTACTTGCACAGGGTTGAGCATGTTCCCTCTCCTGCGTGATGCCTGCTGGCCCTCAGCTGAATTTTTGCTACTTAGTGTGACCAGGCAGGTGTTTACAGCAGCAGCTTTCTTTTATATTTAATTACTCTGCACATATAAGAAAACCACCAGTGAAGTTAAACCTGCCTTGTTACACAGTGCACTACTTCTGTGAGATTACAGGTGCTCAGGCATTTTACAGCCTTGTTTTGTTTTTTTGGTTGGTTTGTTTTAAACTTTAGCTTGTCTGTGCCTTCTGGAGCAGCTGCTACAGGGTGTTACAGGGACTAGGGTATGCAGTAATATCAGAGCTGAGGCCTGGCTTACTATTTCAATGCATGTTTATACTTTTATTCTTATGGTATTGGTGGCACTGACTTAAAACGGTAGATGAAGAGGGTTGGAGTTACTCTACGAACTGTTACAACTGTTCACATTAAAGCCATGTTTATTTTCACTCTAGATGTGTGTTTTTTACTTTCTTACTGCCTTGCTTCATTCTGCCCCCACTTGTCAGAGGAATTCAAGCACTGCTCTAACTGCCTTGCTTCGAAGTCAGCTGCCAGCCAGCAGGCTCCAGCCAAGGCTCAGTTTTACACCTTGTACAGGGGTGTAGTGCTTTTACCAGTAGCAGATGGTGAACAATTGACCTCAACCAGCTGCTTACAATAGAGACAGAGACAGAAGCTAGCCTTTAAGTCTGGCTGTGAGTACCTGCTTTTCCCCCACCTTATCTCTCCCAGCCATTAGTGCTCCAGGCAGGTGCTCCATTGAACTGACTTTAGAAGGCAGGCATCACTCATGCTGTTACCCTCAAAGACAAAGACTTATCTTAGCTTGATGCTAAGTAGCTCTTTGTAGGTCCCAGGACTGTACACTATCAGCTGTAATGCACCAAGGTATAAAACACCACCTCCCCCAAGGGCACGACTTGCTTCATTTGTTCCACTCCTCTAAACACCGCAGCTCATTGATTCTGCGACCACCATTTCCCCAAGCTATTAGCAAGCTAAACCTGAGGGATTTCAGGGTGGGGCAGCACAGGCCAGCGGTGCACTGATAAGCAGAGGAAGGTCTCAGAATAGAGGAGGAACTGTCTGCTCTTAACTAAAGAGCTCTCCTTTTCACAGCCGTGCTGTTATCTGGACTGGCAGATACCTGCCCTGTTAACTACACTTCATTACAGCAGGTCCAAGCAGCAGCACTCACTCTCTCTTCCCCCTCTAGGCACAGGAATGCTTACCCCCCACACACACTTTATCTAAGGCTTTCCCCACTGAAGGGCAATGCCACCAGATGGACACAGATCAAGCACAGCAACAAGACACCACGCTTCAAGCCCAGGGTCACTTCTGCCTGTGTCCCCTTCTGTTCCAGGAAGGGTGCTGCTATCTGCACACGATGCTCCCCAGGCACACGAAGGCACTGCTATCCACAGGAGCAGCTGGAGAGTGCCTGTCACAGAGGCATGCCTCCATCTGCCCTTTTTAAAAGGCACAGCAGCTATCCCAAGCTGGACTCACACGTGCATTGTTGCTCCTGCCTCAACTTGCTAAAGCCTCAGACTCCCCAGAGGAGCTCACAGAACTACTCTGAAAACTTTCCAGTATTGTCCTTGTCTCACTATACAGGGTCCAAGAGGCAAGTTTACCTTTTCCCTTAAGCATTTTAAAAACCCTGTTTTTTTGATCATATCCTTTCTTAGGCTGTCCCATACTCTGCCTCTTCCTGCGCCCCCGCTCTGAATTCCCTCTAGCTTTACAGCAGTCTTCCTGAGCCAAGGCGTCCAGCACTGTCAGTGGTGGCACAGGCACATCTCAACTGATCCATTGCACCTGAACAACTATTTCAGACTCAAATTAGGCAACAACAGAATTAATTTTACCTTGTACAATTCTGTCCCAGCTCCTTATATGCATAACTGATAGGCAATTTGCATTTTTTTTCCTCCCGTGCATTAAATAGATTTAGTCCTTTGTAGACTTATCAGTGAGATGTTTAAGTAGTACACAGTTCAGGCTGGGGGGCATCCTTTGTAACAAAGAGAAATTCTTAAGGAGATCAGAGCAGGAATGAAGAAAAGCCCCAGGAAAGAATCCCAGCTGAGCAGAACATGCACCGTGGAAGAGCAAATATGTAAGTGCTATTAAAATGCTGGAAGGAAAACAAGAGGTAGGAGGGATGAATCAGCAACGAGCTGAAGTCAGGCTATGATACAGCACAGAAGCAAGCCCAAGAGAGCAGCACCAGCACACACATTGGATAGAAAGCAGGTAGCTTGTGCTGATGGAGGTGTGCTCCTATAGACTACGGAAAGCAGTCAAATAAGGTCAATACATTAACAGCATCAAGGAGCTTTCAGGGAATAGAATTCCATTCCTAAATAGGAAGAGCAAAGCATTAAGGCCAGGATGACTATAGCAACTGCAGCATGCTCCAGGAGAGGCTGAGAGAGCAGAAAACAGTAATAACAGGCCTTGATGCCCATGAGCAGAGCATCCCCTTAGGGCAGGGAGCAATTATTGGTGTTTTCAGGCCCATCAATGACTCCTTGAAATTGGTCAGGAAAACCCATGGGAGAAGCAACTCGTGATTTACAGATACAGATTTTGGTCACGGTATCTCAAGCTGGGTCTTGTGCTCCAGAGCCACACAGCGTGGTGGCCAGCAGAAGGTACTCAGTCCCAGGACTCTGCAGGCATATAAGCTCCGTTACAAAAGAGAACTGCAAGAGGATGAAGCCTTTTAAAAGAAAATTAAAAGGGCTACCTAGAAAGGATAAGAATTTAAGTGGATGGTGTGAAATTTCTTTAGTCACCCTTTGAGAGTAGAAGGATCAGGAGAGCTGTTGGTCAGCAATACGTTCATTTAATTCTACACAGCAATTCCTGTCCCTGAGCCAGCTCTCAGGACTGCCACCCTGCCAACACCACAAGCTTGAAGCACTAATTACAACAGCTTGGCTTGAGTCTGTCCCTCCACCTGCATGAAACAGGCACAGCATTTGCTGCCTTTCTGCAAAGGAAACTAACCCATGCTTTGGGGGGTGGAAGCATCAGTTCTTTATTAGTGTCAGCTACAGTAACAAATAAAACTACAGAACCCAATAAATTCTCTAAAAGGATGATTCATCTGCACTTGTCATTTCCTGGGCAACTGAACCGGGCTGGGTTCCACACTACATTTCACAAGACACTTTCAGAAGAGAAGAGAATTAACTTTGGAATTTTTATACAGGTGCAGAGAGGAAGCAGCAGGGTTTACAATACGCACAAGGAAACAGGACGGGGCATTGAAGACAGACCAGTGTCACTCTACGGCCATAATTCCAGAAGCATGGTGAGGTGGCTGCTGTTGTTCTGCCAAGGCAACGTTCTCAGGACTTGCTCCCAGTCCTAGTTAGAAAAAACACAAAGAACACATATGCATTTTTCAGCCGCTAGAAGAACAATTTAATCCAGACAAGAATTCACAGGTCATCTCTGAACTTGGATTAACTCGGCGTTTCCTTGTGATGACAAGTAAAAAAAAAAATATCATATTCAAAGGGGGAATTGCTTGCTGATGAGTCTATCCCACACTCAGCAGCAGGGCTGGCCCTCCTGATCTATCCCATGCAGGAGCACCAACATTTTTAAAGCGTATCTGCTGACAAGGTTCTGCAGCACCAGCACGGAAGTCCTAGGAGAGGTTGTGCCAGTTCCCCCAGGAGGGCAGAAAAGCAAGGTCCTTCCCTCTGCTCCTTCCTGGCAGCACAGGTGCTGCCCTCATGAACACAAGGGGAAGGGGGCAAGGAAAGGACCACACAGCTATGTTGTTGCAGTACATTTAAGTCTGGAAAATGGAGGATGAATCACATGATTTAAAGTGGAGTATTACGGTATATACAGCCTCACTTGTCTGCAGAAGAAACACAATCCCCAGCTTCAGTCATAAAACACAGACCCTGAGCACACGCCAGCTCCTGCAGCCACCCCAGCACGTACCTGGGCTCACTGCAGGAACGCCGCCGCGCCGCCCTTGTGCGACGTCTCGGTGGCCTGGTGCGCCTGGAGAACGGCCACAGCTTCCTCGATCTGTGCAGAGAGCACAAGTTGGGGAAGGGAGGAGTTGCTCTGACACAGGAGCACACTGCACAGGAACTGCAGTGCTCCAGGTCTCAGTGCATCTCCCACACAAGCCCCACTTCTAGAGGGTGAGGGGATTAATAAAAACAATAATAATAAATCAAAGTCTGCTGCTTCTGCTAGAACGTGGATCAGCCCACAGACCACTGCTGCCTCCTCCCTAAGGAAGTGCTGGGGCATTTCTCCTTTTCTGTAGGAGTCACAAGAGGCCAGAGTGAACTTGAGCTTCTCCATAGGCAAGGCTGCCCAGCAGCACCCAGCAGAGCCCAGGCTCCTCCAAAAAAGTGCCAGAACAGTGAAAGTGAATCCTGTCCCCAGGCAACAACAAGGCAATGCAGTTGATTCCTTGTGACTGTTTTAATGGGAACCAGAAGCTAAACATTCACTGGGATTAAAAACAAAACTAAGTAGATACCATTTCCCTATTTCATTCTGAAGAGCAATGCTCACCCTGCCTTCTCCCCTTCTCGCTTCCTATCCACCTCCAAACCACCCCAAGGGCTTGGCCATGCTTCCAAAGCTGCTCGGAGCTCTTCTTGCTGAAGGCAGGCAGACACAATCAGCCTGGGGCCCTGTCTCTCACTGTACAGAGGCAGCTACTTTATCTTTCTATAGGTATCAAGTCCTTGGCCCATGTTCTGGGCCGCAGCCACCTTTCCTCCTTTAGCGTTCGCAGCAGCACATACTGTGTCCTTGGGACACGCTGTGTTTGGGTGCCGAGTGCTCCCTACCTTGGAGTGCAGGGAGTCGGGGGACTCCAGGAGGAGCAGCAGCTCTGAGTTGTCGATCTCCAGCAGCATCCCCGTGATCTTGCCAGCCAGCGAGGCGTGCATCGCGTGGATCAGCGGGTAGAGGCGCTCACCTGCTCCGAGCACCAGGGAGGACATCAGTGAGCACTACGCAAGACCTCTGGTGGTTTCAAACCCTGTGCAAGCCCCCTCGCCCTCCCAGCTCTGTGCTCCCCTCTCCCCTACCCAAATTACTCTGCTCCCACCCCTCCCTTAGGCAGGGAGGGTTTTGGCACATGGAGGGAAGCTGCCAGGTGAAACAGGCACCAGCTGCAGGAGTTGGGCAGCACAGGCACCGTGGAGCTCTGCCATATCCTTCCCCCCCCTTTTTTTTTTAAAGCAGCAATATTATCAGAGCAACCCAACAAGGGCACTCCCCTTGCAGGTAGGTGTTCTCTGGTGTATTGAAGTCTGCCTGCCTGCGCTCAGAGCCCCATGGGCAGGCAGCAGGGCCTCCTCCAGCAACATGGACACCCACCTATCATTTGCTTCTGCTCCTGAGGAGGGGCTGCTGCAAGCATGGATGCTGTCAGCGGCTCCTGCCCCTGGACGTGCACAGCGGGTTCTCCCACCTGGATAAAGCAACGCAGAGCGCAGCAGTCAGGCTGGAAGCAACGCACAAGTTCACCAGTGTGCAGCAACGGTGCTGGTCCCTGGGCGCAGCAGGGCGTTTCACCCTTCAGAGCCGCTGCTGCGAGCTCTGGCACTGCCTACTTGCACCCCAACACCAGCTTTTAGGAAAACCAGAGCCAGGCATCACCTCCACGTCGCTGCAGGACCCAGATCCACAGCCCCAGGAAAGGAACCCATGGCACCAGTTACAACCAGAGCCGCGGGGATCCCACAAGGAGCACACCCACGGACGCTACCTGCGGGGCCCCGGGCGGCACGCTGCCCAGCGGCTGGATGTTCCTCACGGCCGGCGAGTACTTGTACTGTGGGGCGCCCCGCGGCAGGGTGGGCGAGGAGGGCACCCGGGCGCTGACCGTCTGCGTCCCTATGTTGGCTGCAAGAGGGAGGGAAGAGATGGTTAAAAACACACCCAAACCCAGCTGAACCCTGCCACGGGCTCAAACAGCCCCCAGGACAAAGGCAGCATCCCCACGATGGGCACTGCCCTCCCACCCACTGGGCTGGGCAGGGGGAAGGAGCTGGCCAAGGCAGCCACATCTCATCCCCCCAGAGATCCCCCTGTCAGGCCGCAGCTCCAAGCGGCCTGGACACGAGGAGGTTTTTCTGGAGTCAGCCTCAGCAGCTGGTGAGAACCTCTGAGCACTGAGCCGCAGCTGTATCAGCACCTTTAAAGAACATATGGAAGGAGCAGTGCCCAACACAACCAGTCTGGTATCACAGACCTATCCCTTCACCCAAAGACCACAATGTTCCCCAGAAGTTACTGGGGACGCTGCTCCAGCCCCATCACCACCTAAACTCCCCCACGAGCAGTCACACTATCCCTGCACACCCAGCACGGCAGGGCCTGAGCCAGGTCCCCCTGCACTCACCCACTCTCTGGGCCTGGGGGGACACGCGAGGCACTTGGGTGGACGCCTGTCTCATGGTGCTGATGTTGGACAGCAGGCGCCGGGGCTGCACGGCGGCTCTCAGGATGGGGGTGGCTGAAGGATACGCTGCTGGAGAGATGGAGCACAATCAGCGAGGCCGCTGGGTAGAAATAAATGTGGAAGAGATGCTGGGAAGGGGCCGTGGCTGGGAAAAGCCTCCATGGGCAAGCTGAGCCCCAGTGCCTGTCACCAGTGAGCCCCGCACCAAGGTACTGCCTGCTTTCCCAAGCACTGACTTCCCGTGGCTGCACGTTTTACATTTTGTTGTGTTTTTAGAGAGCCCTCGGTCCCCAGTGCGGCCCAGCTGGCCCCCAGCACCCGTGGGGACAGACGGACGCACTCACGGGGAGGCCGGGCGGGCTGCGCACTCCAGCGAGTGGCGGGGCGGACAGGGACAACTGGGCTGGGGCTGTAGAAAGTAGCTCTGGTTTGTGGCTACGGAGGGAGAACACGTTATATCCAAGGTGACCCGGGAGCTGAGCCACGTCAGATCAGCCCAGAGCAGCACCTCAGCAGCCACCACAGACAGGTGAGCTAGTACCACGCTCTGTGGCACGCCAAAGCATTTTTAAAGATCTTAAAGATCTGCTTCCAGTCCTGATAGCTGCGTTTCCTCCAGCACATCCACTTATCTTCTCCCCACAGGCTTTCGCATGCCTCTAACCCTCCTTCCTCCCCTCCTTTCATTACTGGGCTCTTTCTCCACACTCAAGCCTTCCCACCAAACTTCTCCTTGGTGATCCACAAAGTTTCCAGCCCACAGCCAGAGCGCCTCAAGCCAGCTTTTCCACACACCCTGCTGCTGACTCGGCAGCTGGGCACCACCAGCAGCTGGCACACACACAGCTCTGCTCCTGGGCCTGACCACCCACCTCCCCCAGCACACGGCAAATCTGGGTCCCCAGGCAAGGCTGTGACTGCAGGATGGGAGCAGGGACTCACCTGAGGGATGGGGGGTAGGAAGTACCCCGGGGGGGGCTGGAAGGAGCCAAGGAGAGGCCCGGGCAGGGCCCTCATGGTAGCTAATCGCTGCATGTACTGGTTGGTGAGAATTGCTTTCCGCTCCTCTTTCCTTTGGGCGAGGGCGACGTAGAGAGGCTTAGTGCTGACGATCCGTCCGTTCATTTCGGTCACGGCCTTGGTAGCCTCTTCTGGGGAGGAAAAACATACAAAGCCAAACCCTTTGCTGTGGCCACCCTCTGTCATCACCTAAAATTGGATTAGAACAACACAGCTAAGTCCACACATCAGCACGGCCACCCGCGAAGCACAGCACGGTCACCCCCCACCCCAGCACCCACACCCCGGGTGGGACAGGTCGGCACGGGGTGCTCCCGTGGCTGGGCTGCACTCACAGGGGTGAATTACCCCAGGGGAGGGGAGGACACAATGGGATGAAACCCAAAGGTTTGCTGAACGCCAAGGCCAGTCTGGGCCAGCCCGAGATCTGCGACCTGTGACCTTCCCTGGGGTCTGTGCCAAGCCCTGCAGGACTCAGAGATGCTCTTGCATCTGCTGCTTGCTCACGAGCAAGTGAGGGTTGCACGTTGTCACGTTGGTGCAGAGCCACATGAGCAACCATGCGGTACTGAGAAGGATCCTCTTCTCAAGTGCCACATCCTGCACTTAGCAGGGCTGGGATAACTCAGCAAGGTTACAAAGTACTTGCTGAATCAGGAAGTGCTGGACACAAGTGGCACATCCTTCACACTTGGCTTGAGATGCAAGCCATCAGCAGGGAGCTCTAGCTCAACAGGACTGCCCTGACCCCTTTCCAAGGGCTAAATGCACCGGCCAGCCCAGCCCTGGCCCCTCACCTTTGCGCTGGTGATGGTGCCGTAGGGAGAGAACTCCTTCCTCAGCCGCTCGTCGTCTATCCCATCATCCAGGTTCTTCACGTACAGGTTGACCCCCTGCAAACGGGCAGAAAAGCAGCTTGGCCTCCTCCAGAAAGTACAGCGGGCTCCCAAGATTTACAACAGCTTTTAAAGCTGATGCTTTCGTCAGCAGCTTAGCCAGGAGGTTGGACAACCAAAAATACTTCAGTGAGATCAGTGACTTGGAAAGGAGCCAGGGCTGTGCTTGTGCTGTGCTCACAGGGGAGATGTCCCCCGCAAAGTGGGGCTCAGGTCACGGCTATGAAATTGCTCCAAGAGCTCAGGAAGCCTCCTAATTCCCAGACTAGTATTTTATTTCTGGAAAAAAAAGCAGGCCAGTTTGTTCACCTGCCAACACTACCCTGGGTTTAACTCTCTCCCCTCTTTGCTGATACTGCTTCCCTGGACGTTAAGGATGGTGACCAGAGCCCTTGCATGGGTGCTTGCATCGCAGAAGGACACATCCACGGTGTGGGTCCTCCTGCCCCTTACCTGGTACCTGCTCACTCGCTCCTGCTTGATCTGCTCAAATTTCCGTTTCAGCTCGCTCTGCCGCTCCAGCCGCTTCTGTGCCCGGCCCACGTACACCACCCGCCCGTTGATCTCCTTCCCGTTCATGTCGGCCACGGCCTGCCAGCAGAGAGCACGGCTCTGAGCACCGCAGACCCCCGCCCAGCCCCACCACAAGCAGAGACCTCCCCAGGCGAGCGCAGGGCAGGGGCTTTGCTCTCACAGAGTCCCCAGCAAGGGCTGGCCCTCACAGGCACTGCCCTTCCAGGTACCCACGCTGGCACCCAGGCCAGCAGGGACAGCAGGTTCCCACCCGAGGACAGGGGAGGTCTCGGCAGGTGACCGGCTGGGACAGCCGACAGGCGGCCGAGCTGCCCACTGCCTCGCCCCAGCGATTTGCTGCTTGCCTTCTGGGCTTCTTCGTGCTTCTCAAAGTTCACAAACCCAAAGCCCTTCGAGCGGCCGGAGCTGTCCATCATGACTTTGACGCTCAGAGTCTTTCCTGCAAGAGGGAAGGAGAAATTGTTCCGAAAAAAAGGGTGCCCACCCAGGGCACAGGAGCAAGCAAAGCCACCGCAAGGCACCAGTGCAGCGAGGAGATCAGCCAAGCAGCAGGAGGAGCTGCTGGACCCCTGCTGCCACACGGGAAACGGAGGCTGCGGGGCAGCCAGCACAATCCCTCCCACCCAGGATGCTGCTCACATTGCCGCTGGCTTTTTGGGTTCTGTGGCCAGAAGTTCTCATCTCCCTTCATATATGAGTGCACACACTGGGTTCACGTGAAGGGCATTGAGATCAGCTGAGCACAGACACTGCTGTGCTAACTCGTGGACTGTACTAAGCCCTGGTGCAAGAGGCATCCTCCAGCAACAGGAGGAACTGGGAAAGCCACTTTTGCTTTAAATCCAGCCTTAACATCTCTTATTTCTGGGGCTCCTGTAACCAGTCAGCATGCTGCTTTCAGTACAATGTCAAAAACAAACAAAAATCAAAACCTGCAAATCCACAATACTTTTATTTGGAAGGAAGTGGCTCCAAAAGAAGAGAACACCTAATAGCATCCGCTGTCATTACAGGAAAGCGCACGTGGCATCCTGACAACTTAAGTCACTGCAGTCCTGTGGCCACACGGTGTTGAAGCAAAGCAGATCACAACAAGAGAAGGGCTCTGTGTTCCAGCCAAGCATTCTCCCCATCTTCTTTACAGTTGCCCCAACTCCATTTTACCAGACATTCGGCTTCAACAACCACACTCACCAAACTTGGAGAATATTTCCCGCAGTCTGTCATCATCCATGTCGTCCCCAAAGTTCTTGATGTAGACGTTGGTGAACTCCGTTGCCCTAGCCCCAAACTCTGCGTCGCGCTCTTTGCGGGATTTGAAGTGGCCAACAAACCTGCAGGAAGCAAGCAGAGGCCCATGAACTCCCCACATGCTCTGCAGAGGGGAAACAGAGGCATCTGTCTTGGTAGGGGCCAGGAGAGACCCTTGCACTTCAGGCACTGCTTGGGGCACCCACTGAAGCAGAGGGAGCACTCACACAGGCCGCAGCCCCATCCTAGGCACAGCCAGGGGTGTCACCCACCCCAAAAAAACCCCGAGGATGACCACATTTCAGCTCTTTCCCTGAAGTTATCGTCAAGCCCTTCAGAAAGCTGCTTGCCTCCACGAGAAAGGGACATACAGAAGCAGCCCACAAGATCTGAGGTGATGCAATGTCAGAGGGCTGGAGAACAACCAAACCTCTTCCTGCCCCGGATGATCTGACCCTGATAACGGCGATCGAGGCCCAGCCCTGCTTTGTGTGCATTCATTACACTGCCTCAGCAGGAAAACACAGCCCGGGGTCAGGTTCCTTCCCCACCACCAGGAACGACTCAAAACCACGATCACACTTCCATCAGCACGGACCACAGATGACTCACAGCTCCGGAAAGCAGAGCTGTAACGCTCAGCTGGGAAGGGAAGGGAGGAGACACCGAGGGCAGGAGGCAGCAGCCTGAGCAGGGCCCAGGTTTGCTCAGAAGCATGCACCAAGCTGAGGGAGGAGTGCCACGGCGGGCCCAGGGACTGCTCCTCCTCCTGCACTTACACCTTGCGGTCGTTGAGCAGCATCCCGTTCATGGTCTCGATGGCCCGAGTTGCTGCCTCCTGAGTCTCAAAGTGAACAAAGCCATAGCCACGGGATCCGTTTTCATCACAGACCACCTACAACAGCAAGGCAAGGAGAAATAAATAAATAAAGTAAAAACCACAGATGGTAGTTTTCTCCCTACTTGCACATGAGTAACTCTCAGGAAAACCCACCCTCCTTCCCCAGGGGCGTTACCCTCGCCCCCCTGCCATCCCACTCCCACAGCAGCAGCGCGGTGTTCAGGTGCTCACAGGTTGCAGGTCAGGGACCAGACCATGAGGAAAAGAGAAGGGTGGGTGCAGGGAGGAAAAGCACCCGGTCCCCAGGTGTAACGCGGTGGCTTGTGGCTTCCATGAAGGCAAAGGGGGGGAATTCAAAGGAAATTTTGGAAGAGAAGCAGGGAAGTGAATTTCAGCTGATGGGAATGCACTGCCCAGAACTTGGGCAAGCCTCCTTCTCCGCAGCACAGCCGCAGACACACACCTTGCAGGACAGGATGTTCCCAAAGGCCGAGAACGTGTCGTACAGGGCTTTGTTATCAATGGAGTCATCCAGATTCTTGATAAATACGTTTCCAACCCCTGACTTCCTGAGCCCGGGGTCTCGCTGGGACCACATGATTCGGATGGGCCGGCCTTTGATCACCTCGAAGTTCATGGTGTCCAGGGCTCGCTCAGCTGGCAAAGAGGTGAGCACAAAGCGAGAGAACAGTCAGAGATGGACCTCCTTCCCCGTCCTACAGCACGGGAGACAGACACAGGAATCGGGGACACCGCTGGGCACCTCGTTAAGCCAAACGAGGCAGGAGGCCTCAGCGCATTCCAGAAGCACCTGGCAGCAGCACATTAATCTCACAGCAAGCTCAAGTTTGGCAGATGCCCAAGTCATTTACTGGGTAATGACTCTGGTCTCCAGGGCAACTAACCCAACACCTTCCTTTCGCTGCTGCCTCCCTCCAAAATAAGCCTCCTTGTGGGTAATTCTGCCATTCAGTGCTGTATTGCTGCAGTCAGCGGGGTGAGAAGGCCCTGCCTGCCAGCAGGAACATCAGGAAGGGGACCTGGTTTCTCCTTGGCACGAGCTGCGAGGGCAGAAGGGGTTTCAGTGCCCTTCCCCTTGAACTCAGAGGGAGGAGGCTCTTGCAAGTCCCCTTCCTCTCCCCCTGTACAAACCTCAAGACCTGCTGCTGCATCACCCCCCAGCCCCCGAGACGGGCCACCACCCAGCCAGGGAAAAAAGAGAGCAGAGACCAGGGTTAACTGCAACCAGAACCCATCCTCAGCAGGGCAGCAGCAGCCCTAACAGCTGACACATCCCTCAGACAACTGCTGGCCCCGCTCCTCTTGCGCCGCCCCAAAGGCGTAAGGCGGCCCCTCGGGACCACCCCGCACGGGGCTCACCATCGGCCGGCTGCTGGAAGTTGATGTAGGCGTAGCCCAGCGATCGACGCGTGGCAACGTCCCGGCAGACGCGGATGGACATGATGGGCCCGGCGGGCGAGAACTTCTCGTAGAGCATGGCTTCAGTCACGTCTGGGTGGAGGTCCCCCACGTAGAGAGAGGCTAACGGGTAGCCGGGGCCGCTGGCGTTCATGGCGTTCAATTGCAAAGCTCAGCTGCGAAGGGACATGGATTTGAGGCACAGAGCGTGGGCTTGGGTCAGAACAGCCCTTCCCCAGGAGGGACCTCCCTGGGGTGAGAAGCCCCCAGAGCAGAACACAGCGGGTACGAAGCCGTGCGAGGAGACAGCAGCCAGCACTCAGGATCCCCCCAAAAAGCACAACTTCCAGCTGGAAGCACACCTCCGGGGCTCCTACCTGAAAGGCCCAAACCCCCGGGGACTTATTAAAACGCCCCGCGGACGCTGAGGGGAAGGCACGGGGGGGAAGAGGCACCGCGGGCTGAGGGGAGGCTGGGGCCGGGGCCGCGAATAGAGCCCGTGGAGAGGCCCGGGGAGGCGGGGGTGCGATCCCCACGGGCACGGAGGGGCTGTGTGGGGCCGCGAGGAGCCGTGCGAGGCCGTAGGGCCCCCCCCATCCCCTCACTCACGCCGAGCAGCTCCGGCGGCTCCGCTCACAGCGCCGCTCCCGCTGCGGCTGCCGCCAGCCCCCGCCTCTTCCCGCGGCGGCGCCGGGGGCGGGCCGGGGCCGGGGCCCTCCCCGGGGCCTTCCCCGCCCTCCGCCGGCTCCGCCCGGCCCGGCCCGGCCCGGCCCTGCCCGGCTCGGTTCGGCCCGGCGTGGCCCTGCCCGCGGCTCCGCCCCCGGGGGCAGCCGGGCGGTGCGGCTCCAGCCACCCGCCGCCATCGGGCCGCGGGTCCGTGCCAGGCCCCCGCGGGTAGGTCCCTGAAGGGGCAGTCCCAAACTCATCCCCCAGCCCAGGGGTACGAAACACGGGGATGAGACACCCAGGGGACACGGGCCCGGCTTGTCAGGAGTCCCTCGCCCTCAGACAGCCGTGGGCGCCCCTCAGCACCCCGCACCCCCTCGCCCCCAGAGGTCAGAGCCCAGCTGCGCCACGGCACGGGGCTGTCACGGCTCGGGGCCGTGTCACGGCACGGGACTGTCACGGCTCGGGGCTGTTCCTGAGGCGATGGCCGTCACCAAACGACCCGCAGAGCAGCTGGAAGGGGTGAAGAAAGCAGATGAGCCCAGGGTAGAGCCAAGGCAGCTCGGCCAGCAGCCTGCCCAACGCGCACAAGCATCTCATCTCCATCCACGCTTCTGCCGGGCTCAAGCCTTGCGGCCACACTGCCTCTGCCTCTGCGTTTTGAGGGCAGTTAGTGCAGCAGGGTGAGCGTCTCATGCTGAACAGCTCTGATGGATTTCAGGACAAAAGGCGATTCCTCCACTGCTCCAGCACGGCTCAGCAGACATCCCATCAGCCAGCCCCCAGCCAGCATGCATCGCACAGCCCTGCGGTCCCAAACTGATCTGACCACACTTGCCTGGCTCCATCCCATGCCCTACTTTCCTTCAGCACTGAGAAGGGGCAGCCACGGCACAAGTCAGGACGGAACTTCACTGAAACGTCTTCTGGTGGTGTCCCACACCGAACCGCCTCACCCAGGGTCAGATCAGCAGTGCCAGGAACGAGGGAACAGCAGCACCAACTGGATCGGAGCAAACTTGCGGAGTACGCCCAGACTCCTACAGTGCCTGGGCCAACCTTTCCCAAAAGATATAATTACTTGAAAAATACCCTCTAACTCATCATCACTGGAGACCCATCTGCCTGAGATTATTACCCCTAAACAAGAAAGTAAGAGTAGGAGATGTTATCTGAAAGAACCAGTGCAAGACCAGCGCTCTTCCAGCACCTAGCAAGCCCCAGGATTTTTCCTTTTAAGAGCTGACAACGGCATCAGCATGAGTCAGATTGAGAGTTAGCAAACACCATAAAATTCTGCAAGAGCAGATATTACTATAAAAACTGACAAAAGTGGCAAAGCAATGATAAGTACAGATACAAACAGAGAGTGAATCATTTAAAAGCAGGGCATAGGACAGATTAGTGCTTGATCAGCAGCTCGTTTTGGCCTAATGCGTTTGCAGTGATCAAACAAAAGAATCTGAGTGGTGTTATTCACAGAGCACACTGCTATACCGTCTCCCCACTCCAGTGAAATGGAGTTTTGAAGCAGTCAGGACATTTGCTCGGTCCCCACCCAATCTCCTCAGCACCCTTAGGATGACTGGTATCAACTCGCCGGGCTATTGCTCTCCAGTTCAAGCACGGCTTCCAGAAGACAGCTCCAGCATGCATTTTGCACTCGCAGTACTGCTGCTTTTGTACACCACCAGCTGAGAACAGCGAGTTAACTAGAGCATATGCAGGTTATTCACCAGTGCAGCCGGGTACACAAGCAGATGATTGTTGGAGGCCCAGCTGGAAAGCTAACCCTGCATTCAGAAGTAAGCATTTAAAAGTGTCCCTAAGGGAAAAAGCTTTAAACATAATTGGCCAACTGCAGCAGCAAGCACCGTAGCAGACTTCTCTCATGTACAGTGTGCTCACCCATACAATATGCAGTGACTCATGGCAAATTAGACAGGTATTTATAGCTGCATTTCTTTTAAGTCCTGCAGTGACAATACAAATGTGACCTCAACAAAAATGAGGAGAAGCAGCGTTCTCTACTACAAATGTGGGAGCGTGAGGGGGAACACTCTCTCTGCAAAGGAACGAACAATTACGTATTGGTACCATTTGGAAACCATGCATCAGCTCACACAATTCAAGACTGTTTAATTGAAGGAAATGGTGGCATCACTGTCCCTGGGGGTTTTCAAGGAAAGGTTGGACCTGGCACTTTGGGACATGGTTTAGTGGGTGACAGTGGCAGTAGGGGGATGGTTGGACCGGATGATCTGGAAGGCCTTTTCCAACTTTAATGATTCTATGAAGTGGTGATTCTACTACCAGGTATTTTTACCACAAGGATGGCAAAGATAACAGACACAAACAACTGATAAAATTTTTTTATTATTCACTTTTGAATTCTTTTACACTTTCCTGATTATTTTGTGTAAGGTGAAACTAGAACTGTTTAAAAGACATACACAAATCTAGTACATCAATAACCAGGTTTTTCTTTTTGCTATACTATTCTCACAACCACGTGTGTGCTAGGCAATATAACCGTCACAGAAGCAAACTTTAGGCAGAATACTGGTCAGTAAAAACAAAGCGAAAAGAGCTACCAGATATACAGACAGGCTCGGTTCCACATTCACTACTGCATTTATCAAGCGCCAAGTATTAACTGCACAATTTGTTCAGCTAGTAGAGGGGAGTTTTAAAATCAGTGCATGAAATTCTCTCTCCAGCAGACGGATGGACAGACAAACAGATGGATCCTATACCTAAGTGGAATGTGAAGGCAGGGGGATGATACCGCGAGACTGATAGGTGACTATTCCTAATCTTTTCCACTGCATTATTCACGCAACTCTCATTAGGTTTTATTTAATGGGACATGTCTGAAACATAACTAGGTGAGGACATTGGGAGCTCAAATATTACAAGCATTGCAAATGTGTAAGGTCTGCATTCCAGTACAGTAAGTGGGAAAACCTGAATATTTGAGCCAGATCTTGGTATTACCAACAAAAAAATTGGCAGATGAGCTGAAGACCGCAAGAGCACTGGCAGTTCTCAAACATTCAAGACAAAAACCTGTCCTCCAGCAGACTCAGGTCTCGCCTACCATCCTGACATCACCCACAACGAAAGGATGATGTACATGTGGGAACCCGAATTGTTTTAATGGAGTTTAAGCAGGTGAAAGGGTCGAGGATGAATAGAGTCCGATGGGAGAAAATTTCTATAAAGCAAACTCAAAGACGGCTCAGTGGACTACTTAAAAGGCTTTCAAGATAAAATCAAAATGGGAATACCATGGAGTTTTAAATTCACCCAAGAGTAAAGTAATGCTAAAGTGGCAGATTGCTTCATGGTATCATCCAAACTAATAAGGCCATTCAAAAAATTGAATCTTCTCCTATTGCAAGTCCATGGTAGCGAACCAAGAATTCTCACTACTGAAGAATATCTAAGGTATAATTAGGTACGTTATTGCTGTGGGAAGGGGCTTAGTCATGCATGTTGTATGGGCATGAAACCACTTTTAGAAGTCAAATCCCAGTTATCTGCCAGTGTAAAGAGTTTGGAAATCAAGCTGCTAACTCCCCCGTTACCCTCTTCCCCAAAACAAACCCAATCCCCAGAAAGACAGGATTGACAAAGTGAGCTTTTGACTGAAAGCGGTGCCTCAGACTTGGTTAAAAATGTCTACAAAGTGTGCCTGTTAAACTAACTCATAGCAGTGTGTTACTAACTGGAATGCCATACATTGGATTGTTTTCCTTCCATGCCCCAGTGTCACAATAGAATCTCTATAACTTTCTGTACAACTTTACAACAGAATTGTACTTCGACTATTTTGGTGCCAGATTATGCTTGCCATTGTTACATAATTGATGTCTACTTTTCTACCAATAAGAGTTTTGTAAAGTCAATTGCAATCACAAAACCCATAATCACAGTGTTCAGTTAAAAATATAAACACGGTAATCATAACTGTAAATGTTCATAATAGGAAAATTCGGAATGCCATTATAATAACCGACCTCCATTTTAAGTACACAAAACACCAACCAACCGTTTTTACCCCACAGACAGTTTTTGCTACGTTGAGGTTGTGAAAGTCGATGTACTATTCTTTTTGCTTGTCGCACAAAGGGATATATGTGTAGGATACAGGGTGACATTGAACATATAGTGAAGCGTGACAGCCATTAGTTCTCTCCCTCCCCAGCATCCCCTTCATCTCCCTGGTTTTCCGACGTCCATAGCTGTAAGAAAATAGGAACATGTTTATGCTGAAAGCACACGGTTAATTACAACTGTCAGGAAAGGGAAGACAGTGTAATTAGCAGTAGCTGTGCAATTTTCTCAGCTAAGAGTAACAGGGGATTGAACTTAACAGTAAAAATAAAAAACGAACTAGAAAACGGGTAAAGGATTACAAGTAAAAAGCAAACAAAAGTCTGCAAGCTGAACACAACCTGGCTGTTGAGAACACACATACTGCACTTTGTGTTACAGAAAGGCTGAGTTTGTTACAGTGGTTAACAAGTGATCTCTGATCTAAACTAGCAAGTCGAACTGGTCTGGTTACAAAAAGCAGTGCAGTTAAGACATGCAGTTAATGCTTCAGAAAAGGCAATTTTAATGGCACAGATCTACATAAAGCTTCAGGTGCTGAGTCCTCCTTAGTGGAGTCCAGCAGCCTGAAGAAGTACCAGCACAGAATGCAGCAGTTTGCCCTGTAATACTTACAGTGAGGTTGTCCCTAAGCAGCTGCATGATGAGAGTGCTGTCTTTGTAAGACTCTTCATTCAGCGTGTCCAGCTCTGCTATCGCCTCATCAAATGCCTAGAAACACACAAGCAACTTTTACTCTGTTTACACAGACCTTATAAACATGCCACAAAAGCTTTGTGACAAAAGCTTCCAGTATTTTTCTTTTTTCACCAAGGGAAGAAAAGTAAACCAAAGTGAGCACAGGATCACAAATGACCAGTGGGAGAAGCAAAAGGGGCAGGATTAAGGCCACTCTACTGCCATGCCAAAAGCAAGTACTGAAGAGGCAAGCACACACATTGCCATACCGAAGAATAATTCACACAGCTCACAGTTAGATCTAAGAGGAGCACTTAACAGTAATACCTTCATTAAAGATGAAGGCTTCAGTGGTTTAAAGTGCCAGTAAAAGAGAAAGGTACCACCATGAAGTTGATGTACATTATACACATAAATGGCAAACAAGTTGGTGGGTGTTTTTTTGAGAGTGGAGTAGAATTCTTTGGTTTTGTTTTGTATTTCTTTTCAAAAGAGCACAGGGAATCAGGTACATTTTAATAGAGATTAATAACGCCACACTGCCCATCCGCTACACATGAAAGCTCATGATGCGGGTCAGAGCTGAGAGCCATGAGTAAGTGTCCTGTCTCATTCAGGTTTCAAACAGATGTACGCATATAAGCTAAAAACAGGAATAGCAGCAGTATTTTGCAAAGGAAAACATCACTACTTGTTACAAAATATTGTTAATGTGCACGTAAGTAACACAAATTCAGCTAATGCCATATTAAAGTTACTACAGGAAAAAATTTAAAATGTAAAAAACCTCCATTCAGAAGGCTCTAACCCAGATTTAGGCTAAAACCAAATGACTAGCTACCTGGAATCAAACAAGTTCCATTTGGTCTCTGGAGAGGCACACACAGTTGCACAGTGAGCTATGCTGTAGTCGTAACTCAAAAAGACAGCACATATTTGCAAAGTGTTCAAATGTAAAAAAATATTTCACTTTAGAAGTGTTTTCCAACTTGACACACGAGCAATCTAAGAGAATTACATGGACATTGAGAGAGGTACTTGGTCTCCCTTTTCACGAGATCAACTACCTTAGCAAATTGTCTTTGCTTAACTTAACTGGACTAGCTTATAGCTTAGTCTTAACTAACTTACCTGAAAATACACTAAAATGGCTGTAGTTTACAGATGACAGCATTTTTAAAGAATTTCATATGAGAAAGTATAACAATTTGTAAAATACTGCTGTAACCATGGAGTTATCTCCTTAGCCCCCACAAGAACTGGTAATGTGAGGAGTCTGCTTACCGTCTTTGCCAGATTACAGGCTTTTTCAGGAGAATTGAGTATCTCGTAATAGAAGACAGAGAAATTGAGAGCCAGACCAAGTCGAATGGGGTGCGTTGGCTGCATCTCTTTCTTGCTAATTTCAAATGCCTCCTGGTAAGCTTGCTGAGAGTTTGCTACCGTTGCTGCAAGAAGTAATTGCAATCATATTCACGTACAGTACATCACCGTATTTCATGGGGGAAGCTGTTCTTTGTCTAGACTATCACGCCACTAGATATTCATATAACTACAAACATGGAAGCTTCTTTCAGTGATTTAAGAGGTAAAAGCCTACCACTTGCTGAACTATTAAGGCAGAAATAGTTGTTCAGATAAAGGTTTGCACTACAGAAGTTAAATGCTAATAAATCCAGACACCTTCATGTGGGGAAAATGAGGTATCTAAACTTCCAATTTAAACACTCCTGGAGAAGGAAACTTTTAGCAGGTAGGCCATGAATTTTGTATTTCAGGTTGAGGTTTCAGAATAAAGACAACAGTCCCTTCCCTGGCTAACGGGTAACAGTTTGACATCATTCTGGAGCTTATTAAGGTTGCAAGTTACCAACCAGATCAGACACTCACCAAAAATTCAGGATGTTGCTTTAACACTTCAGGATTAATTGGCTTAGCACTCAGTAAACCAATATCCCATATCTGCATGCAGAGAGCTTGCAAATAATGAAGACTTGTGAGCTAAATTCATAGTTTAAACAAGATGAAAGCAACAAAGCTTTTTCCATAAGAAACACATTCTCTTCCTCCATACTCCAGGAAAAGGATTTTATATTGTGAAGTGTGCTTAGAAATCTGCCACTGAGGTTGTGGCTGCAAACAGAATCTGACTTGATGAACATCTGTCAATCACTTCTAGTATGACTCGCACTGCACTCATCTTCAACACTATTGAATACTACTGAAGAAAGAAATATTTCAGGTTAGGAGAAAAGGACTCAAGTATTTTTCATACTTTATTCTGCCCAGCCCCCAGCAGAATGAGAAATTTCACCTCCACCTACTTTGCTTATTGTCCCCAGACGCCACCTCTGAGAGGTATCTGTAGTAATCGCCTTTCATTTTCAAATAGAAGACCTTGCTTTCTGGCTGCGTGGCATTGACAATAAGGTATTTATCCAGGAGTTCCTGAGAAAGGAAACACTTTTTTTTCCCCATGTCACACAAATCATGTCTGAAACAGCCTTCATTACAATGGTAAACATGAACTGTTAAAACATTAACAATGACTTATGCACACTCATGCATTAGTCATACTGATGTTCCCTAAACTCAGGAAAAAAAAAAACAATTACTCCTATCCTAGTCCCTGGAAAGCAGAAGACTTGCTACACCGGGGCTGTTGACAATTGACTCCTGCAGAACCTAATGGCCATCAGAGCTCCCTTGAAATGTACTGAGGCAAACCTACATCCATGGGCAAGCTAACAAAGGGCAGCAGCTCAACATCAGCACAAATCTAGGCACCTTTCCTGCCATGCACTTGAATTCTATACAGAGCAGTGAAACTATCCGTAACAAACTGATGCTATCTGCAGCTCCAGCTGAAAAGCTGAATAGTGGCACAGTCAGCACATGTACCTTCAGAAAGAGATGCAAAGGCTGAGAGTACTGACAGCAACTGCTCCTAAGAGCAGATCTTCAGCAAGACGAGCAGCAATAAAACAGATCGCTCTTATCTAAGTGGGGGAAACAGCAAAACTAACTTGGGGTAAAAAATATAGACCTTGTACTTCCACCAAAAAGGTAGTACACAAGCTTCATGTCAGCATTCATCAACAAAAGAATTTACAAAAACAGTCGGCTTTTTAGCAGGACTTATGCCAGTTCCCCAACAGGTCTGAATTTGTTTTCATGGTGACCACTAGCCAGCAGTTAGGGGTCTTCAGCACTGCCCTGTCGACATCCTTCTATTTTTTTTAAAAAAACGTTCTTTTGTAACAAACTAATTAATTCCTTAAACTAGACAATTTAGGACATAGAACTAGACTCAAATGTGTAGTTACGCAAAAATATTTCCCTGCTACAGTGCTGCAGTATCTACAACCTGAGTAAGATTCTTTAAGCCTCTCTGAAGAAGGCTGCAGTACTAGTTACTGTTATTTTTGCTGTTTGATTATTACCAGAACATCATTGCAGATATCCTGCAATTCAGCCTCAATTTTCTCACGATATTCTCTTCCCATCTGCTGTTTCTTCTCATTCCTCTCTGTTTTCTGTTCAATGCTGGAAATCACACGCCAGGACGAGCGACGGGCACCAACCACATTCTTGTAGGCAACTGAGAGTAGATTCCGTTCTTCGTTGGACAGTTCGTGCCCCTGCTCGGTGACAGCCTTCATAGCAGCAGCCATGTCATCGTAACGCTCGGCCTGCTCGGCCAGTTTGGCTTTCTGTACCAACTCACTTTTATCCATGACTATCCTGTAATTAGCGGGGAATAAAAACAGATATTTAATTGCCTTTTGATTGTAACAGTGGAAGTTAACGTTGAGGGGTAAAGCACAACTCACAGGTGGTAACAGGTGGGAAGTTTACCAACTGGAATAAATATGAAGGTTTTGTAAAAAAAAAAAAAAAAAAAAACTCTGACAGTAATTTACACAATTTAGAAATTATACATAATCACAAACCTGAAGGCTCATAAGCATTATTCCTCATAGTGCAGAAAAATCAAGGTCATCATTAGTTTAAGCACAGCAATATGCTCCCCGTGTAAATCTCTCCCTACTCCCATACAGGCCATAGCTCAGCCAGGAAGACAATTCATGTTCGAATGCAGAAACCAGCAGGGCTCTTTTTTTTTTTTTTACTGCATTAGTCTTCAACAGCAACTGATTAAGAGTATTGAAGGACTGGGCAGATCCTCCCCACATCAACGCTTGTCTGCACACTGCAGGAGCTGTTTCTGTGGGGTTAAGTAAGCCATCCCCAGTACAGGGGCAGCTATGGGCAGCCACGGAAAACAGAATTATACTGTCCTGCTAGATTTTTAATACATTCTTCAGTGTATATTTAATAGACAATTCTACACACCTAGGGTGGCTGCAGTCTTTGGTTTCCAAGAGCTTTTAAATAACACTGACATTCACAAAGACTCAATGGGATGTGGCCCACACAAGTAAGTCACTAGTGCAAAACCAATTGCTTGTATGGAAATAACTTGTTTATCGTCCCTGATAAGGCAGTTTAGCATATGAAGCCAAGAAAAACACATCACATGGCCACTATGCCGCTGAAGAACTTGAGCAATGAAAAATGAAGTTGGTAAAGAACGTGTCTGGGAGGCAGACTGAGTGCTGCTTGCTTCCACAGGACAACACCAACGTGAATCAACTAGGAACATAATGTTGTTAGTTCAGCGGCCATCACCTAGGCCCAGGTTCATGGGAAAACTTAAACAAGTCTCCTTGCTTTCATCAAAAAAAAAAGAAGAGGATACCTCAATACCTCAAACTCTCAGGTGTCCCAGATTCATCACTAAAATTTCTCCAGGTAGGCAGATCTGCATTTTCAGACAGACCCAGAACTGTCATTCGTGTTAGTACCGAGCAATAATGTTCCTCTCTTACTCCCTGAAGTCCAATCAGGACTCACTGTCTAGATCAGAAGCTTTCAGCCTGAGACCTAAACAGCCTAAAAACAACTCTAAAAGGACAAGAAAAGCTAAATGAGAACACTAAGTTTACATTTAGCTTTCATATGCTTCTGTTAATTAGGCAAGAGACTACAGCTCTATTTGACACAACAGCTCACTGGTGCATACATACGTATGTAAAAAACTAACAGACATTTACCATGAGAGAACCCACTACATCTGTAACTGGTGCAGCCAGTTGTCAGCCACTCCCTAGACTCAGCACTAAATTTAGACTGTCTGTAACATGGGAAGTAACGGCATTTACTTACCCACCAACACAGTACACCTGAAGAATGCTTCTCATGCCGCAAGAGCCAACTTTAAGTAACAGGCCACCTAAACAAAACAGTTCCAAAGCAGTTCTAATTTCCTCACTGTCTGCACAGCTTAATAGATGCAGTTCAACTGCAATCTTCTTCTCTTCCTCCCAGGGAAAGCGATTATTTTGTAGAAGCAGCCTGTTTGTTGAAGCCCAGAGACAAGCAACTCCAACAGTTTACATTTTGCCATGGAAAGGTCAGTATCATCTTTGATCTGCATTTTGCCAATACTGTTCTAATGCGTACTCAAGTTATCCATGCAGAGTTCTGTTTACAAACAGCATACAGTTTAGTTTTGAAATGGCGTAGTTTGTTTTATCAAGCTCGCTGACATGTTTGTCCATGGATGCGAGTCAGGACATGGCAGTCGATGGGTTCACATAAGGACATGTTAAGGAAACCAGACAGAACCGCAAGGACAAAGAGCTAGTGGATAAAAGAGCTCCAAAAACCAGCTTAACAGATCATCAGCTGTACAGCCAAAACATCAGCACAAAGCATTAGAAGGTTGTTTCTCAAACAAGAAATTTATGCACATCTTAAATGCAACTTATACTGATCACTGAAGATGGAGCTCCTCAGAACTTCCCTGGTTTGTGTCTGACAAATGAAGAATTCGCTATGCAGGGGCTCGCATTGTTTATCTTAATGTCTGTACTGTTTGGTAGTAGTTTTGCCACGAAACTAGAAGGTACTATTCCAAAAAATGGATTTGACAGAACTTAAACACAACGAGGAAAACATCGCCCACACCAAGATGTCTGCAATCCGGCAGTAAGCCTACCTTTATTTCACTCAAAGTGCTGCATAAAGGAACACTGTTAAAACCTTCATTTTATTCTCCATCGCTTACCTTGAGAAGAGCTTTGCAGAGCTATGCTGGCTCGAGCTCCAAAAGAGGGAAGTGTTTGCCAGAAGGAAAAAAAGATACAAGGAAAGGAGTGATGTTTGAAAAGGCAAAGAAGCAACTATCAGTTATAACTGGTCCCTCCCATCAAGGAGACGAAAGCCACGCTCTAACAATGGATGAGTGTGCCACAGTCTGAAACAAGCAAAGCCTAGAGCTAAAAATAGTCCTAGGCCACAAACAGAAGCCATCGAACAAAGGCTACCTGCAGCTAGGAGCAAAACACACAAAGGTGACAAACAGAAGGCCGACAGGAACGATCTATTCTAGCACTACTGAAGCCATGCCATGTTGGCAAGGGGGAAAGAGGGGAGATGGAGAAGAAGCGAGGACGTGCAGATCACAGCCACGGAGGAGTCCCCGAAGTTGCCCGTTCTAAGCAGAAGATTCTCAGATGCGTTAATACATGTAAAATTCATAAGGCTGCCCTCTTCAGAATCTGTCAGACCACAACTCTGTGGCCTTCCACAAAGCAGTGGCCGGACACTATTTACAATAAGGAATGCCGACCGCTAGCCTGCAGCCCACAGTACCAGCAGCCACAAACCTGGAGCACTGCAGTTCCCCACGCTCTACATAGGAGATAAAAACAATAACTCTCTCCCCAGTACAGCCTAAGGTGTTCCAATCCCTACTACAAGTGCATCTTGTAATGTATCTCGTGTGTATGCAGATACAAGAAGATTACCACTGCTTACTTCCCACCTCCAAAAATAAAAGGCTGCGTAGGTGAGATCTGATACCATCATAATACACCACAGGTGGAGGTCACAGCCTGTCAAACATCAGTTTATGACTGCCTGGCTACTTTCAGCAACAGCTGCAAAAAGAAGGTGTGACCAACTTGGAAACGCACCTAGATAGAGGCTGCATGCCCACAGAGCTCGCAAGAGAGGATGGATGCACACAACTGGAGGTTTACAGCTCAGCAACAGCTGAGGAGCAAAACACGCAGGTAGCATTCTTCAGGAGGCTGCAAGTGCTCAAGGACCACATCTTGCTACCCAGCAGTTACACATCTGCTCCACAGCCTTTATTGTTTCCAGGCTCAGTGAACTGTTTAGGACAAAGCCACAACAGTTCAGAAGTAACCATGTTTAAAGTCTGTAAAAACCAGATGAAAAGTGACAGTGAAAAAAGTCTGGCTTATATAACATATTGAACTGACAGGACAACACCAATAAGCCTACGGTGGCCTGAAGTCTGCTGCTCTCCATGACCTATTCTTCTGCTGCTAATTAAGTTATTGATTTCTGCATATTGTTCTTCTCTTTATAGCAAGCATTAGAAGCTGTCAAACAAACGCTTCCACTTCATTAAAAACCTGGTGAGAAAGCAGCACAATTACTAGCTTGACGTATCAGTCGCTAATGAGCCAAGTAGGGACACAGGTTAACAGGCTGCTCTGCTATGAAAAACGGACGTACAACCAGATTTGGTGAAGTGTGGCACAATCAGTTCTCAGTCACCATCTTCGTAGATCCATTCAAATTCTACCATGAGAAGTAGAAGTCGGGTACAAAATTTGGAGTTCAATCCCAACGACATGCAAACATTGCTTAGAGTCTGGATGGGCAATTCATTCCAAAATTAGGCATTCACGTGAGGAAAGCGGTGTCTCAAATTACAGTTCGGTAATTACCAAGACTAAATGCTTTGGAGACACTATTTCTGAAACAAATGGCAAACCCTTCTCCGTGCTTCAGGTACGCACATGCTGACACTGGAGCTACAACGCTGGCAGATCTGCGTGCCATTGCTGATATTTGCTGTCCAGTAGGCATCGCTCCCAATAAATGCTCCTTACGGGAAAGGAATGGGCTCCTTAGTGGAATTCCAGGAACCCTCCTTCCTTTAGCTTAGCATCAGGCATTTCACTTCATCAGCTTCGTCTCTCTGCTCCGGTTCCTCCAAAGGTAACCACGTATTGTTAAGTCACTGATCACAAAATGGACACGTCTGCTCTATCTGACCACTGAAGTGCTTTGCAACTAGCACTTGGGTATAGCGAGTTCAGTAAAATACACTGCTGCCTTGACCAGGGCAAAAAAAGGGACTTTGCAGTTCTGACACTCAGTGACCTTGTGTAGCACGTAACTTCAGCCTCCTCTGCATCTGATTCAACATACACCCGGCCTTCAGTACAAACCTTTACGCAAACATTAAGATAAAATTAACATTCAATAACGCCATGCCTCCACTTGCTCCGGTTACCCCCTACCATCATTAATTGTTGTTTCCTAAAACTGACCAATACCATTGTGGAAAAACTACACGCGAGGCTTTTTATCTCTGTAGAGAACTGCAGATTTTCCATCAGAGGTAACAAGAGCACGCAGGGGCACTGATGTTGTACAGACAAGTTAAATTTGTGACGGTATTCCTGCTCTTAACGTCTTCTAAATGAGGAACTTCAGGCTGACCAGCACCGCACTGGCACTTGGTACAGGAAAGCTGCAGGTGGAAACAGGCACGTAGTTCCAAACACACGCAGTTCCATCCTCACACGCTAACACCTTTTTGTTCCAACCAGAGTAATTGTTTTTGACTAGAGTCCAGGTGGAAATAGTGAGTTACCCCCAGAAAATCTTCCTCCAGGCACAAAATTCATGCCAAACTAACGCATTCGTATCACGGGTAAATCACTTTTGTTAGCAATAAACTGGGAATATTTAATTGCAGGGTGGGGCAAAACGTGTGGCCATAGAAATGACACGCTATTGGAAGGCCTGGCCTCGCTGGGATGCATCAGGGTAGCAGGAGGATCGGAGTACGAGCTTTTTACCTCGTTATTCAACTAATTATTTTCTGAACTCCTCCTCATCCGAGTTCATTCACATACAGCACAAAACGCTGCATACTGGCAGAGGCCTGCTTACAAAAAAAAAAAGACTCAACATCAAAATAGCAGAGATCAGAACATGCGGTACTGACATAATGAGGTTGAGAAAACTGCACTAGGCCCATCTGTGCAACGAGCCTACCGCTTCCCTGGTACCGATTCGATAAACAGGATTGCATTGATTCTGAAGGACTGCAGCAACAGAGCCCATGACAGAGGTATTCAGTTGTTTCTTTTTTCTCTTCTGGAGCAGTTTACATCTCCGTATTACTTTAAAACAAAAGCAAACTTCTGACTAAGGTCCTGCAGTAGCGCACGTGTGAAAACAAGTGTCCCAACCAGCGATGCTACAAAACCTCCCAAAGGGTTCTCAAATTCATTTTTTAATATAGGGGTTTATTTTTACAATGCTGCACAACACGCGGTTTGTTTTTCACAGAAGTTGTTTTAACTGTTAGCAAGGAATTTAAGCAATCAATTTATATTGCAGTGGTTGCATTAGACACGTTTTTGGTCCCATGTATTAACAGAGTGACTGTACGCCCCCGAAATGCGATCATCCCAATTAATATCCAATTATACATACCTTATCCAAAGCCTAGGGTTGTTTGCTCTGGGTTACTGCCCAGCCTTCTTATATGTTGGGAGTGGCTTGAAGCAGCCTTCTTTCCCTTTGCAGTCCTCCCTAAACTCATCTCTATTCCCAAATGGACACGAAGAGTTAAAATTGGAAAATACCATTATTTTGTTTCCTTCTAAAGCGTTCTGTAATCACCTCCGCTCCTACATGAGCGAGCTCACACGACCTGCCATAGAAACAGCACCACCCCAGGGGACTGAATGGGCCTGATGCGTGCGGGTCGCTCCCGATTTTGGGAAAGCCTCGAGAAGGGCCCCGTGGCGAAGTCCGGGCAGGGTTCAGTAACGCAGGAGCCGTCGGGAGGAGAAGGAGGAGGGCTCGGAATCGCGCCTCGGTGAAGGCCGGCTCTCTCCCCTCACCGCGGCCGGGCAGAGCCGAGCCGAGCACTCCATCGCCCGGCGGGAGATGGCGCAGGGCGGGCCGGGGCCCCGCACAGGTGTGAGCCGCCGGCCTCGCCCCACGGGCGGCTCAGGCGGGCGGGGCCGGGCCGGGCCGTGCCGGCCACTGGGGAAGAGGAGGCGGCGGCGGCGGCCCCGCCCGGGCCCCGCAGCGGCAGGGGCACACCGTTACACCGCCCCCCCGCCACCGCTGCGGGGCCCGGCACGATGGGAGGGGGAGGAGGTGCGAAAAGCGGCCCGGAGCCGCCCCGCACCCCGCGGGGCCCTCCCGCCGCGGCCTGCAGCGACCTCCCCCGGCCTCCCGCGGGCCCACGGAGGCGCTGCTCGCCCAGAAGGGGGCTGCGGAGAGCGCGGGGGGCGCCCGTGGAGCCTCACCTGGCGGGGGCGGCGGCACCGCGGCCTGGATCCCGGCGGGCGGAGCGGCGGGAGCGCACGCACGCACACACACACACACACCCTGCGGCGCTGCGGGCCCGCTTCCGGCCCCGAGGCCACGCCCCTTCCGGCGCCGAGGGGCGGGAGTTGCGGGGATAGCCGCCTACTCATTGGGCAGCCGCCGCCGGGCGCGAGCCGGCTCTCGGTTGCTATAGCAACGGGGGTGGTGGTGGGGAGGGGAGGGGCTGGTGGCGCGCGCCCGTGCGCGGGGAGGGGAGCGAGGGGGGCGCGTGCTCGGGCGCGTGCCCGCGGGGTGGCGGCGCGCAGAGGGGGGTGGGGGTGGGGGCGGGGGCGGGGGCGGGGCGCCCGCGCTGAGGGAGTGGGGCGGGCAATGGCGGGGGGGGGGCGCGGCCCCCCGGGGGGGGGCCCGGGTCGCCTTCTCGATGCTGGCCTCCCCGCCGTTCAAACTGCACGGTTTCAGTCACCAACAAAACCAAAAGCCCAACAAAACCCCTCAAAATAAACAAGATCCTTATCTGCTGGCTGAGTGTTGTGCAATTAGCGTATTTTGTGTAATGAGTGGTATTTACTGGGGGGTGGAGAGGGAACGTTTTGGGGGGCCTGAGGGAAAGCCTAGCTTGGTCATGAAGAGTCTGAGGAAAATCACTCACTTTTACAACGCCTGTAATCCCGTGGGACACAAAATGACGCGACCCCCCTGAGTCACAAGTTTCTAGCAGCACCGCCTGTCAAAGCTTTGTTACCAGGGCTGAAAAGCAAAAATCCTTTCAATTACAGGATCCTGGCATCCAATTTTCTCCTTCAGATAAAATCCCATTCCTGTCAAAGCTGCTGTCAGACTTGTTGGCAATGGGAGGACTTCTGCAGTTTCCTGCTTTGCCTCAGTCCAAAGGTCAATGACTTTGGAGAGCCAGGAGGAAAATCACTCGGCGCCCATGCTTTATCTTCAGCCACGAGCACTGATTCAGCTGGAGCAGTTATTACCATCTTTCTCTTGTTTTTCCTCCCAGGACCAGGCTTTCTTTTCCCCTGCTCTTCTCAACAGGCCCCATCTCCTTGGTTTGCACTCTGGGCTGCTCCCAGCGCTCTTGCTGAGCTGTGGAGGTGCTGGGAGAGCTGGGAGAAGAGCTCCAAAACTTGGTGAAATGACAGCCGTTATCTCGGGGACATGCTTGGTCCATGAACATGCTCAACATGTCCCCAAAAGAAGCATGTCTCAGGGGAACACGACCATCGTACCTGGCCCTGGCAGCTCATCCTGTGGATGTGCTCCAGGATCCTGCTATAGAAAAGGAGACAGCCGACGGGGAGCCACTGCAGTAGAGGAAAGGGTCATGGCGAGAACTGAGAGCTTTCGTTCAGAAATAAAATCTTGATTAATTACTCAGTTTTTGTATTTTTTTTCTGTCATTTTGGAAGCAGATCTCAGCTGATGTAGCTACCAGAAGCAAACAGGTGATGGCACTGCATGATCGTAGTCCCTGCAGCGTAGGAATCTTTGGCTGCCCAGCAGGCTGTCACGGAATAAAAAATTCTCAAAATACTCAAAATATAATTGTGATCTATTAAATACAGTTTAATTCTTGATTCTCTGTTACTCCTTTTTCTTCTGTCTTCTGCTCTGTCTTCTCTGTCTCTTTATGTTCTCTATCTACAGTCTGCACGTTTCTGTTGTTCCACAGCTGGATCTCACAGATCACTAAATAATGCACTAAGGGATGAATCCCGAGTGGTATCAGCATATTGGTTTATGGCATCTGCCATGGCTTTGCTGTTGAAGATGGTGAAAGGATGCCCAGCAGAAGCCCAGGTGGTACATTAAGAATTTCATCATTTGTCAGCTCTGGTTGTAGGGATGCTTGGAGCTGTATATGGTGGAGATAAGAAAGGAACCTTGTAAGGAAGCAACACTGAAGACAGAAAGGGATGACAATCAGTGTCTTTCCAGATGAATACTTCTGCAATAGGAAAGAAAAAAGCCCCAGTGGAAGAATTTCTACATTTCATGTCTGTCTTGCATTTTCTCTCTGTACATAAATCACAGATATAAACTGCTTGTGACATTGCGACCAGCTGTGACAAAGTTAAAACTGGAATTAGATTAGTTGGAATTAAATTTACAGAAGATACTAGTACCTCTGAGTGGACTGAACCTAGACTGGATTCAGGGATAAATATCTTGCATAAGATAGAATTAATATTAACATTGTAATTAAAGTGACATTTAAAGCAAAGAGCAGAAGGTTTTTCTCATGGTCCCTGCTAGTTAAATACTAGACTAAATAATACTTTCTTTGGGCATCTTTCAGTTCTTCCTTCTGTCCAAGGAATGCAAGTGGTTTAGTACAGATTTCTGTTAAATACAATTTGGACTGAGGTCAAAATGGCCATTTTAATTTGAAGTTGTTTGAAGGTCTGAAGGTGTCTTTACAGAACATAGGTAAGAGCACAATTGCAAAGAGACAGAGCAACATATAGCAAGTGACTGTGAGAGCAAGAAAATATAAATGACCTAAATAGTATAAAATAGTATGATGGGAAATATGGGTAGAATAAATGTCTTGGACGGGATAGGAATTCAGCTCCAGGAATGCAATCTTGGCAGTAGTGTCCCAAACAGAGAATGCTATTTCTGGGGAAGTGCTCTGAACTCTAGGTCATGAATTAAACTCAGGTAATTTATGTTCTGCTCATGAGTAGTGGCAGTGCAGAAAACAAACATAAATGGAACAGAATATATCGCTGTAAATTTTGTAGCTGTTGAGACTTGTAGAGTTGCTTTGCACATCTGATGCCAGGTAATGGCTAAAAAAAAAAAAAAATCAGGCCAAGGAACAAATAGCAAACTCTTCAAAGCTGCCAGCTCAAAGAAACTCAGCTTCCAAGCAGGATAGGAGAGGGCTGGAGAAGTAATGTCCCAGCCCTGGTCCGTATTTATTAGCTGTTTCTGACAAGCCCTAAAAAGAGGCAGATGTCTCAATGTTTTGAGACTGAAAGGCAAGCGTTCATTTGATAGGAAACTCTGATCTTTAGGAAGTACAAATACTGTTCCAATTCTTGATTTCTCACGTTTTTCCTCTCTCAGTGTTTCCACCCATATGCTGTGTGCATCTCCCAGGCCAATGTCAGGCCCCAGGCCTGTCTGCCCAGGGCTCCGGCCTGCTCACCGTCAGTCCTCCTCCAGCTGCCTCTGAGGCATGGGTTCTGTTAGAAAAGCAGCTAGGAGAGACCATAACTCCATGTTGTGGTCAGTGCCAGGTCTGCTCAATTTTGGATGGTGTTTCACCCCAAGGAGAAGTCTCCCCTTGGCAGGAGAAGGCCCCTTTGGGGCCTGATGAGACCAACTTCTAAGGCATGATGAGACCAACCTTTGGGGTCTGATGAGACCAACTCGGACAAGCCTGGGCTCCCCATGGCCCACATGAAGGAAACTTCCCCCTAGTTCATGGCATGGTGGAGCTTCTTTGGTGGAGCACAGGGGAGCTGGACATCGCTGCAGGATGGCAACTTGACGTCTCTGTGGGATGGCAGCTCTTCTTGCGGCTCCGTGTGTCTGGCTCCGGCCATGCGTCAAAGCCCACCCTGGGCTTTTGATGTTTGTTGTGCTCTTTTTAAGTAAGGACTGTCTGGAGACCTAAAAACCTGAAGCTTAAAGAATAACATTAGCTGCCTAGAGCTCTGAAGAGGTTCTTTATAATGTTAATAAGTGCATGGATTGTTCAGCTTTCATCCTGTGCTAACCCTGACTTTCAAAAAAGAATTTACAGCATAGGGTGGAGCTTTATCCCCTTCTAAATAGGACAGTGATTTCCCTCCTCCCATTGCTGCCCAAAATCTTTGGTTCTGTTGTTTGATGTATCAACTGTAGAAGAAGAGGTGACTGTTCCTCCACCTCCCCATGCAAATGACTCTCAGAAACTTAATTATTCTCAGTGAAGTCACGGTGAGAGCTCTGAAGCAGCATGTCTCCAACTGGATTTTTGATCTTTATTCTGGCTTGCGGTTCAAGGTGTCTTTTCCTTATAAAACACCTGCCACTAGACCATTACCAGTTTAACAACCCACAGGAGCTTCCAAGGAAATGGCTACTAACGGTCAGAGCTGGGAAATAACTCTGAGGACGGCACAGGGCTGATAAAAGGATTAATAAGTCACAGCACTGAGAGCTGCAAGGAGAGGTTTGTCTGAGACTGGCACTGAGGATTATTTCATATATTCAGTGCTCATAATTGCTTTCCTACCCCAGAAGTTCAACGTGCAGCTCTGGGATGGGCTTTCTAGATCTTTCCCCAACAACCTAGACAAGATTTCTTTCCAATTCATATTTATACTCCAGTGCTATCAGGAAGCAAGCTCTTGTATATGAGGTGTGCTGATTAAACTGATACAGGCAGAGGGCGTGGGGTGACACCCACTCTCACATCCATCACGGCAAAAGTAGAATATTTTTGCAGATTAAAACTGCAAACTTTTCCAGCCTAGCTCCACGACTCCACTTTTCTTGGAATTGATCCGTTGGTTTCTCTGAAAATGAAAGTCTGTTTTTCCTCCTGCCACCTGCTATTTCCATATTAAAGAACTGTTTTGTTATCATGAAGGTAGCATCACTCCCAAGGGCACGCTAAGGACATTTCATCACACCGATCTGCATGAAATATCAGGAACCAAATGCAGTATATTACTAGAACTGATCTATTTCTTTGCAAAGCAGGTAGAGCCTTGCAGGGAAATCTGAGCTTGTGTCTGTGGGTATTCACAAAGCAAAATGTAATCCCTCTGCTGAACTGGAAGGCAGTCAGATCTGGCAAAGCAAGAAAGAGAATCCAAAACCAAGATTCACTTTAGCACTGAGTTGTATCTAGTGACAAGCATTTGGAAACCAGGGTACGATTTCCAAACACAGATGCTATTTTTATCCCAGGCACAGATGGAAGGATGCTGTGACCAAAAGTTTCTTCATGCAACCTCTTGGTGAGAGGAACAGTGGGACAACTGAGGTAGCTTGGGGTTTGTCTTCTGTGCAGGACAGCGTTTTGCAGATTCACTTCTGCTTTTTAAGAAACATATTGCCTTTTGACTTCATGAGAAAGTCTCCAAATAAATCATCTTTGACAACCACCTTCTAATGAAGCTTAACATCATAGGCAGGAGGAGAGCAGGGCTGATGATTGTGCAACAGAGTTTCTGCAGCAGGATCATGCTGACACATTCCCAGGTAAAAATCTCAGAAAACCGACTTTCTCATGTTTGTACAGACAGAAAATCAAAACCCAGCAGAGAGAGACAACACAAGACAGCCAGGAGTTTATTGTGCTGTTAGTCTGTGTCTGCAGTCCTGGATGTGCTGTGGGGGACACCCACCAGGCTGCCCAGAGGCTGCTGCCTGGAGGTGGTTGGGACATGGGCTGTGCTTTCAGCTATTCCCCAGGTTACTTATTTCTGAGCAATGCAAACACAAACATAAAATGTGAAATGACCGCCCCTTTCGGAGCTGTATGATTTCTCCTGGAAGCCTGGCACTCCCCTTGGTTGCGATATACCCTTTCCTGAGGTTAATACAGAATCTTGACGGATGAAAAGGAATGGCCACTCTTTTTTTTGTTGCATTGACAGGTGAAGAGAAGACATCGCTGATTTTCTGCTCAAATTCCCAGAAAGCCACCAACCATCACCAGATTTCTGGACAGGTATTATAGCTGGTCTGAGACGTTCCAGGTTCAAAAAAACACAGAATCACGTTATCACAGAATCACAGAATGGCTGAGGTTGGAAGGACCTCTGAAGATCACCCAGTCCAACCCCCCTGCCAAGCAGGACCACCTAGAGCACGTTGCGCAGGATGGCATCCAGGTGGGGTTTGAATATCTCCAGAGAAGGAGACTGCACAACCTCTCTGGGCAAAGTACATTAGGAACATCAATTTGTTTCTGACTCTTTTACATTTTTGTCCAAGGTGAATCCTGCAGGAATAAGGCATGGAGCCCATAACATCCTGAGGCTGTCTTGAAAAACCCAGCTGAGACTTCCCTATTCATATTAAAGATCTGCCTGTCTCTGCAAAACAACTTTACTTCAGACCCGATTCATTTATTGAATACTCACAGATCAGCCAAAGGCCAGGACAGTATATGGGAAAGTGTTAATGCATTTACCTTGGGATTGCCAGAACATTATCTAATTACCCATGTTAATACCAGCCGCCTTGGAAGGCAAAAAAAGCCCTTAATAAAGAAGCAACAGTGGCAAAGAAATGCTGAAACGAAAATAGCAGGGGTTGGCTCCCCAAGCTGGGTGAGTTTGAGATGTGAATGGATAACAAAGCCACCATAAATGCATTCATAAGCATTTTGCAAATCGGAGTGTGTCAAGGAACGAAGCTGTCTGTGGCTGTAGCACCAGAAATGGAGATGCAGCCGCTGCTTTGTGCACGCTGCTTCTGCCTTCATTGCTTTGCCATGTTCAGAAGGTTTTGTGGATGTGACGCAGGAGGAAGTTAGAACAGGAAAGAAACATAACGTGTTCCAAGCTTTCCTGGTCCTTCCCACCAAAGGTTTTAGACACATGCACCTTCCAACATCCCGGCACCCACAGGCCTCCCTCAGCCTCCACACTTGGAAGGCTGCAGTCCTGTGCCTTACCCGGCGACACCTCCTCTGTCCTCGCTCTCCTAGGCTCCCTTGCCATTCGGCTGCTATTTCTTCTCTGCCAGAGCCGTAACACAATTATGCACCGGGCACCAGCCGACATATCCAGTAAGGGAACAGGAGCAATTTCATGTGATTCACCATCAGTCACAATTAAGCAACAAAGCAAAATTTTTGGCATTCGTTCCTGGGAGTAAGGACTCAAGAAAAAAAAATCTATCTTGATTAGATTCAAAGAAAGAATGAAGTAGAGGAGCCTGCAACCTCCTCACAGACAGAAAGGAAGGCAAATTAATCTGGGACATTATTTTTGTAAGCCACACACTGCACTGCTGGATGAGAAGGGAGACGGGCTTGTGTCCTGCGGTGCCACCACTGGCCTCCTCCCACCATTCCTGCCAGAAGATAAGAGTCTGGGGAGATAAGGCTGGATGTGGTAGCATCCAGAGCTTCTTGCAGTGCTCTCATCTCTTGCTTCCCTCCTCTGGCATGTGTCAGGCACTAAGCAGGGTGAGACAGAAATGGGGTTTGGAGGCAGAAGGGCTGCATGGGGGCACCTGCTCCTGTTCTGGTGCAAGCGGGGTGCTGCCTTTTGTGCTTGGCAGGTCCTGAGGATGAATGAGAGAGGGCTAATGAGAACATCAGGAGGAAGCTGTTTCATAATGCCTTCCTTGTTAGGAAAATCCATCATACCCTTCTCCCGTTCCTAGCACCTTCCTTACACCCCAGTGGCACTGGGTGACATTTTTAGCTTAGTGGTTTCATGAAGCCTGTGAAATAAATCACTGCCCAGTGAGGGAAATGAGCTCAGCACCATTTTTAACAGTGTGGGGTCTCATGAAATCTTAATGCAATGACCTCTAAGTAGGAATAGAGGCCAATCCACGCCACTGTCAGGGCACCATATCCTGTCCCCCCGGGAAATTCGATCAAATCCCATCATTTGCATCTCTGACAACTCCGAGCCTGTGCTGCAAATAGGCCCAGGTCTTAAATGTGACTCTCATTTAGTCCAATGAAAGAGTGCTCAGAGCTCATTTCTGCAGCCAGAGCTGCCGGTGGAGGACCAAAGCCTTTTTCCCAGGCAGTGCTGGAACCTTTCAGCTGGTGACAGAGCCCTCAGCACGCAGCAGGGCAGGCACAGGTTTTGGAGGGGTGCCCTGAAACCATCTACAAGCAGCGGGGAGGGGAGCGGGGGGCTCTGCGGTCCTGCTCTTCTGCAGTTTTTCTGCAGGAGCTGCCAGACAGGAATTTTTGCAGCACTAACAAAGCACATTGACCCCACGGAGATGCTGTGTCACACCTTGGTCCCAGGGGACCTCTGTGGTGAGCAGGACAGCAGCCAAGCCTCCGCCTTGGCACAGCAGGATGGGCACGGAGAGCACAGCAGTTCATGGCGTGGCCTGGGCATGGGCAATAACCGTGACAGATGAGGGCACCGTGTTGGCAGCCACATCCCCAAAGCCTGGCAATGCCAAATTCACGCTGCAGCTGCCCCGATGGCGTGAGCAGATGGCAGTGGGACACAGGGCAGGGCGGTCTGTTTGAGCAGGTGAGCTCAGAGAGCCCAGGCTGCCGAGTGGCCCTGGTCCTCAAAGGACAGTTCTCATCATCCTTCCTAACGTGTTCCTTTGATGCCCGCTCCTCTTTTATACGGCCGTACCTCCGTGGTCTCCTCTGCACGTGTATCTATATGACGAGAGAAATTGGAAGCTGTGATGCCACCACGATCATCACCACTGGTCAGCTCTGCTCCCAGTTACGGATCGCTTGTGCCGCTTTTCTTCCAGAACCACGAAAATAACACTCCTTGGCGCAGAGACCGCGCGGTGCCAGCTGGGCATGATGCAGCAGATGGAGGTGGCCCAGATGGGCAGGGACAAGCTCTCCTGGTTCGGCTGCGTGGCTCGTCCCCACCGCACAGCAAGGAGGCACAGCGCTCAGTGCCAGCGACAGAGGAGCACTCGTCAGAGACAGAGGGCTGCTTCTGCCAGCAGGCTGAGCTCCCAGCAGTGGGATGCTGCTGCCGGGAAGCCTGGCAAAGCGTCTCGGGGAGCCGGTGACGCGGCGCTGCCTCGCCATCGCACGCACGCCATCTGCCACCCCGCTGCGGGGCCGCTCGGCAAAGCAGGGCTGGAAGTCAGCTCCGGGGGGGGGATCGGTGACCAGAAGCCCCACACGGGGTCCTGAGCACAGCATCGCTGCGAGCACGGCACCCGGAGCATCTCCCAGGCCCAGGCACCCCCCGGGGAACACCCGCAGGACCCAGCCTGGCCTTAATTCGCAGCACGGCCAGAAATAAACTCACCTTGCTCCCTCCCTGCTGCAGGAGCATGCAAAACGTGGGGGTGGCCGTGCCCTGGGACAGGCCAGCGTCCCCACGCAGCCCCGGGCACAGCAATGCTGGCAGCCAGCACAGGCTGCGAACAGCAGGGTGAGGAAGCCCCTTGGGATCTGGGTGAGGAAATAGCAGCCCCAGGCGGGTCTTGCTCTTGGAGCACAATTCTGCCATGGCCTGGGAGGCTGGGGCTGGGGGCTGAGAGAGGCTGCGATGGGCTGTCAGTGCTGCACGCCCCTGCCAGGCTTCTTTCACCATCCCCAAGCTACCGGGCACCTGTCTACCACCCAGCTCAAATTCAGAGACTGCGGGAAGGAATGATTCTTACGGAATGCTGACTGTGAGGGCTCCTTCCAAGCGAGAAAAGCAAGGCTATGAGATGCAGCTCGTGTGCTCTGGTGTGTTACAGTAGTCAGCTGCAGCCCGGTAGCGCTGGGGCAACTCCAGCACCCCTGGGGCCGTGCTGCAGGCGGCAGAAGCCGGACAGGAGGAGCTGGCAGCTGTAGGATTGCCCCTTGCCTGACCTTCTGCAAACTGGGATCAAGTTCAGCTGGTGAGGCTCATACCATATTGCATTTGTGTGCACTACCAAGCAGAAAGCACGGAGCCCCAGGACTCAGCAAGAGGCTGGGAGGTGAGCTCCAGCCTGGTGACAAATCTGACTCCTTCCTGCCCAAGGGCCAGGTGAGCTTCACAGGACTCTTTTGCAATGCAGGGCGAGTTGTGCTGCCTGTAGCTTTTCCCCTCTACCCTGAAAGCTGCTGAATTTGGCTTCTCCAGGGCTGCCAGCCACGGAGTCGGGCTGTGCCTTCTAACTCGATGGCTGGCAGCTGCCGGCTGGATGCTGGGCTGCTGTGTGCGTCGGGAAAGTGGTGCTGCTGGTCTCTAAACTTAGAGGAATGTCATCTTTCTGAGGGAGGCGGTGCTGGAGTCCTTGCTGAGGGCTGTGTCACACTGCCCCAAGCCCTGCTGACCAGGACTGTGCTCCTCCTGTGCACAGAAGGAGGCTATGCTGCTCTGAGGCTTGTGCCGGGCTGCCTTTGCTGGCTTGTGCAGGGCTTCAGTGTCCCAGTCTCTCCTGACAGCTTGATGCTTGATAAAGCAGCAGGTATGCGAAGGGGGGTCAGACCTGGAAGCACCCCAAGCATCTCCCTCCTGGGCCTGCCCCGCTGTGACCGACGGCGAGGTGAGAGCAGCCCAGTGGACCAGGCTTCCTCTCGGAGGAGACCTTCACCCCACAGGGCCTGGCCACGCCACCCCTAGGTGCTTCCCAGGAGCTCTTTCTGCTCGGTGCTCTTGAGCCGGTCGAAAACCCCCTTGTCCCAGTGGAGCTGATGTCTCTGGCTGAGACACGGGAGCTCTGCTGGCATCGGGGACGTGTTTGGAGCCAGGCACCGACCTCAGCCCGGAGCCTCCGTGCCCCCGCGGGCCCTCTCCTATCGCCGTGTGTCCCATCGCTCTCCAAGAACCCCTTTTCTACTTAACCACCAGCCCCAACTTTGAAAGTTAATTGGGGCTGGTGAGGTATAAATAGACGCTGGGCCAGATGGAAACTCTGTCGTGATTTATAGCTAGCTGAGCTCTCACATGTTCCTCCCGTAGCCTGAGCAAGGGCACTATTAATTATGACACTGCCCAGGCAGATTGCAGGGGAGGTTACGACAATGATATTCAAGCCGAGGACTTAAATATAACCCGGCCGTGACGTTGTGCTGAGCGAGCAGGGCGCAGGCACAACCTGCCTGTTGCAGCCGCACGGTTTTCAGGGCGTTTCTCCAGCAAGCCGGGGGGCAGTGGCATTTTGGAGGGCGTCGCTGCGCACACACAAGCTAGCTGGCCCTTTGCGGTGACCGCTCCTCCTCCTCCAAGCGAAGCGCAGCAAAGCCGCGGGCATTGCCTCAGTGCTATTCCTCAGCACTCGTTGCTCTCCAGCAGCGGCTTTGAGAAGAGCCCAGGTTAGAGCATCTCTTCCTGACCTGGACAAAATCTCCTGCTCCAGACAAGGAATTAGGACGGAGCTTCGCCTGCAGGGCTTCTCCTGCAGCCATGTCCGTGCTGTGCTGCCTGCGTGGGGCATTTCCTGCAGGCACAGAGCTCCGGAGGGACACGATGCCCCGAGGGGCTGCGGTCCCGGCTGGTGGAGAGGGGGGACACAGGGAGCAGGGGATTGCTGCACGTCCCCTGGCACTGCACCAGCACTCGTTCAGCTCTCCACTGTGAATTGGGATTTTGCTAATTACTGGAAGAAAGTGAAGCCCTGGGGCACAGGGGGCGGAGGGAGGACGGCTGTTTCTGCTTTACCCTCAGCTTTTAGGCCCGAGGAAGAGATCTCCCTTCTTTTCTGAAGCAGGCATTTAGAGAACAGTTTGCAGATGTCCTGTTTTTTTCTGGGACCTGCTGCTAAGTGGTAAAATGAGAACAAGAGCACAGCTCAAAGAGCACTTCAGAAATCATCGGCCTCGTGCCCTGCGTGCACTGCACGGTGCTCGACCTGCGTGCCAGTGTCACACAGCGCTGTCAGACGTGGAGGAATCTTTGCAAAAGCCTCCTCGGGAGCTCCTTGCATCACAGATGGAATCGGATGTGCAATTACAGAGCCATGACTTAAGAAGATAAAACCCTTCTGAGCTTGATAGAAGGTATCAGACTCACAAACAATATGTAGGGAGAATTTAATCTCGTGGGGACTGCAATTATTTGAGGGGAGAGATTGCGTTTGGGATTAAGAGCCAAATTACTGCATAAGTTTTTATTAAGTCTCTATATTTTCAGCCATACCTTATTATGGCTGGTTTGGGACAGGATCTTGGTTTTATGATGGGCATAAATCCAGAAAAATGTTGCAGCTTCTCTGGAACAGGCAAAACATGAGCAAAAAATGGATTTGGATCCTCTCTGAGCTGCTGACTACTTAAAGCTCACACACAAACGTTTCATTAAGGCAAGCAATTTTCTGAAAAGCATCAAAAGCAGAGAAAAATATCTGATTTCCCCTGTATTCCTAGAAGCCAAAGGGAGGCCCGAGCATGTACACGCACCCCTCCCTGGAACCCCCCTTTCTGCATGTGCTCATGCTGGGACGCACGGGGCCGAGCATCCAAGCACCTCTGGTTGGGACTGACCTCAGCAGTGACCCACCACAGAGATGTTCACTCTGGGGACCAAACTCACCGCTGTCAGACCCCAAGGGACCAAAGCCCATCCCCTCCCGTTCTGCCTGGGGCCAGATGGCTGCAGCAGCAGCGGGACGTGGGCGATGGCTTTGCAGCAGCGCGGGGTAACATCCTGCTGGGCAGGTGCCTCCTCGTCACCCGTGGCTGTCACCTGCCACCGCAGGCTGGTCCGGGCTGAGGCCTCTTTCTGTCGGGCCAGCCGAGTGTGTCCTGGAGCAGCCGGGTTGGCTCCCGGCCCTTCAGCAGGAGGGAAGGTGCCAAGTGGGAGCCGCTCGTCCTGGCACCCAACGCAGCTCCTAAAATCACGAGTGATGCTGAACGCATAACGTGGGCTTGTACCAAGCCAGCCCTGTACATCCTGGGACCACACGGCTTTACACCTCGCACAAAGCCCCCCAAAATGTCTTGAGGAGTTACAGCGCGAGGTCAGCACCAGCCAGCAGCTGCAGCTTTTTCAGAAATCCTCCCTCAGACACTCACCTGCCGCTCGCTGTTGGCAGCTACCACCAGTACCCCATGGGCCAAGGCCCAGGACTTGCCCTCCAGGCGGGGAGGCCACCCCGGGTCCCCTCTCCCTGCGTTCAGCTGCAGCTCTGGTGCCACCCCTGTCCTGCTCCGTGCCCCGGGGGTGCAGCAGGAGGTGCCCGCACCCCAGAACCCACGGTGCCCCTGCCCCAGCTGGGACCCGCTGGCACGGAGACGCAGCCAGCAGCAGAGCAGTGAGACCCGGGCTGGCTTCTGCTTGGAGAAAGCAGGACGAGGACTTGTAATTTATGGTGACAGGGGGAAGCAATTTGATGTTTTCTGGCATCCGCGCTCCTCTATGAGCCGTAACTTAATCACAGCTGTGCGGAGAGCTGGCTGAGCAGCCTGGACAGGGCTTCTCCCCGAGCAGAGCAGCTCAGTGCCACGCTGCTTCCCCTAACTGCAGCACCAACGCTGCAGGGACGCAGCATCGGGACACCTCCCCGAACCCCCCTGGGATGGAAAACCTGCCCTGAGCACTGCTGTGCCCCCAGGCTCTGCACACAACTCCTGAACAGACCACCAGGCCCTACAGCTCTGCAGCAGAGGGGGACCAGCGAGCCCCTTCCTTCCCATCCCCGGTGGCCAGGCTCCCCTCCCACCGCTCCCCGCTCAGCCCCCAGCGACCCCGGCTCGCTCCCGCTGCGGTGCCGGGTGATTAATTCAGCGTGAGTAATTTCGGAGCGGATGATCTCATTCATGTGGTCCCTGCTCTTTCTCCAGCGGAGGAGAGGAGGGGGCGAGGCGCTCGCCGTGCCCGCGCGGGCAGTGGGAGCCGGGCCAGGGCAGCGGGGCGCAGCATGCGGCCCCCCGGGGCTGGGGGTCCCATCCAGGCTGTCCCTGCGGGCACCAGGCTGCAGAGCACGCGGTGCTACTCGCTGAGCAGAAGGAAATGTGCTGGCAAATTGGTTTCCCCCGATAGAGGGCAATTTAAGCAATGAGGCAAATGAGAGCTCGGTCTTGGCTTTGTGGCAGGGCCGGTGCTGGGGCAGCGAGCCACTGCTGGGGCTGAGGGGCAGCCCTGCTTGCTCGGCTCCTGGGGGCCAGGGAGGGCTCCTGATGTGGGGTGGCTGAGCCTTTGGGAACTGCCAAGCTCTGCCCCTGCCAGGGGACGGGGAGGTTTGTGTCCCCTTAGCGCTGTCACGGCCGTGCTGGCTGCTGGGAGGTGGCAGGGATCCGCCACAATCCCCTCTTGCCGGTGGGGTTCCCATGGGATTTGGCACCCTCCGGCTTCGTGCTAAGAGAGCTGGGGGTGCTAAAGAGATCTGAACATGGTCCTCACCCGTCGTGTGTGTGTGTGTGGATGTGTAAAGGTGCAGGGCTTCAAAAACACATCACGTGCACGGCTCCACGTTATTTCCCCCTCCTCTTGCAGGAGCAGGGCTGCAGAGCCCCAGCTGGCCCCAGGGGGCTGCAGGCGCGGGGCAGCCTCGGCTGGGGACGGGGCAGGGGCACGAGGGCAGCGCTGCCCTGCCCCGGGCTGCCCCGCGAGGCACCTGGGGGGAAGCCTGGGCAGTGGGATGGGATTAGCAAAGCGGCTGAATTATTCTAAGCTAATAAACGCTCCGGTCCAGATGGCTCCCACCATGAATACTCTTAAAGAGAAAAAGTCGGGGTAAATTAGGAGATTTGAGGTTAACGCTTTTAATTCATGTGCAGAAGATGCTCCAGGGGTGGGAGCAGCCCCTGCCTCCAGGGGCAGAGGGCTGGGGCCTCCCCGCAGCCCTGCGGGGAGCAGGATGTGCTCCTCCCCTCCCAGCTGCTGTTGTCCTTCCCTCCCGCTCTTCTTGCCTCCGGGCACGGCTGATTTGGAGGTCACGGAGCAATTTTCCTGCCACTTGCACTCAGACCTTGCTCTGGCTGAGCTCAGCTCCTCACCCAGCCCACACGAGGAGCAAGCTCCTGATAAAGCCTCCTCTCAGCTGGCAGAAGCAAGGCTCAACATTTCCGGGGCATTTCTGCTTTTTGAGGCAGTCTAAGCACTTTGCAGACCTTAAAAGCTTCGTTTTTAAGCAGCAGGCAAGGGGCCAACCTGGATGAATCCTGGCCATTGATTTTGGTGCCTAAAATGAGCTGCAAGCAGCCTTGGTCTGCTTGTGTCTGCTTGCGAAGGGCTGAGCGGCACCCAGAGACACCAAGGGGCTCGGGGGGAAGCTCCATGGAAGGGGCAGCTACAAACCCCAGCGTGCTGGGTGCTGCTCCCACCCCTGCGAGACAGCTGCTGGAGGCGGGGGGAGGCAAACAGGCAGGACCCCGCAGGTGCCAGAGGCAGAACATTTCCCACCCGCCGCAGGGTTTGGCTGAGGATGGGCACTGAGAGCACATCCGTATCCCTGCAGGGACGGGGAGAAGCTGTGGCAGGGAGAAAGGAGCTGACTGCATCCTGAGCCAAGAGATGGCTGGTGTGTTTGCCTTTTGATTTACCCCGGTGAGATGTAAAAGCCTGTTACTTGTCCTACTTGATCTGAAGGAAGCTGCCAGAGCTCCAGGAAGGGGCCGGCCCCTGCTGCACACCCCCTGCTGAAGGCATTGAAAGCCCTGGCTTAGAGGGTGTTGGACAGGATGGTGATGGAACGGGCAGTAAAACCCCTGATGTTTATTTCTCTTGGTGGTTTTTTGGGCTCTTTTGGAGGTTAATGTGACCAGTGTGTGTTCCCAGCCCCGTGCTGAAGCTGTGCTTGCCCAGGAATTGATTCTCCATGCTCGAGATGGAAGGGACGAAAGATTAAATTTAAGCTATTTGTTCACTATCTCAGTTATGCAACTGGACATCGAAGATTAGGGAAGGTGACCTCCTGTAGCACAGGGGGGATTTGCTGACATGTTCAAGCAAATATTACACGTCCTGGGATCCAGCACAGCTCAGGATGGAGAAGAAGAGGGTATCAGCCCTGCTCGCAGCCAGCTGCAGCAGCTGCACTGCCTGCGCTGTGCCCCTGCCCTCCCTGCTGCTGATCTGTGCCTGCTGGAGGCCACGGGAAGCTTCGTTCGCTCCAGAGGCCATTAGAGGAGCAGCAATTTAAAATTTCAATCTGCGTGCTTAAAAAAGGAACGAAGAGAAGCACGCTGGGCGAGGAGCGCTGTGTGCCTCGCAAGCTGTCAGCGCCTCTGTTTGCTGAAAGGCTTCTGACTGACAGCAAAGTTTGTCGGAGGCATCTGACGGCAGAGCGAGGGCTGGGGTGACGGCAGCAGCCTCTGGGCAGCCCAAGCTCTCCTCGTCACCAAGGTTTCTGGGCCCCGAAGGCTGCCCTCCAGCACCGACCTGCCTGAAACCCCTCCGTGGAGGAGGGAAGGACAGACGCCTTCATGCTGGAACCGTGTGGCCGTGCAGCTGCTGAACCTCTGTGACATCCCGGCACAGAGCCGTCTGCCCAGGGCCGGCTCCTTCTCCCGCAGTCCCGACCTCCCTCTGGTCCCTTCTCTGGCTTCTTCCCCATTCACACAACTCATGAATGACCCAGGTTTGCTCTTTTGACGTGAGGTCTCCCAAATGGAAATGATTTGCCAGGAAAGCATCTGTTCCTCAGGCAGCGGCTGTACCACTGCAGGCGTCCTCCCGAGATGTCGCTGGTCCTGTCTGCAAGTGTTACACGAAATAAATAAATCACTAAAAGCGGCGGCGGCAGCGAGGGATTTGGCTGTCCACGCCTGGAAATACCGGAGCCATGCAGGATAATCGCCCCACGGCCACGGATGGATGGGTTTGCTGAGCCCCGGGACACCTGCTTGCTGACGGAGTGGTTCAGCCCATCTGCTCAGTGCTGGGCTCGCTGGGAAATTGTTTCTTTGCTTTGGCTTTAAATGAGGAATTGTTGCCTGACAGATTATCCTTTGTTTATCTCCCTTTGTTCCAGTGACCCTCTTCGCTGCCTCCCCTCCCACCCCACGCAGCACGGGGGCGTTGGTGCCAGCCCTGGATGTCGGGTGCGTGCTCATGGGGCCGGGGCTCCTGCACAGGGACAGGGACACGTCCAGGGACAGAGGGACACGTGTCAGGGCATTCAGCCCAAAGGCTGCTGCTGCCAGGGCTGGGCACAGGGTGAGAGGTGCTGGGCTTGGAAGAAGCACCCGTGGGTGGCCCCAGCTTCACCCCAGCACCCGCAGCACCAAGACACAGGGGCACTTGGATGACCCGCAGGGTGAGGCCGCTCACATTGCCTCTCTATTTTCCCTTTCTCCAGCAGAATGCTCTCTAGGCTAGGAATTTATCAGCTTTATTTGTGGTTTAGACAATCTCCCTCAGAAAAATCCTCAGGCCGCGACTCTCTTTGGGGTGCCAAGCCCAAAGCGGGCTTGGTTTGTCGCTCTGGGGGCGCAGTGTGAAACCCGAAGCACCCCAGGTCAGCCGGGGCTGCACGTGCCGGTATAAATCCCCGGGAACAGCGAGACCCCCGCGGGAAGCTCCTCCTTCACCGAGGCGTTGCTGAAATCTGGAAGCCTGCATCCATCTCCATCTCCTGACAAAGCGAGCACGCTGCTCGGAACAAGGTTTCCATGCAGATGAGTTTGCTGAGGGGGGGCGCGGGGGGAACCATCCACCCGGTTTGTTCACAACCCACTGCGTGGATGAATGCTTCTGCTCGCTCAGGGGGGGGAGAGCAGGCATGGGCAGGCAGCCGAAGAAACCCAGCCATTTCCAAACCGGGGAGAGGCTCCCTGAGACAGCTCTGCAGCACGAGCCCTGCGCAGCACAGGAGGCAGAATAAAGCAGTGGGTGACAGGATGGCTTCGTCTGTAATTCGCGTAGATCTGGGGTGGGGAAACTGCAGAAGGTCACGGTGACACTGGAGAAGGAACAAGTGTCTCGTAGCAAACCCTGCTTAAGTTTTCGTGTCTCGGTAAAGGAGCTGGAGCATCTATAACTAGTAGCAGGTTATTTTTGGCATCCTAACCTATTTTGCAGCTCCCAGGAGGATGAAACTGCTTCTATTTGACTTTGCAAAGCCTGGATTTCTTTTTGTGTCTGCAGGATGCTGGAATCTGCATTGAAATTCTCCTGCTGCCGCCTGCCTTAGCACGAACACACAGGTCCAATTACTGTCCTCGCTTTGCACAGAGCGGAGAGCCCACAGCCTGGAAGAGGGCTGCACTGGCCAAGATGCTGTCCAAAATAACAATGCATAAGGCTGCCACGGCCCTAAAAAGCTCCAAGTCTGAGCTGATGCGATCGGAGGGGACACTCCGTTGTTCCCTCTCGTACAGGTACATCACTGGGCCACGGACATCTGCCTCAGGTCACTGGGGGAGGCAGAAACAGAGGCTGGCACCAGAGCTCGGCAGGAGACCAGCCTCGGTGACCCTTTGCCTTCATTACCGGGTCCCTCCCCGAGCCACCGAAGCGCCCGCTCCATGTTGCCACCCTTCTGAAGGCTGTTTGCTAGGTGGGCGCCAGATCTCCGGTCCTCCAACACACTGGGTGACATCTGCTCTGCCTTCCCCCTGCTCTTCCCAAACTGCGAATTAGAGATAGGCAGAAAAAAATATCGAAGCCAGAACACCCAGAGCCATCCTAATCACAGCACTTGCACAAAACTGACTGCATTTCTCTGGAATTTTGTTTTGAAAGGAACCAACCAAACAAAAAGGTCTGGCAGCGTCGAAACATCTTGTTTCAGCATTTCTGGGAGAAAGCAAACCTTCCTGTTCTATTCTGAAAAGGCTTTTCACTGCTGAAATTGTTTCAGGAAATAGCTAAATCAAGCAGAAAGTAAATTAAAAAATCAAAGTCTTTTGGAGACGGGTCCGGTTTCCAGATTTTGCTGTGATTGGCAGTGCTGCTCCGAGCATCCCCTTCGGCTCCCCGTGCGTGCGGGCTGTGCCGGTTCTGCTGCACCAGGAGACTTTTAGGGAATCGGTGCTTAAACCTGGCCTCCAGTTACCCGAAGTCTCATCTCTTGGAGCGTCAGCATTTCACTCCTGGATGTACGCTGGCAGCAGGGGCACGGCGAAGCTGGGCAGGTGCCTGCAGGGCCATCAGCCGGGGCTGAGAGAGGGGCGTGTGGGGCAGCATCTCCCCCAGAGCATCCAGGGCCCCAGCACCAAGCGCATTTAGCCACAAAAAGCAAAAATAAGCAACTGCTCCAATCGCCACCAGAGCTGACATTTATGCTCATGACACGCACGAGTTTCATCGGGTGATTTGTCTGGGAAAAATGGCAGTGGGCTTGAGCCACTGGAGCTCCCGCGGAGCTGGAACAAATGCTGAGGAGCCTGTTGCCCGTGCGGAGCAGGGCTTGGGCAGATGCCACTGGACAAACAAAATTACTGCCTCCTTTGAAGTGCATTGTAGATAGGCAGGAGGGAAAGAAACAAGCGAGGTGTTCGTAGCACTGAGGAAAAACCTAAATCTGAACGTCCCTGCCGGGTGTTTATGGTCCATCCAGTTCCCAATGGATCCAACGACGAGCTGGTGCCTTATGTGCTGCGACACAATCGGTGGCGTTACCTTCTTTCCATATTTCTCCTTCCTCCACAATGCTAGTGACATAAACTGCAAGCGATTCCTGGGCCTTGTTAGACAAGGTAGTTATCTCCACAGCCAGCCAGCAGCAGATTTATCGACCCCTAAGACACATTGAAGCCATATTTTCTCTCATATGACAAGTGTGCTATTTTATTAAAACAGTTTTTCAGCAATTCTGAATCACTGCTGCAACTCCGTTTTGTCAAAAGCAAACTGAAGATGTTTTCCGCCAGAGAGAAGGAAATTGAACACGCTGCCGTCCTGGCCTGTGACAATAGGATGAAAAGAAAAACAACCACCGAGGCAGGTTTTCAGACAGTAACGATCCAGTCCTTAATAATTGAGCTTGGGAGTGAGGGAGTCCTTTTGGCAGCAAAATTAAAAAATCTGGTAAACTGTTTCCACAGAACTTTCACTGAGTATTCGAAGGAGTGGGGCTAACATTTTGAAGACTGGAGGCAATTTGGATGAACTGGAAGATTTCTGCCTAGCAAGAAGTGTGAAACCCAGCAGGAATTGCATTAGTCATGTTGACAGAGCTGCACTCAAGAAGATTGACAAAGGGGAATGATTTGATGAGCGTGCAAACGTAAAAAAAATATTGAAATTAAATGTGAAGAGGGGAATAAAAATGAGATTGGCGAGATAGGAAGTGGAGCGATATATTCAAGTACTTTGTGCAAAATAGAGGCTCGCTAAAAACATGAAAACATTATCTGTGTTTTTACTGGTACTGCCCGGAACCAATGTATCTCCACAGCCAGGTGATAAGCCGTACGATCGTTCCAAAACCACTAAAGCCATCAACATAAAAATAAATTCCCAGGATACGCTTGCAGTGTGCTTTATATTATGCTCCCTTAAATTTCAACTTCTGGAAGATACACGCTCTTCCCAGTCCCTCAAATCCCCTCCGGTGGTTTCCTACAGTTAGAGACCTAAGGAAGGAGTTGGAGCACTTGGCGAAGCAGTCTGCTGATGACACAGGGACGAGGCACGTCGAAAGGTACAGCACATTATTTTTGGGTTTAGGACAGGTTATGTCAGAAGAGAAAAGAGAGTTGTGAAGCTAAATGCGAGCTTGCCAGTGAAGGCTCCAGCACGTTATTGAGATCTCTGCTTATTTTCAAGGTGATGCAATGTTTTGGGGCATTATGGTAACACTTGTGCTATCAGTTGGTTAGTCTGACCTTGGGGTTGCAGTTACATAGTTTGAGGCACAGCTTCGAGTTATTTGTCTTGTACAGTCTGCTATAAACAGTCTGCTAAGGGGTTCTTATGCAACGTCGTTCCTATCAACTTCAGCAAAAAATGCTGCGTCGTGAAAAATGTGCATAATGTGTAACAAATTTAGCCCCGTCGGTACCTACAGACAAGTGAGTCCTTTTCATCATTTTGGAGCAGTTAGCACAGCCTGAAGGAAGGAGGAAGGGAAAAGGCAAAGCAAAAGAAGAAAAAGGGGCGAGAGCAGCCTTTTAGGCAGCACCATGAAAACGCAACCTCATTTTGCCAAACTGTTGCTGGCTTTTGAGGTTAAAAAAAAGCATTTTTGCCTTTCCTCGTTGGCTTCCAGGGTCTCGCCCAGCTGCCACACGCTGCAGGACACAGAGCCCTGCTTGGCTGCTCGCCGAGTGCAGCCTCAGCACAGGTGCCGGAGCAAGATGGTGACATTTGGAGTGAGCTGTCCTCAAGTGTCTGCAGCGACTTCGCCTTCCAAATGCAGCTTTGCAGTGACTGCTATGCTGCATCACCTCTCATTCTATAAATCTGTCACTGTCTATCCAAAGCCCGCAGCAAATCCATTTGCTACAACTTTTACAAGTACTAAAGCCCATCTGTGGGAAGCCACACGCAGGATTATTTCTGTCCTCTTTTTATTACAGACTCAGCAGTCTCATTTAAAAACTATATTACCCAAACCAGGCTGGGAATGGGTGCGTGGCAGCCCCGCAGCCGACGACTTCGGCCGTGCCAGCGATGCCCAACGTGCAGCCCCCACGGCGGAGGCAAAAAGGCCGAGCTGAGGCATGCTGCAGCGAGGAGCATTTCATCCACGTGGTTGTATGTTCCAGCAACCAAAGGACCCAGCTCATTAAATCTAAATTATGTTACCATCCTCTGAGCTCCTTTAAGGAACCTACTTTAAGAGTGTGTTTTCCCCGCAGACCGCAGAGCTACCCAAGCAAATCAGCTCCCAGCTAGCCCTCGGGGAGCGTGAAGCCCTCCGTTTGCTGCTGCACAGAGCTCCTGTGGCCTCATGGGCTGGGTTTGCTGGCCTCCTGGCCGGGGGGCTGCTGCTAGCCAAGCCACTTCAAGCTGGCTCGGTGCTTCGGGATGCCCAGGGCATGGGCTGGCCCCGCTACGGGACGCTTGCTGTGGTGGCCGGAGGAGTTCTGTGCTGAGGCCTCCCAAACCTAAGGCAAAAACTCAGGTTCACGCCTTCAGAATCAGGAGCTAATAGTGGAAAGCTGAGCAGCTTTCTGTTTTCCAGCACGCAGGAAATTGCCAGGTGCACATGTAGAAGAGCTTCACGGTCTTGGCACTGCATTTTGATATTTCAAGTGGATTTAAACATGTATTCACCTGTCACACACAGAACCATATGCCTACGTGTGTGCACAGGGGAGTGGGGTGCAGTCGCAGTCCTTTTAAAACCAGTGAGAGAACTAAAACCTGAATCTTTCTAAGCATGACTTGGGATGGGTGCCATACTACTGCTCTGTAATTTGTCTTCGTAGCTCTGAGCCATCTTAATTCTCCAGCCACCATTACTTTGCTTGGTTATCACTCATACATTTCTATATGCTAGTTTGCTTGGAGGAAAGAGGTTGGAAATTTACAGCCAGAGTGGATGAGTCTATATTTTTGGAATTGGAGCTAAATTACCCACCAGTTGAAGCATTATTGTGTTTTACAATAATTGCTGATTAAAATTCAAATGCACTAAATTCCACCTGTCATTCCCAGCATCGCCTCCGCTTGTGACAATGCCAAAGCCACGAGCGGGTATGAATGAAGGGAGGGAAGGAAGCAGCTTGTCTGCACAATTCCTTGCTTTCATTCAGCCACAATCTGCTACCCCCCTCTCCCAAACTCTCACGATATTTTCCACAAAATGTCTGCTCTGTAGGATGCCTTGTACGGCGCAGACACCGTGGTTCAGGTTTTCAGAAGCAGCCCCTTTGTTTTGACACACATGCAGGGCAGACAGCCATCTGCCTGAGCCGCAGCTCTCTTACTTGTGGCCAGTCAGCCTGCTACTTTAATACACGGGCACTTAGGGTTCTTGATCTGGTGTCCAGGTTGGTTTTCCTCTTATGAAGCTTCTGAAAGGAGCTAGATGGGCTGCTCAAGTATGTCAGCTCCTGCTTAGTGTCCCAGGTTTGCTCCTGGCCATAAGCCCCAAGCCCATTTCTCTCCAGCTGTCTTGAACTTTGCCATGGCTGCAAAACTTCTTTTGACTAGTTAAACTCTCCAGTCCTTTCCTTCTCCCTTTGTGCCTCTCGCAGCTCAGCATTTTTGGTCTTCTTGCTTTTGATCTCCTATTCTCTTTTTCCCAGCTCTGTCAAGCTTCTCCTCACCGTGCCTAGCATTTCTGAGCCTGGAGAGCAGGGGAATAGCACAGCCCCTTGTGTTTATGATAAATCTGGGCAGCGGATAAGCAAGTACCTGCTCCTAGCAGTATTTTCTCCATGCAGATATTTCTTCTTTCCTTTTGCTTGTTGCTGCATGTTGCAACAGACAGCACATGTCTGCAAACAACGACTACATGCACTTCATCAGTCTGGGCCCACAGTGAGCTGTACAGAACAGCCTGATTTAACGTCTCCATCCCCATCCTTGCTGCCTAAACAAAACAAAACAAAACAAAACAAAACAGACAAAACAACAACTAACCAAAGCCACCAAACAACATTTGGGAAGGCACGGTGAAGCAGAAGATGCTCAGCTCAATTATATCCCACGGCAGTAGCCAACCTGGTCACACACTCCTGCTCCGAAGGGGTGGAAGCCACTGGATGGGCTGAAGCTGTCTGGATTTAGCAGATGCCAGCAGTAGTAACAGTGCAGAATCCGGTGTGAAGCCTCGAGCTTTCTTAACCCCTGGGAGAAGGCTGGCTAGACAAATGTGAGAAGAGACAGGGATAGCAAGGAGAGGGAACGTGGGACCTAAGGCTGATGGCTCAGCGTCGCATTACTCACCCTCCCAGCTCTGTCTCACCAGTGGTTTAGCACCTCTGTGGGCTTCGTTTTGATAGCTAAAGAGAGAGGGATGACTAAGACAGGATATTAGGAGAGAAGGGTGGAAGAACAGCAAGACTGTAAACAAATCTGCTTCCAGATGGCGCTGGGGGTTTACAGAAGGGCAGTGCATTTTGAACTGCTCCGTGCGTGCAGCGTGCTGCGCTGGCTAGTTCCTCACGGCAGCGTTTGCTGTGCCACAGCAAGGCAGGGATGTCGATGGGCTATCACGAAGCCTGAGCACTCTCGGCTCGCCTGGATCCCAGCCAGCAAAGGATGCTGTAAAAGCCTGTCTGGCTGCTTTGGCAATGTGCAGAATTTCCCATGGACAACGTAATTTTGCTGAGGCCAGAAAATCAGAATGTTTATATTAGTGAAAAGATGAAGGTAGGCTTGAGATCAAAGCAGGAAATCTGCATTCAATTCCCTGCTCCAGCAGAGCTTTTCCTTGTGGTCTTGGGCAAATAAGTAAAACTCCCGTGCTTTATACCCTGCACCATATAAGAAAAAATATACTGCCTTCTGGTTTTTGTCTAGACTATGTAGACAGCGAGCACCTGGGGAAGAAAAATCTTTCACCATGTATTTATACTGTGCCTGGCTCTTCAGGGCATCAGTCTTCAATATTCTCTCAGCACAAATAATAAGGAATAGCAAATAAGTTAAAATGAGAATTGTTATACAAACGTACAATAACCAAATCCAGCGAAACTGTGGTACTCGGTGTAATTGGCCGTGAGTCAGTATCTCTCAGCGTCATCCCACGTTGATGCAATGCCACCAGACAGGAGGTGGCAATGCCAGGCCGTTCTGCTGGGTTTATTCACCGTTTCTGTGTACCCCTACCCCGCACGATCTTCTCTCCTGCCCTCCAGGCTGCTCAGGAAGACCAGGAGGAGCTCACACCAGGTGAGGGAAGCAGTCAGAGCCCCGGAGAGCAGGGTGATCCATTTTGCATCTGCTTTTGGGAGCTAGAGCCCTTTGCATACCACCAACCACACACTGCCCAGGCACCAGCAATGTGCTGGGAAAGGAAAGGGCAGGACGAGGCAGGGAGGATCTCTGCCCTCCTTACTCCTAGGGCTGTTTGTCCTGAGTAGATTTATGCACGTGACGGTCTCACTAGTGGGGTTTGTCTCTCCACCGCAACCTTTGGAGCAAGCAGTGAGCACACAGGGCAGAGAGAGCCCCATAAACAAAGCAGGGAGTTTGCTTTTATTTCCAAACAGGCATATGCAGAACAGTAAAGGAGCACAAGGGGGACAAGGCAGCATATCCTCTCAACCCCGATACATGAAAAATAATCTCCCAGGCTGACCCAGAGACCTAAGACAAAAATATAAGCTACGTGACTAGTTGGAAGAGAAAGAGAAAGCAGGAAAAATCTATCAGAGCTTTCCATGGTTCAATCAGTCAGAGCCTGCTTCACGGGGAAAACAATCAATTAACCACTTCCACTAGTGCAGACACAGAAGGGCTACTCTGGAGGTAGTAAATCTTTGAGTTTATTTGTTCTCGGTTGACTCTCAGCTTATTTACAGCATCGCAGGAGTCTTCCTCCTGGCTTTTCCTCGCTTCTCTGTTTCTCCCAAGGATCATTCTGTCCACACGGACCAATGAAGAACACTTACAGACTGTTTTCCAGTTTGACTGCTTATTTCCCTTAAAAAAGCAGCCAAAGCAAACTGTTTCCTCCAGGCATCTGGAGGGCATTGCAGCCCTAACTGCCCATCTGAATTCCAGCTGTCAATACATTTCATCTTACTTTAAGGCAGAGGTTTTTGGTTTAGGAAGCTTTGGCCCAGCCAGAAATCAAGGTGCCCTGCAGTACACAAATTAGGCAGGTCCCTGCCACGAGAGGCAAAATGTTGTAGCAGGCAAATGTGAGGTAGATGACGCCAAAGGTAAGGGAGGATGCTGAGGGCACACAGCTCAAAACCCTCTGTAGGGGAAGGTTGCAAGAAAGGACTGGAGCACAGCTGGTACCACCGGTATGGTAAAAGAGAGAGGTGTGAGCCTGGAAAAAGCACACAAAAGGAGTATTGAGGAGATGTAACTAAGATAAAAGGTAGGGCTCGCACAGGGATTTTGGAGGAAGTGGCGCTGAGAAGCTGCACAGGCACAAGGGGTTCAGACTGTGCCTGGAGAGGGAGACGAGGCTGGCAGGGGGATGGAGGGCAGAGAAAGGTGCACAACTGTGATCTGGATGATGCAGATGTTCCACCTCGGTGCCTGGTATGTAGATCTCAAAGCACTTCAGTCCCAGTGTGCAGTTGAAGAAAGAAAAGGACAGAAAAAAGCACTGGAAAGCACTTGGCAGCCGTGAGAACAGAGATCAGTCATCCAAACCGCAGGCCTATGCTCCGTCCACTAGGCACTGGTACCTCTGCCATCACTGTGCTTTCAAAATGCAGTGAAACGAGACATTTAGGTGACCACAGCATAAAGTCAAGACTCAATTGCTATTCCTTCTATAAAATTTTCCTCTCTTGCTTTGAACAAACAGAAAGCAGCTCTCAGCACTTCTAGGTACTCCTGCGCCTGGGAACCTGGAAGCAGATTTTGATTCACAGATGTCCCTTGCTCCTCGGATCGAATGCGCTGCCAGGACTGGTAGACAGGAGCTGTCTAACAGCTTTAATGCACTTGGATTTGTCCCGATAGCGGTGGTAATGCCTTGATTGGTGCTATTGAAATCTCTCCTAAGCATATGGTAATACATTCCTCACTGATGTTTCTGCCTTTCAGAACTCAGACCTGGAGTCATCGTTGTCTGCGGTAAGTTCATTCTGTTCCTGCCGCTTTACCGCCTGCCCAGCCAAGGTTTGATGAAGGAATAAATGTTATTTCAGAACAAACTTTGATTAGTTTTTGGATTAAGAAATATATTTTCTCTCAATAAGCCTTGCAAACTCAGTTTGGCTTCTGATACATGAGCTTTGCTATTCTGAATGGATCACCAGTAAAAAAAAACAAACTGTGGATGTCAAAGCCAGAGAGTGCCTTAATTACCCTTATTTACTCTTATTACTCCTATTTATCTTTAATTACCCTGATGAACCTTACCTGGGGCCCCCACCAGGCACTTTAACCTGGGGTTCCTCTATATTGGAGGTGAGCTTTCCCCAGATCTGTTCTTGAGCTGGTGGTTGGCTTTCTTTGGTTGACATTGGAGCTGATGTATTGGTAGAACCCATTGCCACCCTGCTACCCATGGTGTGGGGACCGTGCCTGGTCGGTGAGGTTGATCCTGCCCTGGGTTGGGGGCTCCTGGCTCCCTTCCCCAGGCAGCAGCCCTGCTCTGGCAGCCACAAACACTTTGCAGCTCTGGGAGGGTTTTCAGTAGATGCAAGACTGTTCATGAGCTTATTTATTAGCTGCTTGAGAGAAAAGTACAGGTGTTATTATGGGCTATAATTCTTATGTTTCTTACTGTGCATGGAAATAAAAAAGAAAAGCAATATTTGCAAGTATGAGGTCTTTAGCTCTATTACAGCCTTAGAGCTTAAGTGGGGCTGATCCAAGCGTTAGGCATAACTGATCCCAGGGTGTCCTTCCCGGTTATCTGCTGGTTTTCTGCAGCTGGGTTCTGGCACTTAGAAGTATTTTTTGAATGCAGGCTTTTGTTCTGCAGCACTCAACTTAGAGCAGCACTCTCCCTGCTTTTTCCTGCATGGAGATGTAGGGCTCCGGTATGCCTCTTGTAAGACCAGGCCTGTCACGTTGTTTGCTGTGGGACTGCATCTTGTTATGGTGATGGGTGGACAGAGCAAGCGTGTGAGAACATCTTCCTTTGTGCCACCAGATGACAACATCCTCGCTGGGGACACCGTGCCACAGTCAGCAAACATATTCCATTTCTCCACCTGAGGCCTCGCTGCAGTGAATAAGCCATGATATGGCAGGTTCCCTTCCCCAGAAGGGGCACAGGTGATGTCGCGATGTCTGTGACACTTGAGAGCAAGTGGTGTTCAGCCGGCACATCTGAGCAGGCACTGGTAAATCCTCATGAGGCTTGCCAGCAGAGGAATCCAAGCAGCCAGCCTTTGGGAATGATCTGAAATTCACTCTGTTGCTGTGGTGCCCCAAATTCCCAGCAGCATCCATCAAATGGTGTGTCGCAGAAACAGTTTAAATGCTAAGCAAGCTCTGCCTGGTAACTCGGGTACTTCCAAATTGTGTTTATTTTTTTCCCTTGATTATTTATTTACTGGTGTCTGAAGAGAAGCATCTGGGGGAAAGAAGACTTTCGTTGATGAATGGCAATGACAATGCCCGTAGGATGAGGGAGGAAGAAAGGCGAGGAAGTTCAATGCATGGCATTAAATGCATGGCTGGGCTGGGTACAGACTTCTCCACTGCCATAGAGGGCCTTCTCAGATAGGTAATGAGTGAAACCTCTTCTCAGTTTTCTTCTGAAGCAGTTATTTCTGAAAATAAATGTTTCAGAAGAAAAAGGTATGGGCTTTCCTGTTGCTGCTGGGTCTTTAGTCTGCAGGAGCCACCAATGTCATTCTCTGTCTTAATGCGGAACACGCTAAGAGCGAGGTATATCCACCTCTGTAGTGGGACCTGCCATCATCCCCAGGTCTTCTCATGGCTGTTAGCTCCCCAGCACAGAGCTCCCGGGAGCAATCTGCCTGCTCCATGTTCTAAAACTCTGCAAAGCACAGTGAAATGGCTCCCCGAGCCGTTTATGACATGGAGCTGGGGAACGGGGCAGCTCCTGGTGTTGTTCAACCTCTTCCATCCCCACAGGGTGCCTCACACAACGTGCCAACAAATGTCGTTCAATAAAACCAGAAACATCTACGCTGAAGCCAGAGGCGGTAGGGCTCAGCGTGACGACCACCTTTGGGACCACTCCTCAAAGTCTTAACTTCTGTGTTTATTTTTCCCTTCTGGGGGTGCCGGCACCAGACCATAATGGAGGCACCCCCTATACTGCGCTGGGGCGACGCTGGTCCCAGGGCTCACCTCACGAACCCGAGGGGCCGGGGTGCTGCGGTACGAGCCCGGCCGCAGGGCGGCGGGCCCGGCTCGGCCCCCCCGTTGCCTTCCCTTCCCTCCCCTCAAGGCCGCCATTGGCGGCGCCGGTGCCGGGCGTGAGGCGGGGCCGCGGCCCCGGAGCGGGGCGGCGCCGACAGCGCCGGGCGGCAGCAGGTGGCTCCGCACCGCTCGGCTTCGCTCCGCACCGCTCGGCTCCGCACCGCTCCGCACCGCCTCGCCGAGGCCCCTGCCGCAGCCAAAACGCCGCGGGCCGTGCTCCGAGTGAAGAATGGCGCGGCCAAGCTGGCCAAGCCACCGGCGGCGGCGGCGGCGGGGGAAGCCCCCGGCGGTGCCCCCGGCTCCGGGCTCTTCATGGAGCGGTCGCAGAGCCGCCTCAGCCTCTCCGCCTCCTTCGAGGCCCTGGCCATTTATTTCCCCTGCATGAACAGCTTCGACGAGGAGGACGCGGGTAGGGGGAGAGGGAGCGGTGTGGGGTCGGGGCTGGGTGGGTAGATGGGGGTGCAGTGAGGGTGGGGGGAGCCGCTGTGGGAGGATGAGGTGCGGGGGAAAGTCCCTAAAGGGGCTGGGGAGGGGGCTGTGGTGGGCGAGGGGACGGTGTGCTGGGCGAGGGGATGGTGTCTGCCCGGCCACCGGTGTGCTGGAAGCAGGTAGCGAGGGGTGGCAGTGCTCCCGGGGGCTGGGGGCTGTGGCGGGGGCTGGCTGGAGAGCTGGGGACTGTGGGGGCGCTTGCCATGGCCCAGTCTGAGGGCTGGGGGTGCCAGTGGTCCCCATCTGTGGTCCCCTTTTGTGGTCCACATCATCACAAGGAACGGCTGCCCAGAGGTGGTCCAGCGCCCATGGTGTGTGCCTGGCATTGGGATGCCCACCGGTACGCGCTGGGGAGCGTGTGCCCGCAGAGGTTAGGAGGGAAGGTGTTTCGTGGCTGTGAAACGTGCTCTCTCTTCAGAGCGGTATCGAAATCGGGGTAAAATCGCCAAAGAGCGGCTTCAGCGTCAGCCGCCTGGTGCTGGCTGCCTCCTGCGTGGAGCAGTGGGGATGGCACGCCGGAGGAGGTGGGCTTGCTGCCGGCCACGGCACCGCTGTGCCGCGGGGCTGCTCGCAGGCTGGTTGTCCTGAGGGGTCCTCAGCACAACGCGCCGTGCTGCTGACAGGGCTGGGGAGCGGGGGAATAAATTCATTTAAACGAGAGTGAAGTAAATCACGAAATAAGTACAAAAGCCTTTCAGAGCGGGTGCAGTGATTTTTGCCTGTCTTGTAAAGATGTTTCTGACCTCAAGGAGTTGGCAGTGTCCAGAAAATGAGACCGAGCTTCAAAAAGAGGGCTGTTGGGTAAGGAAAAGCAGGAAAGGAATTGGATTGAATGGGAAAGGAAGGGCACTGGGTGCTGGAGAAGGTGCTGGGAGTGGAGAGCAGCACAGCAGCTGCGTGGGCAGAGGGGACACAAGGCAGTGGATGCAGTGTATATAAGCACTTTATCCATCCCCAGCGGCTCACTCATAAATGAATGATGTTTTTCACAGTACATGCTGTGCCAGAGACCAAACCCATACATGAATCTGAGCAGCAAATAATGAAAGTTGGTAACTAAGGCGTGTTTTAACATGGACTGTCATGGTTGCATCCCTCAAAATGCCGGCGTGCTCCTTTGTCTGGTAGCTCATCCCAGGATGTGCAGATGCCAGCAGGAATACATGGGCAAATCAGCACTGCTGCACCTTTAACATTGTTGTTTCTGAAGGAATTGACGTAAGAATAAATTCATCATCTGTGTGATTAACTTGTGATTGTCATCAGCATCATGCAAGGATGCCAGGCAGCAGGCAGAAGATCGTATCCTCCAGTGGATATATATTTATTTTAATGTTATCCTCTACATTTTGCTCTTAATTTATTTTCACTTCATGTTTGGTTTGAATGCTGGGGAGCGTGCATGACGATAACGGGAGCTTTGGGAAGTCTTGGCGCTGTTGCTTCAGAAATGATTGATGGTGAGTCATGCTGGAGTACAAGCGCCCGACGCGAAGCCCCGAACAGCATCTCGTTCCGTGCCGTCCAGCCCCCTTTGCTCTGTGCTGGGTGACGGTTTAAGCGAATACTTCCTGTTCCAGTGCTTAGAAAAATGGTTTTGCACACAGTTGTATTTATCTATTCACACTTACTGAATGCTCAAGCATGAATGCTAATAGGCTGTCTTTACACAGCACAAGTGCTCGCCTCTGAATTAAATAAATCTACAATTAAGCCCTCATTCTCCAGCAGCTTATTAGAGGATCTCGCCTGCCTGAGGTAGCCTCATCAGTAAAGCTGTTTGGGGTGATGTGCAGCACACTGGGGATGTTGCAGCGTTGTTTCTGTATTTTGTGCCTCTGAATGTGTATTCAGACACGTATGAGCAGTGAGAACGAATGTGTGCTGCTTTGTATTTTTGTGTGTGTTAAAACCAGAAGCCTGGATTTATTTATTTTTTTTTTCAAGGAAGTAAATGTCATGAAAGGGAAATGATAAAAGAAATGATGAAATGGTGCCAGACAAGATTCTGTAATTTTTGTACCCGTGCACAGAGTGAGATTCAGACCAGTTTGGGTTGCAATGCGATTTCTGTCAAAAAAAAAGAAAACATCTTGATAGCTCATTCAGGGAGGTGAATGTTGCATTTGCAAGATGTTCTCCTCAGGAGATGGCAGCAAAAAAATAAATAAATTGATCCCACGAGCATCGGCAAAGTAAACAATCTTATTTCAAACAGACACATCATCCATTTTGTCTGAAGCTGAGAAGCACATCTTTAGGAGAACACTCATCCTACGGAAAAGACGAGGAGTTGATAGATGGCCATGCCACCCCCTCTGAAAAGAGGTGTTTGAGAACTAATGAGAACTCAAATCTACAAACGAGAACGATTTTTGAGTTGTTTCATTTGAGTTATTTCAGGTGGGTCAGATTAAAGGGATTAGAAGGAAATTTTTCAGGAGAGCCCATGCTGAGAGGTATGGTGACATGGAAACAGCTAGCCAGGTTTGGCCAATGCTGGTAACATCTGTGGGTTCTAGGATGTTCCACTTTTTCTTTTGAAAAAAAATGGATCTGCTTTTGAAAAATGCACTTACTTGTAATGGTTCCTTTTCCATATTGGCCCTTTTGTTCATTACTGTCCATCTTCCAGGCAGTAGATGAGAAGGCTGTTCTCATCTTCTCTTCTGCTTGCCACAAAACCAGTGATGATGTGAGAAAACTGATTTCTCAGCAGTGAAGTGGATGCAGATGATGCCGCTTATATCACAGCGCACAGAGGCAGGAGGCGAGTGAGTATACACAGGACAATGATGGCAGTGAAGGACCTGGAGTGAGAAAGTAGATTTTTTGATTGCTTCCAGAGCTAATCGTCCCGTAGGGAGGGGGTGATGGAGCCTCAGATGTGTGCAGTGGCAAATCAGGTGCCTGTCTCTCCAAAGAGAGGGGTGTGGAGTGGCACTGAAATTTGCTCTCCTATGTTGTAATGCCCTGTTCATTCCTCAGCTGCTTACACAAAGAGGATACTCTGAGCAAACACGGAGCTCTGTTCACTGGTAAGCTGCAGTGGGGCTCTGAAATAACAGAAATTACTGTCTGCACTCAATAGTGCAAGGACTCCGGGTTAATAACTTGATCTCACCATGGTAATGTTGCTGTGCTTCCTGCTGGCCGGGTGCTGCTGTCTTTGCTCCACGAAGGTCCCCGTCAATGTCAGCGGAAGTTCAGGATTCACAAACTGCGGTTATTGTCTGCTTAGGTGTTGGTTTAACTTATGCAAATGCCTATCCTGAACTCTGCTAATTTTTCCCTTATGGAGTAGTAGACTAAAAAGAAGTTTTTTTAAAAAAAAAAATAATCATAAATGTCCGAACACTTACAGGCCTGTCTGTACAAAGCAGGTTTCTTTGCCTTGGTTGCACTTGTCCTGGGGATTATTCCTCTGCCCTGCTGGGCTTTGAGGGACTGCCTGCCATCCTGGGGCCCTCTCCCCTCTCCTGACTTGCTTTGCCTGCCATCCACCACCGGCATGTTAAACGTGACTGTGATTGCACTCTGCACACTTTTCTAGAACTGCCAGCCTTAAACCCATGCATTTGTCTAATTGTTTGAGCACAAACCTTGGTTTAAGAAGGATGCGCCTTACTCTTTTTCTTGCTCCTGGCTGGAATCAGCAATTCGCTGTGCTGGTGGCAACACGTCAGAAGGGCCTGCACTGCCAAGTGGCAAGTGCACGTGGGTTAAAAATAGGCTGTCGAGGATTTACCGTGGCTGTGGGAACCTGCCTGGTAGACAGCTCGCGAGCTCTGGGTGCAGGTTGCAGTCGAAACCCTGAATAGTGTGGTGAGGTGCTGGAAATCCACCACGAGAGGTCTTGGCGCAGTCTGGCACTGAGGAGGATCCTTAAGGTCAGTGGGGATGTTCTGCTGAACCCTCTGCTTGCCGGCACTGCGGAGAGCCTGCATGTTCCAGCTGTGGGGTGTGGCGTCTGGGGAAAATTGCTGAAGCAAGGCAGAAAGTGAGGATTTGGTAGAGAGCAGCAGCAGTGACTTGGGGCTGTACGTGCAAAACCCTGCGGGCTTTGGGCAGGAGAGGGGAGGTGGTTGTGTGGTGGGGGCAGTCGGTGTAAGGGGGGGCCTGGTGGGAATCCAGGAGCAGTGCTTGGCTCTGAGGAGGGGGGAGCTTCTGGACAGGATCCTGTGCACTGCAAAGGACACGGGCTGCGCCTTAAGACACGCAGGTAGGGAAGGGCTAAAAAGTGAAGAGTAGCTTGCTCTGCAGTCTGTGGAACTGGCACGTTCCGTGCTGTCTCTGTGAGGACAATGCCATCCTGAGTGCTCCCACAGCCGGACCTTGGGGTTCCTTAAGACACTGTGTGTGAATCTCAGGATCCAGGAGCACTGCTCCTGCCTGAGTGTCTGCTCCAGCTGTGCTGGGACTGACGGGTGAGAGGCAGGCATGCACCAGCTCCTTTCTCTTCCATCCTGAGTCCTGCCTTCCTTGGGAAGGAAACCTGTTTGCACTGGTAGCAGGCATCTGAGGCGTGCCCCGGCAGAGAGACAGGTTCAGATGTTTGGGAGCCTGTGACCACGGGTCGTGTTGCAGATACAGCTGCCCTGAAGTCCAGGCGTCCCTGAGCATCTGCACAGGGATAAACTCTTGTGAGTTACAGGGATCATATACCTGTGAAAGCCCAGAGAGCGAAGAGGCTTTGATGAGGACCCAGCAGAAGCCGTGGTGCAGCTGCAGAGGACGCGTCGGAGTCCAGCAGGTCAGCGCCCCAGCATGGTGCCCGCCCAGCTCGGTGGACCACTGCCACGGCCGCGAGACGGAAGAATGAGATCGTGCCTGGTGCCAAGTCTGGCAGAGAGAAAATGGTTTCCAAAGTCAAAATGTCTCCTAGATACTGACAGTAAGCCTTCTCATGTCAGCTGCTTGTTCTGAAGAGAGTTGAGCTCGAGATAAAATTCAGCCTTGGCTGCTGCTTTCACATGCTATCGAGTACTGGCAGATGCGCTGCGCTACGATCAATTGCTTTGAAGAGATGCTATGTGAAATATTAATTCAGTGGATTGATAAACGTTTAGTATTGGGCTGGAACAACGGGCTGTTGTGGGCTTGTAGGTTAGTTTAGAAAACTCCTTTGTCTGGGTTGTATCTGTTGAAATTCTCTAATTTTAAACATTTAACTTCTCTATAATTTTAAACATTAAAGAGCCACAAAGTTATTAAATAGAGAGATCCCCTATGTAGGTTTTCAAGTTGCCATGGATATTTCTCAATGGCAGCACTGTACCGGACTGGGGTACACACGATGTTTAAAGAAAATGATGATTCAAGCATTACTCTTTTTAAAAAATATATGTGTATTGAAATTGTTAAGTCCTCGTGGTCTGCTTTTGCTTCATCCAAAAGAAGTTAAGAGGTTCACAGGGTACCCCAAAAACACTCCTGTTGTTAGGTAGGTAATCACATTCACACAGAACATACGGAGGACGAGGGAAATTATTTGCACAGCAGGGATGTTAAGTATTTTTCCTATTAACCTTTTACAAATGACATATTTCATCCCCAAAACCCTGCAGAAACCTAAAATCTGGGGCTCATCTGGCAATGCGTTACCCAGGGGATGCTGCAGGACAAATCCGAATCAGGCTTGGAATAACCGGGTGTGGAGGGAGTTTGCCTGTGGCCTGGTCCCTGCTACGAACCTCGCTGGCTCTCTTGTGCAGGAGGCAGTGAAAGCCGTGGCGTTTCCCTCTCCTTGGAGTGTACCTTGGCCGCAGGTTGACCTGTTGGTTGTAAGGAGTGCCTTTCTCCCAGCTGGGCACGTTCTGGCTCTAGGTAAGCAGACCTTTGTTTTACAAAAGGATTAAAACTAAAGAATGATTTTAGAGGAGCTGCTGGCAAATCAGTCTTCCATCAGAGGAAGGTGTATGGAGTGAACCAGCAGCAGAGGTGCCGTGGCTAACGCCTGCAGAGCCTGGTGGTCTCACACCCTGCTGGGACTTAATCCGGATCATACATGCGGTGACTGACCCGCACCGCAGACCTCGGGTTGGCGTGGAGCTTGCCGGGTTGTGCTGTTCCTGCACCTCCTCTGCACTAAAGACACCGTTCACTGAACTCCTGCTCCTCTGGATCTGCTGCCCGCTGTGTGACCGGTGTGCACGTGGAGGGCTGCAGGTCCACAGTCAGGGTTGGTTTGTCTTCGAGACCAGAAGGGTGCGAGAGCCCCGTGAAAGCGTCAGCTCGAGGACGAGGGACGTGAAACCTTTTCCTCGTTTTCCCTCTACCCACAGAACTCCTGCAGGGTTCCCGCAGAGCGCGTTGGGTACCCGAGGACACATCTGCGCCCAGCAGGCAGCTGTCTCCCTTCGGCCTGTGCTGCTCAGCCCCAGGAGCACGGCCCTTGTGCGTGCAGCAGGGACATGAGGCCGGCTGGTGCTGCTGCCCTCGGGCTCTGCAGCCAGCAAAGCTTTACACAGGATCTTGGGCACTGTGCCTTGTGTTCCGTGGACATTTCTTTATTGGGCCATCCAGTTGTGGATTTACAGGCGAGAGGGGATGTGGGTGAGATCACGGGGCTCCTGGTGGCATCACCGAGCTGTCCCTGTAGCACTAGCAGTCGTGGAAAGCACAGTGCTGCTTCCCTCGAAGGTGACTGCACCTGGCTGGACGTACATCTCCTTTGGGATGCTGCGAGGATGTTGGTGCTCGCCAGCCACGTGTGCAGGAGTTGTGGAGGGCTGCTTCTCTGTGATCTCCGCCAGCCACAGGGGAAGCATATCTCTTCCCCTTGTTTTGCTGTCAATTTTCTGCAAATAGAGAAGTGTGTCCCTGGAAAGCTTTCTGTCTAGGAGAAACTGTTTCCTTCCTGCTTCTATTTCATGTGAAATTAATTCTAATGCAACATTTATTAATTCAAAAGCACTCTGTTCTCCAGGCTAAAGAAAATAGTCTTTACTCCATCAGGTTCCCACATCAGAACAAGCTGGGAAGTGCTGTAAGTGCTTCTCTTCAGCGTTTCTGTTTGACAGAATGTATGAACCTGCTTCGTGTGGGGGAATAATTACGTTTGATTGGAGTAGCTGTTTTGAGAAATAATTTATCTGTGCCGTTAGTTTCTGAAGCCCTATCTGCTCGTATTTGAGTGCCTCGGTTAGATTAGAAACATGAGTGTTTTAATTTAGGGAATGGTCTGTAAGTTGCTAACGCAGTTAGTGGGGCAGCGAGACCTGCCTGCCGCGGGCTTCTCGGGCCTCCCGTCTTCTCTGCTCCTGCTCGCTCCCGCAGCCACCTGCCTCGAAGCACGGCCGGCGTGTTGGGGCAAGGATTTCTGCTCCTCTGCAGAGCTGCTCGGCGCCATCTGATTATCCGGGTACCCCAGTAATGCTCCTCTGAGGTTTGGTTCTGGCTTCTGGAAGAGGCTGTGAAAGCGGCGCTGTGTGGGGCTATGTCAGGACAGGGATCAGGGATCGTGCAACGCAAGCGAGGCCTCAGCAGGTGCCAGTGCTTTAATCACCTGCTGACAGCATGCACAAACGAGGCACGCTCTGCTCTTGCTACCAAACTATGCTTGCCTTGGATCAGCTTTTAAGCTGTATCTTTAGCTTTGCTTTTGCAAAGCAGCACGCATAAAAGGACTGGGAAGCCCTGAGCCAGCTCAACTTCGCATAGGAATACAGCAGAGCTCAGCAGCCCCATTTTTTAACCACATCTAGCCCCAGTTAAATCCCCGTGGCAGTTAATGGGTGCCAGCTTTGTGCCATTAGCATTATAGCACCTTCCTCCAACACACAAAGAACTCGCACAATCTTGCAGAAGCCAGTTAAAATGTTCAAGTGCTCAACAATTTGGAGAGTACAGCGTGTACGGAGGTGAATCTCACCTTTCTGTTAGAACTGGTTTATGACTAAGAGAAGTTCTCGCTAATGTCTGCGTGTCCTTACTCCCAGAAACGTAGGGGTGGGAGGTGTCCTTGAGAAGTCGCTTGTCAGCACCCCAGCTCACCGTCATCTTCCTGCTGAGATTTCTGATTAGAAGGACAGTTTTCCCTAAAAATTCAACCCAAATCTTCACGGAAATTAAGCGCATTGCTATTACCTTGCTCCCAGTGACGTGGGAAGCAGTCGATCGCTTCTGGCTTTGGAGGAGCACTTCACTCCTCTTCCCCGTGCTGATAACCCGACGTCAGGAGATGGCCGTCATCGCCACAGCCGCTCTCTCTCATCCCTCTCCCTCCTTTTTCAGCCTTTTGCGTTTTGCACTAAACAAGCCCGATATAATTCTTTGCACAGAGCAGTTTTCCAGCGCTGCGTTGCCCTCGTTGCTGTGTGCAGGCTCTTGCTGGAGGAGCATCGTGGACAGTGCTCTGGCTGGCTGCTAGCGGAGGGGAACAGCCATCTCCCACGCTTTGGGTACGACGTTCCTATAAATACACAGCATTTGCAGGAGCATCCCTCTTCCTGACTCGCATTTTGGATGTGATCTGTGCCGCTTTCCAGATTGTTCTTTGCAGGATTGCTGCCTGGCTGCTTGTTCCCTCTTTGGCCTTTGTGCATTTAATTTCTTTCTGCACTCGGAAGCTACTGCCCGGTGCCTTTGAGTCTCCTCTTACTGGGTTGTGGGGTGACCTATTTTATCCCGTCAGTACCAGCCCAAATTCCCTATCCGTCGTTTAGCCAGACCTGTGCTGCGGGATTTGGGGGTGGGTGTGTGGCTGTAACAGGGAGCTTTGTCCCCCCGGCTCTGGGCGCACCGTGCCATTTTCCGGATGGTTTTGGCAGCCTGAGAAGCAGAGACGTGTAACTGAGGATGCACAGGTGAACTGCACCAGCCCTGCAAACCTCTTGGGACTGCGAGGTGTCGCTCAGCGGCAGGTCAGATTTCAGAGGCTGCAGTCTCCCTCTGCATGGCGCGTGTGATTTTGTCCCTCTCTGGATCTCACCCTCCTCGGAGCTGTAAGAGCTCGGTGCTTGTGGGGTCAGACCTGCCTCCAGGGGTGCGGGACCCCCGGCAGCTGCCCACCGATACCGCCTGTGTTTACAGCGAGCAGGAAATGTGTCCTGCCACGGGGATGGGAAACATGTTAATTGTGCTGCAGCCAAGATGTCTAAGAAGATTAATTGTTTTTTTTCTTTTTTTTTTCTTTGTTGGAAATCCGGCTCCTCATTTAGCACTTCTCAGCATCTTGGAAGGATTGTGTGGGTGGCTGTTTTTTTTTACTTTTATTTCTACTATTTACCTTTCCTTTCTTGTATTGGATGCATGGCATCACAGCACTAGTAAAAAGGAAAATTGATTCAAAATTTAAATATCGCTGCTTTATATCCGCATTTTGTTTTTAATCACATTGTCAGGAAAATAAATGGGAAGGCTTTTCCTCGTTCGTGCTTGTCAGACTTCCAGCTGTTCTTTCCAGCCGGTTATTTCCTGGAGAGCCCCATCATGGCAAACACGACCCAGTGGCTCTCTGATGTCCAGCACGTGCCGCCGTCCCGCTGGCCGAAGCCCTGGTAGCCCACACAAGGTCTCACTGCTGGCCCATGGCAGCGGGGCAGTTGCCCTGCAGCAGTTCTGCAGGTCCCTTTCACCTTCACGGGGTTTTTAAAATTAATCTGACGGTAAAGGTAGGTAGCGATTCACTCTGACCTCTGAGGTTTGCCAGCTGTCCACTGCTCCCCTCCTCAACAAAACGAAAGCCCCACAGCCAGGAAGAATTGCGGTCGTAGCCCCGTGTTAGGTTTCCCCTTTGGTCAGTGGTGGTTTTGGTACCGGGCTGTCAGGAAGCACACGTCTGTGTACCTGATCTGGCTGATCCCCCTACATCTGCCGTTGTGGATCACAGCCCACAGCTGCATCCCCTCTGGATTTGGGATTTTTGTTTCGATGTGATTAGATGGAACAGGCTAGGTAGCGTGCCTTGTTGTAGCTCAAGATAAAAAGAAGCTTTCTGCCAAGGATCATGGTTTTGACAACCAGAGCGTGTGCTTGTTTTAAATATTAAATACGGAAAGCTGGGCAGAAACGCCTGCGAGTTTTGGGCTCTAGTTTTTATTGAAAAGGAATGGGATTTAGGGCCGTGTCTGCCTCCAGCCATGGTGAAGATCAGCAGCAGTCCTGCAAGCGTGAGGCTGAAGCTCTGCCGCCTCGACTTTGAGCCAGCGAGCGGAGGAGCACACTCGTTGGGGTCGGAACCAGCTGATGTGGAGGGGCACTGAAAACACTGGCCTGGAAACCAGGGCAAGAAATGCCCCAAGTGGGCGTGGAGGCCAGCACCCAGCCTGGCAGACGGCGCGCATTAAATCAGGGTGATTTATGGAGCCGGTTCTGTTAAAAGCTTCCTCGTGCGTTTTTGAAAGCGGAGCTGCCAGCTTGGACAAAATCCAACCCCCAGGCGCTCCGAAGGGGCTGCCGGCTGCAGGGACACCCCTGGCAAAGCTCTGACAGCCCCTTCGTGCGGGCTTTGCAGGCTGCCACATCCTCGCTGCCTCTCGGAAAACAGACGGTGTCAAAATGTTACGCGGTACGAGGACATTTCCATGGTAACGTTAGCATCCCCTGACACCCGCTCCTGTGCGGCGGTGTCGGTGCGTGCTGGCATCGCTGTGCCTTCCTCCTCCATCTGGGGCCGTCAGGAGCGCCGCCGCACTGATCTAGGGGATCTGTGAGCGGCTGCTGGAGGGATGGGGCCGCGGGTGGAGGAGATGCCCTCCCTGCCCTCCTGGGTGTCGTGAATAAGGCAGGCATTCCTGCTTTCCACGTGGCGATTCCCACATAATTCACCTTAAAAGCATCTGCCCTTGCTTTCCGCAGCACCGGAGAAGCAGCGCTCTCCCTGCCGTCGGCAGCTCCCTGTAAGATCTGCCTTGCTCCCGGCACCCCAGGCACCTGATCCGACCTTCGGCTCCTTGTTGGGGGCTCCGAGATTGCTCAGTGGGGATAAAAACCTGGCCACATGCGTGGGCCCGATCCCTTCAGCAGCCTATTGCCCTCTGATCCTGTGTGCGATCCATCGGCTGCTCCGGGCGCTGCTGGCCATGGGCTGCCTTAGGACCCAGGTCTTTGGGTAGAGTCCCCATGGTTTGGGCCTGCCCATAAATGCTTCAGTTCCTGCTGCTGCTCCTGCGGTAACAGCGTCCCGCTGGGGTTCTCAGCATTTCCCGTCTGCTTTTTCCCCTTTTCTTTCTGTATTTACACGTTTCCACCAGGTGATGTTTTCCAAAATTAGCATTGTGGATTTCTTCGCTGTGCAGACAACACATGTTTGTTGGCTCCTTTCCCTTGACATCGAGAAAGCTGCTCTCAATGTTTTATTGATAAGCGGGAGACTTGGCAAGGAGCAAGCTGAAGATAGTTTCTGTGTGGCAGCCCGTGGCCGTTCCACCACTGATACTTTCCACTCCTGCTCGATTCTCTGGAAGAGCAGTGCAGTGGTCGTGGCTTTATTATCGTGCACGTGCTGCTTCTGAGGATTGCATGGGTAAAGAGAGTCATTTCACTGAGGGTTTGTCATCCTGTGGATGACCAAACCAGCACCAGGTGAGCGCACAGCAAGCCCATCTCTCACGTGGCGCTGTAGCGTAAAGGGGTCATGTGTGATAAAACTCAGGCTTGTGGCTTCACCATCTGGTCTAAAGGACTTCACTGAAGGGAATGCGAGGATAAATGGAAGAGCGGAGAAAGCACTGGTTGAAAATAAGGGAAGAGCTTGACTTTTGATCACGTCTGTTCCTCAGGACCCTCCTCTGGACTGTTTCATAAGAGCAATCCTCAGCTCTCCTGTTTGGCACAGGGTCTCCTCTGCTTGAGCGATGCCAGAGACTGGAGCTGTCTTTCTATAAACTTGTTTTTCATCTGTTTCCACTGAATTTCTAACTCCTGGTTGGCATCACAAGTACATCTGTTATTGTGACCTGTCTGCTCTGTGTCTGGAGAAACACTCTCGCTGCTCTGGGACAACAGGCTTTTTTTTTTATTTTTAAATCCTGAGCTCAGTTTTCCCAAGACCCAGCCCAAGCCAGGTGCCCCTAACATGGCATCGTGTTGGTCCTATTCCACTGTTTTCTATTTTTGACTCAGTGCTGCCCAGTTTACATACTAGAGAGGCCCATAAAACATTGTGTGGTTGGTTGAGATAAAGTTTGGCTTGCTGCTGTAGGAATAATACCAGGCAAACTATCCGCAGTCCTTTTTGTTGGTGTGCTTGCCACCGTTCTCAGTCTGTTCGCTGCAACCATCTGCTGCAGAGAGACAGCGAGCTCGTAGGACAGACTGTGGAAAATCAGGAAGTCTTCTTTCGGGCCACAATTATGCTTAATTTCCTGAAATCCCTAAAACTGTTTATTTCCCTCAGCACCTGCCCTTGGCGTCCAAAGGCTGGGCTTCCAGAGATCAGCTGTACAGGATATTAACCGCACAAGAAGTGTTTGGGAGGCAGGCGGTGCAGGGGGAAGTGAATCCTGGAGGGGTGACATCATGGAGGGCTGAAAACGTTTAATTGATCAAACCGCTCACAAATATTTTCCCAGGCTTCTGTCTGTTCTGTTAGGAAAGTTTTTATGTACGGGCTGACCCATACAGAAGTGTTCTGCAGGTGTCAGTAACGTCGATTCGAGCCTCAGTAGAGGGTTTGAAAGCTGGATTTTGTCTGCTCTAATGCTAAATATCTATGATAGCAAAGATTCTCAGCCTTTTATTTCAGTTTGTAAGGAAAAAAAAGAAAGCTTAGCATCTTGATATGAGTGCATCTTGCAAGGTTTAGGCATTGTAAAAGATTCGTTGACCTGTTCTCGTAAGCTCTTACAGTTCTCAGATTTGAGATGAAATTGCAGTCAAAAGCAAACATTTTAAAACTTGCTGATCTAAGTGGTCTAACAGTCGATGTGTTTTTTCCCTTAATTTTCCTGTGCTTATCTCTTCAGAACTGCAGGTGTTCAGTCCACTAAGGCTGCAGCGCACAAAGAGGAAAAGAGCTGAAAAACTAGGACAGACTTGGATTATATTTAACAATGTTCTATTTCAACTTGACAACCAGCTATCGAACACCTACAAGTTTGCGACTGATTCACTCGGAAGCTGACATAACTGATGTCACGTTATATTAATAGCCACAGAATCGTAACTGCATTTAGCAATGAGTTTCATTAACAGCCTCTACAAACACACTGACAATCGTTTGAAAACCTGAAAATATTAGGTGTATATAAAAATGGATTATGCCATAAAGGAACCTCCCGGTGCTGCCAAATGTGTTTACAGCAAGTTCTTGCAGGTGTTATGCATAATAATTCCTCTTTAGCACTTTCAGTAGGTCTTACTGATAGCAAAAAAATGTTTGAGGACTGCTCCACGCTCCTAAATTAATTCCAAGCTGCTGATCTAGTAGGGTTACACACGAGTATGCTTGGCAGTTGTGGCCACAGCGCTTTTCTTGGCAGGTGGAAGCTATCCAACAACCTCCTGAATGGGGCAGGCCGTTGTTTTGGGCGGCAGTCAGTAAGCCTTCATGGGCTGTAGTTAAACACTTGGCTTTCAGCTGGAAGTGTTGTTCTGAAAGCTGTGTCTCAACGATGCTCTGCAAGCTGAGCGAAGCTGTTTGAGTTCAGCTCCCCTTTGGGCTCCGCACGTTTTCCTCGGTGTGGGCTGCTAGCCACCTCCGAGATTTTCCGGGGGAGGTGGGAGTGCTGAGCGCTTCCTCCCATCTCTTTTTGGAGATGCTGAGTTAGCTAGTGATGGTGGCGTGTAACCGATCCTCACCAGCCTTCGTGAGCTGTCCCGGGCTGAATGAAGCCGTTACTCTGCAGCCTTTCCACGTTCCGTATGCGCTGTCTTAGCGTTGGCATCACTGGCAGGAAAGGTCAAGACTCGCTCTAGAAGTGAAATGAAAACTGAGAGTCCAGAGGGCGTGTGGATGTCGAGTTACGCGGTCAGACTCTTGCTGGGACCTGCAGCCTCCCCTCCCAAAACGGTGCTGGGAGTAAATCTGTGCAGCCATACATTTTGGGTAGTCTTTTTAAACACTGGGTACCTCTGAAAACCAGTCCGCTGCTCCTCACGGCAGTCAGTCATCCACTTCCCTCAGTTCTTTCTGTCTATTATATACATCGCCTTGCCTTTTCTCTTCCTTCTCGCTATGAATAATTCAGTTGGGTTTAAATTTTAAGGCGATGCCTGTCTCATCTGTCTACCACCCGTATTTGACGCCTGTCACTTGGATGCATCCTGGCTTTTGCTGACCTCCGCCTTGTAGGCTGCCCTCCTTTAGAGGCTGCGAGTCTCCCGAGACCAGCAGGGGTGGCTGCCTCGGGACACAACGAAATGGCAAACAACAGCTCTTTGAAAAGCAGGGGAACAAAATTACTTATTTAAAAAAGATGGAAGCCGTAGGCAATTTTCTCGTTGTTCCTCGCAGGGTTAGAAACATCGTCTTCAAGCACAACACCAAACGGCCCCTCACGCTTCCTCCCACAGAGTGCTAAGTAGCTGTCCAGAGAATTAAGCCTATTTGGTGATCTTCCGGTGATGTCGTCTTGTTTTAAACGTTGCAGTGGCAAATCTTCATTGGACACACAACCCAGCAAGCGATCGAAGCACCTCGGGCTCAACGTGTCTGTGCCGAAGCAGCCTATGACAGCGAAGGAGTGTAATTAGCAAGACACACAGAACGAGACTGAAAAAAGATGTGAAAATAAGCAGAAGGATTTGAAAAGGATTAGGAGAGTAAATGACAAACCAGTAGTTAAATGGTGCATGATTAATGACTGTAGAAGTAAAAGGTTGACTAAATATTGTGACTCTGTAATGGCTGCCCCAAAGTAATAGAAAATATTTTGTTCTGAAGACTCCAGAAGTGGATCTGTATCGACACACGCTGACTCTGGGGTTAGACACGGCTTAGGTCTTAGACGTTGCCTTAGGTTGAGGTAAGCACCCCGGGGCCCTTTCCTGGTTGAGTCGATGACCTGAAATCCATCTTCCACCTCTAATATTGCAGATCACCACCACAGCGTCAGGTACCCACTGAAACGCCGCGATGGTTTATTCCTGTTGTGAGCCGTGGTACAGGTGGTCATATGGAAACTGCCTGGAGTCACGGAGTCAGCTGGTGGCTTTCTGTGGGATTAGAGGAAGGACGTCTCTACTAGAACTGTTTGTGCTAAAAAACTGCTGTGCGTGTGCAAACAGAGCCTGGAGGAGGTGCAGCTTCCACGGTGGCTAGAGGGGCAGCTAGGAGTTACTTGGGGTGACTGGAGGGAACTTGGAGTACCTCGCCCTAACTCTGTCCTCGTGCTGCCTTTGTCACGTCTGAACATACCTCCTGTCTGGGGCTGGATTTTCTCTCTCTCTTTTTTGTCATTATTTCTTGATCCTGATTTTCAAGGAGGCACTGAACTCCTGAGTAAATTTAGTAAACACACTGTTGAGAACTGAGCAAAGTATGGATGTTCTTTTTTGCTGTAGCACCTGTCTCTCTCACCTCTCTACTGTTTTAGGGTCCTTGCTGACGTCTTTCCCTTCAAACTGTTTTCTTTAAGACACAGAAGAACAGATCTGAGAATGGCTGGAGGCCCGAAGCAGTATCGTTAGGTTTTAAAGGTCAAGGTTTGTATTGAACCTCTAAAAGCCAACAGCAGTTCAGAGTGCCAACCCATAATATCGAGATGCTGACCACAAATCTCTATTTGTAGCCGACCTAATTTTTCCATTAAGAACATTAAAGTAGAGCTGCAAGGTAGGGGAACTTTGAAAGCAACGGAGAGGGCTGAGCACGCGGTTTTGGCTATCGTGAAGAAAAATTGCTGATCATATTCTTTAACTGTTGGTTTTTGGTGCATGTGCTTCTCGGGAGGTAGGAAGCTATGTAGGGCATCTGCTCCCTGTTCCTCACTGGGAAGATGCTCAGCATTGGCGGAAACCGTTTCTATGGTTTTCTTCTTTTTTTAAGCAAAATCTCATTACTGTCAAGAGTAATGTTTTTCCTCTTACTGCTTTTTTATGACAACAGCGTTGGCCATAACTTGTGAAGTATAATTGTTACGAGTTTCTTAGGGCTTTTTGCATGCAGGCGACTGGCACAAACCTTCCTGAAGGGGATGAGATTTTAGGGAGACGGCTGTGAGCCCTTCTCGTTGACCCTAGCGAGGAGTCCCACAAATCTTCTGGAGACTGTAGACACCTTCCCCCAGGTCAGGGCCTGGGGTGTGAGGCGTAAATAGGCTGTAACGGCTGTAAATAATTAGCTCTCGACAAAATGTCTGCAGTGACTTTCATTTTGTTGGTAAAGATGGCATGAAAGGTGTATATTAAGAATCTGTTACTCTTCAAAGACAAAACCATCTGTATAAAATGCGTCAAAATGAAACACGTTCTGTCCCTGTGGGACGAGGGACTGCATGAGAAATGGATTTATATTACCCATTTGCTTTATAATTGGGATCCTTGAATGTGGTTCTGTGTTTGTTAAACACAAGTGTGTGTGTGAATTCATTTAATTTAATGCAACTGCTGTTTTATTTATAGTGCTTTCACTAGGAACATCTTCCCATTGTAATATAGCAGGCTGTGCAGGATGTGTTTGGTTAGGGCAGGCAGGATTTAGAAGAGTTCAGTTCTCTCCTGGATGCAGTAGGAGTTACTGGGAGCAGCCACCTGTGAAAGGAGAGGAGTAGATCCCAGGGACCGTCCTGCATGGAAGAAATCTCAGAAGACTTTTGCACAGTGCTAGTCATATAAATTGAGTTCAGATGGAGAAGAGACCTGTAAATAGGTTACTGTCAGCTACCCATCAGCCGCCTCTTGGCTTCGGCGGAGTGAAGGTGGGAAACAGCCGTGTGAAAGGACTCAGTGACTGCAGAGAGATGAAACTGCTTCTTAGATGAAGCTGATGTCATCACTTGCCGTGTTTTAATGAAGAGGTAAGATGCAGTGTTTCCTCTTCCAGATTTTCACTGGACTGGCAGCCTAAGCATATCAGTAGAGCTGTCCCGAGGAAAATCAGACTCCATGTTCAGCAGCTCCCATCTTTTGCAGTTTAGTCTTTAAGCATTAAATTGCTTTGAGCTCAATAATTTATCTCCCTCCAACTGCCTCGTTGTCACTTTGATTTATTAATGCGTTGACTTGGGCAGCCATCCTAGTGCTGTATCACAGCAAAGTAAAACCAAGGGTTGTGCTGAGCACAGATTGCAAATGTGAGCACGTTTTGTGTGAACAATATCTCCTTTCCCTGTGGCTGGTCCCAGAGGGACAATGTGGTTAGTAGAATGGGCATGCAGAAACTGGAGCTCCTCGGCTCTAGCCTCGTTTTAGTACTCGGTGTCTCTCTCTTCCAACACTCATCCTCTTTTTACCTTCTCCCGTTGTAGAACTTAAGCTCGTGCTTTCCTTTTCTCTTTTTCCTTCCCAGGAGTAGATTGTGATGCTTAATTAAATAATGTTTGTAGAGCGGTGAACAAAAACTGCCAAGGGTTACTGTCCTCGCTGGCATTATTAGAGCTGGAGAAAGGCTGCCAGAAGGTATTGATTACTTGGTAAAAATAAGCCCTTCAAACTTCTTTGGTCTTTATTTGTTACTGCTTTTTATCTTTGCTTCCTGCAAACATTTCAGAGGGTGGATTTGTTTGCCAAAAGATCAAAACAAAGCGTTGACAAATACTGGTGCCAGTTTGTAGCCTCCCGTGTGGGTGACATCAGAGGAGTTTTTGCAGTGCTCTGGAAAGTCTTTCTGGAATTTACATCCACTGGGATCCTGGAACTGCTTTGCGACCAAAGCGTCCAAGTAGCCAGGTAGGGGTAGGAAACGGAGTATCAGAACTAAGGATTTCTTTGGGGTTTGTGAAGCACTATTATTTGCAGAAGCTTGTATAAACTCCACGAAGCTGACGTTGGTTTGTTTGGTGAAGTTTGTAGGGTGGCTGGGTACAGGCTGCGACTGGTAACAGGGGTGCTGCTGAGGGCACTGGGGCTGGCTGGTGGGAAGGGCTCACTGCCCCCTGTATTTTCCAGTTCATCTATCTCCCAGCGATGGTTTACAGCTTCTCGTGTACCTCAGTGTGAAAACCAAAATGTCACACTCTGAATTCATTAGGCAGCTGTGCAAAGGACTGGGGACCGTTGGAAGGGAAAGCTGGTTTATATAGCAGTAAAATGCAGTGGAGAAAGTCACATATCTCTAGTAGAAAATAAGTGAAAAAGTCAAATTTTGCATAACTTTCAAAAGGCCAAGTCGTGCTTTGTAAAATGGAATTTCTGAGGAGAAGGGTTTTACAACAGAAGGACACTGAGAAGGAATACGACTCGCAGGGTGCCAGGAGGATGCACCACAGTCACTTATGGATCCAGAGAGCTGAAATTTTGACTTGCTTCAAACCCAACTGCGTTATAGCTTACTCTGATGGAAGTGGGTAGCCGGAGCAGACGTGAAATGCAGTGCCTTTCTCCAAAGTAGGCCAAGGGCAAGGCACGGACCTCCAACCACCTGCACGCGTGTGACCAAGTAGCTGCTGCAGCAGGGAGACAGAAACCAGGGGCTGGGGGAGACTGCCCAGTGCTGCTGTGCGTGTCAGGCTCGCAAATGGGTTCTTTGGTTATCACAGGTCCTCTTTGTGTTCGTTTTCTGCCGTTATTCCAGCAGCTGGCCTTCTTCGAATTAGCATTTGGGTAAATGGGGAGGTTTTAAGAGAATACTGATGACTGCGCGCAGCGAGAGCCATCCAACAGGCTGAGACCCGACCTGTCACAGAGCAGAAGGCACATCTGCTCAGGGCCATCCGTTAGGTCCTGTGCTGGCCTGGCACGCCAGCCTGCTTGCTGGCGTCCCTTCTGGGCGTGCTGGCCATCGTTACTCTGCAGCGGTCTTGACCAAACCCCAGCTTCTTTCCTTTTAAGACTCATTGCAATTCATGAGCAGAAATGACAGGAACCGTCAGCAGCTGCTCTAAACTCATCCCCCAGTGCTAGTTGCTCAGATTTCTTCTAGAATTAACAAAGATGTGAGCAAGCTTTCCAGCTGCCTGCTGTGTGAACTATGGGTGAAACAGTTTTGTTTTTTTTTCCATTTTGTTAAATCAAGTGACAGAAGGAATGTGCAGCTGGGTAGGTACAGTACCGGTACGAGGCTGAAGGGAGGGGTGGTGCTGATGCTAGGAAGTGACAGAGAGGTTTCTTTTATTATTGAGATGTGTCGTAACCCATCAGTATCTTACAGACAGAGGAAGAGCCGTGGGACACAGGACAGCAAAGACACGACCGTATGTTTTTAACATGCTTTCAATGAAGCTGTTTACATGTAGCTGCCTGTTTGAGGAAACCACTGAACACAGGTTATAATCCTGGTGCTGCTCGCTAAGTCCTCGAGCAGGCATTGCAGCATCCCTGATGGTCCGGGCACGCTCAGCATGCTGAGCGGTGAGGAGCTGGTGCTCCACAGGGGAAAAGGGTCCTGGTGGGCTGGGCATGGATGGTGACTGGTAACCGGTGATAGGACCAGAGGGAACAGCCTCAAGTTGTGCCAGGGGAGGCTGAGGTTGGAAATGAGGAGACATTTCTTCTCAGAAAGAGCAGTCAGGCATTGGGACGGGTTGCCCAGGGAGGTGGTGGAGTCACCGTCCCTGGGGGTGCTCCAGGAAAGGCTGGACATGGTGCTTGGTGACATGGGTTAGTGGTGACATTGGTGGTAGAGGGTGGTTAGGCCAGATGATCTTGGAGGTCTCTTCCAACCTTAATGATCCTATGATTCAGGGCACAGGCCCAGCCTCCACCCATAGCCCAGCATCTTCCTCTGCTCCTGACTTTTATTCCCCCCTATTAGTTTAGTCCAGCTGCTCTTCGGTCCCTTGTTAATATCCAGCAGTGCTGCAGTGTCCCATGGCGAGGAGATGGCACTGGGCAGTGAGCAGAGCCCGCTGCCCCTCTCTTGTCCCGATGCCCTAAATCATTGGGACGGGAGGTTCTGGGCCGTGGGTTGCCACAGGGCTGCGGTGGGGCAGCCTTTAATTTTAGCTCGTTATGCTGGTTTAATGACAGTAATAGAAAGTCAATTTATAGGCAAGAACAAATTGCCTTTTTATGTGGGGAGGAGGATAATTCCTCCCCTGTGTTACATTATTAAATTTGTAATCTTCATTTCTAATGCTTTTCAAAAGAGAATATTAACAGAATCTACAATACAGATTTTAAATTTATGAGCTGCGTTTTTTCCCCAAACTCTTCAGATTGTATAATTTATCTTTAAAGGTGAACTTCAGCAAGGTGTTTTTTTTTTAACTTAATGAATTAAAATCCCTTACTCACTACCTATCTCTGGACAAGCTTAAAGGCTCCGAAGATACTTAAATTTTAAACAGAAATAATGGAGATCTATTTCCATCTTTGCTGAGTGGTGAGTTCTGAGTTCAGGCTTATTCCCTAGCGATAAAAGACACCAGCAGAAAAAAAAATGACACATTTTCGTATGCCGTTTGCGAGGGAGAAGGCTGTGGTGATGCTCTTTTTTGTTGCCAGGGAAACCGAGCGCTGAACTGGTGGCAGGAGAGGGAGGAGAGCAGAGGACGATGCTGCTCCGCTCCGAGCTCGCTCCAAAATTCTCACTCGTGGTCAGGGACTGCACGGGCTGGGACCTGGGGTCTCTCTCCGAAGCCCATTTTCTGATGTGCTTGAGGTTTGGTTTCACATTAGCTGAAATAAGCGTGTACAAGTGAAATGCAGGTCTCAAAAGTAAGCAGGTTGTGACACAGGTGCTTTGCTACCAAGGGTAGTGCGCGGTGTCCTCTGCTGACCTCCGTGTCCTCACTGCGTGGCCAGGAGCTGCCTGGTGAAGAAGTTCCCACCAAAGGCTTTTTCTTTACATTAAAACGCTCCCTCCCACCAAACAGAGATGTGTGTGCTGTGTAACGCCTGATCTTCTCGGATGGGCAGTGTTGTCTGCAGAGCTGACACTGTGGACTTGGTCATCTCTTCTCATTTCTGCTCCCCAGCTCAGGGGAGAGAAACCAGCAAGGTGCTCAGAAAGGTTTTGTTCATCCCCGCTCCTTCTACAAAGTGCCTTTAGAAATATTTGGCACAAATCGTGGGCTTTTGGTGGACTTGCTGCCATGGATGTGTCTTTGGGTAATTCAAACCATATGAGGTTGTTATTTTTTTATACTGAGTGCTCTTGTGCACGCAGGTGACAGGTGTAGGAGACGTGCCTGCCATGTCTGTGGGAGAGTGTATCGCCTGGATGGGAGTCCTTCTGCACCTCTGTAGGGCCTGGGCTGCGAAACATTTTGCTTGACTGTTTTTCTGTTATTTTTTGGTTAGGAGCTTGCTAGTGACATTTCAGTGTCCCAGTTTTCAGTCCTGGTCGGTGTTTTTCAGTGCTTGATGTGTTCCCATGTCACCAGATGAAGACACCCGTCAAGGCGGTGTGATTGACAGGGCTGTTTCCTATGTGATGCGACCCGGCGTTTTGACCACTTGGCTTTGTAATTAACCACAAATCACGTTGCAGCAGTAGCTTACAATGTGATGGCCGGCCCTGCCCTGCCTCCAGGCACAGGAAGCCTGACCCTCTCTTCATCGGCCAAAAACCATGGACGCGAAGGGCAGGGTGCTCTACCTGCACCCTGCCAGGCGCTCGAGCTGTGTTAGAGGAATCCTTGCTCCTGAAACGTGACCGAGTGAGACAACCCGTACGAGCAGCGTGGCTCTGTCTGCAAGAGCACGTTTGCCGCAGGTATTCCAGGAAAGCACCTTTGCTGAAGTCTGACCCGGATGGTTGTATGGTCTGGTGAAACCGCAATGAGGAGCCGAACGCCTGCGATTGTTCGGCTCTTCTGGAAGCCAGGCCATCTTCTCCCTCTCTCTGCGTCTACAGCGGATCAAATAATTGCTTCCAAATGGACGCAAGTTATTAAGCAGCGTGTATAATTAAAGTCAGCTCCTTGTGAATTTGATCATTCATTTCCTTAAGGAAAATATGATGAAGTAATTACAACCCAAGCTAAACACAAATCAAATGCTATTCTAAGTGCGATTCTGCACCATGAGTCTAGTTTATGAATGACTCTGGGGCTCTGTGGCTTCGTGCCTGTTAAAGGAACGTGGCTGTGTTTTTAATTGTTTATAACAAATGAACAAAAGGCTGCATGACTCATTTATTGTGTCAAGACCAGTGCTCGCTCTTTGTGCTCACACATGTGGTTTTGACAAAGAGGCTTGCTCTTAAAAGAGCTTCACTGGGACAGAAGAGAAGGGAAAAATCTCGTGAATAAGATTTCATATAAGAGCTTGTCAGCTTTTTTCCCTGAATTTTGTCTGAACGAAAACTAAACTTTACCTGCCTTAGCTGTGAATTTGCGAGGCAATTATTTCTTCAGTGCTGAAGCCAGGGCCCTGTCCTCACCGTCTCCTCTCTCTTGATCGCTCCTTTAACTGCAGCACAGGCTTTCCATTTCAGCTGAATTTGGTGGGCAGCTAGGAGATACGCAGACCCTACGAATGCTCTGAAAAGAGAGCTGTGGGTGGAGAGAAAGACCTGAATTAGTGCTCCAGAAGGGAAGGTCTGAGTGAAAACAAGACGCTGGAGCTGAACATTATAAATCTCCCACATCGAAACATAGCTTCTCTGAGAAGTTTGGCATGCTCCGGGGTGCTCACGACCTCAGAGTCCTCATCCACAACAGGAGAGCACAGCTCAGGAGCAGGCTGTGAGGTGTTTTGCCCATTGCCTTTTTGCAGTGAGGAGCAGGTTGGAGGGCTCGTCCTAGAGGTGTGATGAGCGAGCTGGAAGGCTCAGGGGGCTCAGGAAGGGCAGAAGAGCTTCTTGCAAAGCTTGCTGCTTTAGCAAAGCACAGGCAGGGCAGCTCTTTCATCTTCTGCCGTCGTTTTCTTACAGTGACGCTTTCTAGCTGCTTTATTTTTGAGAAGTCACCTCATTTTTGTGATCCTCTTCTAAACTGGGAGGTTTTCTGCAGCTCAGGCTCATTCATATTTCAGATCCTGGACTTAAACAATGTCCTCGGAGTTATTAATAGTTTAAGATGGATGGCAGAATTAGGACAGGGTGCTCTGGTTCAACTCCCTTGTAATTAACCAGAAATCCTGACCTGGCCTCTCTGACTGATGTTGGTGTGCTGGAGGACTCCCAAGGACACAGATCGGCTCCACCTCTGGTCTTCCCTGTGGAATAACAACAGGAAGGCTCAGGGATGGCCCTGGAAAATGAACTTGACACTCACCTTTTGGCTTTTCATGTTCTCCCAATGCCCAGACCTTCATACCTTGCAAAGCTTGGGGTTTTTGAAGCGAGAAGGTTGTGCTTTGAAACGCTCGTCATTGTTAAAGCTGTGCCTGACATTTCCCCTGGCTTAATGGGGAGTAAATATTGCCATGCAATGGTAAAATAGTTGGTGTTATTTATTGTTCCTAAAAGCCTGTGGCTGTGCCAAAGGTACCTGTGCTGAGAGCCTGCCAGCCCAACCTTCCTGGGCTGGGGGTGTCCTTGGGTACCAGCCCCCCGGTGCTTTCCAGCCGGGACACGCAGGTGCCAAGGAGGGGTGGTTAAACTCCGAGGGACCCTCAGACACCCAGAATCCAAGAAGTGTCAAGATTGCCTCCCCTCATTGCTCTGCAGTGTGTATATACGTCGTTTATTGCATTACAGATAGCATAGCAAGGCTTTATTTTTGTTTAAATGATTCCATCCTGGCTCAGACAGAAAAGAAGAAGATGGAGAAACGCCCGGGCCGTGCCTGAGAGACGCGGCTCTGCCCAGGACGGTCGCTGCAGCGTCAGCAGTCCCGTGCCTGCAGGTCCCCGGAGAGCTGGGCCGGCGGGGAGGGATTGGGGCTGGAGGCTGTTGAGGAATTCTTCCAGCAGTGAGCGTTGTGTGTGTGCGTGCGGACGTTTCATCGAATCGCTCCTTCCTGCACAGCGCGGCGGATGGGGGGAAGAGCAGGGGGCAGCACCTTCCAGTTTCTTATCAAAATAAAAATGCAGAACCAGCCATCAGACAAAGCTGTTCGGATTCTGCTCCTGCAAACGGGGGGAAAAAAAAAGACACATGGAAAGAATTCTGAGAAGTCTTGCAGCAAGGCAGTTCCCGTGAAATACTCTGAGAGAAACGATCAATTTTTGATGGTGCTGTGGTGCTGTAACTTTTTTTCGCTGGGGAAAAGCTTTTGCCCTTTTTTATCATAGTCAAAAATCTCTTCAAAAGTCATTGGCAGTGCAGTGTATACGCTTACCTTTGGGTTTCTTGGCTTTGTCTCTTTTGTAGGTAGGAAAATTTGAGATTTTTTCCTTTGCTGACGTGTGATTTGTTGAAAATTGCAGGACACGAGAACTGCAGAACTCATCAGAAATTTGTAAATGAGGCTGTTGGGCACTCAATTCTGTCACACAGCCAAATTATCAAAAAGGTCAAACAATCACACGCAGTATCGTGGAAACTGTGTTTAACCTCAAAAGGAGCAGAAAAAATATGACATTTTCCTAGTTCAAGATACAAACGCGGGTCTCGGGCAGATGGGCAGCAAAGCCGTGATTTAGCGGTGCTCCCCCCAGAGCGGTGGGGACGTGCGGGTATCGGCGCCGCGGGGTGACGGCAAACCGCAGCTGGGGCAGCTTGGAGGAAAAAACTCTTGCTGCTCTAGTGGTGGCTGAGTTGCTGGGGATCTGGGCCGGGCTGCGGGGTGGTCGGGAGCTGCAGGCAAGCCTGGAAACAGATGTGTGGGTTTTGGAGCTTCCCCTGCTCGCACCGGGAGGGAGATGGAGGCCCAGTGCTCCTCTCCCGGGGCTGGGGTGGGTGGAGGGAAGGACAGGCTGCGCAGGGGAGCATTGGATCTGCTCTAATTTTAGCTTTTATAGGAAGGAAGAGGAAGAAAGTTAGCTTCAGCCTACTTAAATTAAGCTCGGTTGGGCTTCAAAAATAGGACTGTTGCTGTACGCAGACTTGCAGAGCTCCCGTACCCCGCTCAGCTCCGTGATACTCCTCTGTGAGCTGGGGGAAGCTCCCTCCTGGGCATCCCAGCGGGTAAGGAAAGGAAGGCCCTGGGGCTGCTACCAGCTACCTAATAAAATAACCCTCTGAAGGATCCTGGTCGCCTCCATGGTGAGGAGAAAGAGGACAAAGCAAGGGGTTTGGGGAGGGTTGGCTTGGTTTGTACATCTCTGGGCACGGGTGCGATCGCCGCCTGTCCGTGCGGGTGGGGAAAGGCCGGGCTAGACACCAGGACGAGATAAAGAAGGATGGCTGTCCCTCTGCAGCCATGTGGCTGCACTTAATCTGCACAGATTAAGAATCGACGTGTTAAAATATTTTTCCCATCCCACGGAAGATTTTCTGTTTAATTTGGAAAGAAAGGGTGTAATTTTATTAGTGGCTGGAACTAGGACAAGGGGGATGAAGCAAACAGCCTGATTAGTGCCCCTGTTTATCCCCAGCCATTTTCTGTCGTTTCTGGTGGATTATTCAGGCTGTGATGATAGCCTGGCATGTTCCGGAGCACGGCACAAGCTGCCTCTCTTTAGGTGCTCATAATTCACAGTCCATTACGACGTCGACTTTGGGAATACTTGGCAGGATGTTGGAGCTTGCCAGGCATGATGAGATTGAGTTCATCTTGTTAAACTGCATTCTGCAATGTACTTATGTATTTTTCCTCAGCAATAGCATCCCCTTAGGAGAACAGCCTGGCTCTCTCCAAATACAGCTACGGATGTAAAAGGGCCGCCGATGCCCAACGCAGCCCTCGGCTCGGCGTGTGCCAGGCTGCCGCAGGTGCTGGATGCTCGAGCACGGCTGTGGGAAGACTGTCCTTCTTTTTATTCTTTCTGATTCTGTACAATGCAGTTCTTTTATTAGTCGCAGAATTGATTCACAGCACGCAAATCTTCACACGTGTCCTTAGGGATTCAGCATCTGACCAAACAGGAAGAAATCTCGTATTTTTAAACCCATTAGGGACAACAATGCAGTGACAAAGTTTGAAGTGGAAATGTGAGCGTGTTGGCTCTTTCTCAATCGAGTATTGGAAAATAAGAAGTGGGTGCAGTGGTCAGTGCTTCAGCAGCACCTCCCAGGGTGCGCCCGGGAGATGCCCCCGCGTCTTTTTCGTCATGCCCAAAGGTGTGCCAGAGCCCGGCTGTTGGACCTGGGGATCCTTCTTCCTCATCTCAGCAGGTGATGTCCTCCGGGTGGGCGATCGGTGCTTTCCTTGTTCATTTTCAGCCCCAAAGGAACTTGCCCCATCGCTTCTCTGAGGCAGACCTTCATGGAGAAGAAAGCCAGAACCAGCTCTTCGGCTTTGACCTCAGGAGTGAAGTCAGAGGCAGTGGAAAATGAAAGGACTTGCAAGACCGTGGTTGTGCAGGCAGGTTCAGCACCATCTGTGCAGCTCGGGGAGCATCTCTGCAGGCTGCCGGGTCCTGTCCCACGCAGCCACACGCCCCGGTACCCCAGGACGGATGCTGACAGCAGGCACACGGAGCTGTCTCGTTCTTCTTCCTCATCTCTGCTGCTCGTCTCTGCTTCTGCTCGCTCTACAACATGCTCCAAAGAGCGCGTCGGCTCAGTCAGATGGGTTTTTCTCTGTTTCCCTGCTGAGGTTGTCAATTCTCCACGCTGTACAAGTGTTGCTTTGTACCCGGGCCTCAGTTTGGAGCCAGGCAGATAATTCACTTGCGGAGGAACCCAGGTGTGCAGCCAGAGAGCTGAGCATGCCCAGGTCAATATCCCCCAGCATGCAGGGGCGCACATCAATGCGCGCTGCCTGGCTGGTGTAAGAACACAATGCAAATGCCGCCTCTTTGCTTGGGCTTGGACTGGTCTTACCTGAAAAAGAGGCTTATTTTGTCCTGAGCTTTTCAGCAGGAGCAAATGCAACTGGAAAATAAGCATCCAAGTGATTTCCCTTCCTGATTTTCCCCCTCGTATTCCAAGTTTGGGAAGGAAAAAAGCTGCCCGGGCTGCTCTGCTGGACGCTTCGGGTGTACCGGGTGGCCTCGCTGGTGCTGCTGGTCGTGTGCTTTGGGTGCCAGCACGTTCTGGGCTTGGAAGCAGCCGGTTAATTTAGGAGCAAGGCTGATCGAGTTGAAATGCAGTCAATTCGTGATCTAAGGGTTAAATCAATGCCAATTAATTCTGAAGCGTGGGAGGGCCTGTACCGCATCCATCATGCTTTTTGTGGCGGTAGCGTTCAGCAAGCCGAGCAAACGGAGAAAATTAAAAACAAACCAGGAAAGAGAAGGAAGATACCGAGCACTTGGGTGGTGGTGGGATGGAGCAGCAGGAGGTGCTGGAGGGTGACGTGAGGACAGCAGCGCAAGGGGCACGCTGTGCCGCCAACATCAGCCCCCAGCAGCCTCCCATCGCGGTGTAATCCTGCGCGATAGCGCTAATTGCATAACCGCGACCTCGTAACGAGCTGTCGCAGAACTCGCGTAGATTTTCAAGGCTCGCTGTTCTCTGAGCACAGAGACCTGCCAGCAGCAGAAAGAGCTGTAACGAGTCGGGTGGCAGGCTGATGGGGGAGAGCAGGAGAGACGGCGGCTGTTTCCTTGGGGGAGAGGAGGAGGATGCCGCTGGTTTACTTTATTTAATTACTTCCCAGCCCCAAGATTAAGGCAAATGCAGTTTTGGGGCAGTCAGTTCAGCCACAGTATCCACATCATCCTCGTGAAGGGATGCTCGCAGTGCAGCTGACGGGTGACAAAGTATTTAAGGAAGAGGATGCTCCGAGGGGTGCTGAGCTCTACGCAGGGTGCCAGCGCAGTCACCGAACCCCTCTTCATCCGCTGCTGGGTTGTCGGGAGGAAGCTTCTGCTTCTTGGTCTGGTGCTGCTCCGAGACAGAATTAAGGGAATCATGATAACGAGGTTTAATTACTACAGAAGAAAATGGTGTGAATATAATTAATACCAGTCAAGAAGGATTCGGGGAAAGTGGGTCTTGTCAGGCTTTATAATGCCAGTTTTAGAGAAAGCAGGTATCTGGGTAAATGTGATGCATATGTAAGGGGCTTGACCTAGAACAACATGACCCTAAAAAACGTGATAGCGACAAATAGATGAAAAACTTGCTTCACTCCTCAAAAAGCACTTGGCAAGGAAAGCTCTAAGACGAGAGGCTGTTGCGAAGGTGTGGTGCCATTCAGCATTTTCATTTGGTGTGGAGCAAATGTGGGTTTAAATCTTACCAAATTCACAGGTGATGAGCACGTTAGCAGGGTAGTAAATAGTATGGAGGGTGGGAGAGTTGGACGGAGCTGCCCGGACTGTTTCCTAAGATGTCTCCATTAAATTGTGGTGGTTTTTCCTACATGTTAATGTTCTACCAGGCCATACCAGCGGGACAGGCAGGGACTGCACAGCATCAGTTGGGCGTGGTGCTCTGCCAAGAGCTTACTGGGGTCTTGGGAGGTGCAAGGAGAAGCAGTGAAGATGAGAGCACAAGCTGAATTCTGCCTTTGTGCTTTATTTGTCTTATTTTTTTTTTGCAATAAAATGCAGTCTCCAATTCCGACGCGCTTGGTCTCAACAGGGTGTTTAAAACCTGAGAAGGTCATTAAAATGATTCAAGGGCAAGAGATAAAAAATGCCAGAGCATGGGAAACACAAAGAGCTCAGTGTGCTTAACTTGTCAGAAGAGATTGAGAGGTGACAGCTACGCTGCAGAAGAGCCTTTCAGCGAGAGCACACAGCGGCCCTCGTGGTGCAGGAGGACATTAAAAACCTGATGGCGAAAAGCCGAAGCCAGGCAAACTTCAGTCACTTCTTTAAATGTTAAGCAGTGAAATAAACTGCACAGGCAAATGGCAGATTCCCCATCTCTCTATCTTCCAGTCCAGAGCAGGTACGTTTTTAGAAGATATTCTTTAGCTAAACATAAGTTGTTTGGCTGAGCAGAGCGTGTGCTAGCAAGGTCCGAGCTGCCTTCAACGCAGAAAGCTCGTCGGAGTGTCTGCTGGCCCTCGGCATCCACGAGGTGCTGGGTGCCCTCAGCTTGGGAATTGGGGCAAAACGTTTCTTCCCAAGGTCATTCTGGGCCTGACTCTGCTCTTCGGCGGCGTGTTGTGCTGCGGGCTCCATCAGCTGCTTAACCTTTGTGGTTTACTGCTTGATTGGAGGAGGCGCAGGGAGTAAATCCGGAGATGCTGCAGGAAACGTCAATACCGCTCTGACTTGTTCCAGGTAGCGCTAACAATTGAGACAAATGGCTTTGCCAGGCAACGCTCACACGGGGCCGATCATTTACGTTCTTGGTCTGCAAAGGAGTCGAAGGCTTCGGGTTCTAAGGGAGGAAGGAGGTCCAGCCCCTGCACGATGCTCCGCGTTGCCCAGGGGCTGCTAAGAGCAGACAGTTGCTTGCAAAATGTTTTCAGTCTGCAGGCAAGCAATGCTGCTTTGTGCTGACTCTTTCCAGGTATGTCACTTCTGATCCTGGTCTCCTCTCCCAGCTGAGGGAGTTAAAGGAACATAAACTTTTGTTATGTGCTGACCGCAGGTGGGGTTTCAGGCAGGGTTTAAGCAGCTCAGGAACCTGCATCCCATCTCTGATGGCATCTGTGGTGCTCCCACGGGTCTCGGGCAGCAGTGGTGCTGGAGCTTGCCTTTCTGGCAAGTCACATTCCTCCCCTTCTGCTCAAGGGAAGCTTCTGGCAAAAAGGTGAAGGGGAACAAGGCTGGAGAAACCTTTCTGTGGAGTAACTGGGGATGGTTTGTTGGCTGCAGCCATTGATGTGTGCTCCTGGAAAGGAGGGAGGGACGCAGGACTTGTCACTGTGGTCACAGCTCATCCTTTGCCTCTGACCTGCTCCTGGCTGGCTTCCCAGAGTTTCCCCATTATCATACTCCCTTTTTCCCCTTTCCCTTTTAAGTAAGAACATCTACATGTCATAGCGGTGAATGTGATCAGGAATACTGGAAAACCACCCATTTGCAGAGGGCCTGGAAGAGCGAGTGAGAGGCGTTTGGAATCGCCCGTCTCCCGACGCAGGAGGCAGTGTGCCTGCCCTCCCTCCTGATCCCACTTCCCAAGGCATGTCTCCAGGCATGGCTAATTAGATTGGAGAAATAATCTAGAGGAGTTTGTTGTTATTTTTTAAGCAGATATTGTATAGCTGGGCTACTGGACGTTTTCCCTTTGTTCTATATGTATTTGTCAATTTGCTGCTTTGGCTCTGCTTGCCCACCCGGGCTTTAGTAATAACTAACCTACAAGGCGCAGCAGAATGAGTGTGCTGAGAGTGCACACGTGGCGGAGGGCTGGGGATGATGGGCAAGGTGCCTGAAAGGTGCCTGGGGAGCTCAGTGAGAGGCAGAAGTGAAACGGGCCATCAGGTCTGTCCGCAGGGCTGGGGGTGCTCTCTGCAAGGAACCTAGAAACCTCGTCAGAGGCTCCACCAAACTGTACAAGGCTTGGAGAAGGTGCATGAAAGGCAACTGTTCTGCAGGGGTTGGGGAAATAGGTAAGGCCTATGAGGCTTTGCTTTTACTGATGCCTTTACAAATATTCTTGCCCGAAGGTTTGGATTTTGAAAGCACTTAAAAAAATATCTGGTTTACGTTTGTGGGTCTTCCTGATTTATACGATGTGCTTCATGCGTTGCTCCAGGCACCCAAACGATACCAACTGTAGTTAATGTTAACTCCCAACACGTGTACCCCAGTTCTTAGCCCCCAGGGACGCACGTGCACATACTGTGCCGTATGTGGGGACAGCTGCTGGAGCAGAGCCCGGGGGCCGACATGGTTACCCGGTCGGAAACCTCAGGATACTGGAGGAAAAGGGACTTCTGGCTGAGTTTATTGGTAGAAATTCTGTCTTTGCATTTCATTGCAATTAAAATTTGAGAAGTGGAATTGGAAGGATTCTGGTGTCGTGGTGATTCGAAACGTGCCTGTTACGCCAAGCCCCAAAGAAAAGTATTTTTAAGTCAAGCAGCTCGCTACACAAAGAAGCGTTCTGCATCCTTCAGAGGTTTGCGTGGTTATCCGCATATTTCTGTCAAGTAGGAGGGAAAGACTCCATTTCTTTAATATTTGGAGAGCTGGGTCATTTCTTCTGCTGGGCAGAACTCGGAGACCGGCGGATTTCGGAGAGCCGTGTGACTTCGCAGCACTGCGCTCTCTCCTCGGTGCCATCAGGGAGGCTGCTGCCGCGTAACAAGAAGTAAATTAATAAAAATAATCAGGAGGTTTGGGGGTTTAGAGGCTTGTGGCCCGAATCTGGATTTAACAGGCACCTTTAAAAGGGTTTAGATGTTCAGCTTTGTTCAGAAGACTTGCAGATGATGTGTTTCAGGATGAGTGCTGTATGTGGGATGAAATTTGGAGCTTCCTAGCACCAGCTAAAGCAATTAATAGTAATGGTATTCATTACATGCTCATTACATAACGTGGCTTGTTCTGAGGAACAGACTGCTGGGGAAGGAGGATGGAAATAGCAACTGTTAATTTCAGAGGGCTCAGCCTCTGAAGGTTGCACCCAGGAGGGAAGAGAGCCTACTTAATTCCCTTTGCTCTGCCCCAAGGAGTGAGCAAAGGGGAATAGGCCTCTCTGCAGGGTTTTCCACTGCTGGTGCCATTCCAGGTGCCGGCATCAGGGAATATTTTGGCTGTTCCCAGCTATTTCCCTGTTGGGACGGTTCCTGCCCTCGCAGTGCTCCTGGTGCTGCCTGGCCTTATCCTCCCCTGCTGGTCCTTTGGTGCTGACCACGGCCTGTTGCCCTTTGCTGCTCCTCTCAATCAGAGGTGTTGACGTGGGATTTAAGGAAGGTTTCCAGGCTTGGTCAAGCTGTACGTCTCGGTCTGCCCGTGGTTATTGTTGTTTGCCATCAGGAACTGGGTAGCGTTATGCACAGAGCCAGCTTGCATGCCTGTGTGCACCTGCGCTCGATGCATAATTAATTGGTACAAATGCCTGAAGTAGGTAGGGTGGTGTGTATATTTGGAGGATCTGCTGGGCCCTGGCTTGCTGGATCTCTGGGTTGGCTCCAGAGACGGCTGGGAGCTGTTGCTGAAGCAGGGCTGAGTAACAAAGCGCAGCGTGAGAGCAAAGTGCTGCCTGGCTGCCAGCTTGCCGGGCCACTCTTATGAAAGACCTTCCCTGCTTCTCCTTGACTCTGCTGTTGCAAAAGGCTGGGAGAACAATAGCTGACTGCCTCTTCTCCCCTTTTGCTCCTAGATGGGGACGGGCGGAGACTCAAAGGAGCCATCCAAAGGAGCACAGAAACCGGGCTGGCTGTGGAAATGCCCAGCCGGACCGTCCGTCAAGCCAGCCACGAGTCCATCGAGGACAGCATGAACAGCTATGGATCAGAGGGAAAGTAAGTCACCAAAAACGTGTGGATAATCACTTGGGGGATGCTCTGTTCTTCTTACACCTATTAATTTTCCTCTGGTGTGATAGATGATGTGTTTGTCAGACTTGTCTCTGCTGCAGGTGTACTGCCCATTCAATTACAGCAGGTCTCTCTTCCTGCATAGCTGGCGCATGCTTCAGCTGTTTATATACTTTTTTAGTGTCCTCATTATTCTGAGCTGAAGCAGATACCCATTACTTTTAACAGCTTTGCTTTTAGAAGAATAATTCAGGGTGAATAGCTGAGGCCCATTACAGGTAATAAATTATAAGCCGGCAGTCTTTAGTGTTGCGTGATGGCTGTCTCCCTGTTTCAGAATAGCCTTTTGCTTTGGGAAAAAAAAAAATAAAAAATGTGCTAGGGTGATGAAAATGATGCAAGTAGCGAAATAATTATTCTGATATCAAAGTACATATTTAAAAACCATAGTTAGAAGGTTTTATTAACAAACTTTATTTTCTGTTTAATCTGAGTTAGCGTCCTAAACAAAAAGGTATTTTAGAACTGGTTTTTGACCCCAAGAGGGGTTATAACACCTTTTATGGCATTTAGGCCCTATAACTGAATGCAAAGCATTGGATCTGTTGTCCATAACTTCAAGGACTGACTTGTCTTCAATTCTCCTTTCTCTGTTTCCATTGTTTGAAGCCATAGATGGAGATGATCGTAATTTTATTAAGATGGCCATTCATGGGATCTCTGGAGAGGCTAAAAAAATAAAAACACAGGAAAGCATTGATTTTTTTTTTTTATATATATATATATATATATATATATATATTATCAAATTCCATGCTTCTAGGTGTGAGACCGAAATGTTTGTATACCTAAAATGAGTCCTGCTGATGTACCACTCTCGGCTTCTCGCTGCATGCTCTCCGTAGTCCCTTGTGGTATTCCAAGTACACCGTGCTGCTAAAATACCAGGGTAGTCCAGAGGCTCCCTTGAATAATTAATGCAATTCTGGTGTTAAATAAGTAACGGGCTGTAAATTAAGAGAGACTTTCTTTAGCTTTGGAAGTAGGCTAATCCTGGAAAGGCATCATAGATCTGTGCTGAAGGTTGGAAATAGTAATGAGGCACAGGCTGCGATAGCAATCTTGTCACTCTGGAGCTGTGATGTACCTTATCTCTTCCGTGAGCCCTTGTCTCCAGGGAAATATTCCTTCTACACCACCACAGTCCTGTGCCTTGGAGTTCTGCCTCTGCTACGAGATTCAGAGGATTAGTGATTAAGTTCAGTCCCTTGGCAATGCAGGGCAAGAATCTGCTTTTATGCAGAGCAGAATATTTTTCTTTTTATATTTACATAGCTTATCCTCCTGGGAAGGGAGTGTAATTCTCTGTGTCCTGTCCTTGCATATGCGGGCTGCTTTGATTGGTCTTTCCTGGAGAGGGAATATTTCTGCCAACAAAATTTTGTGCCCTTGCAAGTCCTGTTTTACCCTGAAGACAAGCTGTGTGTAGCTACCAGGGCAACAAAGAAGTCAAAATCCTGTCTTGCAGTCCAGATGTCTTTATTAGAACAAGTCTAATGGTTGGTATTCGAGCCTCGAACATGGCCAGGACGTCCTCACCGGCCCCTCTGCCAGGGATGGGACAGCTTCTGCTCCCACTTCTCTGAAGTGTGCGATAAGTGGTTCCTGGACTCTTTGTTCCTAGGTGGGATAATTGATCTCTGGAGAGCCCGCGGGAGTTGCAGTTATCTGCCTGAACCACCAGTGATAAGCAAACGGGGCTGGGAGTACAAAGAGCCAAGAGGGCTCTATTCTCTTGAAACATGGTGGCAGGAGAGTTTCTCTGCTTTCTTTTCCCATTACAAAGAAAGGAAGTATTTGGGGAATAGCTACGAGAGGCAGAAATTTATTCAGCTAGATCAGATTTCCGTTGGTTTTTCTTGTTTGCTGTAGCTGTGTTCCCAGGGAGGCAAAATGAGGATTCGTATGACTCCATTAACTGTGGCAAGTTTATTTTCTTTTTAATGCTGGGTTTCTGACTGATGTGGATAGTCCTCGGTCAGACAGCTGTTGGCAGTGTCTGTCAAAAACCTGGTTTTCAGCAGCGTGAGGTTGCCCTGGTTCTTCTTACCCATTCACCTCCTTGGTATGTGAACATGGGAAGAAAATGGGTTTAAAACATCATCTTCCAAAGGGGCTTGATTCCAAAGTTTGGCATGGTTGCATAATCCTCTTCGATTTAAGGACTAAAAGGACAACTTCCAAAGGTGCACAGAGAACATTTAAGTAAAATTTTGCTGCAGAAGGCTTTAAATACCTGCTCTCATACAAACGTACTCTTACGTACTCTTGAAAAGTGATGCTGATGGACTGCTTTCGTGTTTCCTGCAAGGAGCTGGCTTTGGCTGGCTGCAGCTGCTCAGCTCAAGTGTAAAGAACCACGATTGAAGATTTTTATGTATTGCATGATTCTGAGCAGCTCTGCTTGTAGTGTGAGTACCAGAGTGCCTGAAATCTGGATCATTTTATGGAAGGCTTATTATACAGGGATGTACTTCTCAGATCCGCTAGGCCCTCCTTCAGGAAAATATTCATTTCAGGGTCTTACCCAAAGGCTGAAGTATACGGAAGATTATCTGGTCTGACGGACGAGTCTCCCAGAATTTAAACTCATACAAAGTGTCAGTAAGTGCTGACAATGTCACACACTGCTCCATTTATTTTTTTCCCAACCTCATTACACAGCTTTTATGCTGCACAGTAGTTGTGCACCAGTATAGGAAATTAATGTAATAAAACTCGCAAGTGACTGTATAGAAGAGAAAGGTGGTATTTATTTTACACCAAACTGTTTTCAGCCATTCAGACTTGCAGGCTTCTCTCACCGGCTCTCTCACCCCCAAGTGCCAAGCCTTGTGCACCGGGGTGCTCTGCCAGGCTTGGTTGGGTGCTGCGGGGAGGAAGCACCAGGGACACCATCTGTCAAAGCCCCACTGCGTCTTCTTGGTTGTTCTGCACAACAAACCGGTTCTTGGACTGCTTTTTAAACACTTTCTAGGACTTGCTTCATATTATGGGGTGATGTTTCCCCTCAGGGTCTTACTTTCTTCAGCCTCCGTAAATCCCACGCAGAGATGTTTCCATTCGTAACTCACCCAGACCAGTCTTGGTTCTGGCTACAAGTCCCTACCGCAGTATTTTCTTCCAAGTACGTATGTGGCAGCCTGCATGAGAGGGCAGTTACCCGGGATAGCCACCCCCAGGACAACACCAAGATTACCCAACGATAACATTCAGCACACAGGAGTAACTCCCAGATAAACCCTTGGGATTCAGCAGGGCTCCAGCTCCGTCCTGGCTCTCGCACAACCTGTGTTTTGTTTTGGCTGAGTTTTGTTGCAGGTGCACAAAACCACGTGTGACATTCAGCAAGCAGCAGATTCTGGACTTAGGTGTACCTTACTCCTGCCAGCCTCTTTTCTTATTGAAAATGGAGCAGAAAGACAAAAAAAGGACCTGGAATAAAAGACTGCTGGCTGCCCCGGTCCCCAGTGTGTGCTACTTGACAGGGTTTTTGTTTTTGCTGGCTACTGCTGAGATGATGGTAACAGAGAGCTAAGGTGACGGTTAGCTTAGAAAAGCCCAGCAGGTGATGCCTAGCCAACACTTAGAGATGCGTTCTTGCAATTTCTGGGATGAGCCTGCGTGTCCAGCAAAGAGGCATCCTGTTAGCTGTACCCTGCCTCCTTTTCCTGGAGCTGCTGTGGTGGGGAGTAAAATTCCTTCCCCACCCAGAGACCTGCTGTGGTACCATCAGTGTTCAAAAATTACAAGACTTGATTCCTAAAAACACCATCCAAAAGACTCATCCTGTGTAGCTGTTCAGCGAGCGCCTCTTCTTTGGCACCCGCAGCCAAGGCACTTCTAGACTCTTTTATGACAAATCACCTCTAGGGCTCTCCTTTTATCTGAGTCTTTTAAAAGAAAAAAAAATGATAGGTGTTGTTAATACTGCTCAGACTGCAAGAAATCAAGGCCTGGGGGTCTTGATGGAAACCAGGAAGGCGTGGAGAATTGTTCCTGTATCACACCAAGGAATTAGCCAGCCTCTTCACCAGCAGCAGACCTTTCTGTGCTGGTAAGCTTGACCAGCGTGGCGTGGAGAGGACGCAGCCTTGGAAGCTGTACTTCCAGGACTGACTGCACTGAATCCCACCTGCAGGAACCTCTTGAGGAGCAGGCAAAGTTGCTCCCTGACATCAGGGAGCTTTTATTCAGTGTGCCTGAGAAGCTGTGGTCTGTAAAACCGGAGCTCGCCTGGCGAGGTGGGGAAGGGAATGGGGGAGGTCTTTGTACATAATTCCCTGCCTATTTTTTATAGCACAGCTTAGGTGGCAGAATTCATGCAGCAGAAGGAACCACACACAAAGGGAGTACAGGGTGTTACAGCACATAAGACAGTACGTCACGGTGCTAAAAATGCTGCAGGAAGCGGAGTGGCCAAGAGAGAGCGGAGCTTGTTGGGAGGCAGAGACGGGAACGCTGCCTGGCGGGGAGGGGATGTGCAGTTGGTGCTGCTAGCTTATTCCAGGTACTGCAGGGACAGGTGTTCACAAAAGCCTTTCTCTGCCAACGTGAAGGCTCCTGCAGCATTCACATCAACTTTGACAAGGCACGGCGCTGTGTGCCCAGTCCCACGACACTACGGTCAGATGTACATTGCGTTAATAATGCCTGATACGCACTGTAAATATTTTAAAGGTAGGGGCAATGATGTGAAATTAACCAGTTCTGCCTTCCTCCGTAGCTGATAGATATCGCCTTCGCTTTTGTGTGTGTTAGATGCAATTTAAAAGAGCTTAACATACAATATGGATGAGCGCGATTGTGAGACAGTGCGCTCCCGCTCTCTGAAATTGGACTTCTGATGTCTTTTTCTTTCTGCTCAGATAAAATAACTATTGAATGCATTATCATTCTCAGAGGAGACTTTTTTTCCCTTTTCTTCTGGATGAAGTACGTCTTGCTGCCCCAGTTTTTAAAGGCAGAACAACTTCCTCCTGCAGGAGGCACTGGATAGAGAGCAAATGGGTTAATTTGGCCTTGCAGCTCAAACCACTGCTGCATATTTAGTTGCATGGCTGTGTTCAGGCAACCTGCTTATTATTTACCCCTTTCTGCACTAAGAGGATGAAAAAAAAATGTTTTAGAAAATATTTACAAGGAGAAAATAATGCTCTCTGAACCCCAGAAATGCCCAAACAAACTCCACACACGGACTAGACACGGTGGATGGAGCTCCCCTTTTAGGAGCGTATCACTTCTAAAGGCTCGAGCTGATGGCAAGCAGGCAGTTGTGTGGACAGCGTGAATACCTCACAAAAAGCAGAAGACAAAATGTTGTCTTCTGAAAATAGCTGTTCTCTGGGGGCGCCGGGGGTGGCTGTGGTGAGGCTGCAGGCTTCAGGAGGACCCGCGGTGCTGAACCCACAGAGGTGCAGCGCCGCAGGAGTTGGGATGCGCAGGTGTCCTGAGAGATGGTAATGGGGCCCGGGGCCAAGGGAGAGGACACGAAGTCACCTCGGAATAGCCCTGTTCGTGCCGGAGCTCCGTGACAGAAGGGCTTCGCACCCGTCCTGCGAGGGGAGCTGGACTCCTCGCTCTGCCTTCCTGCGGCGCGGGCGCAGCAGCCGGTATGTGGCCGCCACAGGCTGAGAGCAGGCCCAAGGCCTCGTAAGAGAGAATTGCAGAGTGTTGGATCGGGGGCAAAAGGAAGGAAATAGGCCGGCTTCTAATTGACAGCTCAAAAAATGGTGTTGAGGACTGCCTGGAAAGAGATTGGGAAGGAAAAAGCAAAGCAAAGCCCGGGGACAGGTTGTCCAGGGAGAGACTTCTGGAAGAGGTGAGGCAAGTGGCTTCAGGAATGATGTGCATGAAGCTGCGCCGGGCTTGAGGCCTGGCTGTGGACTGGGTGACCTCTGCAGGTGCTTTCCTCTCCTATTTCATACGAGTTCTGCAAGGTCTTGCCAAGCTGACTGTGCAGACCTTTGCAGCAGAATAATGGTGGTACCTGGCATACAGCATCCCAGAAGCGATTTAAAAATAGATTTGGAAAAGAGGTCGGACAAACTCCACATGGACAAGGGAAGAAATTAATGACACACTTTCCCTGAACGTGTCTGTGCCGATGCACGCTGTGCATGCTAATGTGCAGCGAACAATGGGTGGGGGTGAGGAGGCTGAGCACAGCCACGTATGCGGGAGGAGAGGAATCACAGGTACTGTGTACTCCTCATACTGCTGTCTATTGAAACGAGCACTGTCCTTCTAGTCAGTCAAATCCTGATCAGTTCACGCACAAACTTAGGATAGCTAGTTAGTTCCCATCTGAATGGAGGTGAAGGAGAGCAGCCGTGCTGTGACGGAACCAGCTGCGGGGTGATCTCCACGTGAACTGTAAGTGCAGAGCAGGAAACGCGGCCGCCTTCCAAGAGCAGAGAGGCAGCAGCTGGCAAAGAGCCCTTAAGCCACTCCTCAGTTACACTAAAGAGGACAGATTTCATGTGCCCTGACCTGCAGCATGCATCACAGGAGCGCAGTCTTCGGAGACCGCCGTGCAGATTTCCTAAATAATCGGGATTATCGCTGCTGTGTTAAAAATGGGCAGGAAAAATCCACTAGGCAATTTCAGCTCCAGTCTGAACACACGATTCCTGATACTGTGCGAGCACAATTTTGTTTTACACATACACGTGTCACAGAAGAGACAAACTGCTCGTGCAGTCAGCTTTTTCGTGAGGTGGGGAATGAGAATTAAATGCGCCTTTGGCAGGGGTAGTGTGCGGGCACTGCTTGCAGCTGCCTTGGAGCTCCCAGCCCTGCCTTACAGCTGGAGCCTTGCAGGCGGTGCTGTGGGATCTTGTCTCCCTCTCGTGGGTGTCCGAATGACTGCAAGGACAGCGACTGTCCCCTGCTGTCCCGAGGTGTGTCCACGCTGCAGGTGCTGTGATGCCGGCAGCGTGGCGTGGAGGCACCCACAGTAGCCGGCTCATGGTCTTGGCTTAGCCTTTGCAAACGGCTTTTACCCACGCATCCCATTGGGTTTTGCAGCTGGTGCTGAGCCTTGGGGGTGCAGCTGGTACCTGTGCAAACAAAATCAATGTTACTGCGATTTTCTGCTGATGCTGCTCAGCACAGGCAGTGCTGGTGGGCTCGGAGACCCCAGGATCAACAGCACCCTGAGCTCTGTTTTGCTGCTGCCTCTGGTTTGCCTCCTCACCTGCGGGTGCTCAAGCACGATGTCCCATGCTTGTCCTTGACACCCCGGAGGTGTCCTTTTCTTCCCTGTGCCTTCTGGTCAGTAGCAGAATCGCATTTACTCAAAAGCAATCCCACAGCAAACCCCCTAATCCTTAACTTCATTAAAATCGTTCTCATTCAGCTGGGGCAAAGCAGTGCCCATGAATCATGGTTAGTGAAGGCAGAGGGCCGAAGAAGAGACGATTAATTTCTTTCCTGTCCAAAAGGCTGGGCTGTGCTCGCTGGGTGGAGGATTTGTGCCCTTCAGACAGCAGGCTGACAAGTGCCACCCGTTAATCTTTTTCGGCGCGCTGCTGTTGGGCTCTGTAGCAGCAGCCCCGCTCCCCAGGGCCTTGCTATGACAGTTGCTATTTGCAAGTCAGCTGCAAAATGCTCCCTCTTTATTCCTGCAGCTATTTTTAGCGCTTCTCTTTACACTGAAATAGAAAAGACATCCTTTATTGGTGATAACCAGGTTATAGTGGCATTTTCTGCCCTTAAGGTGGAGCGTTTCGGGAGGAGGAAGGGCGAGGCGTGCCGGGGCGTGCTTTAAGTGACGGGACCCTCTTCTGCGTGGTGGAACAGAAAGGTGGAAGGCCTGTCAGGGCCAGCAGCTCCTCGTGCAAGGGGGTGATGGCCCCATCCAAGGGAGGGAGAGGGGGATGCCGAGGGGCATCGCGTCCACCCCAGCAGTGAGCGGAGAAAGCGGTCGGGGCTGGGACAGGCGGGGTGGGTGCCAAAGGGCTTTCCAGGGCCACAGTAGAGGAGCTTTCTTCCTCCCTGCTTCAGCTGTACCAAAAAGCAGGTGAGTGGATGAGGAGGGTCTGTCACACAGACCCCAGACCACGCCGTACACGGCCCGCCTCACTTTGTTCTTCCAGCTCCTCGCTGAGCACTTGGTGCACGGCACTCACCAAGCGGGATTTGAGCACCCTAAATTTAGCGGGTGCAGCTCAATGGTTCTCGCTGTTTTCTCTTCACATGCATGCTGAATTTCTGCAGATGTATTTTCTTCTCCCCTCTCCTCTCCAGGGAGAAGCAATAGCTTTCGTGGCGATGGTTTATGATTTTTCCAGACAGAAATTGTTTCCATTCCAGGTTCATTGGCCATACCCAAATAGATGTCCAAGAATCACTAAAAGCCAGGCAGCCTGATGCGGAGCTGGTGTTTCTGAAGCCTAATAGAGCAGCGCTGCAAAAGCCCAGCCTCTGAGCAACATAACCAACAGTCCCACCAGCTCACGGTGCGATCTATTGAAGAATTAATTTAATCAAAGTGTGCATCGTTTCGAGGTAGTCCCAAGCCCTCCGACCTGTGTCTGTGCGGAGATAGCAGTGACGTTGGTCTTGCTGTGAATGATTCCAGTTGCTGTTGTTCACCTCCAGCCCAGCAGCTCTTGTTCTCTCTGGTGCTTTGTATTTTTTTAACCTTGCTTTTCACACACGACTGATGGAGCTGCAGCATCTGCTGCCCCGTTAAGAGGTGCTCTCATTTTGTGGCAAGGAGGGGTGTGCTGGTGTGTGGGACCCTGTGCCATCCTGCCCAAATACTGGCATCAGCAGCGAATCTCTGCACTGGAGGTAATGGGAAACGGCCCCATGGGGCGCGCTTGGTGACGTATTTGGAGTCCTCAGGGGGCAGAAAGGCCTCTCCTTGCTGTCCTGCAGCACACAGCATTGGGTTTCTGTGGGTGGGCTTCTCCCAGCTGTTCCCACCACGGTCACTGTCCAGGTTTCACCTCGCAGCCCTGCCCTCGGGACTGGGATCTCACAGATACCCCAGTCTGAGCTCGCTTTGGACTCCGGCAGCTCTAGGCTTTGCTCCTGGACTCCTCCGTTATCCTAACCCTGGGCATCTTGTTAATGAGACCAAGCATCTGCTTCGAGCACGGCGTGAGCATTTCCCTGAGTGGCTGTGAGGTGTCTCGCCCGCTTGTTATTTACGCGCTCGTTCAGGTCACGTACTCCCTGGGGTGGGAGTGAGACCGAAATTTTGCCCATTTATCTTCCACGAGTTGAAGAGAATAAAGAAAACATTTACCTTCTGGCTGATAGTGCGTTCATATCCTGCTGAATCATGTCTTTCTCTGTTAGATCTCCTGTTTCTCAGACTATTTTAGGTTCTCCAAGCACAGCTTTTCATCCTTTTTTGACCCTCTGTGGACGGCTCAACATGCTCAAGGAGCCTCGCTGGTCTCCCATGTGGCAGAGCTCCCTCGTTCCCTCCTTGTATGGGCAAATAACCAGCCTTACACAGCCTGCCTGGCTGCCCGCTCCCCTTTCCCCTGTTTTCCCTGTCCCTGCAGATTCATCAGCCCTGTGTGTGTGCACACGTCTGTCCCCAGTGCACGACAGGTCCAAGATCTCTGTTCTGTGCCTTGTGCTCGGGGTGCTGCTCCTGGGAGCTGCCCCGCTGGGGATGGGGAGATCCAGGCGATGGGACAGGGACCCTGAACCCATGGGGGAGAATGTCCCTGCAGGACGGGCGGTGGCACTGGGGATGCACCCTGTGCCTCTGAGGAGTTGGTGACACTGAGAACAGGCTTAGATATTCTCCGCAATTAGTGCCAATTATAAATCCTGCTGTTTCTGTTGTGTCTCAGAATGTCACCTGGGGCGTTCGTGCACGCAGTGGATGCAGGGTGAAGAAGCGCTGAATCGAGAGAGGCTTCGGGGAAGTCTGCCCCGCTCAGAGCCCATCCCAAGGCTGTCTGTGGGATGCCGAGGCGCCCTCCGCCCTCGTCCTTTCTGCACAAGGTGGCAAGGAGCTGGAGGGCAGGTGCTGAGCTTTGCGTGCCGCCTTCCTCGGGGGAGTAAATAAATATCCCCAGCAGGCTGAGACCGGGGCTGCGAGTAGCTAATGAGAGCTGAAATCTCAACCTGAAATTACCGCTCTTCTGGATGAATGGGGTTTAAAAAAAGGTGTGTTTTTTTTTTTTTTTAAATGTCTTTTAAGCGTAACTGGCTTGCAGGGGGGATTCAATGGATCTTTGTGAGCCCGCAGCGCCCGGCCCGCCCCGGAGGCAGGGTTTCTCCCCGACTTCATCATCGCCAGGGTAAGCCGGAGGGAACATGTGGCCCTCCTCACCCGTTCATTTCGAGGGAATTAATTCCCGAAGCAGTGAGCTGTGTCACTGCGTGGGTAATGCCCCCCTCCAGGGGCGTTTGGAGAGATGCCGGGGGCTGCACTTTGTGCAGCTTCCCTGTGCAGCACCACCCGGCGCCGCAGCGGGGGCAACCCCGGCACAAACCTCCTGGCGTGTGTTTCAGCGGCTGTGTCACGGGCTGCTTGTGGAAGCAGGTGTGAAAACCACGCACTGGGTGCGATTCTGGCGTTGAGTGGCAGGAAATGGGGCTCTGGTCAAGAAATCGATGCGTTGTGCTGTGTGTCAGAGAGAAACAGGGAATGCCATCCAGGGGGACTGATGTCAGCACCCCGAACTCCCCTCCGACTGCTACTCTCGCTGTGTTACTTCCTTCCCAAAAACGAAGGTTGGGAATGGAGAGCTACCGGGAGAGATCCCATAAACCACGCCAGGAAGCTGCTCAGATGGTAATGCTGCCTGCAAGAGGTGACAGGCTGCACGCGAGTCTGGGATGGCAGAGATTTCCCCTCGTCGACGATTCATTAGAGATGAGTATCAGCCGACTGGGGACTGCAACCATCGCTGCTTTTTCTTTTTTTCCTCCACAAGGAAAAGGATTTTAAATGGATCCCGTGTAACAAAACTGCTTTTGAAATCACTGAGCTTTGCAGGGAAAAAGGCTTCTGCAGATGCCATTCATTTCAAGGATATATTAAATCAGGCTCTTTAGTTACCGGGTTGCTTTAAAATGCAAATTAACCACTTGCCAAAATCCATTTATTTTGCAGCTTGAATTTCAGTGGAGTCCATCTGGCATCTGCTGGGCAGTTTAGTGACTTCCTGGGGAGCATGGGCCCTGCACAATTTGTTGGGCGTCAGACCTTGGCCACCACCTCGATGGGTAAGGAACACAAAGATCTTACTTGGCTTAAATTGAATCTCGAGCAGACCACTCCTACGGGCACCTAATAACGCGTCCAGCAGCTGCTGCTCTACCACTCCTCCGCTCTGTTTCTGCGTTAAATCAAGTAAGCTCGGCTGCGAGGTTTTGCTGATCGCTGCTAGTACAGCGTTAGCAGGGGAGCACCAGCTTTATGCTTTCCTCCGACAGAGCTGAAAGGCACAGACTAAGGAAAACGCAGCTAAAATCCTGAAAATGCACCCTGTGCATCTTTCTGTTCGCTAAGGCCCATCAGGCTCTATGAAGATTTTCTTACGGTATGCCATAATTGCATTTTCCAAAGCAGCCTGCAACTCTAGGTGTTCCAGTCTGGGAGGGAATGGAGGCTAGCTGCCACTGAGGAGTATGAGACTGAGTCACCAAAGCCGTGTTAAAGGGCTGAAATTAGAGATTGCTTTTGGAAATGTGGGTTTGAATCACTGCAGAGCTTCTGCGGGGTAAAGCAGGAGGAGAGCAGGCACTTAGGGCCTACAGTTTGTTACAGCTCATAGTGGGCACGACGCAAAGATTGTTAATGTTTTTTTAGCCCACAAACATATTGTTTTGAAAGTGTTCTGTCTATTCTGATGTTTTGCTTTAGGGGATGTGGAAATTGGCTTGCAAGAGCGAAACGGGCAGCTAGAAGTGGATATCATTCAGGCCCGAGGACTGACACCGAAACCCGGCTCCAAAACACTGCCAGGTACTATGCCTTGACCTCCTAAAACAGCTCACTGAGCTCCAGCCTCCTGCCGTGCTTGCAAAAAGGAAAAATTTTGATTCTGCTTGGCTTCTGTGGCAACAAGCAGTATTTTTGTTGTATGGAGAATAAGGCTGGCTGGGCAAATCTTTTCACTTCTTTTATTCCCAAAGAAGTACATGCCTTCTTTGGGAATAAAAGAGACAGAGACGTGGCACTCTGTCTTGTCTAAAGTGAGCATGACATTTTTTTCATATTTGACCATATTTGTGTTTTTTTTTTAGCTGCTTACATCAAAGCCTACCTGTTAGAGAACGGCGTGTGCATTGCGAAAAAGAAGACAAAAGTGGCCCGCAAATCTTTAGACCCTTTGTACAATCAGGTGTTACTGTTTCCTGAGAGCCCCCAGGGCAAAGTATTGCAGGTAAGAGGAGTGGGTTTCAGGTCTGTCTCTTTCTCTCCCACCTGTGCTGGAATATACTAAGTCTGCTAAAGAATCTGGATAAATAACATAGATGAAAAAGCTAAGGCTTTCATGGAACTACATGCCCTCTGCCTGAATTTAACAAAAGGAGGAACCTTTTTTCTTGCTCAAACTGTTTATTATTTGATACCCTGGCGGGTAGCATGAATGCTTACCAGGAAAAGGTTTTTGGTTTGTTTTCCAGTTAGGAGACAGGCAGTATCCATAGATGCTGAACAACCTTGCAGCACAGGTTTCTTGTGTGTTTATCTGCATTCAGAGCACTCTGCTTTGGCCATCACCCAGTCACATATCCTACCCGTTTCTACCTCTGTTCTTTTTCTGCCATACATTATCTGCCATACTCATGTTTTCAATCCTGTACATATATTTCCAGGGCAAAGAGTGAGTGCCATTGTTAATTCATACCTAAACCATTCCCATCCAACAAACCCTGGCTAAAATCCACTGGAAATACTGATGTAATTAACCTGTGAGTTTCTGTTGCTTACCTCTGCTGGCATATGAATTGCCAGCCAATCTCAGGATCCTTCTCCTTAGTGAACTTGCCTTCATTTACCTTGATCAGAAGCACTTTCCCCTGTTGCAGGCAGAGTGCACGTTTTTGACTGAAATGTGGTAGGGCCTGGCTTGGTCTGGGTTTCCTTAACTGCAGCCTTGCTGCCATGTGGGCCTTCACCCCGAGTTCTGTGGATCACAGCCACAGAAGGTGGAAGCAAGGCAGGCAGCCTGAAGTACCTGAAAATTAGCTCACGAAAGGGGCTGAAGGTGTTAAGAACTATGGATTTTATCCTCAACAAGGATGGGAAGCTGGGTGTGAAGCATAATGCTAGCCTTCATTTCAGAGATGTGAGCAGCATTTTCCAGATGGGGTTTCCAAGGAGCATCTGTGGTCAGCTCGGGGTGGCATGAGCTGGTAGAGCCCAGCTGCTCCTAGAAAGGGTCTCCTGGGTTATCCAATGCTGTCCTCTCCCATGCCACCATTTTACCTTCCACCACTTAACCATGGCAGAGAGGGTTCTCATGAGTCTTTGGCTTCATCTTATTTTATCAATACACCTTTGTAATAGGACAGTGAGAAATGCCTCTGCCCTGCTTTGCCACTTGGTCAGAAACACTGCTGCCTTCCAACAGGCTGAGGCACAGCAGAAACCCAAAAGCAGGCACTAAATGTCGGTATATGGTCCTCTGTGAGCCTCTCACGAAGTATCCTGGCCATGTCCTTGCCTTGGCAGCAGCCCTGGTGCAGAAGGGCAGCCCTGCTGCAAAGAGGGTTGGAGTTGTGCCTGCCTCTTTGCAGCTCTGCTGTTCTGTGCCCTGCTCCATTTGTGGTTTTCAGCTTGTCCTAAAGGCTGGTTGCAATGTTTCATTGCAACTTGCAATGTCTCATTGGAACTTATTCGAAGAGAATAAAATTAGGAGCCTGGCTCTCTGCCAGTCGCTGTGCCACCAACCCAGCTTTCTGCGGTGTTTTGCTCCATCCCGTGCTGACATAAACATTGACATTCGATGTCTCTCCTACCTCGTTTTACAGAAAACTCTAATGTTCTGGTTATTCGGAACCTAGGGAAAGAAGCTCTCAGGATTAGCCAGAGATCACTAGTCACCATCATAACCCATCATCCTCATCCTCTCGTCTTCAGAACACGAACTCGCTCTGGAGTCAGTCGTCACCTTTGTCTTGAGCCACGTAGGGCCACTCGGCCACATGCAGCCCTCCAGCATGCCTAAGCCCATGACCCTCACTACATCTGTGCCACCCACTGGTCTCCATCGTGTCGTAAGTGTGATTCAGCTTTTCCTGCTCGGCTGCCAGCTCTCTCATTAGACCTTCCTCTGCGTCTCTGAGCCTTTCTCGGCAGTCTGTGCTGCTCTCCCCGCATGCCGCCCCATGTGTGCCCTTTACATCACCGGTCCCACTTGCCAGTGCTCGGCTCCTGCCCTTTCTCCAGGTGAGTAACCGTGTCTTGTGGCCATCTGCCACGCACCGTGAGGCCTGAGTGCGGACGTTAAGACACAGACTTTTCCTCAAACTGTTGGCCCTTGGCCCAAGCTATTGCCCCACTTGGTTTGTGTTGGGTTATTTTTCCAGACCAGGAGCCCTTCCTTCCCTTTTCCTACATTGTGCACACACTTGCCATGTCCAGCAGTTAGAAGAAGAGTGTTTCATCCACACGTGCATTCACCCCTTTTTCACGGGGAAAAAAATGTCTGGTAACAACGCTCAGATTTGTAAAGCTGTGCTTAAAACCATCAGCTGGGAAAACCATCAGCCAGAGCTTCGCGTCACCAACAGCGTAGCGTATGGCTGTGTATTCCTGTTGCAGTGTAAAGCTCTCTGCTCTTCCCAGACTCCAGTAAAGCCCAAGGAGGTTGGATAGACAGAATGCACAGAGGGATTATCAGATTGCTGCTCCCCAAGCAGGTGTACAAGTCTGAGGATTAATTGTGCTTCCCCCCTCTTGTTTCTCAGGTGATAGTCTGGGGGAACTACGGACGCATGGAGCGCAAGCACTTCATGGGAGTCGCCAGGGTCCTCCTGGAAGAACTGGATTTGTCAACTTTAGCAATTGGCTGGTACAAGCTCTTCCCAACCTCCTCGATGGTAGATCCCACCACGGGCCCGCTCCTGCGTCAGTCCTCACAGCTTTCCCTGGAGAGCACAGTGGGACCCTGCTGTGACAGGTCTTAGTGAGTAAGGAAGGGGGAACTGCTTTTGTTTTTTAAACATGCTGTCAAGGTTTTGTTTGCTGGAACTCTGACCTCAAGCGCAATGCATGTTCAATCAGTTCTCGTGGAGCTGGAAGAGGAGGATAAACCAGTGACCTTAGACAGAAGACGAGGGGGAGGGCGCTGTACCCTCTCCGTCCGAGGAGGAGGTGCCATGGGGCATGAGTCCTAGTTGTCAATTAGACATACACCTCTTGTTTCACTTCTCTCGCTGTCATTCTTGGACCCTTGTTTCAGATCAGTATTAACCCTGGAAAGTTGCAGCATTTGAAAGAGTATGGGGGGAGTAAGGAAGGTATTTTGCTTAACTGTGCATCTTACAAACTTCTTAGATTGTTTCTCATAGTACCTGAAAAAATTAGAGGCCAATTTCTAACCTAAAAAGAGCAGGAGTAGAAAGTTTGAGAGGAAGCATTCATTTTTTTCTGAGATCTTTCTTCTTCAAAGAAAGAAAAAGAAAGAAACCTGCAACCCTTAAGTACCAATTCCACATCAGTGAACCACGTTAACTGTAATGCTGTCGTTGCTGTGTTTTCAAACTGTGCCAAATTACCAGCAAGTGTCTTTGCCGCGTTACTTGTCTACCACTGCTGATGAAGCATACTTGGTGGGAGAATAAGCGCCTACTTAGACCAGACAGTTTGAACTGAGTTCGAGTTTAGCAGTCTAATTAACTGCAATTTTGCTCAGTAAAAAAGCACTAGAAGTGGGAGCCGAATGTCAGACTTGCTGCTTGAGATAGGTTTTATACTGACTCCCTTGTTGCTGTGCATCCTTCAGCCACAATGTCTTCTCTCTCCTGCTTTTCTTTCATCTCCTTTGTGCCGGTACATACCTGCTGGAGATGCTGCCCTTCCTGTTGTGCTATTGACTGACCTGAAACAGGACTGTTTTGTTCTGCCACGGGAGAGGAGAATGAGATTTCTGGGGGTGCGGAAGAAAGAAACCTCAGGTTGGCATCTGACAAGAAGGTGCTGGAGGGCACACGATTTTCCTTGAGGAAAGAAAGTCGCTGTAGGCAGTCTCTGTAATACACAGGCACTGCCAAGTGTCCTGAGAGAGGAGATGCTGTCCCCAGAGTGTGGAGCGGTAGTGGGTGAGGAGTCTGGAGACCCGGTGGTCACAGCATGTATATTCTGTTAATTTAAGTGCAACGCTAGCTGTAAAAGAGTCTCGTAGGTAAACCCAGTAAAGCACATTCTCTGAGCTGCTGAGTTACAGCAGCTGTCGTCAGCAGTCCCATGCTGGAGTGAGGCATGCTAGATCCTTCAGACAAGTAAAAACTTGTATTTGAAAACACTGAATAGCCAAAATAATGGAGAGTCTCCAACGATTTCCTGTTGAAAGGCCCTTTCTGGCTAGATTTTCTCATAGTCTTAATGAGGCTGCGGTCTCAAAATGAGCTTTGGGAGATGTTTGACTTTGTGATTTGATAGTGAAGGTCCCATGTCGTGTTCAGGAGGGAGCAGACTCTTGGCCTGTCGCTGAGGAATACTGAACATTTATTTCTGCATGCGGACCTTGGCTTGGTTAGAATAGAAGCATGAGTGTAGAGTGGGTGGTGAAAGCAGTTGCTTTTAGTCCAAGCTTGTCTATGGCATTTTAAATTATTTTGAGGTAAATTACAGGATAGATGCAAAATTAATAGGCCTTACCTTCATGTCTGTAAAAATGATATAATTATAAAGGAGAGGGAAGGAGGAGAAGGGACATAGAATTAATAGGTTTTTGAGTCTTAAATGGCAAAAGCCTCAGCATTTCAGATAAATCTCTTAATTTCCTTGATCAAATATGTCTCTGGCCTCTCACTAATTATTTTTTCTAATCGTATTAGACAATTTCTATATATTAGATGAAGAAAGTTTGTTGCATGCTGATCAAACTATGTTGTGGCTCTCTTATTTCAAAAAGAAAAAGCACATTTACTGTAATTTAAGTCAGCATCCTTTCCTCTTGGTATGTAGTGAGTACTAGGCAATATTGTACAATATGTGTATGAACTAGAATAGATTAGGTAGATTTAGTGGTTTGTAGCACTGGATCTTTTAATAACTATGTCTTTAAAGGACCGTGGGGAGCTCCGGGTACATTCCAAACCTGGTAACTGAGTAACAGGGCTTCTGTCTTAAGGAGTGCCGCAAACTTCATACTGGCAATCGTTTGGACATTATTTACCTGTAACAGCTAGTTATCCACGTTTTTCCTGGGTCCAGTGAGATGAATGCAACATTTTTGCAGTCTTTTATGGGGAGTAGGAGACTACATATGCCAAAAAAACCGACTTTATTTAATGACTGTTGAAAAGCTCAGTTCCTCCATGCCTGGCAAATGTAACGTGTCTCTGTATGTCATCCCTCTAAAGGCTCTGCAAGCTCAAAGACGGTTGGTTTTGTTAAAATAGGACTACTTCACATCAAGGACTATCTTCCGTATGTTTTTAATCATGCTGAAAGTTCACTGTCAGGGTAAAACGACGTTACGCTTCCACTGGTGTTATTTTGATTAACATCTCAGGTTCTGAGTTCGGAGGCAGTTTTAGCAGTCTGCTCTGGACTGCTTTCTTCTGCATTTTTTCCGTGGTTGATCGTAGTCCAGCGATTCTCGCTTTTGTTTCAAGTCACTTCCAAGTCCTGTTTCTCCACTGTAAGTGAACGTTACAGACCCTGGCTACCATGCACAGCACAGTCATGCAAACTGGCAAGTCCAGAGATAAACCAAACAGACTCAACAAAACCAACAGCCCTTCGTAAGCCAGCAGACTCACAGGAGCCCTTTTCAGAGTGCCCCTGGGACGCAGAGTTTGGGGTCAGTGAAGTTGCACAGTACTGCCCGGCCTAAATTCGTGCTTCATGATTCCTGAGCTGACCAAGGCAGATTGTGTTGTGTTTTTTTTTTTTTTAAAAAAAAAAAAACGGTCTTCTAGTTATCCATCAGTTTTAAGACCCCCAGTGTAGCATCCAAGGCAAGTTTCAGGCTTGGGATAACTTACTGTCATAAAACTGAAGCTTTTTTCCCCCCTTCAAATTTGACTTGCCAGTTTCTGTCTAAGGTGGTGTAATGTGATAGTTGTGATTATCAGCGCGCTTGTGTAAAAAGTAGCAGCTTGCTAGGATGGTGAAAACTAAACTCTGGTCCCCTTTAGAAGTCCTGACTGAGTTTTTCTCCTGTGTCTGAGTCTAGCTGTTAATTATAATCAGGGAGGGGGGGAAAGAGGGAGAGCAGGAGGCTTAAAAAAAAACCAACCAACCAAAAAAAATTAAACATGAGAATATTTTTCGTCTGTGAATGGTGATGAGGGATGAGGCTGAGGAGAGATGAATATCTGCCCAGCTCCAGGCTGGTTCCCTGATCCTTGTGCATGAAATACTGCATTTTACTAGTAACAGGAAGGTTGCTTGCAGAAAAAAAATGAGAACTGATCCCTAAATGTTTCCTGCATTCCTGTTACTATGGAAAATGAGGAAATCCTGACGCTGAGAGCATTTCAGAGAGCAGTGATCTCTCCCCGGTGTCCCCCCCTGCACCTTGTGGTCTGAGCAGAAAGCAGCCGTGACCGCAGGTAGCCCAGGTTTGTTCAGGTACACATGCGATATTCTCCTGGCGTCGCTTTCCCTTTGCCCCAACGCAGCTGGTATGCCACAGAAAAACACGAGGTCCTCGTTCTGCAGAGAAATCCATGGGTCCTCATCCTGCGGCCAGACCCACGCGGGCAGGCTGCTGTGCCTCCTTTGCACCGCGTGCAGGCGTCCGCCTCCGCACCGCCACGGCAGGGTAGGGGCCGGGGGACGTCGCTGTTCTGCCGTGCACATGGCCATGGATTGTTTAAACAAATATTGCAGACTTCTTTGCTTTGAACAATGATATATATTTAATGTTTCTAGCTACTGGATCCTTTATCAATGTACTGTTCTAAATTGCAGGTCTTCTGGAGTCAGAATATCACAAGTTCCTGTAGAGGAGCTGTTTTTAAGGTGTTGAGGCAGTTAACAGAATCTCAACCTAAGCATGTTTAGCAATGTTTAGACAGCAAGACAACTTTTTTAAGAAACTCATTTTAAGTTAGTTTATTACATGCTGTTAGTAATATTTTAAAGCAGGAAAAATATTTTTCTTTAAAGACCAAATGATGTATGTTTTTTAACGGATAGCATAATTTAGTGTTTTCAAAACTGTTTAATGTTCTCGGAATGGAGTTTACTCATTCTTTTCATTTCTGTGTTCCTTGTTATATTTTATCAACTTTTTTTTTCCAAAAGAAAAGAGGCATATGTAAATAAACACCAGAAAAGAGTCCTATAGGAAATTCTGTTCAAACTGACCATAAAATTATTAGTAAATATTTGTCACTGTTCATTAAATCTCAGCTACTATTCAAGCCTTTGTTGAAAAAAAAAATTGATGTTGTATTTTCAAGATGAAAACAACTTAGCTAGTTTTGTCATAATCCTGTACTCTGTATAAAAATCTTTTTATAAAGAAAGTCTAATAGGCTAACAAGCAATAATCTATTCCATTTGGTGTGCACAGATTGTGACTTGCAGGCTGTAGTACATATTGTTGATACAGTTTATAATTGTCTTCAATCTTAATTCCATCACTTTTGAGAAAGATCCATATGAACTTTGATTGTAAAAAGGAAGATTGGGCTGTTGCCTTGTAAGAAATAGCCATCGTGTAGACTTCGCTGTGAGTATGTGTGCCCATCGACATGAAATCTCTCCTAGGTGAAGAACGAAGCAGCTGTAGGTGACTTCATACTACAGAGTTAAAAAACCCTTTCGATATGAACTCGATGACTGTTTCAAGCACCCTGTTTTTCTTAGGCTATTTAGTATTTGTAACTCAATGAGAATGGTTCCCACTGCCACTGTAGCCCTGATTAAGCAAAAAAAGCCTTTGCACTCTGGGGCCACACAGCTCTGCCCGGTAGCTGCCTGTTTTCCTCGGGATGGCAGGGGCAAGCTAACGGGAGTTTTTTTCAGAGCAGCAGATTGGGCTGCTCTTCTTTAAAGGCTTCGTGGGTTGTTTCGTCCATTTCATAGATGGTATTTGTCCGTTCCGTTAGAAAATTCCACCCAAGGCAGAGAAAGAAAGGTTGCACCTTCGCAGCGGCTCAGGGGACGGCCGTGTGAGACGGGAGCAGGCTGCTCTGTGCCAGTCTTCAGATAACGCTGGGCTCGTCTACAGATTTTTCCAAAGTGGCAGGATCAGGATATTGGATTTTGAGGCAGCTCTATCACTGATGAAGTGCATAAAACAAAAGAGCTTCAAACCAGCATCCCAGCCCATTGCCTGTGGGTTCCTCGCAGCGTTTCCAGTAGGAAAGATCCCGGTCTTGTGCTCAAGGCAGCCAGCCCTGCGGACAGCGGTCACTGCCCCAGTGATGGTGGAAGCCCAGGGGAGTGATGGAATAATCCCCAGTCTCTCATGAAGTGCTTGGAGAACAAAAAGAGCCGTGTAAATGCAAAGTGCCAGCAGTAGCCCAGGAAAACAAGCAGACCTTAAAGCACCTTTAGTAATGCAAAGGGACACACGGAGACCTGGGGCAAGCACCTAAAGCCAAACTGCAGCTCCCCAGTTTGAGCCAAACATTTAGAAAAGTGGTCGATCTTTGAAATCCTTTCCACGTGTACCTCAGTGCATGCCCAAAGCATGTTCTAGGGGCGTCCCCACGTGTGTGCAGCCAAGACTGCCCCTGCCTGCGGGGTGCCTGTGACCCCTGTGTGGCAGAGCCCCCGAGCTGCGCTCAGCACCGCTGCGCCCCACCTGGCTCTGGGGGCTTCCCGGCTGCCAAAGGCATCCCAGCATGATTCAGGGAGTCTGGTACTTCCCCTGGGAATTTGTCAGCGGTTCAGTATTCTCTAAATGAGGCTAACAAGTCTTAACCTCCTGCTCCCAGACTCCTCTCGGTGTCCAGGCGGCCCCGAGTCCATGCCAAGCCCCCACTGCTCACCACGCGGCAGCATCAGGCTCCGCCAGGCGCCTCCAGCACCCCGCTGCCCTCCCTGCCCTTCGGTAGCTGCTCCCATCCTCGGTGGGGCAGAGGGACAGGGGACAGATCCTTGTGTAGCATTTGGTCCTTTGCACTTTAGCAGCTGAAACTGAGACGGAGCCAGCACCAGCCCTTTACAGAGCACCAGCAAATAGAGGCTGAGACCGAATGCTTTTCCCTTCATGACTTTCCAGAGGCAAGCAACCAAAGCGTTGTTAAACCCCACACTGCTGGGCCAGTAAAGGCAGCCTGTGCATTTATGCAGCACGCTGGGCACCTCGCTTGGGCTTGAGACCCCTGGCTAGGGAAGAAGAGGGCTTTGCCTTGTGGGAAGGACACAGCCCAGGGACAGCAGCGAGCTCTACTTGCAGAGCAGGGACATGGGCAGAAGAGGGAGGAATCGAGGCACACCTGCTGCAGAAGCCCACGTGCTTTTCCAGTGGCTTGTTTTTAAGTTACCTGGGCACCACAAGCTCGGGTAGCTGCCCCCTGAGCGCTCCAGGGCCCCCTAAACACAGCCTGGGTCTTTTAAATCTTGCAGCAGGTTTTTTTTTCTGGGGCAGTGGTTCCTCACCCAGCGCTGCTCTCTGGTCTCTGCTTTGTGATTCCATCCCCTGGACCTCGAGCTGCTTTGGGGTTTATTTGGAGCCAGAAGAGCGAATCCCTCAGCCTCACCGCGCTGGGCTTGCCCCCTCCTGCAGGCTGCTCCCTGCTTCGGGTGGGAAGGACGTGCTGGGGGCGCAGCACCTCCCCCTGAGACCCCTGACACAGCACTGCCATGGCCTGCCACCCGCCTGGGATCCGTGTCCCGGCTCTATTTTGTGGCATTTCAGACCAGGGGGGTCCTTCCGTGCCGTGCTTGGTTGGAGCTGGGGGTCAACCACGTGCCATGACATGCAGGTGCCCAGGAGAAGGCAGGGACAGGCAGGAGCCTCCCTCTGATTTGTGCTGCCCCCGCTGCCCCCCGTGGCTCCCCCCACCCCTCTCAGCCCGAGGCCTTACTCCAGCCCGCGGGGATGAGGCTGCCCGCAGCCGAGCCGTCCGTCCCGCGGGGAGCCCGGGGTGCTGCTGCAGAGCTGGCCTCTGCTCGGGGCCGGGGCTGCTTCCACGGGGCCCAAGCTTTGTGCTTCGTTAACTGCTCCACAAACCCATCGCTTACGGGGCGCTGAGCGGTTGCTGCCTCTTCCTTTCGCCTTTCTGTAGGACCAGGGGCAGCTGATCCGCTCTCTGGGGGCTCTGTGACCCACTCCAAAACCTTTTGGAGGTTTTTTTAATGCTGTCTGCTGAGATCCGATCTTAGGGGCTGGAGGAACCCAGGCGATGGAGCCAGGCAGCCTGCTTGCCCCACGTCTCCCGTGCCCGGTGGCTTGCGAGGTGCGTGGGCTGCCTTGGGTGGAAGCGTTGGGCGCAGTCCCCGAGCGGCGTGCCGCGCCTGTGGCCGGAGAGGGTTCTGCTGTACTTTTTTCCTGTCTGTAGGTTTTATCCAGACAATATGTAACGATCGAGTGATTTACAATTCAGTGTTAAGCTAATGAAAACGTTGATAATGGTGACAATAAAAACCTTTTTTTTTTTCCTGCGGTGTGTTGGAGGTGTTTCATGGGGTGTCTCTGCACTCTGCTGCCACCAGGATTGTCTTTAACCCCAAACGTCAGCTTTGTGAGCGATGTGGGCTCTGGGGAGCCTGGGGACCCCTGGGGAAGTGCAGGTGCCACCTGGCAATGGGGGGGCCTGAGCTGTGAGCCTGTGGGAGGGGGGGGCCTGGGGGCACTGCTTGGACACACAGGGCCCCCCAGGGGACCGACACAAACCCTTTTCCCATGGGAACTGTGAAGGACTGCAGAGTCCCAGTTTCCTGAGAATTTCCTAAAGGTTTTCTCATGCCTTCACATCCCTCTGCGGGTCAGCAGGGGCAGGACTTAGGGGCAGGGCAGCTCCCAGCCACCCGCCTGCTGCAGCCACAGGGCCCTGCCTGCCCTGAGGACAAGGAGGAGGAGGAGGAGGAAGAGGAGGGGGGGGGGAGGAGGAGGAGAAGGAGGAATCCTCCAGCCTGGTGCAGGGGGATTTGAGTGGCATCTCCCACCCTCAGACCATCTCCAGCTTCCAAAAGCAGGATGGGCTCAGGCAGTCACTAAGCAACGGGTGACCTTCCCAGCACAGCCTGGCAGCTCAGGCTGCGTGAAGGCAGCGATGAAAGCGAGCAGGAGCCCTGCTTTCTGCGCTCGCAGCTCATCACCAGCTCCATGCACGGCACGAGACGAGCTCGGTGGTGCAACCATCATCCCGTGATCCCCAGCGCCCCGACGGCCTTTCCCTTTGCATCGTTCTGCAGTGGGTTCTGCAGCTCACGGGCACAGAGCTGCTGAGCACACAGGTCTGCCCTAATCCCCAGGGAGAGGGAGAGCCTGGCTCAGCCTCTGCGTTGTGTTTCTCTCCCACCTCCAGCTCCAGCAGGGCTGGCTGTCACCGGGCGTTTCGCTGCCCTGCTCTCCTGCCAGCTGCTCGGGCAGGCGGCGCTCCTGCCCGTCCTGGTGTTGCCTGCTTGGGTCTCCTGATGCAGAGCTCCAACACGAGCCGTTCAGAGCCAGGAACAAGAACGTCGCAAATGTCACCAGCCTGCGCACCTCTGGGGCGATCGCAGGGGAGCCTGAGCACTAGGAAAGGTTGGGAACGCGAAGGTCACCAGCCGGGGGGGGTGGAGGAGCCTGGGGTGTCCCTGTGCAGGGGCAGAGCCACCACCCCACGATAGGCAAGGAGCCCCAGCCTGGGACAGCCACACAGCCCCCATCTCCCTTAGGATCCCAAATACCCCCGCACACATCCACAGGAATTTCCAAGCACATAAACATGGTGGGATGAGGGAACCAGGCTCTGGGCTCAGGCACACCTGGTCCCACTCATGACAAATATTTGACCACCACCAGCTGGATTCACCTTTTATTAAACTTCCCGGAACAAAAGGAGGAGAGAGCAAAGCCTGCCCCGGAGCCTTCCCAGCGCTGGTGCCCTGCACACCTTCCCCACAAGCAGCAAAACAGAGGAAAACCACATCGGAGGAGGGTTCAGGTGAAACTAAACGTGAAAATGTCTCTTTATTGGGGGGAGGAATTGAAATGGAGCTGCTCCCACTGCAGAGCCCAGTCCTGCTCCTGCAGATGAGGCAGGGTGGGCATGGAAGCACCAGCTGGAAGCAGCCTCCCCACTGGGGGGTTTTGCTAATGATCTCATTAGGGCCAAACCCTTTGCAGGTGGCTGCCTGTGACTGGGGAGGTGCTCCCTGGGGCCGAGCCCTTCGCACAGCCTGCAGCCTCTGCTGCACAAGCAGGACGCTGCTCCCCCCAGCCGGAGGGAGGGCTGCAGCCCACCCCTGCTCCCACCCCAGCCACCAGCCCGCTGCGTGGCACCGCCTCGCCTGCACATGGGGCTGGGGGCAGCTTGCAGGAGACCCCTGGCCCTGCAGGGCTCACCCCCGTGGGCTTCATCCACACGCTCACAGCGAGCCTAACGCAGCCTGTGATGCTGGGCTGGGTGGGTGAGGAGGAGAAGGAAGAAGAAGACAGCAATAACTTAATCCTGGGAGCAGCGGGGAGGGAAAGCAAACCTACAGCCTGCTGGTTTAACGTCTCAGGGCCTCTTGCCAGACCCAAACGCTCAAGCCTACTTGGGAGGGAAGAGCAAAGAAAACAGGGTGTGCAATTCCCCACCCCATCCCCTGCCGGAGGAAGGATCAGGATCGTTTATCTCCCAGGCCTCAGGCTGCCAGCTGCGAGGGGAGAGGAGAGGTGAGGGCGCCAGGAGGGACCCGAGGCCTCAGTTAATCGTCTGCCACAGCAGGGCCCGAGCACACTCCTAGATGGATTTCCGCCGCGGGCGCTGCCGGCACCGGGGGCTGCCCGACGACAACGTGCTCGCCGGGGAGGAGCCGGTCTGGCCCCGCGTGCTCAGGGACACCTCGTCGATTTTGTAGGAGATGGAGTTGTAGTAGACGGGGTTGGTGTGGCAGCTCAGGGTCTCGGGGTGGGAGGGCGCGGGGCTGCCGCACAGCGGGGCTCGGTAGCACAGGCAGGTGCAGAAGGAGGGCACCTTGGCCGAGGAGTTGGCCGAGCGCCGCCGCCGCCTCTCCGCGTCCTCCTGGACCAGCGGGATCAGGTTCAGCTGGCTCGTCCGCTCCTCTGCCGGGAGAAAAATGGCCTTGCTGCTCCGGCCGGCCTCGCTGGGCGGCGGGTGGAGGTTGTTGCGGGCCCTGCGCAGCGAGGCCCTCTCCTCGGCGTCCCGCCGCTCGTCCTCCGAGTTCATGGTGAGGAAGCGCAGCACCACCAGGTTGAGGAAGGCGCCGATGACCGTCAGGCCCACCAGGATGTACATGAAGCTGAAAGCCACGTACGGGGGCTTCTTTTGCAGCGCCTCGTTCTTCTGCAGGGCCACGAAGTCTCCGAAGCCGATGGTGGTCAAGGTTATGAAGCAGTAATAGTAGGCGTGGAAGAAGGTCCAGCCCTCGAAGTAAGAGAAGGCTGCCGCCCCGATGCACAGCGTGCCCATGCAGGACAGAAAGCCGACCAGGACCATGTTTTCCATGGAGACGTTGGTTGTCCTCATGCCCAGGCACTTCTTCACCTTCTTGAGCAGAAGCCGCACGAGGGTGTTCATGCGCTCGCCCAGGCTCTGGAACATGACGAGGGTCAGGGGGATGCCCAGGATCGCGTAGAACATGCAGAAAACTTTGCCGGCGTCCGTGCCCGGGGCAGCGTGCCCATAGCCTGCGGAGGGAAGGGGACAGGCAGGCGTCAGGCCCTGGTGGGGGGTCTCCGGGACCACCAGCTGCCTCTGCTGAGGGAGCAGGAGGAAAAAGGGGGGGAACAGAAAAAGAATCGCAGAGAGCTCTCCAGCATCACTAGGAACGTGCAGGGCAGCACCAAAGCCTCACCCCATGGCAGCCCTGCCCCAGGGATGAGGGACGAGCCTCCCCCACCCTCCTCAAACACCCCCTGGGATTTAATTTCCCCACCATGCTGCAAGTTTGAGCGCTGTGACTCGAGGACACGCACCGTTACGCCGTGAGCCACCGTGAGCTATTCGCCACGATCCCCCCGACCTCCGCTGATCCCGCGCCCACCTCGCTTCATTCCACCAGCAGAACCAAACCCTGCGGCCCCGACCTAACGGGACGAGTGAGCAACGTGCCGCGAGGAGCCCGGCAGCGCCGCGCTGCGTGGGGGGATCGGAGGAGGCGTCCAAAGCTTGCTGCTGGGTTTCCATGAGAAACCACCAGGGCTGGAGACGCCTCTCTGAAGGTGCCTGCAGAGCAGCACCAGCGAGCAGCTTGCGAAGAGGGATCCTTCCCGTGCTGCTGCCTGGCCTTTGGCAAACAGCTATCTGTGGTTTTTCTTTTTTTTTTTTTTTTTTTTTTCCAGGTACCCGAGGGACTTTTGCTGGAAGAAATGGGGAGAAAATGTGCTCTTTCTACTGTTGTTCAAGGCTGTGACTTGGCTTCACCCCTGTCTCTGCTGCCAGCGGATTTCCAGGACTTTTAGGGAAAGTGTTAGCACGCAGTGATGGGAAGAGCAGAGGATGACAAACGCATCGTCCCAGGCTCTCGGTGCACCTCCCACTCCAGGAAACTCCCGCAGTTGGTAGGGCTGGGAGCGGAGGACAGAGAGATCCTCGGCCGCGCTCTGAGCCACAAATGCAAGGGCGGCAGGGAGCGACCGGTCTCTAATTGCTGGCTCTGTGTACAAATCCATGCAATCACAAATGATCAGCTTAATTCCTGCACGGCACATCTCTCGGAATACAGAGCAGAAATGAGACTGCAGTGGCAAAGGGAAAAAAAAAAAGTAGTCAGATCCCAACCTAATCACTGAGCGCAGTTATCAGGTCCTAGGCTACGAGGTAATACCGTGAGAGCAATGAGGAGGTAAATACAACGATCCAGGAGAGCGGTAAGTGGAAAAACAGCTGTTGTGCCCTGAGAGGCTCCTGAAAGAGCGTATGACTGATGCTTTCAAAATGACAAAAGGAATTAGAAAGAGCAAACACAGCTACGTTGATGCTAAAGCCGAGATTCAGAGCGCAGCCCGGTGGAGAGGGAGCTGACACGCCAGGATTTAAAATATGGCACCTGGGCTGAAATTATTTATTGCATGGGGCGTGTAACACGCTTCCCAATTATTTGTCACAGGCAACAGAGAAATGCAAATGAAGCTACAACCTGTCGTGGGGTGATAGCAGCCGTTCATCCTGCCCTCCGGCCGGGGCTGACACTTGCTGTGCCCTCGGCACGCTCCTGTTGGGTGCCGTGTGTGTCCCCAGCGCGTCCCCAAAGCTCTGTCCCTCCTCGGGCAGGCACACAGAGCCCCCAGGCAGGGCTCTGGGGCACCTGCCGGCTCTCCTCCCCTCATAACACCACTCCTCATTTGCCCATGCCCTGAAATGCAGCGGGTTCAGCTCCTGGATGCGTGTGGCCCCTCTGCGAGGCTGAGCCCCAGCCTGCAGACGAGGACCTGCTGTTAGCTGCTGGCTGTGCACGGGCAGGGTTTGGCCTCAGGGCTCCTGCCCCCGAGGAAGGTCTGCTGGTTGAGCTCCCAGCCTGAGGAGTGACCTGAGCAGGGGTCCCACACCTGCCTGCCCTCGGGGCATGCTTGGGGTGCATGGATAATAGAAGTGGGTTAATTAAATGCTGCTAAACACCTATGTGCCTAACCTCAGAGTGAAGGCAATCCTCGTTGAATTTAGTGTCAGTTCATCGTGAGATAGCAGGCAAACCACATCTGGGTTCTAGTTAAGCGTGTCTTTTCCTTGGGGGCTCCATGCAACTCCACCATTCCCCCCAACACAACACAACCCAACCCACCCCCATCCCTATCCCCTGTGGGTGCCCGTGCCTACGGAGCTGCTGGGGCGCCCCGGAGCAGCTCTTGCACAGCCCCACAGCCAGAGTGTGGAGGACCCAGACCCTCCTGCCCAGCTCCCCAGCCCACTTTGCTGACTGCAACCCTCCGGGGGCCCAGCGTGGCTCCCACCCTTGCACCCAGCCAACTTCTGCAGCCCCGGGACCGGGGGCACATCGCACCCCGCGGCTCCTGCCCTCGCTGTGCCCCCGGGCTGGGGCCTCCCCACCGCGGGGGGGCCGGCTGGGACCCCCCCCCCCCCGTGCCAGCCAGGCAGAGCCCCCGACCTGGGGCACCCGGAGCAGGGGCTGGCTGGAGGGGGAGGACCCGGAGGGGATGCGGGGCCGGCTGGAGAGGGGGGCACCCCGCGCTCCGGCGCTCACCGATGGTGGTGATGACCGTGATGGCGAAGTAGAAGGAGCCGGCGAACTTCCACTGCCTGCCGGCTCGGTGGGGCTCGGCCTGCAGCACCAGCCGCTCCAGCTCCCGGTAATCGTCGGCGGAGAAGCGGTACTTCCTCCGCAGCTCCCCGCGCTTCTGCTCCAGCAGCCGCTTGCGGCCGCTCTCCGCCTCCGACTCCAGCGCATCGAAGACGGCGGCGCCCACCAGCAGGTAGGAGAAGATGCAGAGGATGAGCGCGGCCGTGCGCAGGTTCTGCCGCTTCATGGCTCAGCCCGGGCTCCGCATGGCCCCGCCGTGGGTCCCCCCCTTTCCCCGTCCCCCCCTCCCCGTCCCCGGGCCCCGCCGCCGCGCCCCCGAGCAGCGCCCGCGCCCGCGCACCGCCCCCTGCGCGCCCCCTGCGCGCCCGCCGCCGCCTTGCGCGCCCCCAGCGGCACCTCGGGGTGCCCCCTGCCCGGCCGGGGGGTGCTGGGGGCGCGCAGTGGGGCTGGGGGTGCTCAGGACCCCCCCCCCGGCTCTCCAGCAGAATTGGCTGCGGGAGGAGATGGAGCCCGCGAAGCGGAGGCCCCGCTTTGTCGTCTCTGTCTTCCCGAGGCTTTATGTAAGCCTTCTGCTGCCTTTTTAAAAATAGGATGCTTCGCCGGTTGGACGGTGTCTGCTTCAAGAAACAAACTCCCCTCCTCTCCAGCGGGAACAGGCGAAGCAGGCGAGCAGACCCCCGGCAGGATTACAGCCCCCGGTGCACACACCCCACTCCTCGGTCCGGAGGGGACAGGGCGATTTGGGCTGTAATTGCACACAGGAGGTTTGAGTCGGACACGGCGAAACCTTCCTAACTGTGCAGAGGGGGAAACACCAGAACAGATTGCCTGGGAGGTTGTGGCAGTCCTGGTGTGGAGGTGCTTGGGGTGGGGAAGGGGACATCAGGCAGAAGTGCCGCAGGGACAGCTGACAGCCCCCTGGGGCAGGACGCTCCTCGCTGCTCCTGCAGCCCCCCCAGCCCTGACCTCTGCAGGTCCACAGCCAACACCGGGGACACGGTGCCTGTCCTGCTGCGGCCTCAAACTCCTTTCCACCCTGGGCTCCTTCCCACTTCCTCGTGGCACCTCGGTGCCAGCACCATTAGTGAAGGTTGTTCCCAAACAAAAACTACAGGCGCTGGTGCCCGCAAGCTGTGGGAGGATCACTGCGTGCCACCGCAGCGCTCACAGCCCCTAAATCACACGGCGAGGCCTCCCCTGGAGGAATGTGCCTGCTCTGGGTTCTCCTTGGCCTTGCCTGCAGCCCTGCCAATGGGCCCTGGGATGCTGTTGAGTCTCCAAACCTAGGGCACTGCCAGGGCCATCTGGGAAGACGTGCTCCTCGTGCTGCTGGTCATTTTTTCCACTGCTCAGCACAACATCCATGACATCCTGCCTTGAAGGAAGGGCACAGCGGTGCTCCTGCTGGTCCCTGGAGGAGGAAGCAGATCTCACAGTGATCACATCTCTCTCTTAGGGGTGATTCTGGGGCTCCAGCGCCCCGCAGGTGCAGTTCTGGGCTCCCCAGGCACTTGGAGCATTAAGATGCTACCAAAGCCAGCTGCTGCATGCAGCTGCTGGAGCAAGGTGCCAGGGCAGGTCCAAGCGTGCAAAATGCGGGGAGATGCTCTCCAGCCACGGGAGAGGATGGGCACAAGCTGCCTGTGCAGTTCTTTAGCAGCAGCTGGAGGACATCACCGGTTTCTCCTTTGGGGTTCGCTGTGTCCACGTGCACAGGCTCTGTCGGCTCAGAGGGAACGAGGGCAGGGTCAGTCTCCTAACAAGAACCCCCAGGACCAAACCCAGACTGGAACTGCTTCGTGTTTCCCTGCTGTGAAGCTCGCTCCGTTCAACCTTTGGCTTCCCACCACCTTCGCTGTGCCTGGGAAAGTTCACATGGCATCGGCAGGGTCAGACCAGGCAGGATAATGTCCTTCATCACCGATTTCCAGGGAGAAGTTGCGTTATGAGATTAAATGCCTCATTTTTACTGCACGGGGAGGCAGAGGGAAGGTGAGAGCTCTGGACATCGAGCAGCAGCTGCGTGGTGTGCTGCCGCTGTCAGCGCCTGTGAGCGGGATGGGTGCTCCTCATCCGGACAGCCCTGCGTGCAAACAAAGCCAGACCTCATCTGTGCTTAAACAGGGCCTAATTAATGTGTCTAATTGGCTCACATCTAATAATTTGCGGCTGGCAAGGAATTTATTAAAAAGCTTTCCTGGTTTTAATGGATTGAAACAGGCAAAGCTGCTCAGCAGGCTCAGAGGAAAGAGGAAAGGCTAAACACAGGCCAGCAGCGGAGGATGTTTGGAGGGCTCCCGGAGGTCCTGCGTCCCCCGCCACACCTGGGCAGCAGTTCAGGCAGCACACAGCGCTGTGCCCAACCTTGCCCGTGCTCCTCTTTGCTGAAGGGTAAAGGCAGAGCCAAAGCTGGGGTCTGAGTCCCTGCCTTCTGCTCCTTCCCGTGGCAGAGGGGCACGGGGCCGTAGCTCCCTCCAGGCAGCTGCTTCCCCGTTCCTTTCTGGAGGTACCTGCAGGCGACACCTTGCAGTATCTTTGCATTCTGAAACATCTCAGCAATCTCTCCTCGCTGCCATCTGATGTACGTGAGAGGTGGGCGCACCGCTCCAGCCGTGCTCCAGCTGCTGTGCGCACCAACGCTGCGCCCCTCGCTCGGTGCTGGCTGGGGTCCCCGCAGCAGCTCAGGGTCCCCGACACACCGCCTGCCCTCTGCGTGCCACCCTTGGGTGTCAGGGGGGGCTGCAGACAGGGGGCTAGCACCTCCCCCCGCTCAGCCACGGGGTGCTCCAGGTAGCCAAGCAGCTCAGACACCGCCGTGGCACGCTCCGCTTCTTTGGTTATTGGGAAAGAACAAATAGATGCTTTCTTTTGCCTTAGTAAATGCATCAGCTATTCCGGCTTTAATGCCATTTAGTACTGAGATTACAGCCTCGCAATGCCGCAGGATGTTTTTAAAGCAATGGATTAGTTCATTTCTAAAAAGGATTAGAAACTGACATACGAGTGCCCACACCAGCTGCAGCAGCCTGGAGCTCCAGGCACTGCCCAGCGGTCCCAGGCGTGTGGCACGGGGAGCTGGGCACAGGGAGCTGGGCACCCTGAGCTGGGCACCCTGAGCTGGGCACCCTGAGCTGGGCATGGCAGCAATCCCCTCTCCATGCCAGGTGCTGGCGATGCCCTCTTCTTCAGACACAGAGACCTCTGCCCCGTGGCTGCATTGATCTTCCTGCACAACCCCCTCCTGCTAGCCAGAGCTAGCCCGCCTCTCTCCTGCAGGCCATGCTCTGGGCTAATCAAGGCTCCCCCCATTTGGTTCCAGAGGTTTGCCCCTGCTGCAACTGAGGGTGGGAGTCCCAGCACGCCAGGGTGCCCGAGCATCGCTCAGGATCCTCCTGACCTTCCCTGGGCTCTGGGATCTCCCTGCTGCCTCTCCCCCTGACTCTGTGAAGCCTGGGTGGCTGCAGGCACTTTGCTGGAAGTTCAGGCAGTAAATTATTGAGGTTCTGGGTATAGAATCAAAACATAAAGCACTCACCAACGCAGAATGCCTCCGTGTGGTCACCACGGATGGGGCTCGCAGGTTGCAAACCCCAGGGCATGTGCGGGTGGGCACAGCCCCATGTGTGGCTGTCCTCAGCCTCGTTGCCAGCTCCCAGCCCTGCCAAACCTCGGCCGTGCCTCCTTCTGACACCCCGGCACCCCACTGCCCGTGGCAGAGCCCTGCCCCATTTCCCTGCCTGCCCGAAATGGGTGCTGCAGCACCCCACGGCCCCCTGCCTCCACCCCTGCGCCCTGCCACAGCTGGAGCCCGGGCAAGGAGCGGAGCTGGGCCACAAACGCTGACGGTGCTCCGGTCAGTTTGTGACCACAAACTCTATTTTCAGCCTAATAAGTTTTTTATGTGCTTGGAAAGCTGTCAGCTGAGCGTCGGCCAGGCACAAAGTACCTGCCATAAATGCCTGGCCGGCACCCAGCCAGAGAGGTGCTGCGCTGCTGCAGCGGGGTGTTGATCTCGGCCACTTCAATTGGTTCGTTTATTTACCTTGAGCACCTCGGCTTCGATAATAAAACCAAGATAAAATAATAAAATCCCTGCTTGCTAACTAGTGGAAATACTTTTCGAGAGGCTGCTGGAGCAGAGCTGCCCCAGGTTTGGATGAGTGTCCCAGCACGGCGGGGCTGGTCCTGGGACAAGGGGCAGAGGGTCGGTGAGGGCTGCCCAGCTCAGTGTCCTGCACGGTGACTCTGGGGACCAGCAGCCGTGGCATCGGGCTCACCACAGGACCACGGCCACGTCAGAGCCTTGGCTGAAGGCAGAGCAGGGCCTGATCCTGCTCCCACCACGCGAGTGTCACGATGCTATGTATAAACACCTTCCCCACTGCGAGCCGGGGGGCAGAGGCTCTGGGAACGCATCACAAACATGCAAGTATTGCAAATATCCCCACCTCAGCTGGGGAAAAGCACGTTGATTACTCACAGTGAGCGTTCCCTTTCCTCTGCTGCTGTCTGAAGCCAGAGCTCAGGGGCTGAGCGGCACGGAGCTGCCTGCCTTCCCCAGACCGGCTGGAACGCAGCAGGCGCTGGTGCGCTTGGATGCGGTTTGCTTCCTCTCTGGGAGGCTTAATTGGGGAGATGAGAGGCATCTGCCCTGAACTGCAAATGCAGAGGGTCCCCTGTGCCTGCCCCAGCCCTGGCCCTTGCTTCCCGGCGCTGCTTGGGGGCTGAGCCGGGTCCCTGGGGCACAGCAAGAGCAACGCCAGGCACCAGCGCCCCGTGAGTCAGCCACAGGGAATCAAACGAACCCCCGGCTTTTGGGGAGCCGGGCACACCACCCGTGATGAGCAGGAGAAGCAGCCTGAGGTTCCCCTGGGATGAGGAGCAGTGGGGTAACTTTTATGTGACTCCTTTGAGCCTCTGGGGTGGGAGCTGCGGCACGGGAGGTGATGCTCGCCTGGGTTACCCCACGGCACCTCCTAGCAGTGACAGACTCAGGGCATTTTGGGGTTTCTGGCTTGGGAAGCACACGTGAATTGCTGCCTGTGAGCCACCCCCATGCCATGATCTGCAGCATGACAAGCCCTCCACTCCTTCCCGTGCCATGCAAGGGGGACATAGCCCCACGTTCACAGACAGCCTGCTGCTCGGTCCACCAGTGACCCTCCCGTCCTCACCCCGTGGCATGGGAAAGCAAACTAAAAATCTCCCAGCCTGTGCTGTGCTGCTGGCTTTGCTCCCCTGGGGACTAACCAGAGCCATCGACAGCCAGCCCAGAGACGAGGAGCTCTGGAAAGGAGCCAGCCAGGAGGGGAAGAGGCGCCGGCCCCGGCACAGCCCCTCCTGCACCAGTGGCCCTGCGCTGGGGGCCGAGGGCGGGCTGGGAGGAGGGATATTTAGAGGGATGCTCTAAAAACCAGCACATCCCTGCCGAGCCTGAGCTCGCCGAGCCCTCCAGGCCTGGTGCAGCCGCAGTCGCTCTGTAACACCCATACAAATGTGCGCTACGGCTGCGGCTGCTGCCGAGCTGCACGTCGGTGCCTCTCCGGGCTCCTGCCCCGCGCAGGTCCCACCCGCAGCACCTATTTATAACCCAGGCACCGCAGGAGTAATATTAGGCTGGTGGCCTCACACAGGCACGCTAAATGCTGTTCTATTTATACGCTTTGCTCTTCTTACAAGCTGTTGGTCTCCCAGATGCCAAAACACTCTGCAGCACAGACAGACTCAGATTTTCTCCTTTACTGAAACATTTACCAGCAGCACCCAACCCCATGTATATTTACCATCTCCTGCCCACGTCACCTGCAGTCACTGCATCTGCTGCTCCTTTCCAAGTGCAGTCGATGCCCTCGGTACATGGGGTAACCTGCCGGGTCTGCACCCCTCGAGCCAAAGGCAGCAGCACAATGAGACTGTTCAGCACCTCGCGCTGAGTCTGGGGCTGCGTCTCCGGGTGACGGGGCTTTGGGTTCCTCCATCCCTCCTCCCATCCACCCCAGCCTCCCTGTTTTACCAGCTGCACCGCGCTCCCCCGGAGCATTAATTTCAGCTGCATAGCACATGCTGTGAACACCAGTGGGGGCAAATCCTCCTTTCAGGCTTCAGACTCCTAAAAACCTGTGCAAAGTAACAATAAAGATTTAAACGGAGTTGAGTCCTCTGCATCTAGCTGTCAGTGGCAGTGATGTGTTCTTGTATGGGTTCTGCGTGCCAAGCCAAACAGTTTTGCATTCTAGGGAAATAAAGGGCTCGTGCATCTGTGCATCTGTGCTCGTGCCTGTTAATTTTGCCTGAATGGCTTTCCTGGGCTCTTGGCTCAGAATTATTTTTAACATAACAAATCTCAACTGTGCTTGCAACAAACCCTCAGCTAAGAGAGGTTTGTTTTACGAAACAAGAAACGCTGCCACATTTCTGGGCCCGATCTCGGTGCCATTAATGCCAGCAGAACTCCCACCACGTTGGGTTGTTGGTTGAGCCTGACCCGGGGAAAATGGATACAAATCTCCGTTGGGTCTGATTCTGGGGGCTCATTGCTCTGCTTCAGCATGCTGGGGCTGGCCAGGAGGGCAGTCGGGGGTGGGATGCCTCTCATCTGATTTTGGGCGTCTTCAAACTCAAGGGAGGGAATAGGAACATTGTCACACCTAACGCCGGGAGCCCAGATGAGGTGAAGTGCGTTCCTTCCTTTCCAGCAGAGCCGTTTCACACCGTGGAAGCAGCTCACACGCAGGAAGCAGACAGCTGTCTGCAGCACGGGACAGGTCTGGGCGCCCACCCGGGCACTGCTGAGGCTGCCCCGGGGGCACTGCCCCCCTGTGCCACACAAGCACTGGGGCACAGCCCCGCCAAAACACTGCCAGCCCCCTCAGGACAAGGGGAAGGAGGAACACAGCAGCTCCCTGCTGTCCCTGTCCCCTCACTGGTTACCCAAGGGACAGTGCCACCACACTGGGTGGCTCGGAGGGGCCAGCAGGTCCCCAGAGGTGCCCAGGCACCAAGATGTCCCCTGTAGGACAGCTGCTGACCCTTGCCAGGGAGCAAGGGCTGGAGGAAGCAGGGCTGCTTTGCTCCCCATCACCCAGCTGTGCTTAATTACATGCAGCTAATAAAGGGCAGGAGCTCAGCTGTGCTTGGGGAGAGTGGTTTTTGCAGTTTATGTGGGGAGCAGTGCTGGCTGAGGATTGAAAGGGTTGTGAAATGCAAGGTACCACAAAATCCCGGAGACATCATCCAGGTGTGAGTGTCCTTAACAGCTTTTGGTGGTTTGACAGATGTGGGACAGAAAAATTAGATGTGCTGGGGCTGCAGCAGTCCCTGGGGCTCGGAGCTGGGTCTTGGGATGCAGGTCTTTAAATCATCCTTCACAGTGATGGGGGGGGGGGGCTGGAGAAGGGGGGTGGGTGGGAGGGGAATTTATTCCTTTTCAGGAAAGGAGTAAAAGAGGTCAGAGCCGTGGAGGAACACAGATCCTGGGGGCGTGCAAGCAGCAGAGGCCAGCCCTGGTCCTAGTGCCCCAAGCACCTGCTGCAGAGACAAAAATCAGCTCACGTGAGAGCTAAGCTTTGCCTTTTCCTTTCCTGAGGATACAGCAAGAGATGAAAGTTTGGGGGCTGTGCTGGACCCCGGCAGACCCAGAGTAGGCTCTGGGGACCTCTCTGCCAGCTGCCTGCAGCCTCGCTGGGTGCTCCCAACAGCTCCTCACTGCTCCTGCCCGCAGGACAGCTGGCTCCTGTGTCCCCGTAAGGCTCTAACAGAAATCAGACGACTCACGACTGAAAGCACGAAGTGTTTATTTTCACACTAGGAGCGTTAACTCTGCTGAAAGGCAGCCACGGCTTCCTGCGCAGAGCGGCGAGGTGCGGCTGTGGGCAGCTGCCGGCTGGTAAGACTTTGCTCCGACACACAGCGCCCGTGGGCTGGTGCTTTCCCAGCACCCAGCTTCTAACTCACAGCCCCCCTCCTTCAGCAGGGGTGCAAAAAGCTGCTGCTGCAGAACGCCTTGCAGGACTGAAGGTCTGCAGTCTCCATTTCACAAGGACTGAAACGTTTCATCTGTTCATGGTGGGGAACACGGAGAGCAGAAGGGAAAACTGCTCAGGAGCCTCTGTTCCTCCCCACGGCCACCCACAGGCACTGGTGCACATCCTGCTCTCCCCAGCCACCCTTACCTCCAGAAGTCTCCGAGCCTCTCTTCAGCTGGCATTTGCACATCTAATTTGCACCAGACACATCTAACTTTAAACATCCTCGTGGGGCTGGATGGGAGAGCGAGCTGCAGCCGCCCACCTGCGGGGCTCGGCGCTCTCCGGGGAGCTGCCTGCCGAGCCCCAGGTTCGGGCTGCTGCCGTCATTTGCCTTGCAAAGAACAATAAGGAAAAAAAAAAAAAAACAAAACACCACCTTTGGAAACTTCTAAATGCCTATTTGTTGTTGCCTGCTATATGGTGTTCCAGAAGAGAGTGAGTAATGCTGAAATACTTTTTTTTTTGTCCGTGAAGAAGGTGGGCAGCGGAGGGTAACAGATCCTGAAGCAGCTCAATCACCCAGAACAACTAGCCCAGCAGCTGGCACAGTTTAGTCATACATTTAAACCGAGTTATTTTTATGAATATATCCTTTTCCAAAGCACTTCCCCTCTCAGCAGCCCTGCAATGCTGGTAGTCAATTACCACCGCCCTCTCCTTGGGTGAGGGGGACAGCCTGTCTCCAGCCCACGTCCCCCCAAGAGTCTGGCAGCTTGGGGGTGCTGCGGGGCCAAGCGTTGCTCATCCCCATCCCTCGCTTGTTGAGAAGCCCGAAGAGCAGCCAAGGGCTGTTAACACCCCTCAGACTGCTGCATTGGAGGCAGGGCTGAGAAATATTTCAGGAATGACGTAAAGGCAGCACCTATTTTGTTCCTGGCGTATCGTAGGCAAAGCGGCTGGGTTTGGTAGCTTTGCTCTAAAACCTGACCCCGCTTTGGTGTCTGATGCCCGTGGTCCTGTCCGTCCCTGGCACCCGGTTGGAGCTGGTTAGGCTTGGTGGTGGGGACAAGGGGCTGATACCAAGCAGGAGCCAAGCACAAGCCGATGCAGCACATCTTTTGGGGAAGGAGTCGTGCTGGGTGCCTCAGAGCTCATCAGAAGCCTCCTGCTCACCAGAGACGTTGCTCATCCTCGTCTCAAGTGTTTGGTGAGAGGTTTCCCTCGTGAAGACAGATTCCAGGGACTGCTTGGCCCTTTGGTAGATGGTCCTCATACGTGACATGCAGTCCTTGCTGGTCATTACGTAGAGCAGGGGGTTGAGGGCACTGTTGAAGCTGGCCAGGCCCCTGGTCACCTGGTAGGAGACGTAGATGTCCCTTGAAGCCTGCGTGCAGGACCCCTGCTGTTGCCAGCTCCGGGACAGCAAGTTTAGGTTTCTGAAGATGTGGTAGGGGAGGAAGCAGACAGAGAAGAGGACCATCACGAGAACCACCAGTCTGATGCTTCTTCTCCTGAGGCTGGGGTCCATGGTGTCGTTCCTGCAGAGCACCACCACCACGTGGCAGTAGCAGCCGATGATGATGAGGAACGGTACGACGAACCCGGTGGCGGTGATGGCTATGGTGTACACCAAGTAACTGTCCAGGTCCTTGTGCCCTGTGGTGTCGTGGCACTGCGTCCTCTTGGAGTCCATCTTGCTGAAGGCGAGGTCGGGGGCCACCTGCACCACCACCCACCCCCAGACCACAGCACTGAGCCACGCGGAGGAGAAGACATCCTGACACCTACCCCGTGCCCGCAGCGGGTGCACAATGCCCAGGTAGCGGTGGACGCTGATGCAGGTGAGGAAGCCGATGCTGGCGTAGAGGTTGAGGTGGAAGAGGCCCCGCGTGAGCCGGCACCAGGCCCTGCCAAAGGGCCAGGCCCTGCCCCGCAGGTAGTAGTTGACGAGGAAGGGCAGCGTGCCCACGTACAGCAGGTCGGCCAGGCCCAGGTTGCCCACCAGCAGGTTGAGGGGGCCGCGGGGGGTGGCCCACAGGTGCCACAGCCCCAGCGCGTTCCCCACCAGCCCCAGGGGGGTCACCACCAGGTAGACGCCGGGCAAGAAGCGATGGGCGAAAGCGACGTTGACGGGGCATGGGGCGCTGCTGGAGTTGCCCCAAGCCGGAGCCTGGGTCGCCATCGGGTGCTGCAGAAGCTGGCCCGGGGCTGGGGAGGAAACAGGGCGGTGCTGGCAGCGGCGGTGCCTGGGGCGGCGCTTGAAGCAGCGGCAGGATCCGGCCCGGGGCTGTGGCTGCCCTCGCCTCCCCTCTCTGATGCCCTTTGGCGGGGGGCACAGGGAGCAGAGAGCCCAGGAGGTGGATGGCTGAGGCCGTCCCTTGCTCAGCGCCCTGCTGTCAGCCTGCTGGAGGTATTCTGAGCCTGGCGCCAGGGCCCCCGGCTATTTCTGGTGGTGCTGGAGGGGGCGGGAGGAAGGGATGCATGCACGGGGGTGGCCCTGCGATGCACCCGGTGGGAGAGCTCGGCCGCTCACTGCTGTGCCTCTGTCCTGTCCCATCGGGGTGAAGGTGGTCACCCCATCCCCAAAAACAGCCTCAACACCCCGCGACAGCTTACTGCTGCTGCCCGCTTTGACATCCCTCCCCCAGATACAGACAAAAATCCTCCTCCTCTGAGCGGTTTGATCCATACGTTGTTATTTCTTGCCTGTGGGGTGAAATCTGAGGGCTGCAGACATCGCCGGGGCGTGCAGCTGCAAAGAGGTTCCTGTGGAGATGTGGCTTTTCTGACCGCAGCGGGGTGGGGTATTTGTGGGACCGTGCCCCTGGCACGCCACTCCGTCCAGAAATTCACTCACAGGAGAGGTGCACCAATAGCAAAAAAAAAAAAAAAAAAAAAAGGAAAAATCTCGTTTTGCTGTTGAGCACTGCACCCTTGTGCCCAGGGAGGCATATAAAACCGAGGGGCTCAGCAGCCCTTTCCCAGCCATCTCCACGTGGTTAAAAATCATCGCTCATGGGGCTGAATGGAAAAAAATAACAAACGGTTCTGCGTGGTGTTTACTCATGCGGTAGCTCACAGTTTCTCTTTCGGAGGCTACATGTGCTTGCTAGGAAATGACCTGCCATGCATTGCTCACCGCAGGCTCCGCAGCGTGGCTGCTGCATGCATGTGGCGGCGGCGTGCGAGGGGAGCTGGGTTCTCCTTGGGGTTGGGGCTGAGCTTTAGGGGTGACCACAATTTTCTGTGCATGCGGAGAGTTTAACCCACACCCCAAAGGGCAGGCAAAGCCCAGAAATCGCAGTGTCGGGGGCTGCGATGAGCACAAACCCCACAAAGGCACGTTCCCAGGGCAGCAGGGCTTCAGGGGGAACGGCAAACGTCGCGAGCCTCACAATCGAATCTCAAGAGTTGATTTCCCTCTATTCTTGGGGAAAAATAGCTCTGATTTATTTGGATTTGTTAGTTCATTGTTTAGATGTTTTCCGCTGAGTGAATCAGGAAGAAGTGACATTTTGCTGCCAGGAAAAAAAAAAAAATCCAAGAGGTGTGCTGAGTCATTGCTGCGTGAGGTAGGAATTGCAGGTTGCCACTTAAAAAGTGACCTTTTTGGGTTTTGTTGTCATCCAGAGGGGGGCAAGAGCTGGGAAATCACCTTGGTGGCCGTGCCCCACCATGGGACGAGAACTGGCTTCAAAACAGGATTTTCAGTAAGCTGAACACGTGTCAACAGAGGAACATTGTGGTTTTAAGGTCTACGCGAGCTTCATGTCACAGCTTTTGTGGCACAGCCAACGCAGAGGTAAAAACAAAGAAAAAAGGCCCAGAAAAGCTGCAGCCGGGGCCAGGTTCGCTCTGCAGTTTGCCGCCTGCCAGAGGTTTGCCGTGTGCCGACAGCAAACCGACTGAACCACCCGCACGCGGGCAGCACACCAGCTGATCACGCTGAATAATTCTCTTTGTAAACAATGTTTTACTACTTTTGGGTGAGCAGTGAGAGTTTGCTTTTCTTTATTTTTTCTTTATTTTTATTTTTTCTTCAAAAAGGTGTCTGAAAGTGTCGTTGACATCTCTTATTTTCAGCACTTGCTGGGGCCGGGGGGAGCAGGCCAGCGGCTACTTGGCCCCGCTGCTTTTTCCTGCTGCTGGCCCAGGGGTGTACTTAATCCAGGCTGGTACGCTGCCACAGGGGTTTCAATGCTTTAATTCTGTGGTTTACACACCCAAATTGTGTACCTTGCCTGGACACACAGCCGAGAGCACTGCTGCCTGGCCGTGGGCCGTGCGGTGCTTCTGCGAGGCTGTTAGAGGGCATCCGGGCTTCGTTTCTGCACAGCCCCCACGAGGCTTATTGCTGGGGGAAAATAAAAGCAGAGCTGCTCAGCAGCTCTCCAGTCCGTCATCGCAATTTGTTTTCCCTTTGCCTTGGCCCCCAGCTCCTGGGGTATGCGCCTGGGTGCTAGGTGGTGTGCCTGGTGCCGCTGGGCAGTGCCTCCTCTGAGCTCCTCGCTCTCCAAAGCCCTGTGAAACCGCCAGGGCTTTGGGGAGGAGGAGGCCGGGGGGGAGCAGGAAGGGTCTTGGTTATCCTGGAGGGATGCGGGGAAGGTGAACGTGAGCTGCCACGAGGACGCCTCTGCCGACACCCAGGCACGCAGCGGCTGCTTGGCAATGGGTTGGGTGAGTGTGTTGCTGAGCCCCGGCACTGGGGGTCCCGCTGGGGGTCTCCCTCTGCCACAGCAGAGCAGTGTGCGTGGTGCTCAGCAGAGGAGCAGCACCACCCGGCCCTCTCCAGAGCCCCACCAACCCAGGAAAGGACCAAGTCCCTGCTTCTCAGGTGGGTCCGTGCTTGGGATGGGGTTTCCCCATTTTGTGCAGCCTAAGTAGCTGGGGGAGGCTGCCCAGGAACCCTGCCTGGGGCAATGGGGTGCATGTGGGTGACGTGGGGATCCTGTTCCCTATTTCCACCCTCCTTTGTAGGCAAGGTCTGTCGGTTCTTCCTCGGTTTCCCCAGGGACGTGTCCTCCATCTCCGCCGAAACCACAGTGCCATGGGCTTGTGCCAGACTTTGCCGGGACGAGGTGTTGGCTCCGGGCTGCAACCAGGGTGGGCACGGCCACAAACGCCCTCCTCATCCCCTCTGGAAAGGCAAAGCAGAGTGATGGAGGTGGAGCAGGTGGAGGCGGGGTGGTGACATGGCCCCCATATCCGGGGAGCAGGGGCACGCAGCAGTATGGGGGCACAGAGCAGGAAAGTGCCAGCTGCGTACGAGCAAGGCAGTTGTGCAGTGTGTTTACACCAGGGCTGTGCCACGCTAATGAAAGGGACGGAAGAGCCCAGCCCCGACATACCCAGGCAGGAGCTGCAAGCTCAGCCTCTGCTGCAGGGACAGGTCCAGCCCGGCTGAGGGGGGCTTGTGGCTGGGGAGGGGCAACACGGTGTGCTCGGGGTCCCATGGCTCGTGTTGGCTGGAGCACCCCGTTCCTGGTCAGAGCTGTTGCCCCGAGGTCTCGGCTGCACCGAGGCCCTCGCTTACCGCAGGGGGTGCCGCTGGCAGGGCCGGGCAGGGTCTGGCCATGCAGAGCCTCCTCTGTGTCTCCAGGCGGCAGGAGCGGTTCTGGTTGGAGACGCGGGTGGAGATGCCCACGCCGCACGTGGCCGAGCAGGCGCTCCACTCCGTGCCCCACGGCCGGCACGGGTACGGCACCGCCGGGGACGCTGCCGCGGGGGCTGGATGGAGACAGAGGATGGAAAAAGAGAGGTTGGAGCCCAGCACCACGCAGCGTGCCCAGGATGGGTGCTGTGCCATAACCCTGCACAGCGGGGAGGCGTGCAGCGAGGTGCCTCCTGTTGGTGCCCACCAAACCCTCACCACCGCGTCCTCCTCTTACCTGCCCTGGCATCCTGGAGCCGGTCTCCGGCCTCACAGATCCACTCGGGGCAGCACTTCCCCGGGATGTCCACGCGCCGCGGGTGGGGGCAGTCCGGGGTGGGCAGGCGCACGTCCTCCTGGCAGAGCGGGACGCAGGTGAAGCCCCCGTCCAGGCAGCGGCACTGCAGCTTGCAGCTGGGCTGGAAAACCTCCCCGTCCCGATAGACCCGGCCGTTCACCTCGCAGACCTCCTCCACGTCTTCAACTGCAACGACAGCCCCAGAGCCCATCAGGGACAAGGTGATGGTGAGGTGGGGATGGCGGAGGGGTTCCTGAGGGTGGCTGGGGGGCCGCAAGGGGCAGAGGTGCGGGGTGGGCACAGGGTTGCTGCTCTTCACCTGCAGCAGTGTGTGCATCACCCCACTTGCCCTTCCCTGCTCCCTCTGCTGAGCCCTTCACGTTTTTTCAGAGCAGCAGCTCGCCAATTGGTGAGAAACCCCCTGCCCTCTGGCTCTGCCTATGTCTCCCAGGGTTTTCAGACTTGAAAAAAAATTCTCTGCAATTTCAGCCTCCAGTCCCAGCAGGGTGACTGGTGCTGCAGCATCCCTGGGCCCACCCTGGCTATAATCACCCCAAAAACCCAGCTAGAAACCACTATGAGAGCTGGCTGGAGCAGCAGCACAGCCCTGAGGCTGGCTGCATGCATCATCCTCAATAGAGACGCTCTGGGAGCTGTGTCCAGGTCCCTGGGCACGGTGCCTGGAGCCTGGGGGCTTCCTGGGGTGGGGGACACAGGCGCCGCGGTGCTCACAGTTGCAGGTGGCTCCGGTCCCCGTGCTGTAGTCGCAGACGAGGCCCTGGCTGCGGTCGCAGACGTGCAGGAAGTCGCAGGGCTCTCCCAGGCGCCGGGCGCACACCTTGCAGCAGCCGCAGCCGTCCAGGACCAGGGGGGACCCGCGGGGGCAGCGGGGCGGCACCCAGGGGCAGTAGCATGGCCGGCGGCACAGCTGGGCGCACACCTGCGGGGACAAAACCATCGCTGGCTGCTTGGCTGGCGGCTGCTATTTCGCTGGGACGGCCGGGGAACCCTCTCTGAATGTCGGTCACAGTGGGGTGGGGGCAGAGTTTTGGTGGAGGGAGGCTCCACACATCCATGGGAATATGGCACGGCAGCCTGGAGCGGTGCCATCCTCATAGGGCATGAGGGGCACCTGCAGCTCCCCTGGAAACCGGGGGGAACAAGGCGTGTTTGGCATGGAGGAGGCTTCGCATCTCTCATTTGGGCCACGACATGGGGCAACGTATTTGCAGTGGGGGAACTGAAGCCAAATGAAGCTCACTGCTGTCCTTCTGGTCCGCCAGCTTCCTCTGCCCAGCTCGCTGTGTGAGGAGCACGCAGACGGGCTTTCAGGGACTGGGAGCCAGATTTCTCCTCCCAGCTACATGGAGTGATGACTTTGGCAGGTCTGTGCACCACGGTTGTTTGCCTGGCTGTTTCCCAGGGCCATGCCTGCAGGGGCTGACCCAGGCAGGTAGGCGTTGGTGCCCGCAGCTCGTGCTGCACACAGCATTACCCCGGCACAAACAGCTTTTGCAGGCAGCGCTCATCTCGTGTCCGACAGGGACGGCTGCTGGGGCTGTTGCATGTTGGGCCTGAAGCCAAATGAATTGGACCTGCAATTTGGAAGCGAATTCTTTCCAATCCTGGCCCGGACGATGCCGGTATGGCTGTGAGCCCTGCCTGCACGTGAGCCCCGCGCTCCCCTCCTGCAGCACTGCCCACAGCGCCTCCAGCACCTGCGATTTGGCAGCAGCTTGGGAAATGTTCAACCCAAACCAGCCCTGTGCTGAGCCAGACACGGGCGTCTGCTGAGCCTGCCAGGAGATGACGGATTCAGCTGGAGCACGTGGATTTCAGAAACTATCTTTCTCTCTTTTTTAGAATTTCTCCCGCTAGCACCAAGCCTGATGTGGCCGGTTAGGGATGGTACAGGTGTGCTGCCTGCTCACCTGCTTGCAGCAGTTCAGCTCACCAGATGGTTTTTTATGGGCCTGTAGAAATGTCTGTGCCAGGAACTAGAAATAAAATATGTCCAAAATGGGCTGGGCAATCCCTGCCTTGTTCCAGTTTTATCAATGAGCAGCAGAAGCCAGTGAGACCCAGGCAGGGACCGCAGGACCAGCTGTGGTGTGATGGTGAGGTTTGGGCTGGGGACAAGAGGCTGCTGGTGATGCTCCCGAAATTCACTGAGTGCTCCCGGGGCAGGAGGCATTCCTCAGTCACAGCTTAGCAGGGAGCCAAGAGCATTTTTCATCTTTCAGGTTTCTATTACAGAACAATGTTTTAGAGAGATTAGCCAAGCCAACTCCATTAATCCATTTCCCCTTGCTCCCTGTAATTAACTTGTCGTTAGATGACAATGTGGCTCCTATTAGAGATCTTAAGTGCCTGGGAAAGCAGTCAAATGGGCACAGAGCTGCTGTGATGTCCCTGCCTGTACAACGTCGGACTTGGGATTCAAGCAGCAATGAGAAGAATTTGGAGCTGCGTTCCTCCACCCCCCCTCGCCTTTCAAAGCTCCGCACAGGGAGCGATGCCATGCAGAAACAAGAGGGAAAACCAAATCATAGAACAACCCAAAACCTGTCGGAGGCATCAGCTCCGTGTGAGCGTCCTGGGGGCAGGCAGAGAGCTGGGTGCCCCTGGGGCTGGTGCTCACTGCCCGGCCAGCACGGAGCGAGGAGCCTGCGGGAGCTGGCACGAAGCCACAGGGAAGGGGCGAGCGAGCCGAGCACGTTGCTGCCATTCCTGCCCGCACCACGGCGGCGTTTGGCCCACGAGCATTAAGACCCCGCTGGTTAATTCGAGCTCTCTCCCAAGCACAGCTCTGCCTCTGCGAGGCTGCAGCAACGCAGCCTGCCTGCCAGCGGGAGCTAGGGCTCGAGCCAGCACCGGAGCCTGATGAGTCTCCTGTGGGGAGAGCCGGGTGCTTCCCCGATGAGGCTACAGCCACCCGGCACCCCGCCTCCCTTACCTTGGAGAGGACGCAGAGCAGGGAGAGGAAGAGGAGCTGTTTCCCCACCCGGAGCCTCATGCTGCTCGCCCCGTGGCACTTCGGCGCATCGCCCCCTGGGCGGCCGGCGGCAGCAGCGTGTTCGCAGGCTTTAAAGCCCCGAGTGGGTCCCGCTGGTGTTTATACTCTCTCTGCTCTGATGTCACTCCCAGGCTCCAATATAAACAGGAGTAGGTTTGGACGAGCCTCAAGATTTGCTTCTTTTCTTTCCTTATTTTTTTTTTTTCCAGCCCACATTCCAGCTGACATTTCTACTCCCCTCAAGGTGAGAGCGTGCTGCCTGCCAGGAGAGCAAGCGAAGGGAAGGGACGCTGTGCCCAGGGACGTGGGCATGGCAGAGGGGGCCGGGGTGCCCACGGGGATGGCCAAAGCCTCTGCCTGCTGAGTGTGGGCTGCCAAACTGAGCCAGCGTCATTCATCTGGGTTGTGAATGGTCTGGGACATCCAACTCTGGCACTGCAGACTTCAAGCCTTGTAAACCCAAATTCAGCTCCTGAAAAAGCTGCGACTGAGTCCACAAGGACTTCAAAGGGGGTGACGGGTCCCCAGTCCCACGCACAGCTGACCCTGAGCTCAGCCCCGTGGGTACAGAGCTGCCACGTGCGAGCACAGGGAGGCCAGGGACGGAAGGCTGCAGGGCCAGCTCTGCGATCACCGCAGGGATTCTTTGCTCCCATTCTGCTTCGTTAGCTGCTGTCGGGTTGTTAACGAGGCTGTGGCAGCCCATGCTGCCATTCTGCCATTCACTCCTCCATGTCTGGGAGCAGGGCAGCCGCAGTTCCTCTACCAGCAGTGGCTCGAGAGGACCCCGATGTCACTGCGGGGGACAGGGAATTCAATTCATTATCCCGGGCTTGTTTATTGGCACATCCAGATTAATGGGCATGACTTCATTTTCCAGTTAGAAACTGGGATCTCATGCTGATAAGAGAAGGAAAGCCTCTTGTACCCATGGGGCTCTGCCTGCCCTGAGCATGGCCCCACGTTCACGGTGTCCCCATGTCCCCAGGTCACTGCACGAGGTTGCAGGCAGCAAGGGGCAGCACAGGAGCCCTCGCACAGGTTCTGGTTTGTGAAGCAGCACGTTAGCAGCTCTCTCTCTAAATACAACCCTTCCCCTCTGGAGCATGTACCCCATATGTGTCCTGTACCATGCATGCGATTTCATAGCTACTAATTAACTCCACATGTTGTGCTCCACAGTTTCCATGGTATTATTGTCAGCTTTTTTTCTTTTTCTTTTTTTTTTTTTTTTTTTTGTGGTCAGTTGTGCAAGAAAATAGTTGATACAGGGATCTGAGTACATCTCCTTTGAGTTAGCCGCTGGCAAGCTCTGCCGTTTCTATAGGAATGAAGGAACTAACCCAGCGAATTTACATTTTAGACAGCTGTGTTGTTTTTTTTCACGGCTGTGCCATGTAACACGCCATTGTGAACAGCGCTGTGAGTGTGCACCCCGCTCCTCCGGAGTCGCACCCTTTGCAACACGCTGTAGCTTCTTTTTGCTTCGGACTCTCCCCACTGCGCCGGGTGCTGAGCGTCCCCAGGGCTGGCTGAAGTCGGAGCAGGGCTGGATGTCGGTGTCTGCTGGGCACCGAGGCTCTCCTGCTCCTTGCTGGGTCTATGCCTCTTTGTAGGAACAATTAAATTGTCATGGGGAGGGGGGAGAGCAGCCCCACACCTTGGAGGAGAGGACGTTCTCCTTGCTCCTGGGCAGCCGAGGCTCAATCCCTGCACCAGGGCAGCAGGGTGGCTGGAACTGGTGGGGAACCTGGGCAGATGCCACGCTCAGGGGAGCCAGGAGTCCCAAGATGAAAAGGACACATCCATGTCTCCCCCGGCTGCTGAGCCCTTGGGGGTAGCTGCTGGCTCCTTTTCATGAGACTTCTGGAAACAGCCTGGCTTTGGGAACCTTGGAAATACCTAGGTTTTTGGCAGGCTGGTAAAGTTGTTTCCTACCCAGAATGAACTGCTCCAGCTTCAGAGAGCAGAGCCGAGGGCTGGTTATGGCCATTTCCATCCCATCCAGCCAGCTTTATTCCCCTAATTCCTGCACCTTAACTGGGGTGGGAGCGGGCTGGGACAACCGGCCATGGCGAGGGGCGAGGGACCGGCCCGGCAATCCTTTACCTTGAGGTCGCTGCTTCCACCCCGAGCCCGGGCTAGGAGAGACTGAAAGTATTTACCATCTGGTGACCGGCCAAGTGACTTGTGAGAAAAGAATTCAGGGCTGCCGTCCAGTTTCTGATGGTCAGGCAATGGCAGCAAGAAACCTCGGCTTCGGCTGGGACCGGCCGACCCCTGCGGGCTGCCAGCCACGGGGCCGGGGGCGAGCACAGCCCTCTGCCACCCCAAAGGGGTCTGCTGGATGGGAGCAGGTGACGGGAGGCTGGTCCTGGCTTGTTTCTGGGGTGCTTTGACATAGATTGCATTAAAAAGAAGCTGATAAATGGGGATCTGTGCTCGTGACCAAAACCCCGCAGTTGCCAAGAGGAAGGAGCTGAGAGATCGCCCGGGGGAGCAAATGGACTATCACAGCCGAGAAATGGCCTCCTTAGCCAAAACTATGGGAAAACCTCATAATTCAAACGGAGGGGCTTATCCCTACCACAGCCCAGCCATGTGTCAACTGTTGTGAAAGGAGAAAGCTCTTTCTCAATAGGCATATCAAACCCTGGGCAAGAATTCTGTGAGATTCTCTGCTGAAGCCCAGACAAGAGCAATTCGTAATTGTCCCCATAAGTTAAACATCCAGATAACCCACGGAATAAGAATTCTGTAAAACAAAGCTTGGAAACCTCAGCCCGATGAGTCTTCTCATTATTATTTGGAAAACAGTGTCAGAAATCATCACGTATCAAACGTTGTGGTCCTCTGGGAGTTTATTTTTGGTATGAAGCATCACCAAGCATAAGCTTCTTTTAAAATCTTGCTACAAGTTTTGTCTTTCAGACAAGATATAAAGCCCAGACCCTGACCTTGCGTGGTTCCTGACAGGCCCTTGGTATTTTCCACGGAGCTGCGTGGCTCGCTCATGTTTCTTGATCAAATTGCTCATGCTTTTCGGCTATCTCTGTTTTTTCTTGTGGTTTCGGGCTAAAATAAGATGTTTTTCCTGTGGTTCTTGTCTTGGTGGGGTGTGCTGCGTGTTCTCAAGCAACTGCCGTGTCTCTTGCAGCATCAACAGTGCTGCAAGCAGGGGCGTGCACAGAGCCAGCAATGCCTTGGGGGCTCACCAAAATCCCCTTCTAATTGCAGCCAGCTCTGCCTGGTGCAGGGAGAGCTTGGGCGATGTCTGTGCTTCCTCCCAGCCCTGGGTGCGGACCCCACGAGGAGAATGCAGGATGATGCGCAGTGTGCAAGCTGTGGCTGTGATTTATGGCTGTGATTTTGTGGCTGTGATTTCATGGCTGTGATTTATGGCTGTGATTTCATGGCTGTGATTTCATGGCTGTGATTTTGTGGCTGTGATTTCATGGCTGTGATTTTATGGCTGTGATTTCGTGGCTGTGATTTTGTGGCTGTGATTTTATGGCTGTGATTTTATGGCTGTGATTTTATGGCTGTGATTTCGTGGCTGTGATTTTATGGCTGTGATTTCCTGGCTGTAATTTTGTGGCTGTGATTTTATGGCTGTGATTTTGTGGCTGTGATTTTATGGCTGTGATTTTATGGCTGTGATTTTGTGGCTGTGATTTCATGGCTGTGATTTTATGGCTGTGATTTCGTGGCTGTGATTTTATGGCTGTGATTTTGTGGCTGTGATTTCGTGGCTGTGATTTATGGCTGTGATTTTGTGGCTGTTTCCTTCTCCAGAGGCTGGCCCAGAGCTCGGCCCCGCTGCACCCACCCCTTCCCCACATCCCGCAGCACCGGGCTGCAGGGGCTGAGGGCCTGGCAGACCTTGAGCATGAACCTAGAGGAGCCTCGCACCCATGCTGAGGAGGAGGAGGTGCCAGGAGGCTGCAGGGACCTGCCCGAGCACCCCGAGCAATGGGCACATCTCAGCACCCACGGCGGGTGGAGGAGCACACAGAAGGACTTTCAGCTTTGGCACTGGGCACCTTGACAGGGCTCACCGTGGGCAATGTGAGATGGATGGGAGAGCTGCACATCCACCCACCCTGCACCCCTGCTTTGTTCAGCTCCAGCCTGAAGCATTTCCATCCAAAACTGGTTGGCGAGGGGAGATGCTGCCACTCCTCGGGGCTCACACCAGAGGCTTTGGGGCGAGCCCTGCCTCCTCCCTGCACCCAAGGGAATGAAGCCAGCACTCGGCTGGCTCTCCATCTCCTAAGCAAGCATCCCACCAGACTATAAAGGCTGAGACCTGCACTGCCTGTGTGTGCAGAGGGGTCCCAGGCCCCCAGCTCTCCCCCACACCCCGTCCCAATGCCGGAGCCATCTCCCAAGCATGCACTTCCCCAAAACCTGCTCCTCTTGTCCGCATCCCCAGCCAAGGCAATAAAGGCAAGGCTGAAACCTTGTGTGTGTGTGTGTGGGATCCAGTCGAGAAAAACAAGCCTCTGGGTCTCACTACGGTTATAAAAGCAACGATGTCGCCCGGAAAGTATGTACCAGCGAACGGAGCGCGGCCTGCCTCGAGAGGGGTGAGCGGAGGAGGTGGGCACCGGCTCAAATATGACTCAAAATCAGGGGAAATTATTTCTGATGAACGTAATTACTCCGGCTCCAGCCCTGATCAATACGAGGAGCTGAAACGCTCATAAACCGGCCGGGAATGCGAGCTATGCAGGGTGATTTGTAAAAGGTGTTTGGCTCCAGGCTCCCGCCTGCTGTCAGGCTGCCCACGGGCAGGGGACCTGCCGCGGGGGGGGGGGCAGAGGGGCCGCTGGCTAATTGCAAACCCACGGCCCGTAACGAGAATCCCCCACAAAGGAGCAGAGGATGCTAATTACGAGCGAGCAGACGGCTGGGCTGGGCTGGGCTGGTTTCACACCCCGACCACAAGGCGAGAGCCGAGGCTGGCCCTTCGCAGCCAGCCTGCCTCACGCTGCAACCCCCAGCGTGGGGGGTTTGGGTGGGCTGGGGGTGGGCCGGCACCCCCGCAGGGTGTGGAGGTCTCCCACGGAGCGGTGCTTTCCTTGATGTGGTGAGGAAAGGGGGTGACAGGGTCCTTCTGGTCCTGCTGCTCCCCTGGAAGACTGGGCACCCCCCTGCCGAGGTCTCCTGCTCTCCTCCAGGGAGTGTCCGCGGACACCAAGTCACAGAGAGGCAGCGATGGGAGATGAGGAGCTCCTGGGCTGGGAGCTCCCCTGGGACTGCTGGAGCAGGAGGAGCAGGGAGAGCTGCTGCTGCATGGTGGCACCTCCATCTCCTGGGGTGGCATCACCAGTTTTTGGGGTGGTATCTCCATCTCCTGAGGTGGCATCTCCTTTTCTAGTGACATCTCCACCTTCAGCCGGCAGGGTGAGGCTGCAAGGCACGGCCACCACCTGCCTTGCCCTGATGTTACTCCCAGAAGATGCTCGCTTAGCAAACTCCCCATTTCTTATTTAACGGGTCTTTGCTGGCTCTTGCCACGCTAGCCCTGCCCTTTCTCCAACAAAACCCCGTGCTGTGCCATGGAAATAGGTCCCTGCGGGTTCCCTCCGTCTCGGTGGTGAAGGGAGGCTGCTCTGGAAGGTTTTGCTTTTCTGCCTGGGGCACTTTGTGGTGACCACAGAAAAGAAAAGCAGCCCCCTGCGACTCTGGGGGATGTCAGGTTCTGCCTGCTTTTGCGCCGACCCCTTCCCCACGGGTTGCCTTTTTTGCTTGTTTAACTGGGCTGGTTCTGGCTCTGCCTTGGAGATCAGTTCCTCCCTGCCTCCAGCCATGCCCCTGAACGCTGCTCCCACAAGGGATGCTGCTGGTGAGCTCCAGGAGGGGGTTCGGACAGCCTGGGGTGAGCTGAGCCCATGGAGCACCCTGCCTGACCCAGCACCCTGCCTGACCCAGCACCCTGCCCAACCAAGCATCACCACCCCGCCGAGCACCAGCACCCCGCGCAGCTGGCTGCAGCACCCCAGCCACGCTGGGAACTGGGACGGGCTGGGCTGGGTATTGCAAGGCTTCCTTCCTGGAGTGCTCAAGTAAAGACCATTTGAAGCTAGGTTTCCCCCTGCAGCAGGGCTTTGGGAGGGAAATACAGAAGGGGAGGGTTTGGCTGCGGGGTGAGTCTGCCTGCGGCTGGTGCCGGCAGCCTGGCCCGTGGCTCCACTCGTCCTGCTCCAGCCAGGCTTTCCTCTCCCGCTGGAGCTACCAGGGCTCCAAGGGAGCATCTCAGGAGGCAGCTCCTCTTGTGGACCCCGCTCCAGAAACCACAGCCCAGCAGCTCGCACTGACAGCAAGGACACAAATCTGCTCTGGCTGGGTGAAGGACAAGTCTCCCGCAGGTGCTGCCAGGCCAGGAGTGCGGGCAGAGCGCTGTGTGCACCCAGACCTCTCTCACAGCCCAGCTGGAGGCAGCATTTTGGGTGCCTTTGGCTGCTGTGCACGCTGTCCGTGCTGCGCTTCTGATGCCTGCTCCCCTGAGCACAGAGCTCCCCAGGCCACATGGAGAAATCCTGGCCTCCCTCTGCCGGGATGTCGCTGGAAACCACACGCAGCACAGCAGGGTCGGGGTTAGGAGCTCCGCTTCCCCGCGGTTCGCCGCACGCTCTGCAGCCGCAAGCTGGCCGCACTCACACCCCAGTTTTCTTTACACCCCCCGGTCCTGCTGAGATGTGGTCTGCCGCCCGCCCGTGTGAAGCCACGCCGCTGCCTGCCCTCCAGAAAGCAGCCTGTGCCTCGCCTGCCGGGGAATTAAACACAAACGCTGTGCCGACCGCAGTCCTCGAGCGCAGGGCAGCGAGCCGAGGGCTGTCAAAGCCAGGGGGAAGCTCCCCTGAGCAGCGTGGCACACAAAGCTGAGCAGCAAGAGCTGTGCTCTGCCATCTCCCCGTGACTGCTCAGACCTCCTGTTGCTGCTGCCGCCCATCTCCGGCGGTGATGGTCCCCATCACAAAGGCCACGTGGCCGTGAGGAGGTGGTGGTGCTGCTGGCTGCTGGGACCTGCACGTCGTGCACAGCCTGCTTGTCCTCCCGTACCCACGCATGGCCACGGGCACCTGCTCTGAGACGTTTTTCCCCTCGCAGGACCTTCCCCTCCCTGGGCCAGTCTGCGGGGCGAGAGCCCAGCCTGTCTCCTCCTGCCTAGGAGCGCCGGCCCCTGGAAACATCTGCAAGGAAATAGCTGAAGGTATTGAAAGGGGAGCCAGGAAACGCTCTGAATTTTTTTTCTAAATATAATGACACTAATGCTGTTTGCAGTGTTAAAAATAGAAATCCAGAGAACCTGCCTTTTTCCTGTTTTCTTGGAGCTCTCACTATCCTGCCTGTCTCTGCAGTCTGAGGATCCACGTGAAAATAAACCCAAAAGAAAAGGTCTCAGCAGCAAGCAAAGCCAAGCCAGGTGGCTTTGGCCTCAGCTCCAGCTTCCCCGGGTGGGGCTGTGCCCGTCGTGCAGCATGGGGAGCTTGGGGCGGTGGGCAAGGGGAGAGTGGCCAGGGGGCTGCGGAGGGACCTGCCGTGGTCCTTCCTGCTGTGGTCCATCCTGCCACAACCAGCAGAGCCGTGCTCACTCTGGGGCTGGATGTGCTGGTGCACCATTGCACCTGCGCCCATCTCTCCTGCTGGAGACGTTTCCCTGGGTGCCTGGGGTCAGGCAGGAGCCCCCAGGCACATCCCTCCCCACGCTGTGCACGCATTTCCAGGGCTCTGTGCAGCCACCCTTGGTGCAGAGGGGAGGGTTTTGCTGCCGGTCTCTCCCCAGGTCATTTTGCAAGGCCACCTTCACCACCTGCACCACCGATTGCAAGAGGCCGGCAGGTCTGAGCTCACTTTGGCAGCACTGGGCTGCACCAAGGCACCCGAGGGCTCAAGGGGACGGGACGCGGGATCCTGCTCCTGCCCTGCATGGGGAAAGGATCAATGCCAGAGCACGGCGATCCTGCCAGGGAGGCAGTCCGAGAGCAGCAGCACGCCTTTCATCCAGCAGGCAGTGCCGGCCCCGGGTCAGCGCGGCTTCCTGCCCGCTGCAGGTGTTCGGACGAAAAGCTCCACACGCGTGTTGCGGCAGGGCAACGCGGGCCCTGCGTGCCTTGGATGGAGGCTGCGGGCTGATTTATTGCAGGCTCCTCTCGAGGTGCCTCGGGAGACCAGGCCCTGGCAGGGGATGAGAGGCGGGCGTGCGGCCGGGTGGATCGCGGGGAATAAAGGGCGGCGTTGTGGTAGGGCTGCCTGCAGCCAGGAGCGGGAGGATGAGAGAGCCCACGGGGCTGGGGCACGTTCCTCTGCTTTCCCTGCTCCTTCCTCACATGGTGAAGGGCCGGGCGGGCAGCCCTGGGCTCCTGCTCTGTCCTGGGAAGCCTCGAGGCAGACAGGTCCCGGGTGGGAGCCTCGCTGGGAACCCGCTCCACCCGCAGCATCCTTCCCTCAAAAGGCTGAGATCCCCGTCCTCCGCCGGCTCACCTGCCTGACCCCAGGTTGTTCTTCCCAAAGCCCTCGGTTAGCTGGAAATAAGGTGTTTGAGACGTCACTGGGCTGTCACGAGACACTCTCTGAGCTGCTTCTGTGTCACAGACCCTGAGCCTGCAGGGGGAATGCGATCGTGTCCCCAGCTGTCCCCTGCACCCGGCCCCACAATTAACCAGGTTGGTGGACAGAGCCTCGGCCATGGGGACAGACAGCACACCCCTGCCAGCTCCTTCCCGGCACAGCGGAGGAGCAGACATCCCTCCGGAGGCTCTTTAGGAACAGCTCGTGTATATGGCCACAGCTCATTTGCTTGTCCCCAGCTGACCCCCGTGCCCAAATTCCAGCCTCCTGCCCCCCCCCCCCCCCCCCCCCCAGGCAACCCCTGGCCCCTCGGCAGCTCCGGCCTCTGCCTTCCCCTGGTGGCACCTGGGGGATCTTGCCAGGGTGTTTGGGGGTGAACGAGGCCCGGCACCATCCCTGGGTATTCGCCTTTCCTCTCCAGTAAAGCCCCCCTGCTGCCGCCGGGGGAAAGCATCGCGGCCAGGCTTGCCTCACACCCGGGGAATGGTTGGAAACGCAGCCAGCCTCGCCAGAGACAGCTGTCGAAAAATTGAAGCTGTTTTCTCCCCGATAATCTGTTTTCAATTTCTTCGGCAGCCTTTTGAGCCAAGAACAGAGCAAAACAAGAGCTCCAGGAGATCCTATAGAATATTAATTGGGCTGGGGCCCTGGATTAGGCGAATTAAAGCGTCTCCAGACGTTCCCAGCTCGAGGCGGGGAGGATCGCTTTCTCTGCAGACATTCCTTGCTGGAGCAGGAGCCTCTGCCCAGTCTGCCCGGGGCAGCAGCCAGGCAGCCCCCGGGTGCCCCCCCAGCACCATCCCAAAGGGACCTGGCACAGGGACAACGGGACGAGCCCCCTGCTCCTCTCCTCCCCTTCACCTGCCTTTCTGTCCTTTCCTGCTGCTTCTCCCTGGTACAGCACCCCATGCCTGGCATAACAGTTACACGGGCTGTCTGTGATACAAAGGTTGTCAGTGCCAAGAGATTTGGGGGGTAGGAGAGATGATCCCCATGTCTCCAGCATCCTCAAGGAATGCTCCTGGCTCCCAGCAGATGAGATTGACTGGATAGAGAGGATGGGGCAGGGGCAGAGCCCAAACCCGCAGCCCTGTGGACCCCAAACCCCAATGTCTGCTGGGTTTGACAGCACGGGGGGACTCGCTGTGCCCTGCGTCGGGGTGACAGAGGAGTCAGCGCATGCCCCCAGGCCTGGTTTGGAGGCTGTGGTGCTACAGGTGTCACTGAGGGCACTAATGGCCCTGACCAGCCTCACCTGGGTCCCCACACCCAGCCCAGGAGCTCTATTTAAGCTCAGCTCAGGGCTTTGCCTTTTTTCTGGGCTGTGTTGGAGGGGGGGCTGGCCTCCAGCTCAGCCTGGCCTTGGGGGACCTTGAGCCTGCCCCCAACATGCCTACTGCCTTCCTGGCGTGGTGTTAGCCCTGTCCCGTCACTCAGGGCCTGCAGATGGACTGCCTGCCTCGCCGTGGGACCTGTCACGTTGTGGTGGTGCTCTGTGCTCTTGGCTGGCCCTGGCTGCCACCTCTGGGCTTGGGCACGCATCCAGCTGTCTGGCTGGGGATGGAGATGAAGGTAGGGATGGTGCTGGGCTCTTTCCTTTTGTGCTTCAGGTGGTACTAAAAGGAGCAGGGAGCCCCTTGGGCTCTGGCAGTGCTGTGTACAGCCTGAGCTGGGTGTCTGGGCTGGAGCTTGTGTGGGGAATAACCCAGCACTGCACCCCTGCTGTGGGGGGGGGGGTTGGATGTGGGGTGCTTCCCCGGTGCTGGGGTGCCCTATGCAGTGGCTGCTGTGTCCTGCTGCAGCCCTGTTCCCCTTTGAGGCTGTGCCTGGCCACGGCAGGGCAGGAGGGTGTCACGCTGAGCCACAGGGTGTCACAGCAATAAAAGGGGGGGGAAGGAGGGGGGGCTCCAGTTATGGTAACTGGGCAGTGCTAATTCCTGCTGGGCAGGCATGGCCAGGCCCCAGAGCTGTGAGCTGGGGATCCCTGGCATTGCTGGGGCAGGGCATATGTCTTTCAGACACTATCAGCTTTTTAGGATTTTGCAGTTTGGGGTGAAGCCCGAAGCCATCAGAGGAGACAGTGACAGGTACGTGCCCATATCCTGCCCCACACCTTGCCACCCTCCACCACGCTGTGTGGGGCAGATGCCTGGGTCGTGTCCTTACGGTGATATCCTGAACCTTAGAGAAAAAACAACACATCCTGCAGACCTTGAAACAGGGGTGTGCTGGTCACTCACGGATGTTTAAAATACTCCAAAGCTGCTGTAATTAGCCCCCAGGGAAAGAAGGAGGTACCGCTCCTGATACCACCCACAAACTGACTTCTAGAGGATGAGAAGAAGAGGGTAGCGCTCAATATTCTCAGGAGTTTCCAAGGCACAGAGATGACAGCAATGCAGGGCCTGAATACCAGATTAGGCTCAAGGCCAGTGCTGTACAGCACAGCAAAGTGAGGAGAGGAAAAAAACAACAACACACCAAGCAGCCTGTAACAAACCCTGACCTGATATGCAGTAGAAGGAAGAGTGTGGCATGGATCACATAAAATATTAACATGGATCACATAAAACATGATCACATAAAATATTAACAGCAAATAAGAAAGCATGGTGACTAGTATCTACGTATGTTAATTGTGTTTTGATCAAATCTGCTGTTACCTCAACCCTTTGAGCCCCACGCTGGGCATCAAAAAGGAGTTAATCCATGCCAGCCAGGGCCGGTGCACAGCCCCATCCCGAACGGTGCTGTGATGGAGGGCTGGGAGCCCAGTTAAATCCCATGCAGAAGCACGAAGTTGATAGTGTGGAGCCCTGGGGGGGAGAAAAAAATCAGGGGATGCGGCTGCGATGTGCGGGAGCGTCTGACGGGGGCAATGTTCCTCCACCGCCCTCGCGGCTCCGTCCCGGCAGCAGCGCGGTGCCGAGGCCGGGCAGGGCCGGGGCTTTTCCTTCGCTTTGCCATAGCAGGGGTTGGGGTGCGCGGTGCCGACCTCCAGCCCCGCGGGCTGCCGGAGGGGTGCTGTCCTCAGGGCAGCTCTGGCCTTTGGTGCTGTGTTGGCAGAACGTGGCCGAGCACTGATGATCCAGTTGCCTGGTTTACGCCGGGGTTGCTCAACGCGTGCAGGTAACGCCGGGCACGCGGGGGCTCCGCTGGAGGAGGTGGTTCTGCCGTGGGATGCTGCCGGGTGTGCGTGCAGCAGCCTGGAGGGGCTTTGTGCTGCTCGTGTCGCCCTGCCCCGTGCAGGGGCTGCAGGTGGTGCTGGGGTGTGAAGCCCGAGCAAGCTCCTTCAGGGCTGGAGGGGTTGGGGAGCGTGGAAATTAGCTCTGCTCAGCCCTGGATAATGGGAGGAAGAGCTGTGGGAGCACCTTGGTCTGCAGAGCTTTGCCTACGTGTAAAAGTGCACGAGCCTCTGCTCCCCGGGCCCCGTCCTGCAGAGATAAAATCAGCTGTGTGCCTCCTGATCACTTGTTCAGAAATGGGTTTGTATACGGATGCATTAAGCAGCCACAGCTGGGCTTGCAGTTAGCAGCGGGAGCTGGATCTGTGCTGCGCTGTGATCGCCCCGCTCCTCGCAGCATTTCCTAGTGAAGCACACGGGGAGGGGACCTGGCACCCTTCCTCCGCTCCTCCCTGCGAGCAGGATGGTCCTGGTGTGCTGTGGGGCTGAGCAGGCACCAGCCTAGGCACGGTGCTGCTGCTCCTGGGTGGGTCTGACCCACAGGAGAGCTCTGGTTTTGGAGATGCAGAGAGCCACAGTGCGGACACCCCACGCTGCAGGCACCGTGTGCTGCAGGTATGGAGTGCTCTGTGTGGTGCAGAGCTGGGGGACAGTGAGGTTGGTGCTGTCCTGGGATAACCTGTGGCTCTGGTGGGCCTTGGAGATGTTTCTAGGTCTGAAACGCTGCCAGACCCAGGTCACTGCTCCTCTCCTTGGCACAAAGCAGTGATGTTGTTTCTCTGCCTCTCCTCTGCTGCCTCACCTCCAAAGCCGTGCTGTGCCAGTGTCCTGGGGGCCCTGGAGCTGCCTTTTGGCCCAGGAGATGTCCAGGACAGGTCGCAATACCTCAGCACGGCCTGATGCCCGGTGCAAGTTGGCTGTTTTATCTGTAATCCACTTAGGGGATGAGCTCGCAGCTCCCCACGTGGCTCTGTGGGTGGCTGTGCCCTGCGCACAGCAGTGTGCCTGCACACCCGTGGGCTTGTTGTCACCCAGCTGGGCACGCACCGGTGTCCGTGGGACAGCACCCTTGGTACCTTAGGGTACCTGTCAGTGGTTCCTTTTCCCGCTGTGAAAATCAAACTATTTTTTCCAATTTTCAGGCTAGTGGAGCAAGCATCGTGGCTGCCCCTGGAGCAGCACCAGGCACTTGCCCCAGCCGGGTGCACAGCATCTCCTGGGCAAGGGCATGGAGCTGCCAGCCCCGAGGGGTGCTCGGAGCCCCCCAGTGCCCCTGAGCACATCCCTGTGCTCTCAGCCTTGGGGCTGCTCCCACTCCTCTGAGCTCAGGGAGGGAACAAAGGCCCTTTGGGGAAGCAGGGGGCTTTCTTTGCATTTCCCATTAACCGTGCAAGGTCCTGGGGCTTCCCAGCAAGAAACGAGTGGCTCCAGCACAGGGCCCAGGGGTGTGCTCAGCCCGGGCAGGGGTTTGCCTTGCAGGGGAGCTGCAGGAGTTAAATGAGAAATGCTGATATGAGCGAGGGCTTTGTCTCCAACATTTTTGCAATGGGTGTTTGGGCTGAGAGTTTCCACTCTTGCTAAAGTGTCGGGTTTGTACATGGCATCAGCATTTACAGTCCCTTACTGATAGAGTTTAAACACTTTTTCCTTGCTTGGCCACTTATAATGAGCTGCAGTGTGACACTCTTGGGTGTCTTTTTTTTTTTTTTTTTTAAAGAACAACAAAATCCAACAAAGGTGTGAAAACGAGTCTCTTTTGGAAAAATCTAAGCCTGGTGCAAGCACACTTCCAGTATTTTTGGAAAGCTGCCTGTGTGGGAAGCAGGTGTCAGCAAGCAGCCCCCAGCTAGTCTCCACCTGCAGAAGCAGGAGGAAAGGAGCAGGATTAAATATAGCCCCTGGGAAATAAGTGCAGGGATATCCACCAAGATCACACTTCCCTCCCTAATCTACTGCCTGGGGTTTTCCTATGACTACAGAGGAGAGTCGAGGGCAGACCAGCGCTGTGGGCAGGCTGTGCAGGGCCTGGTCCTTCCCCCAGGGACAGCTCCGGTGTGTGCCCAGACCCCCCCCAGGGTAGAGGTGGGCCCCTGTCCCTCTTCCTCCCTACAGACTTGCGGTGGTGATGTGAACCAAGGAAGCAAAACCACACTGAGGCCCTCCATCATGGTGGTTTTGCCCTGACTTGTTTCGCTTTCTGTTCTGCATGGGGAGTGCCTGGTGCTTCCCTGCTGCAGAAGCGCCATTCCCCAAAGCTGAGCCGAGCACGGGGACGTCTTCCCTTGCAGGAGGGGTTTAAAGGTGTGACCGACATGGGACAACAACATGACCTGAAGTGTCGGGGTAATAAACAGCCCCTGAGGAAAGCAAGCAGCTGCTGGGATCAGGCAGGTCCCTGTCTGAGCCCTGCTGGTTTCCCAGGCGGGAAACCAAAAAACCAAAGGTTCCCAGGTGGGAAACCAGCCCCGGCCATGAAGTGGCACAAAGCTTTGTTGTGCTCGAGCCTCTTGGCTGCAGAGAGCTGGGATGTTCTCAGCAGGAAAGCATTCACTTGGTATCAGCAGCACAGCTCGATGCGGTGGATCCGGGTGATTAAGACCAGCCCAAGGCTCACTTCTGAGGCTCCAGCAGAGCTGGGTGCTCCGAGCAGCAGACCTGATGCTGACTCTCCTGGAAAAAGCTGAGTCTGCAGACAGAAGCACTTGCTCAGCAGGAAGAAAACCCCACCTCACCACGCCGGTCCCCACTCCGGCTCAGCTCCGCTCGCCTGACCTTTGCTAACAATTTTTCTCCCATCAGAAAATTACCCCCGTGCTATTTTTCCTTGTGATTTCCTTTAACCTCAAATAAAGGCTGTAAGTGACCTCTGTCCTCCCGGCGTAGGTGGCACAGCCAGCACGGCTGTGCGTGCAGGAGACCGTCGGAGCCCCGTGCGCTCACCCTGGGCCCGTTTGTGCTGCGGCTGGTTTGCTCCAGAAGTCAGACCTCCATGCGTGCCGTGCTGCACGATGCTCTCCAGGAGCAGCAGATGTTTCCAAGTGGATGCTCAAAAGCCCATGACATGGAGATGAAGTAGGCCCCGGGAGCTGGAGCTCAGAGGGGCAGTTCCATCTCACGCTCGGTGCTAGTTTTCATACCCAAGTATTTAATTTCTGCCCAGAGCCTCTGGGCACATGCAGTAGGAGTTTTACCTGAATTCAGTGCTCATAAAGCTTTGGGAGCCTGGAAAATGCCACCTCTTGGTGGCTCCCGAAATCACAAGTTTTAGCACAGAAAGCACCCGCTGCTCATTCCCGCTGGTTTCTCACAGCCCGATGCAGCGTGGCTGCGTCCCGCGAGCTCCCGAAAGCCCCGAGCGCCGCTGTCCCCGTGCCCTGCAGCTGGAGGTTACCTCCCCTGCCAGCTGCTGAGCCGCAAAGAATGCTTTTTGCCAAGTAATTTTGGCTTTCAGCTGGGCCGTACAGATGTAGCAGGCGGTCAGGGCATCTCTGCTAGGTGCTGCTGATGACAGGGGACATTTCGGTGAGCTTTCCTCCCCAGCCGAGCCCTGTGCCTGGGTCTGTGCTGTTCCCACAGGCTCTGCTGCAGTGCGTTCACCCAAATTAGCTCGGGACTGGAGCTGAAAAATTGTTTTTCCCAGTGCCTACGTGGCTTTGGGGCAGAAATCCCATCAAAGCCAGGGAAGAGGGACCAGGGAACACCCGTGACATTTCCCCATGGAGCGAGGTCTGTGCAGCGTATCCCGCAGCGGTGCTGGCAGGGCAGGCGGCCCTCCTCGTCCCCCCGCAGGGCTGCAGCACTGCTAATCCCCGCAGAGGCTTTCCCAAACACCATCCCTCTGCTGTAAACACAGCTGGGCAAGGAGAAGAGGGAACTTTATTTTCCATCCATTTGTGGTAGCGCTCACGCTTATGGCACTAAGCGCTCTGTGTGCTTGCACACCACGCAAGTAATAATCATTTTTTACACTGGTGTTGTGGTTTTTGGGCCCAAAGCTCCCCATAGACCTGTGGACAGCCTCACCTGAGCAGGTGAACTCCAGTAGGGCAGGACAAAACTGCGGCCCCTGGCTCAGCAGTGATTTTGGGGACATTGCCTGCCTGCTCAGCATCCTCCAGGCAGCTCAGGACCCATCTCCCAGGGCTGCACCAGGACCCAGGGGACATCTCCCAGAGGAGCAGGGAGGACCACTGCCTCGCAGCTTTGTATGTGCCAGGTGGGTGCTGCTTTGTGGGTGCTCCACGCGTGCAGCAGCTTTCTTGCTCCCACACCCTTGGGTGCTCCTCGAGTGCAGCTCAGATCTGGGGTGTTCGGCCCCCCCATCCCTCTGTGCTGTGGGCTGCCTCGGGCATCACCTGGGGGAGAGCAAGGAGGGAGGCAAGGCAGAAAATGTGGGCGGGTGACCAAAAATAAGGAATTAACTCTGAGCAGGAGATGTAAAATGGGCCAAAAACATCCCAAAAAGCCATCAGGTGAAACCACGGAGCAGCCAAGCAGTGCCTTTACAAGCAGAAAAAGGGGGGGGGGGCGGGGGCGAGGGCTGAGCACTTCAGAACAAGGCGGTTGTTTTGGGGATAAACCCACACGTACCCGCGTCCTTGCACCGGCTGAGCACCGCGGCCAGGGCAGGATGCATCCCCTCGCTTTCTGCCCCCGCAGGCGGTGCCGGCCCGGTGCAGCCCGGCCTGGCGGGAGCGGGGACGGGGCGGGGAGCCCCCGGGCCCCCCCCTCCGGGTTCCCCCTCGGTGCTCGGCGCTGCGCGGGGCGGAGCGGGGCGGGGCACGGCCGGCGGAGGCAGCGGAGGCAGAGGAGGCTGAGGAGGCGGTGGAGGCAGCATGGAGCAGGGGCTGCGAGTCTTCGAGGGGCCCAAGGTGAGGCGGCTGCGGTGCTGTCGGGCTGGGAGCCGGCTGTGCGCCCTGCTCCGGGGCTGCGCGGCTGGGCACCGGGACCGGGCACGGGGCTGGGAGCCGGCTGCGCACCGTGCACCGGGACTGTGCGGCTGGGCACCGGGCACCAGGTCCGTGCACCGTGCCCCGGGTCCTTGCACCGTGCACCGGCTCCGTGCGGCCACCGTGCACCCGGCTGGGAGCCGGGGCGAGCACCGGGGCCGTGCCGTGCCGTGCCACCCGCCTGTGCCGGCCGGGGTCTGCACACCCCGGGGTGGGCAAGGCGCTGGGACCCCCTCTGGGCATGGCCTGGGGGGTGGCAAGTCGCTGAGGGGTCCGGCAGCCCCACCACTTTTAGTTTTGCTTGATTGATTTGTTTTGTTTTCTTCTTCTTTCTCTTTCAATATCTTAAGCGCTCAGTTCTGTTATTCTTGAGATACCATCTCGGTGGTTGCTATCGGAGGGTGCTCCACTGTTCCAGCCTCACTGCTTGCTGTATAAATATCCCCCAAGTAGGATCATCTAGTAACGTGCTTCTTAATCGGGTTAGAAAAGAGGTGAGAGGGAAGAAGACAAGACAGGTGTGCTCAGCGAGAGCCACCTACCTGGTGGCAGAGCGCTGCCTTTTCCTCAGAAAACCTCTGCTCTTGGGCTGTGGTCTCGGGTAAGCTGGCACATGGGGAAGGGGTTTTATTTCTTTGGGCTCCGTGAGTTGTGGGCAGGGGCAGAGGAGACCGAGAAAGCAGTGTGGGGTCTCCCAGCAGCTCTGGGAGAATGTGAGAAGCAGCAAGTGCGTGTGGTTTCCTGGGGAAGAAGATTGCCTCTGAAAACCTCAGAGCATGGTTTTAAGTGTGTGTGTGTGTGTGTTTATTATTATATATATTTTTCTGCTGTTTGCATTCCCCACCACTCCCAAACCAGTTACCTCTCCATTTGAGCTCACACCAGTGCAGCGCGGCGTGCTTGGAAAAGCCTCCGTGCGCACGTCTGACGCACGCCGCAGTCGGTTGCTGCCCGAGGTTTCCCTCCTAGGGGAGGCGACCCATGCACCAGCAGGCAAACCTCGATACCGAAATCCAGGGGGCACTGGTATCTGCGAGTGGTTAAAGCCCTTCTCCGGCCACTTCAGGTTTAGGAAACGTTGGCGTTTCATCAGCTCTGCTGAGAACAAAAGCTGTTGGTTTACCCCAGTGGTTTTATATCTTTCTCTGAAAGAAGCAAGTTAAGTTCTCCTTTCGGTCGTGTTTCTTCCTGATTTTTCGGTGTGGGATAGTAGGATGCAGAAGAGAGAGACCTGGGGAAACCACACCGTGTTTGTGTGCTAAGGTCAAACTTGTGCTGTCTGCTTGTCGGCGATTACGAGCCGAGATTTCATGAGTCAGGCAGTCCCTTTCAGTCCTGCGAACCTGCTAAGTCAGGACTGGGAAAAAAAACGAGATCTGAAGTCAGTTAATGAGCCCTGATCACCCCTATTCATCCCCCGGGACCCTCTGCCATTGGGAACGGCCAGTTTTGTGCGTTAGGGACGTTTCTGGTAGCCAGGCGAGGGGCCGGGGCTGCCGCCTGCTTTTCAGGAACGCGCTGACTCCCAGCCACTGCGGCGGGCGGGCAGGGAGCTGCTGGGGCTGCCATGGGGTGACTTTGACCCCTGCTTATCGTAGGCCATAAAAAAAGCAGAAAAGACTGAGGACACCAACCATCAGCCTCTTTCCTCTGAGGCCACACTTTCCGAACCCCAAGCAGAGCCCGTGTCAGCGCAGGGGGCTGGGGACACGTGGCGCTCATCCTGCAGGTCACCCTGCGCCACCTCTGTGGGTCACCTGGGGGCTTTTCCTTTGGCTTGCCACCAAAACGGGGAGCCTGACGCTGCTGAAATCCCAGCCCTAAAAGCCTTGTGGGGGGCAGGAGTGGGGGCTCCTGGTGTCTGGCCCCCACCCCATTACAGGCACTGCAGCCCTGCCGCTTGCTGCTCCCAAAATAAGCTCAGGTTGCTTTGGGCAAGCTGCTGCGGGGCTCACGGTGTGCCTTGGGGTGTTTTGGGGACCCCCCAAAGTAAGACAGTTGTATCTGATGTGTCCTTCCTGCCTGGGGGCTGGGAGAGGTGTCCCCGAGCTCGCTGTAGCTGTCGGTGTCCCCATCGATGGCCAGGAGAGCTCCAGGTGACCTGACCCAGGAGTCATTTAAGGTGCCAGCTCTGCTGTGCGGTCCTGTCCTCCCGCTGCATAAGACAGAGCAGCCAGGCTGTGCTGAGCAGATAGTGCAGGTATTTTGCCTTGGGTGCAAAGATTAAAATAATAATAAATTGCTGGTAATTGCAGGGAGATACGACTGGTCTCCCACTGCTCCCTGACTGGGCGCCCCTTGCCTTCACACTGCTTTGTGCAAGTGCACGAGGTCTCAGCTGGCTGCCCCGAGGAGGATGACATTTATTTTGGCACAGCCAGCTCAGTGCTGGCTGAGCCATGGTTCTGGCAGCATGCTGGAGACCCCCGGCTGCATCAGGCTCTGCTCGTGCTCCAGTATGCAACGCAAGCACATTCCCTGATAACCCCATCAGTGATGGCATTAATTGAGGCCAATTGGTGCCGCTCGAAGGGCAAGGACTCGGTTTTATTGCTCCAAAGGCTCGCCTCCTTCCAGCCCCGTGCGGCTCAGGCAGGGACACGGCGCTGCTGTCCCTGGGGGGTGACACAGAGCCCCCTTCTCATATCGGCATCCAGTGGCAGCACCAGGAGCTCCATGCAGGGAGGCTGAGTCACTGGTGCCACGAAGGGTGGCACCAAACGCCGCTCAGCATCCTCCTGGCCAGCCACCAAAGCCACAACACACCGTGTGAACGCTTCCCTAGAAAGCACAAACATCTCTTGCATGGAGCAGCAGGTCGCCTGGGTCTTGCAGTCCGACCTGTTTCTTTTTAAAGCCTCAAACCGCCAGGTTTGTCCTCCAGTAGGCATTTAGGGGTTTCATCGGGTCTGGGAATAATACCGTGTCTCTGCTGCCTTACATCCCTCCTGCTCCAGCCTCACCTGTTGCTCCCAAAATAAGGGTTTATGGCAAGGTTATGAACTTTGCAGCTTAACTCCTGGGAGTGTATCTCCCTGGGGGGAAAAAAAAATAAATCTATATTTGGGGAAAAAAATAATCTATATTTGGGGAGCACAGTTCATTCTTTTTGCCGGGGTTAGCATTCATGTTATCTCTTGTGGAATTTTGATCTCTGTTACTGTTGTTCTGCCTTGTGTCTTGACCAGTTAGAGCTGTAATCGCTCCGTCATTGAAATCAATAAAGCAAACCTCAGATTATCACCTCTTAATGTGCTGATAAATAATCCTCGCCAAAGTCACTGCTAGGGGCTTAAAATGATACAGCCTCAGGAGCTGCCTGGCTTGTCAATTAACATCTCTGCTAGAAATGGTCACAATAAAAAGGTGAAGGTTTTACCCCGGCATTAGGGCTCTTTGGCTTGTGCCCCAACCAGCTGTCTGTGGTCGTTGTATCAAAACAAAATTAAAGTAAAAGAATGAGCACCTGGTTTGCAAACTCCCTCGAGTGCCCCGGGCTGGATGGTGCTTTTCACGCCATGTAGCAGGCAAGCTGGGCAGCAAACTGATGTGTCGCGGTCTGCTGAGCAACCCGTGGAGTAAGAGAGAAGTGCTGGTGGGTTGGCCATAGCTGGAAATGCTTTGCATGTTTACTTTTTTTTTTTTCCTTCTCATTTTACTAAATTGAAAATAATCCGACTTGGAACGTGTTTGTTTGCAGTGCCGTATTCTGGGTTTGAGTTTATTTTGAAGGTTATTAGGCTGGAAATAAAACATGACAATGTTTTCAGAAGAGAAAGGTCAAGCCAGAACCCTTAAAGCTTCACTTTGTTTTGCTTAAAGCCACAACATCTTGCTGAGATCTGCCCTAGCGTGCCAGGCACTGGGGCTGATCTAAAACTGCTTATTTTTGCATAGAAATGGCAAGTGCTGTCTGCTGTGACAGCCTTGCTGGGAGTCCTGTGTGCTGACAGCACACACATGTGGGCACTTCGTGTCCTTTGAACTCATATCGTGGGCTTTGGACCGCTCTCCAGTAAAACTGGGGGATTTTATTGGCTTGCTCAGGTCCTGGACCAAGCATGGAGATCCCCAATAATGTGTGTCTCAGATAAACCGGAGGGCTGGGGGTGAGATCCCCGTGTGGGTCTCCCAGCTCCGCCTGGCCTCTGCTCAGGCAGCATCTCCTGGAGCCGCAGCTCAGTGAAAACTCTTTCATCTTTATCTGGGCACTGGGCTTAAACCAAGGTCATGTCACCCACTTCCATCTGGAAAAGTCTTAGGCTTTGTTTGCCCAGAGCAAACACAGAAGGGAGCTGCAGCGGAGCTCTGCAGCCTCCTGCGGATCCGGGGCCAGCGGAGCTCATGCAGGAGGTGGCTGTGGGGAGCTGAGCCCCTGTGTTCGCCCTCTTGACTTGCTTTTACTTCTTTGCCTAAATGTCCCAGGAATCTAAATAGCCAACATTAGCTGCCAGCTGCAAGAAATGACCCCTGGGATCAACCCCACAAAGTTCTGGGTTGAATCCAAGGCTCTTAGCGGTTCGCTTGGGTACCTCCAGGCCCCAAGAAATGCAGTTCGTGGAGGAAGAGCCCGCTGGTGCCGGAGAGCAGCAGGAGGTGGCTGGCATGGTGAAGGACACCACTCAACTTGCTTTCCCATTGTTGGAAGTGTCGCATTGGGATGTTCTTGTAGGAAAAGTTTGAGAGAGGTTTGGGGTATGCAGACCCCGGCGGGTTCAGCTTGGTTGGTTTTCCTATCAGTGCGAGTGCGTCTCAAGCCTGTAACTCCACCAGGAGGTCACAAGGGCTGCTGAAAACCTCAAGGAATGGAGCTTGCATGGTTTTGAAATTGGAATCGGAGCTCAAGAGTGGAAAACGTGCCAGGCGTCCACATCTGGCAGCGCGGATCGGGTCCATGGCCTGTTATTTTATCTGCTGCTTCTTGGGACATTTAGTCCTCGTAAGCAGAATTGCACAACTCCGGGCAGGGGGAAAGATCAAGCTTTGCCCTTTAAAAATCTTCATCTCTCTAGGTTCAGATCGTGTCTTAAGGGTAGGAGAAGTGACAGCAATATCCTTTTACAGCCTGCCATGTCTGCGGGCATATTCCTGGCCCCCGGGCTGGCTGGGTGCAGCAGCACAGGGTCAGTGGCTCACGCTGCCCCGAGCCTGGTACCCGCACTTTGCATCCCGGCGTGTGCTGCACCGTTGCACGCATCGTTTCAGCAGTAGCTTCATGGCCATCCCATACATCCTCTGAACCCGAATGCTGCTGCACTCCAGCAGCCATGGCCTTTTGTAGCAGCCCCGGTTACTGAAAACCCCAACCATGAGCTGGGCACAAAGCACGCCTGGCTTGCACGGGGCGTTATGGGACTAGAGAAAATGTCCCTGAGCCACCACTTACAAACCTATCTCCTAGGTGGTAATGGCCCCAGGCGTGTCCCATGCAGCACGGCAGTCTCTCTCTGGGCATCTTAGTGCCCAGGTGCCTCAATTCATCCACATCTGAAAGACCTGGAATGAGCAAAGCCGGTCCTGCAGCCATTCCTTCCCAGGAACTGCTTTGTGCTTCACATGGTCCTTCCTTTAATGTATATAATACATAGGTGGTAGGCTATTCTGTTGCTTAAAAGCAGGCAGTTCTGGAAATAAGAAGATCTAGCTGTAATGTTTTGCAGCTAAGGTTTTCCTTCCCAGCTCAACTTCCAAATTACATTTGTCATGTACTTGTCATGTCCCTCCAAAGTCACAGCTGCCTAATGGAAAAAGCTGGCTCTTCTCTGTGGCGCCTCTTCCAAAACCCATCGTTTAAGCAATAATAAGGAAACGGGATTTCAGAGTGACCTGAATTACTGTCCCATTTTTAATGAGTCAAAACTTAACCATCTTATTTTGAAAGACAGCTGGGGCAGCTCTTGTCCTTGTGTTTACAGCGCCTTGTACCTTGGGAATCCATGTGAGGCGTTAGGGATCCTGCAGGCTGTGATAATGCCAGCTGATTACCAATAAACCCAGAGCAGATTTGTGGAAGTGAAGCCTGACTTCTTGTGCAATGAAGCTCTTATCAAGTTAATTGATGCTTGTTTGAGGGTTGGTTTTTCTGTTTTTTATTTTCAAGTCTTCCCAAACTCCAAGCCATGCAAGCTACATATGGGTAGGGCAGTTCCCGAAGCAGTGTGCAGATTACTGAAGACACAATAAATTTGCAGGATCTATTAAATCTGTGACCTGCAGTAGGAATAAGAAAATAATTGGATGATACTTAGATATTAAAAAATAATCATTTTTAAATAGTTTTGCACTTCCTTTTCATGACTTTGCCCTGTGTTAGCTGCATTTATGCCTGCGTTAGCACCACCCGCCTACCTGTAAGCTTCTGCAGCAGCTCTAGGAGTACATCACTGACTTCTCTTTATTTTACCGCAGGTAGAACTTCACATCCACCTGGATGGAGCCATTAGACCAGAAACAATCCTGTACTTTGGCAAGTGAGTATCTGGGGGAAGAAAGCTGTGAGTAATGGGTTAGCTGTGGGTAGTTGGTTAGCTTTGGCTGAGTAACTGGGGCGAGGACCTGGCTCCGTAGCTGGAGGCAGAGCAAACTTAGGATTTCCTCCAGTGAGATTTTTGAAAAAGCAAGGGTACAGTAGCAGATACATGCAGATCAAGGATGTGTCAAGCCTAGAGATTTCAGGAAACAGCTGTTAAGCACAGCTCTGGTAATATGGGGAAGAAGTCGATTTGGGGAGGGTGGGAAGTGGTTTTGGCATCCTGTGAGCCCAGCGGGCTCCTGGGCAAAGTGATCCTGGGGGAGCTGTTCTTTCTAAAGCTGCTTTTTCTGCAGGGAATGGCCACAGATTCATCAGTCAGATACAGAGGCCAGGTTGAAGACATCCCCCTTGCTTGTTGTGGGGTTAGGTTCCAGCTGCAATACAGGGATGAAAGTCCCTGTGGGCAAACAAATGGGGTCCCTGCTACCCATACTGTGCCTGGCAGGGCAGCAGGAGCCCAGAGGCCCAGGAGACAGCACCTGGCTGAGGATCCCCTGCTCCTCACTCGCTTAGGGCAGGAGCTTTGGTTCCCCCGGAGCATGCTGAGCTCCCTCCTATTTTTAAGCAGCGCTGGCGCTGCCAGCCCTCGGTGCTCAGCTGGGGTGGAGCAAGGCTGTGCTATTTGCAGGCTCTAAAACGAGTGTGTACACAAACCCCAAAGCAAAGGGGCAGTGCAGGACACTGCCTTACAACCTCACCCTGGACACACAAAACTGTTTGCGGTCTATTTTTAAAGGCAAAGAGCTGGGAATCAATTTGCCAGGTGGTGGCTGGATGCCTACAGGTAGCACAAGGCTGCTGGGGTGCACAAGCCCCCAGGGGCAGCCCTGAAATCTGCAGTTTTTTGGAGTTTGGGCTCCACAGCAGCTCCAAAACCATGGTGGCCACATCCACCACCCTGCTCTGACAGAGAGCCAACCCCAGCATCCTCGTGCTGGGGTCGTCCCAAAGCAGCATTGCCGCTGGTGATGCTTTGGGGCTGCGTGGTGGGGGGCAGGAGGGCAGCTTGGTTGCAGGGCTCCGTGTTCGGTGTCCCCTGGGTGGGCAGAGGAAGAGCTGAGAGCTCCCGGAGCACACAGCAATGTGTCACTGCCGTGGAAAGGGCAAGGCAGGGGGAAAGCTGATGCCTTGGCAGCGCTGAGCAGCCCCCGCTGAGCGCCAGCAACTTAATCCGGACAGATTGCCTTTGAACGCTGCGCCCGAGGCTGCTTTCCTTTCTGCCCGAATGGGGAAACGAGCAGCGCTCACTCAGCCCGGGATCGGCGGCGTTTGGGCCGCTTTCCTGCGGATTGCTTCGTGGGACAGCTGCTGGCAGCGGGTCGCTGGACTTGTCCCTGGGGTTTGGTCTCTGTCAGCAGGGAGACATCCATCAGCCAGCCGTAACTCATCGCGGCAGTGCCGGGAAGGAAGGAAAGAGGATTAGAACCAAATGTCTAGTTATTATTCCTGATTTTAGGCTGCTGTCCGCGGGCAGGTGGGGATGGTGAAGAGTTTGGGTGGGCTTTGGCACCCACAGCCCCCCGGTGGGAGCTGCTGCTGTGGGGCCGGGCTCCCCCACAGCAAAGCCGGGTGGTCCTGAGCCCGCATGCCTCCCTGTCATTTCTCAGACCCTTGAGTTTCCATAAGTAGAAATTAACTTTTCCAAGGAATGTTGGCAATTGTAGGAGGGGGAGATGCCAAGAAATAATGCAGAGCCCCTCCCGAGGAGCTCTGTCTTAAGCTTGAAATGTGCTCTGGCCCCGCTCCCGCTGGGTCACCCAGGGCTTCTGTCTCGATGTGCTCGTGTTTTGCTGGTGTCTCGGATTGCCGTGCTTCCCGTGGAGATCCAGGGCCACATCTGCAAGGAGCTTTTGGAAGGACAGCTTGTGCCATATCTTTTCTGTGAAGAAACAGAGGCTGATGCTGCCAGCTGAGGCCGCGCTTAGAGACCTCTTAAAAGCACGATAGCCTTCCCTTCAGTAAAACGTGACTTGTTTTCCAGGAAAAGAGGGATTCCTCTCCCCGGCAACACTGTTGATGAACTCTTGAAGCACATCAGCTACAATACGCCGCTGTCGCTTACCGAGTTTCTAGAGAAATTTAATCACTACATGCCCGCCATCGCGTAAGTGCCCATTGCCTGCTTGTCTGCATTCAGTGACGTCCCTGCGGGTCCCCTCCCGGTGCCAGGAGGTGACGGGTCCCATCGCTGTCCCTGCAGGGGGGACCGCGAGGCGGTGCGGAGGATCGCGTACGAGCTGGTGGAGACAAAAGCAAAGGAAGGCGTCGTCTACGTGGAGGTCCGCTACAGCCCTCACCTCCTGGCCAACTGCTCTGTCAGCCCCATCCCCTGGGGACAAGCCGAGTGAGTGACCCCCGGAGCTTCCCCTCCGTCCCGTCCCACCCTGTCCCTGGGGGCAGGAGGGTGGCAAGGCGGTGCCGATGGGTGGGCTCGGCTCCACTTGGCCACCCCATCATGCTTCCTCCTTAAAAGCTGCAGGCAAAGTGTTGCAACATGGTCAGACGTGAAGACTAATGATTTTTTTTTCCCTCTTGCCACATGTTAATTAGTAAGGTTTCATCACGGCCTTGCATGTAATTGCCCCATTTCTGTATATTCTCCTGCCTGAGCTTCCCGGCCGGCACCCAGGAGCCAGGACCCGCATGGGTGAGCCGGCACCTCTGGGTACCTGGGGCTGCTCGCTCCGCCGGTGCAGCCAGCTCTGCCACTCTTCCCTCTCTCTGCCCTGTCCGTAGCCTTTTTCCTCTTGTAATACCTCCGTGTGCTGTCGTGTTTTGATGTGCCTTGCTGCTGGCACTTAATTCAGCGTGTGCGAGGCAGCTGCGCTTGAGCTTTTGGCTGAAGCCATTCCCCTTGCGAGGGAACACAGGGCTCAGAGGGGGGAAGCAGGGCTCGGGCAGGGATTGCCTGCCTGCAAAGTACAAGTTTGAGCCAGCGGGCAGTGTCACAAGGGGCTGGCAATCTGCTCCCTTGTTTAAATGTCACCGCTGCGCTGCTGCGTGCTGCTAATTAAATCAGTGCTGGGCTCGGCGGCCCCTTGCAGGACGTGTCGTGGTGGCTTTGGGTGTGCTGTGCTCGCCACGCCGCAGGGAGCCGTGCATCCTAATGAGCTGTCCTGGCAAACGAGAGGCTCTTGGGCTCAGCTCCTCGGGGTGTTCACTTGGACAGGCAGTGACCGAAGCCTTGCCTTGCCCCTGTGGGGCTCACTGGCCAAAACTTGCCCCAGGTGCCCTGCAGCGCAGCCACGTAGGGGGGAACCCTTTGGGCACAGAGCTCCTTGGGCACCTACAGCTGCACAAGTGCCCGAGCAGCAGTGGCATCTAATTCTAAGGCTCTTCTAAGTCTTCCTAGACACGTCTGCGTGGTGTGGGTGCAAAAGGTGATCAGGGTGATCCTGCTGGGTTCCCGGGGATGTTACCACGAGCAGGGCCTGGGCTTTGTGGAGTCTCCGACCTCTCGTCCCTTCAGCTTCTGCCTGCCCGCCCAGGCGGTGCCCAGCCTCTCACCACCACCTCTTCTGCCCCGCAGGGGAGACCTCACTCCGGATGAAGTTGTTCACCTCGTAAATCAGGGACTGCAGGATGGAGAAAGGGATTTCCACATCAAAGCCAGGTCTATTCTATGCTGCATGCGCCATATGCCAAGTAATGTATTGCAGCTCCCCTGCTGCTCTGCTCCCCTTCCCTGACGCGCGGCGGGGGGGATGTCCCCTGGGTTCAGGTCCCTACAGAATTGTGGGGAAAGCATCGGCCCCGTGGCCCCGTGTGTGACGTGGGACCGTATGGTGCTGAGAAGGGGCTGTTCTTTCTCGGTTAGGGTCCTCTGCTCCCTTACCCTTCGTGAAGGGTCTGCTGGAAGTGAAAGCGGGGGCTGTAGGTGCAGCCAGCATCAGGAGAGCTAGCTGGAGGCCTTGCTAAAGGGACACAGAGCTCTTTTTTTGCCTCTGCTGTGGGAGCTGGGATTTCTGCTCCTACCTCACTCCCTGCCCTGGACGCAGAGCTCTCCTTAGGCTGGCTGAAGCCACTGTCAAAGCCAGCGGCTGCGGCTGCCACGACCCTCCCATGGCTCTGGGAAGAAGTGGTCCCAGAGGAGGGCCAGGCTGACGTCCTGCACCTCTAGAGGCACAAATCAAACTTTCCAGCTCACTGCCGTGCCACTACAGCGGCACGCTCCTTCGTTAGTGTCTGCGTTAGCCAGAGAATCTGCTGGCTGCTAACTCGCTGTTGGTTGAAGCTGGAAAAACAAGTAAAACGTATCTAAGTCACAAATATAGTGTTTTTCCTAAAACCAGCAGCTCTGAACTTCTTCCTTAGCAGGTGCTATGACAGAGAATAGGAAAAAAATAATTCTCAGCATTTTGTTGGGCTGAGCTCTGTGAGCATCTGCACCTAGGGAGAAACAAAGCCGGAGTGAGTTGTTTGGCAGTAACTGTCTTATGCTGAAACTTTGGTACAAATGCCTTCAGATCCTGACAAGTTTTAGGCAGGTTTAGTAGGGCAGAAAGTTTTTCTAGCAAACACACGGCTAATATGTTCCTAGAAATAAAATAAAATAAATAAATATCCTGGAAACTGGAAGATTTGAGGGTGTCCAAGTAGAGGTGGGGGGGGGGGGAAAAAGACCAATCAATAATCTGAAATCTTGCCCCTTAGGTTTCTGGTTTCTAGGAAGAAAACTTCTTTCTTTGTAGAAACTGGAAGCTGTGAGCCTGTGTCCCACACGCCTGCGGGGGCAGCCGGCAGCACGTGCAGCGTGCGCTTGCACAGCGCCTGGAATTCCTCCTGCAAACAGCCGAGGCTGCGTTTTTGTGCGTGTGCTACCTGAAGAGGTGGCTCTGGGCACAAGCTCTTCCTGAGAAGCCACCCCGAAACTTAGGAAGTGTTGAGAGAGAGGCAGAAACACCAGCCAGAGCTAGCTACATCTCAGTTATCAATGAAGTAATGGCTCTAACCTGGCGAGTTCGAAACTGGTGATAAAAGAGGTTGCAGTTGCACCCATTTTCTTGTGTGTTCATATGACTTCAGGACTGTACGTGCACAGCAGGTGCTGGTTAATTATTAACTCTGTTTATCTCTGTTTCTTGGCCTTTTTGCTAAGGGTAGGTGAAGTATCAGCTAATAGATGTGTTTGCTTTGTCAGAGATTATACTGCATCCCGATCAGAGATAACTCCTGAGTGGCTGTTGGCCATTTGTTACTCTCTCCCACTGATGCCAAAAAGATAAAGCCGCATGTTAAAGGTCAGCCTTGCAGGAGGCTGTGCAGCTCCTTGTCACCAGAAGGAGCATCCATCCTTCTGTCCGGGGGACTGGAGGATGCTGTGCAGCAGGGCAGGGTGGTTGTTGTGCAGGGAACCTCGGGAGGTGCCCAAACTATTCTGTGACACCACACTGTGAAAGCACATTTTTTTCTGTGTGTAGGGGAAAAAAATAATCTCAAGGTGTGACTCGTACGAAAGCTTTCTCCTGAATCCTGCTGCTGTCTCTCCCAGGCTGGTCTCCGGAGGTGGTGGAGCTCTGCAAGAAGTATCAAAACAACTCCGTGGTGGCCATAGACCTGGCCGGGGATGAGTCGCTGAAGGTGGAGGATACCTCTGGCCATAAGGCGGCTTACGAGGTTTGTTGAATAAGCTTCTTAAAAGAAGCAATAAGAAAGCACACAGCAAGTTATTCCTGGCTAGGCGACATGCAGCATTTTATCCAGACCACAAGCAGCTGGGAGAGCTTAAAAATTAATTTTAGCAATTAAAAATATTTTGTTAAATAGCAAAGCTACTCCCATGTTTATATCTCAATGATTAAAGGCAGACATCGCTGCCTAACAGCATACTGAGAGCTGGAGCTCAGCGCGCGGCGCCAGGCAGATCAAGCCAAAAAGCCTCGAGGCTGCCGAGCATCACCTCCCCCTGCCCCGGCGGCTTTAAATCCCCCCACTTGGCTGCTGCTGGAGTAGAAAGAAGCCCCACAGCTGGGAATTGCTGTGAGTCCATGGGCAGAGGCCAGCGGGTGGAGAAGCTTGCTGCCCTCTGGGGAGGGGACAGCCCAGTGCCTATTAAAAGACCCCTGAGGAAGGCTGGGCTGCGGGCGGGAGGTGACCCAGCTTTCTGAGTGCTGCTGCTGCTGGTCTTACTGTCCTGACCCCTCGTGGGCCAGGAGCTCTTGGAGCCGAGCCCTCTGGCCATGCCGGAGCTTTGCTGACCTTGCCCGCACACCGAAGCGTTTCCTTCCTCGCCTTTCAGGAAGCCGAGCGATGCGGCATTCATCGCACCGTCCACGCCGGGGAGGCCGGGCCGCCTGCCATGATCAAGGAGGTACGAGGAGCTGGGGGTACCACGGTTGGGAAGCCCCAGGGGATTCCTGAGGGGTTTCCACGTTCAGGCGGCGGGCAGGGAGCTGTGCCACGGCTCGGAGGCTGTAGCTGCTCCCCCATGTTCTCCAGGCAGTGTATCTCCTGAAGACTGAGCGTATCGGCCATGGCTACCACGTCCTGGAGGACCCCGAGCTCTACAAGGAGCTGCTGAGAACCAAGATGCACTTCGAGGTGAGGACACACCACAGTGGAAGCCGGGTGCCCGAGGTCCACCACTGGAGCGGTGCTGGTGCCTGGCTGCTGGCCGGGCTCTGAGCTGCACAGAGCACACAGCCGCTCGCAGCAAGCGTGTGACAGAGGAAATGGATCCTGTTCTGGCTGAGGACATGTTTTAGACAGCTTATTTGCTGATTTATGGACCTCAAGCCTGAGGAATTATCCCACAGAGCAGGCGGCGGTACCAGAGCGTGGCTGGGTGGAGGGTGGAAGCTCCCCGGGTCACGAACAAAGCCCTGAACCTCCGTCTGGTTTGCCTGCTCACCGCTATCTGCGTTCACAGTTGCACTTCAGATCTGTGTGGCTGATGCTGTTTTTCGTGTTTGTTTTAACTCCCCCAACCAGGTCTGCCCCTGGTCCAGTTATCTGACCGGAGCATGTCTGCCGGACTTCAGGAAACACCCAGCCGTGCAGTAAGACACGCGTAACGTTTAATCTCAAAGTCATTAACCCAAATCCTGGCTACTTATAGCTGCTTTATTGCTGTGTGAGGGAAATGCAAACCACCTGGGACAATGTGGTACGTCCCTGCGGTGCGGGTGGGTGGGAGATGGGTGCCCGGACCCGCACGCAGCAGGCACCCCACGCTCTGCTCCTTGCTGCTGGGAGGTTTTTGCTTTTACCACATCTCACTCTTTGAAGTGCGTGAACTGCCACGCGCAGAGCTTTGCCCACCATTTTATATTCCCTTACAGATTTAGGAAGGATCGGGCTAACTATTCGATAAACACCGATGACCCCCTCATCTTCAACTCCACCATCAACACGGACTACAGCATAGTGAAGGACCACATGGGCTTCACCGAGGAGGATTTCAAGAGAGTGGTAAGCTGGCCTCAGCTGGTGCTCTGCAGGGGTCCTGGTGAAGCCCAGAGACATCTGCTTGTCTGCTTTATAAGCTGAAGAGTTTTCAGGAAAATGAAATCCTGCTGGGGGTGCAGAGAGGAGGAGGGGCTTTGTGCAGCAGGGGCACTGGGGGTGGCAGCCCTCGTGTGGCTGCTTTGGGCTGCGGGGAGAACGGGTTTGGGTGGAAATGGTCTATCAGAGCCTTCAAAACAGATCTGAACTGGAGGAAGGAAGGTGCCGGTTGCTTTTTTTTTTTTTCCATGGATTTGGAATTGCAAGGAGGTTATTTCAAGGCTTGGCCTGAAAGTTAGTAAAATTCAGCATGTACAAAAGAGCTTGCAGGCTTTACTCATTAGTTTTCTGAAATACTCACCCAAGGGAGAAAGACAGGACAATTGTTGTGAGTTTATTTTATCTGCATATCCAGGGAGCTTTTCTGGTTAGCATTCAGTCGTGCTCGTGACTTCCCCTTCCATGTCTGCAAAGACACATGCTTGGAATTGGAAACCCAGGGTGCACTGAAGGGTGTGCTGTCCTGCCTGGAGCCCCTCGGGGAAGGATCCCCTACTGCAGACCTGGTTCCCTGGGTGCAGGAGAACAAGGGCAGATGTGAGCCTGGAGTCCCTGGATGCCAGCTGTACTTTGCTGCCCTTGCAAAAGCCATCCTGGCTCTGCGTAACAAAAGGAAGGTCCCTGGAGAGGACCTTGTGCAGCTGGGCTCTGTCACGGCAGCATGCATCAGGCTGCCACCACCAGCTGTGTTAGCACAAAGGGACACCTGGTGTGTAGAAACAGTTCTAAGTGTGTATCCTACAAACTCCGGAGTGTTTTAAGACCTCCTCCTCGTGCCTGCCTTGTGCCTTTTTGGGGTTGCTGCTACTAGCCAGAGCAATTGCCCTGGGAAATGAGGCTGTGGAAATGTATCTTGGAGTGGAAAGTTCAACTTTCCTGGCTTGTTAATGGTCAGAGAGAGGTTTCGAAGTGTACAGCTACATCTTAATCTCCCATGTGCCTTAACATCTTTCTGTTTCCCGTCTGCCTTTCCAGAACATCAATGCAGCTCAGTCCAGCTTCTTACCCGAGAAAGAAAAGCAAGAACTTCTGAATACGCTGTATGAAGCCTACGGGATGGTGCCCAACGCATCGTGATGCGTCCCTGCAAGCCAGCCTGGAGCCATGGCCCTTCTTCGTGCGTGCTCAACTCTCCTCTGGGCTGTGGGAGTGCCAGAAGGTGCCTGGGGTCAGTCTCCATTCCTGGCATCCTGTGTTAACCTTTACAGTGCTATGCAGAATCAGGCTCTTATCACACACACACCCCTATTGCCCCCATGAACCCTCTCCCAAATGGACATCCAGCTTCCTCTGCTGCTGTGCACGCAGACCCAAACGCCTCCCTTCAGCTGCTGCTCCCTCTGTACCATAAACGAGAGCACAAGGACCTCTCGTGCCCCACTGACCTGCCTTAGCCCTTGCCTGTGGTGCAGAAGTAATCTCCTCTGGCTCTGACTGTCAGGGTTAATCTCAGCCATTCTAGGAAAAAGGTGTGCCCAGTCGGGAGTGAGTAGGTGTGAGGGTTTATTCCCATCCGTGCGGGTAGGGAGCTTTGGCTGCAGCTGTGTTTACCTGTGGTTAGTCTTGTGCTAACAGGCCCAGGACAAGAACAAGCTGGAAGCTGGTGCACAGGTCTGAAGGGCATTTTTTTTAAAAAGGCCTTTTTTGGCATCCTCTCTCAGCCAAGGAGTTCTGTGTATCGGGCCTTACAACGTCGCTGCCGCGGAAGCGCACACCGTGGGCTGCAGCTGTGCCCACAGCTGGCCGTGAGCGTGCTCACACATGCATAGGAAGTTGGAAAGGATTTTTACCATTTTGGGCCCAAATCTGCCTTCTGGGATTTCCCCAGTTTTGTACTCATCCTAGACGATTCCTGTAAACTGCATTTTGCTCTTCCTGCATCCTTGTTTAGGACCTTAGAAAAATTGTGCTCGATTGCCTGTTTTAACCATTCTGCGCTTTTCCTGACGTGACGTAACCTTACGGCACTATGAAACTCAGTGATTAATAAGCTAGGGCCCAATATCAAATATTGACTCAGGTCCCATCTGAGTTGCTTTTCCCATTTAACCACAACACCGGCTAGGAGTCAGACCTTCAGTTTGGTGGAGAACTTGCAAGGAAATATTCACCAAAATTCCTAAGCTGTTTTGGTGCATTACAGTATTTTTACTTAATATGCAATAGAGCCATGCATCCAGAGACGTGGCAGTTTTCCTACTGACACAGAGCTCCTCAATGCACATGAGGAGGGAGCGTGGTGTGTGGCATGCTGCAGCATCCCAGGCGTCTGCCAAGGCGCACGCTCCAAAGATACTACACCAAAAAGTTGCCTTTGGCGAAGGGCTGTGGTGGTCCTGGACAGTGGCCGCTCAGTCTCAGCCAGCAGCGACCAAGTGCTGGGAATGTTTCCTTTCTTTCTAGGCTTCCATATTTTGTCTTCTGAGTAAAATACTCATCTCTGAAATACGTGGTGCATACGTACACCTAGATGGATAGGAGAGAGTGAATTTCTTACTTTTTTTTTTTTAGAGCAAATGATAAATCACCACTTTTAAGAATATGGTTGCTGTTAGAGCCAGGCTTTTTTGAGTTAATTTTTCTCCAAAATTTGTTTCTGAAGAAGCTGCTTGTTTGGATTCTGGACAGTTGATTGTTAATCCCGTTTAATAAAATAACAAATTTATATTAAAACAGAGATCCTCTCGCCTTTCTGCTCAAGGGAGATGAGTGGTAGGAGCCTTGTTCTGCAGGCTGCAGTGGGAGCCGTTGTACCCCTGCTAGAGCCAGAGGGGTCACCAGGTTGGTGTGGCAGCCCCATTCCTGCCTCCCACAGCTGAGTAGCTTTGAAAGTTTTAATGTAGGGCACAGAAAGGGAAGGTACTCGTGCTCCCTTGTTAGACGTACGACTTACGAGCTGGATTTATTGATGCAAGTTGTTCCAACCTCATGTCTTTTCAGTAATCATAGAAACACGTATCTTACCCCTACAAGCAGAATCCTTATCACTTTTTCTGTCATGTATCACAAATAGTTGATATTTTTTCCCCACTTCCTGAGATTTGCACGCTGTGTTGATGCTGAGGGTCAGAAGCGGTACGGTCTAGGCCACAAGGTGGCTGCACTGTGGTATCAGCTCCGGCAGGAGGGTGTTTTGGGTGCTTTCTGGTCAACTCTTAGCACTCGGGTGGAGCTGGCGGAGGTCCTGCACGCCTGTATTTTCAGCTGAAATCAGGGGCTCAGAGCATCTGTCTGCTCAGCAGCTTTGCAAGTCAGGACGTCGCTGGATTCATCCAGTGCCCTTGGTCTTGCAGCGATGGCAGCTGACCCAGCTCTTTTACTTGTGGGGGGAACCTGATGCCTGTGCTCCAAGGGTGGCTGGCCACAGGTCACTAGTGAGCTGCCTAAATATAACTGTGGCAGCTATCTTCTGACCAGGGAGACCCAAGATTAGCCTGCTCTCGACTGCTGGGGGTCATGTGTGGCGCACAGTCCCCCTGCGCTGCCTTTCGGCTTGCTTCGTGTGTGTGTCTGAGCCAGAAACACTGCTCAGTGGAAGCGAGGAGAGCTGGAAATAGGGCCTGAAGACCAAACTGCGTGTCAGCCAAGACCAGGAGCTAGCTACCTGCTGGTTTGCCCCTGAGCACAGGGAAAAGGGAGCAGGGTCTTGGCCACCATCTGGGAACAGAGCTGCAATAGTATCTGGGCAGCTTGGGGAGAGCTTGTGTGGGGCTGCCAAGGAAGCAGATGCAGCCTCTACCTGGCTGCCAAGTCCTTGTTTCCTGGGCAGGCTGAAGCAACATCCATCTCTGTCCTGGTCCCGTGGCCATTGCTTCTTGGAGCCCCACAGACAATTCGCCTGCTGTCTGGCAGCAACTTCTCTGCTTATTTATGGCCTTGTTTGCTCTGATAAATCTCAAAGCTGTAATGTTCAGTTCTTCCCAAAGCTGTCAAGGAGGTGCTTGTCCCTGTGTCAACTGCCGGAGGCTTTCTCAGGCCTGCTCTGCCTTGCCCTGTCCGTTGCAGGACCAATGCCTGTGGGGCTGGAGCCGTCTCCCAGAGTTCTGCTGGGAACATCTGTCCTGGGTGGGTGAAACGTGAGTGATGGATGGATGTCTTTGTAGCTCGGAGCTGGTGCTGTGCTGAGAACATCTCTTCCCACCAGCATCTCTTCTCCTGGTGTCTCGGCTGTTCTGCCAGGTCCTAAGCCAGCTTTACCCTGCTTGACTTCTAGTAAACCTGGAAAAGCATTGCCTTGCAGCATACCTGGGCAAGTCGGGGCAAATTTTTGGCATTCTCCACCCCCAGTTTTAAATCTGCTTCTAACTGGGAGCTGCAAATGTTTGGGGGGGGTTTCGCAGCCCCAGACAGAATGGACTCTCTTGTCATACAGTTCCCTATCTCCCTGTTAGAGGCTGGCGTAACCTCCTTGCAGCCCAACCTGTTACAAGGTAAAACAGAGGAAGAACAACCATCCAGGCAGAACACCTTCGGTACTTGAAGGCTGTGTTATTTATTCCAACAGCTTATATAGTTTTATCAAACCATCTTTTAGCACAAAACATATCTCCTAAAAGAGAGAATGGTGTGAGATCCTACCGGAGATAATCTCAGCTAACAGCTTGCAAAGTTAAGCCTGAATTTCAACAGTCAAAAACAGCAAAATGTTTCTCCCCTCCCCTTAACAATACCTTAAAATGCTAAAACCCAAAGAAAAAGATGCCTGTGGCTGATGCTGCTGGGCCTGTCGGTGGAGCTTGTCCACACGGGGCTGTGCTTTGGTCCTTTCCTGGTGCTGAGCAGCAGCGGTGGGGCTGCACGGGGCTGGCCATGGATGCACGGGACCGGACAGGCCTCCCCCACTGCCTGCCCTGGCGAGCGGCCCCACGGGCGGTCCGGAGGCCAGCTCAGCTGTGAAATGCAGGATGAGGGCAGTGCGTGGAAAAACCAATTGTCTAAAGTTCTAATCTATGGAAACAGAATAAATAATAGGCTAAATTTGCAATAACGGGAAGGTACCTTGGACAGGAAAGTCTGGTGTGTATATTATTACTGAAATCGCTTTTTCCCACAGGGGAAAATTGCAGCTAAGGCATCTTGAGAATGGCTCATATCACTACAGACACTGCAGTGTTGCTCTAAATCGTTAGGGATGGGAGCAGAAGTCTTTCGGAGGTGCCAGTCCTTGTGCAGCATCTTGCGGTGCTCTAAACAAAATGGCCGCTGCAGAGGCATTTGACAGACAGCTGCCTGGTCCAGGTTGGCTTTTGTCCACAAACTCAATAGCAAATTCTCGTTTAACATTCACAGCAAGTCCCTCCTGCTGCCCCATCCCGCCCCCTGCACGCTGTCATGGAGAGGGTTTGTTTTCTTGCTCCTTTGGTCGTGCTCCAGGGTCGCTCTCAGAAGAGGTGCTAGGTGCTTCGCTGTCTGCAGGAGGAAGGAGTGGGAGGAAAGCGTGGTTACGCTGTGCTCAGGACACAAGGCATCAGTCATTGCTACAGCTGACTTCACTCAGCTCGCTACCTGAAGCCCTATTGCCACCTACCTGCGGCCAGATATTTAGCTTAAACGTATAGGGTTGTCCCATCACCTTCCCATAGCACAAACCCTTCTCAAAGCAGGGTAGCTGGTGGTGCTGGGAGGGTGCCTCGGGTCTCAAAGGAAGGTGCAAGGACTTTACATGACTGCAGGGTGCAGCAGTCCTAAACCAACAGTCCCTTTCAAAGCAGGGATGAGCTCTCCTTGCCTAACTTTGAAGGCAAGTTGCAAGCAGACAGCCAGGCAGTTACCCGGGTTCTCTCACTAAATGAGCTCCAGGTTGTGCTTATTGTGGGCAGGTGTATGGACACGTACTATTAGGGTCATGTTTGAAGAGGTACAGCTGGGGTAATGCATTTTAAAGCATTTTTATAATTACAGAGTGCAGCTTGGAGAAAGGGCTGGAAAGGAGTTTATTCTCTGCAGCTGTGCTGTGTGTTTGGTTGCTTGTTAGTGAACCCAGCCTCAGAGCTGAGGATTTGTGCATCCCATAGTTAGCTGGGCAGCATCACTGAGCAGGGTGATGCTGCCATGTCTGGGCTATGGGGGAAGGCTTGGAGATGGCTGGTGGTGTTTAAAATTACTGCTGTTGCTATTTAAAATACTATTTAAAGGGTAATTAAAAAATGGAAAAAGAGAATTACAGCCCCCCACCCCCCTGATTTTTATGAGGCCTAGGGTATTTTTGACGTGTACTTTGCCCAGGGAAGGCTGCTGGTTGGTGCTTGTCCTGTTAAAACAGGACCATGACCTTGGCTGCAGTGTTCTTGCACCAAGACCCCAAGGACCACCCCACTGGTTGCAATCGACCCTTGGCCTGCGAGCCTCCTCCTGGCTGCAGCGAGGGATGGGATGCTTCCCTTGAGCGTCCCCCCATTGTGCCTGGCTCCCAGGGATTTTGCTTTGCTGTAATTTCATGCTGTGCCCTCCTAGGCTGGGCACCACGAGCTGTGGTTACCAGTGCCTGCAGCAGCTCACCTGCCCCTTCGACGGTGAGGTCACTGATGTCCTCGGTCAGCTTGCGCATGCTGATGGTGGTTGCATCTCGCTGGATGTCGTGGACAGCGTTCCTCCGGCCAGCCCGATCGCAGGAAATAAAGTCAGTGTACGTGCTGGACTCTACCTCCATTGAATTTCTATGCACATCCAAAGTCCTGCAGAGGAAACACAGCTCTGAGGTCAAGGATGCTCGGCCAACCTGGATGCGTGGCTGCATCCAGATTAGATGACTTTATGCAGGTAAATTACAGCATGAAAAAAAACCCTGCAACTCTGCTCCCAGTCAGAGCAGCTACCGAAATCTCAGGTAACAACCTGCTGCTGGCTCTGCCATCACCAGCTTTGTGCTCAGCGCACACCACGCGCCTGCTGCTCGGCTCCCCGGCACGGTGGGGGAACGGAGGCTGTCTTGGATTTGAAGCTCAGCATTCCAGCTCGACATCAGCCTGGCCCAAGCCCTTCTTCATCCTCCAAATGCCATTTGAGGCGCTTTGAATGGAGGCTGAATTTGGCTCTCCGCACTGGGGAGGGGCTGATCCAAACTGAATTTGTAATCAGAAATGGGGCTCCCGGGGGCAGCCACCCAAAAGCTCCAGGAGCCGGTGAGAGCTTCGCATCAGTACTGGTGTGTTTGTCATGTTCATGTAACTGACAGAGTGCTTGGTGGGACAGCTTTCTGATAAGCACTTTAACATGTGAAAATCAACCTTTCTGTGAGATTTTTGGATCCCTTCGCTCCTGTCTGTGCCAAGTGCAGAGTGCAAAGAAAGGTTCACAATGAACACAAGCTGCCCGCCAGCTCTTGGTCCAGCCTGGTGGGTGTTTAAGCTGTTGGTTTTCATTTTAGCTGAAGCTTTAACTTGCCAGCGTTTGTCCTGCACACAGTGCAGGGAGCTGAGCAGCTTTGGGAACGTACCACAAGCATCTTGGCACCCGGGTACGGAGCTAGCTGTCCCATGCTGCCTCGGCGCTGGAAACCTGGTGCTCTTGGTTCCCTTTCTTGCTCACTGAGTTTGGCACTCGGTTTGTTTTTTCTGCTTGGAAGTTAGAGGCTACCAGTTGGCTTATTTTGCCCATGGTAAAGAACGCCTTCCGCCCTGCTGCTCCATGTGGAAGAGTACCAATCAGGAGCAGTGACATCTAATGGAAAAAAGGCAACTTCTTGCATTCACTTGCTTTGTGTCTTGGGATTAACGTGCCACTGTGCAGCTCCTGCACCAATCCTGCTAAATGCTGATCTTCCTACCAGGGAAGCCTGCTGGGAAGCCCAGCTCCTCAAACCCGCAGCCTCGGAGCTTTGCAGCCCCCACCTGGCAGAGGCTGGACGACCTCAGCAGGCAAAGCGCCCCATCCTGGGGCACGGCGAGCGTTCAGCCATCCCCTTGCAAGTCCTTATCGAAGCGCGGCAGCTCCGTAGGGAGCAGCGGGGACGATGCTGGGGCAGAAGCCACCGGGAGGTGGCGGCTGAGCTCTGCCGCCCGGCTCAGCCCGCGGAGCCCCGCAGCGCCACCGGGGCCGGGGCGGCCGCTTCCCGCAGCGCCGGCCCCTTGCTCCAGGCTCCTGGCCCGCTCTGTAGCTCCCCCAGGCCGGGCCAGGGTGCCAGGGTGTCCCTGCTTGCCTTCATGGCCACCAGGGTGCCGGGAGGCCCCTGCGTCCAGGAGTCACAGAATCACAGAATTTCTAGGTTGGAAGAGACCTCAAGATCATCGAGTCCAACCTCTAACCTAACACTAACAGTCCCCACTAAACCGTATCACTAAGCTCTACATCTAAACGTCTTTTAAAGACCTCTAGGGATGGTGACTCCACCACTTCCCTGGGCAGCCCGTTCCAATTTTCAGGAGAAAATTGGAAATTTTTCAGGAGAAAATTGGAAATTTTCAGCCTCAATTTTCAGGAGAAGATGTGATTTTTCTGCAGTTCCTGGCAAACCTAAACCAGCTTGGTGGGGGCTAGCCAGTGAAACAGCTATTAGCATCTGCCAGTGATAAAAAAGAACCGCTTCCCTCCTGCCCGTAGAGTTGGAGCCGTGTCACTGTGGATGGACGGTCGTGGAGCAGTGGCTCCCCAGTTTAAAGCTCCCTCGCCTTGCTGAAATAACCTTGCATTGCCAGGCCTGCTGTTTGGCTCGAGCTTATTTTTCCGTAGCATCTTGTGAAGACTGGAACAAAATGGGAGATCTGAGCCGCAGCGGTCTCTGCTCTGCTGCCGTGGACGTGGCGTTCGGGGCAGGTCTTGGTGCCAGACGTCGGCTGGGCTTGCTGTCCTTCCCCAGGGAGCTCATGGGCAGCGGGAGGAGCAGCTGGCTCTGCCCTCCGGGTCTGAACTGCCCTGCTGCAGACAAACAGCCAGGTGGAATTTCACATATTCAGAAGGTGTGGATACTAAGGAAGTAAAGGATTAGAAAATTCTTCTGCTTTCCAGTGTGCAAGAGAGTCAGAAAGAAAGGCACCTTTTTCAGGTGAACTCACCATCTCTCCAACTGACAAGCCAGCACCCAATTCCCATTTCCCCCTTTGCCTGCTCCTCCACAGCACAGCTCCCAGGCCCACCACCACGAGCACGCGTACCTGCAAGCACTGGGAGGTGGACAACAGCCTTGAAACACCCCTGGGGGGTTAAACACTGCAGGGCCATGCGCCTGCAGTGCAGACATATGTCCCATGGCTTGTGTCCCATGGCTTGGAGGGCTCGGGTGGATTTTTGCAGTCACACCCAGCCTGGACTCCAGTTTCAAAGGAAGCCCTTCGCGTGACACTACATCTGTGCCTCATCTAGGTTAACCTGTAAGCTAGGAAGAGTTATTTTCATGGCTAAGAAGAGCTATTTTTGGACTGCACACTGACCCAGGCTATTGGCAGGCAGAATGGCTGTGCTGAGCTTGCCCCTGGCCTGCCTCTTATCTCAGGCTCGTGTCAGACTTTTGCTCTATTCTAACTGGGCTTCGCAGTAACTGCATAATCTGTCTGTGTCAGACAAATTTCTGCTCATCTCCTCGTGGCACCTCCCACTACAGGACACCCTTGAGCACTTAGACATCCTTGCCTCTTAGGGGAGCCAGCCCAGCCCAGCGGGTGGCTGGAAGGGGGGAGGCGCGAAGGTTAAACAGCAGCGGGTGTCTCTGCAGTGCTGAGCCTGAAGCACCACCCGAGCCCACATGGCTTCCCTTCATGGGAGGGGGGTGGAATTGGGCCCTATCTTGCTTCCCCCACTCCCAGGCGTGGCGTTGGGCAGGGCAGGGCCTGTGCCTGCTGTTGGTTCTGGGGCCACACAGAGATGTCCCTGTTCCTTGAGGGCGTGCTGTCTCCTGGGACATCCGAAGACTGTCTCGGTGACCCCAACAGGCAGCCAGCATGGGGACACCGAGCCCTGAGGTGCAGGAGCCCCCCACACTTACGTCTGCAATGCTCCCACTGCCTGTTGGAAGTGGCAGTTGGGACCAACAGCTCCATGCCCACAGGGCCGGATCCTGCTCTCCTGGTGTCACACCAGAGGATCTAACTGCTGCTGTTGGCCTACGAACTTCTGGAGGCCCAGCCAAGCTTTTTATCAAAGCAAACTAAACCTTGCTGTGTTTCTGGGGTGAAACTTCTTCTTTGCGTTGCAGTTCAGCAGGGGAAGAAGGATACTGCCCCTTTTTTCTGTTCAGGCTTCGCATCCTGCTTCTCTTCCCTTTACCACCAACTTGCAGGGATGAGGGCATGGAGACGTACAGTGCCATCGAGATCTCCGTGTTGCACCCCTTGCCCTTTCATTCCCGGGTACCATGGCTATTATTAGCCCTCTCCTGCTGGGGGCAGATCCATAACAACAGCAAAACACACTCAACAGCCCTGCCGGGCTTGTAAAATATTTACAGCGTGAGATGGTTTGCTGCCGAGGGGGCCTGGTAGAGCACAGAGGCGGCAGCACCGGGATTTCTGTGCTCCCTGCGGTCTGCTGCGAGGTTCCCCGCAGTGAGAGCCTCATCCAGCCAGGAGGGAAAAAATCCCACAGGGCAACAGCCAGCACTTGAGGTCAGGGGGTTTCCACCAACTGTCTGACAGCTTCCAGCTGGAATTTCAGCAAATTTTCCACTGGCTCTTGTCTGGGAACATGCGTGAGAGGTTGCACACCAAAGGATGAGGACTCCATAATGGGGTTATCAGGGTTAGGGAGTATTTTTAGACCTGTGCCAGTGCCTTTAAGACCTCGCTACAGCTCATGTCCTGGAGCTTTGATCCAGGGCCAGAAGCCAGGGTGACACCGTAGAAGCCCTGCAGTGTGCCCAGTCCTGGTGCTGCTGGTGGGGCTGGCAGCAGGGCCTGAGCCAGGCACAGAGCTCCCCTGCCCTCCCACTGGGCCTCCAAAATGTGGTGGTGGCCTTGCCGCTGCTTGAACTGATGTTCTCCAAGCTGTGGGGCCCCCAGTTTCATGGCTGGGAGAGAAAACAGGCAGCAGCCTGATCTCCTGCCAAGGCACGGGTGTCCATCTCACGTGCTGAGCAGTGTGGAAAAGCCTCGCCACGCTGTGGTGGTGAAGAAATGCCAAGGTTGGGCATGTCACATTGGTATTTTTGGAAGGCTTTTGCTGTGGGATTCCTCGTAGTAACTCTGCACCCTCTGGCTCTGACACTAAATGCAGTGAATTCAACCAGTCCCGACATCACGGCATCTCCTCCCACTGCAGGGATTCTGCAAGAACAGAGCTTTTAGGGTTCTCCAGGACTTGGTGGAAAAATATAATTCATATAACAGAAGAACAGGCACAGCAGGGAGATTGAGGCTCAGTGTGTAAAACAGATCCCATCTGATGCTTTGGCCTTGTTTTGTGGCAGGAAGATCACTTGAGGCCTGTAAAGCTGGTAACTCACTGCTTAGCCTCTCATTTAAGATGTGGCTTAGCCTGACTCCTGTAGGACTTAGGACTTCACACCCCGTGTTGGTGGCTGCACAAGGATGCCAGTCATTGCCCTCTGCAAGGGGAAAAATCACATTTTTCCTTGGCAACCGAGCTTTTCTGGGGCTCCTCCCTTCCCACAGCATCCAAACCTCATCTGCATTTTAAGCCTCTTCTGCAGCTTCTCACCAAGTTGATTAATGGAAATAATTGGTCTCTCTGTGCATCTGGAGCCAGTTGCCGTGACAGCGGTTGTATTTGTGTTTTGTTCTGAGGTTGAGCTTGTTTTCTGCATCCCACAGCTTTGAGGTGCTGCTGTCCCCATCCCTAGGGCAGCCACACATCCCTCAGGGCTCAGGGAGACAGGGCTCGTCAGGATGAGCCCCAGCACCATGGAATGGGGCTGGGGCAGCCCCATAACATGCAGGGTGAGCACCCATGTGGTGGGGGACATGGTGGCCTTGGGCTGCGGCGAGCTGGTGCCTTGCTCTCCCCTGATTTTCCCCTGCCAGTGGAGGCAGACATGGCTACACCACCCATGCTGTGCAGACCAGCAAGCCCAAGCCCTTCATCCAAGCACCCTTGGCTCCAAGAGCCCCCACTCCTCGGTCCCCCACGGAGACCCCATCAAAGCTGTGAGGAGTATGGGGAGAGGACTCTACCCAGCATTATTTTTTTTTTTTTCTCCAGCTTCTTGTTTAGCTGCCTTTGTACGTGAATGCACTTTCACATGAGCAAAACCATGGCTGTGTGGAAGATTTGCTGATGGGTGAATTTGCAAAACAGACTAACCACAGACCAGACGCTTTAAACCCTCTGGCTGTAACAGTCTCACAGCTGCTGTTGTAGTCATGTCCTAGGAGGACCCTTGTATTGTCCCCACTTGTGATGTCCCAGCACGGCCAGGCCTTTTGGTGGGTTCCTTTGCAATAGAGATCCCCATGAATCCCCTGCCTCCCCCCAGACCATCCAGGCCTCTGGAAGAAAAGTCCCTGCTGTTTTTCACCTCAAATTTCCTACAAAGGCTGGAAACTATCCAACGGTCCCACAGCTCTTCTGATCACCTCAGGGCACTGAATTCAGAGACCGTGACCTCCTCAAATCCTGCCTGGGATGCTCACCCACCACACCAGCACCTTGCAGGCTCCCCAGGTGAGAAGGATTTGCCTGAGCCCAGAGGAGATGCAGCTGGGGCCTATTTTCTAGCATGGCTGCCCTTGTTTGTATAAAAGGAGGAGGAAGGCCCAGCAGCTCTTGATAGGATAGCTCTGTTTGGGGGAAGACCTTTCTTTGAAGACAGAGGTATGTAGGCCTGGGTTTTTACTTATGTATTGAGAGGGGCAAAGAGCAAATATTGTGTGGCTTTGTTCTGTGGTCTGAAGGGCTGAGTTCAGCTGCTGTGTGGAAGTGCTGCAGGAAGGTAGATCCTAGCTGTGGCGCACACACCTGCCCTAGCCCTTCTTCATCTAGGCTCACACAGCCCCACGGGTGTCACATCCACACCTGAGCAGCGTGTTCCCACTTGGTGCAGTGTGAGGGGCTGTGGGAGTGGCCCTGCAGCCTCCTGAGGGGCCAGAGCCCTGGCAGCTCCCAGCGGTCCCTAAAAATAACCAGGGCAGCTCTTACAAGTGTCACTGTGGAATGAGGCAGGCTGATTAGCAGAAATGGGCTTAGCTCTGCTCCCTGGGGCTTGCCTGGCTGGTTCACTTGTGCTGCTTCACAGAGGAAAAATCACTCGCATAACTCAGAGGAGAGGGGTAGTGTTTGCTTGGAAAATGGGGGAAGGTCTGTCCCTGGGAGCAATGACAAGGGTCAGTGGCTGGGCTGCTGCTATTGGTGACTTGCTGACAGTTGAAATGGGAAGTGTAGGAGTAAAAAAACAGCTGGTAGGAGCTGGTTGAGCTGAGTCCTTCAGTGTGATCCCATTGCTCCTATGACCTGCTGCAAGCAGCAGCCCCTTTGGCTGTGCTGCCTTGCTGGAGCCCTGTGCACCCACCTCACAGCATTGCTGTGGTGGGGGGAGATTTCTGGTACATCTGTGTTAGGTGTAGCAGCTACTGAGCCTTGCTGCAGGCAGGGTACATCCCCTGCACATGAGTCACCAGGGATATGGGATCTTGACATGAGTTGAAGTGGTGCTTGAGATGCATCAAAACACTGAGCGTGTACTTGGAGGGATCCTTGCAAGGTATAGTCTTAGAAGGGAAAGTGTCGAATTAAATGAATTGCCAGATATTTTACAACCCACTGAAAGGCAGCCTGGGCACAGAAGTACATGGGGTGTCTCCAGCATGCACAGAAAGGTGTTGGGTATAGGGGAGCTGCTCTGGGACCTGCAGGGTGAATGACAGTGCACCAGCCAGCCCTGAGACATGTTGGTGCCAGATCTGCAGATACCTGCTCAGTGCAAACAGCCTGTAAGTGATGAGAGAAAGCAGCAAGGTGACCTGCACAGCCAGACATAGAACTGAGAAGCTCTGAGCAGGAGACACAGGAGTAAAAGCACAGGGAGGATAGTCTGAGGCAGCAGGCTCACCACTCACACAAGTGTCACACAAGAAGGGTCAGAGCTGGGGCTTCCCTACATCTTGCTGGGCTGACCCTATCTGCGGAGCAAAACTGACATGACAATGTGGGAGCAGGTTGCAGGAAGGACAGGACTTGCGTGTGGTGTTTCCATCCCGAGCTATCAGCCATGCTGTGGGGCTGTGCCATACGGCTCATGCTAGGGCTGCCCAGGGAGCTGGCAGCACGACAAGGCTTGGTGTGTGCGTGGCTGCAAAGTATGGAAAATGCAGCAGGGAAGTCATTACAGCACAACTGCGGATATTGGTTTCCTCTTAGTAACTTTCTAGCAGCTAGTAATACGGAATACAGAGCAGGTCAAATGACTTCTTACAAAACAGGAAGGAAAAACTTTTCCCTGTTTATATAATACTTCCCCAAGAATAAAAATCTTATCAGTCTGCAGTGTGAATCCCTACCTGGTTTAGTTGACTTTCCTTCTGGACATGACTTCAGACAAGCTTCATACACAGCAGGACAGTGGCTTCTGGGGAAGGAAAATAAAATAAGTGTAAGAAAATAGTGTCCATGTTTGTTTTAGAAGGTGGAAAGCTCAGCAGCTTTTTCCACCACTTTTGAGTGTAACAGGGGAGGGAGTGTGGGGCTGGTGAGCACTGAGATGAGCAGTGAGAGGCCTCAGGACACAGGTGTTCATCAGAAATGTTCTCAGCATGTGTTTTGCTGCATTAGAAATGTTTTTTTTTTTTTTTTTTTACTGGCTCTAAGAGCAAAGAAAGCCCAACCAGTGGCCTGGCCTCACAGAAGTTCCCTTTTGGTTTTACTTCTCCTTTCAACAACTTGATTTGAGCATGCTGGGAAGAACTGAAGCCACTCGGTCCCCTGACCTGCACCACAGGGAGGCCTGGGAGGTTCAGTGCTGGTGACAAAAGTATTAATAAATATTGGTTTGCAGCCCCACTGCCATTTAAAGAAGTGAAACTTCCATGTTAGCTACTTTGAGGGGAAAAAAGGGGAAATTTGTCTGGTTCTTCAGTCACCTCGGTTTGCCTGGTGCTGTTTGGTTCCCTGCACACAGCTGTGCCTTCTCCCTTTGTCCCTAAGCCCCACTCAAAGACATTTCCTCTGTGGCCTTAACATCTGCGGATGACTTGCAATCTCCTGACCTGCAGAGCCCAGCCAACAAGACACTTGCTTATTTTAGCAGCTGTTTCAGCTTTCAGACTTTTTGGAACATCATGGACTGCTTTTTTTTACTTGGTCCCAGGGACACATGCTAGCAGACAAAAAGCAAGAAATTAACCATTTAAGGAAGCAAGCAAGTAGCGCATTCAGCAATTCTTCTGCCTCATCCACCTGGGCTCTGTCCCACTCCAACTGCAGTCATTTTCCAAACCAGGACAGATCTGCAGACTTCCTCTTCGTTCCTTGACCCAGTTCTAAAACTGCCTCATTGTTGGAGCTGAGGATTGCTTGCCTGCTCCATCCCTGCCTCAAGGACAGGGCACTTGCTGCTTTTGTGTGTCAGTTTGCCCATCTGTTAAATGGAGCTATTAATACTCTTTCCTCAAGAGATGTTTCAAATATTTGTAAAGCTTTGAGATCTGCAGATGACAGGCTTACAGAAGTGGAAAAGACTAATTAAGATCATGGCAGTATCCAAGCACAGGCGCGAGGGTTTAACAATACACTTCTGTTAGTGTTTACCCCACTTACAGTGAAGTGCTTATTGGAAATGCTAGACAGGAAAAGAAACAGCATTCCCACAACTCTGGGAATACACATCGCCCTTTCGGGGCACCAACCGGGCTAACAAAAGCAGGAAGGAAGAAAGCCAGCTTTGGAAATTCTCAATCCTCAGTTTCCCCTCTTTGCATTCCTGCCTCACTCCGGCTCCTGTGCCGTGCAGCCCAAGCAGTTAAACCTCCGGCACTTTGCACGTATTGCAAAACTTCTCCAAATCTATGGCCCTGTGCCAGGAGATGCTTAAAGCAAATTGGAACGAGGATGCTCTGAACTAGAAGAGCCATCACAAAGTAATTCTGGTCCTGAGGGGATGTTGGGGAAGCCCTGTTTTCTCTCAAAAGAGATGATTTTGGAGAGAGGAACCCATTAGTGACTGGTCATGGCTTTCTGCCCCTAGAGCACTGGCTCCAGCAGGATGTTTCTCCCCATGGCCCTACCCTGAGGACTTGAAGTCCTGCAGCATGGCAGCTGGGCGCCCTGCTCCATCCTCTGCTGGCTCCCCCAGCCCTGGGGGTGGGCAGAGCCGTGAGACCCCATGTGCGCAGGCAGCATCCCACACGGGGGGTCTGGGGGCTTGGGGCTGCTGATGGGGACTAGCCCTTGCAGTGGGGTAGGGATATGCTGAAGTAACTTCTAAAATAATATTTTACTCTTCCTAGTCCGGTTCTGTAGAGCACCGAGGTACTGTGTTATTAGGGACCTTGCTAAACATCCACACCCAATGAGGAGGGAATTACAAGGGCATTGCCATCAGCATGGTACACGCTGCTTGAGGTCCAGACTCTCTCTCTGTTTTTCAGCTGTTACCCAGAAGGAACACACAAAACAAATGCACTGCTTCAAAATGAGTACATGTTCCAAGAAGCCCAGAGTGCTTTTTGGCAGAATTCAGCCCTATTCTATACAGCAGATGTCTTGGTGTTGCTTTTGATCCAGAGAGGAAATCCTTTTTTGGTTTCGACCAAGGTGATGGCAGCAGACAGAAGGTCGTTCTCGTAGCTATTGACTCACGGGTAAACAACAGGCCAAATGCATCACTGATTAGAATGGGAGACTGCTCCTCCTGGGGCAGGCTCAAAGCCTGTCTCGTTCGGTATCCTGTCTCCAACAGCAGCTGGCATCCTTGGCTCAGAGGTGCAAGATGACTTGTAGTTGTGATGGGATATTTTTCACCAGTTACTAATTGCCCTGAACCGGGAGGTTTTATAATCCTTTAAATGCAATATCCTTATAATTGCGACCAGGATAGCTTTGTTACCTGCATAACGACCTGGCATCCAATACAGTGCCTTCTGATCTGAGTGCCCGTGATATCTAGAGGCAATGAGCACCACTGACTAATTACACTTTGTGGAAAGAGTAATTCCAGTAAAGTTGATGACGCTCTGCTGGGGATGTTTGGCTTATTACATCACTGTCAATATCGACAAATGTTGGCATTTTGGTCATGGCTTGGGAGTTCCCGAGGCAGCAGCTTGTGGCCAGCAGCGTGCAGGCATGGAGAGGAGGCAGAGAGCCCTGTGCCTCTTGGGGCTGTGCCGGGAAGGAAGGCATTTAGGAACCCACAGCGTAAGCCAGAAATGAGTGCTGCAAAGTACATAGCCCTGCAGGTTTTAAAGAAGTGAAAGTTTAGAAATAGGTGAATAAATGGTTCATAGTCCAGCGCTGCTCTTCCTGCTCATGCTACAGGTCCCAGGCTGAGCCCTGTAGCAACATCTCCGCGTCTCCGTCACTGCCGTCGGGAGGAGCTGGGGACAAAGGGCATGCAGCCGCCGACCCTCCCCACCGCACCGGCTGGTACCGGTAAGCTTCTGGAAGCACCTCCCTTTATGGCTTGGCTGGAAGCAGGTTGTTTGTTTTCCCTTTCTCATCCTCTCTAAGGAACAGGTACTGTGTAGGAAAACTTGTTTTCTGGATTGTTCTGTTTATATGGCTCTGGTCTGGGTCTGGTCTGGTCTGGTCTGGTGACTTGAAGGAAACCCTCAGCAGTGTGGAGCAGCAATTGGATTGAGGCTTTGAATGTGGAAATTGAGATCAGGGTGGTGCAATAAGGCAAATACAAAGCAGCGTTGAAGCTCCTGCAGTGTTCCTTATGGAGTCTCAGATTCATCCCCTGGTTCTGCTACAGACCTGTACGAGCCCAGGAAAAGCACCTGATTTGTGCCTGGTCCCATTAAAACAGGGATGATGCCAGTGTTTGGTTATCCAGGCAGGTTGGAGGGATCAGTGCGATAACTGGCCCTGAAACATGGGAGATCCAGGAAACATTAGCAACCTGGAAAACGTTTTTCATAGCTGTGTTTTGGGGGGCAGAGTTGTACGTCTGTGCGCAGGCTTCCAAGCGGGCTCAAAATTATTTTCTTGTTTCTCAAATTCATTCTCTGGTACAAGAGAATGGGGGGCGGGGGGAGAGGGATGTAAAACAGCATTTTAGCTCATTTTAGCCTTTACACCTGGTCAGAATCAGCCACTGAGTACAGAAATGAGCAGCTGGAAGATGCCGGTCTTTGAATATCTTTGGGTTTTAGCATCTCCACTATGATGCTCCTTGTGTTGGCAGCCTATGTACTTTATTTTAATGGCCTCCAGCTCTTTGGGGCATCCAAGTCCTCCCGCTCTGGCAAGTGTCCATGGCATGGAGGACATGGAGCCCAGCGCCCCGTCCTGTGCTCGGGGTGCGGTTAGCTTTGGTGTAGCCATGTTTGTAAACAGCCATTTAATTCATATCTGTGCTATGAATGAATTCAGCCTTAGAGGATCATGCTCATTTCCCAGACACTGTCCCTCATCACAGTAGTCACGTGATGGCTTCTCACTTGGGTGGCCCCACATAACCAAGGTGGCCCCTTCCAGCCAAGAGCCTATGAAGCCAAAGCACATCCCTCAGCCACCTGAACTGGCACACCGACCTCGCTGTGAGCAAGCTCAGCCCAGAGCCCGGGGGCTGCATGTGTCTGACAGCCTCTGCCACCGGCCAGACGCTCCCCGTGGAGCTGTCCTCACTGCTGCAGCTGCCCCGCAAAAAAAAGACACCTCTTGCTCATCTGGCACTGGCACGTCCTCCTCGTTCATCCCAGGGTCACAGCCACCAGGGGCATTGCTCCTGGGAATAAAGCTACGCTTGGCTCTTGTTCCATGGACGCATTTACCCCTTCCAACGCAAGGGAAATGCTTCCCAATTTGCTCCTCTAGGACCAAGGCGTTGCACTCATGTGCCAGCTCACCGCTGCTGCTCGCTACCAGCTGCTTAGGGGAAACCGGAGAGAAGAGAGCGACAGGCAGCTCTGAGGTGGAGGAATTTTCAAAGCCTCCTGAGAATATCGCCACACAGCAGTTCTTTTTTTATCCCAACTCTGTGCCTTTTAAAACACTTGCTTGAGAAGCTGGATGCCTGCGAGTCTCCGAGCCTGCTTCCACCGCGTTTGTGAGCCAGGGCTTGGGGTGGCCCCAGTCCACACCACGGGCACGGAGCCCGGTGTCTCACAGCCTGGCATCTACTCCTGGACAGGCACAGCGTGGCCCCGATGTCGTAAGGGATCCTGTCTGGCCAGTTTCTCAAAATAAATGGACAAACGGCAGAAAGGAGGCCAGAAATCCCCATGGGGGTCACTGAGCCACAGTCCTTTGTGATTGCTAAAGCTGCTCTCCCCTCCGCAGCAAGCACGGAGCGACGCGATTTTCAAAGTGAAACGCAGCCACCTCCCTGCCACCCGCACGGCAGAAAGCCGGCATGCAGCCTTGCTTTTCAGCCCACAGCTTACGGGGAGCAAAATCCCGCTGCTGACAGCCCGTTAGGTAAAAGTTCAATCTGTCTTTAAAGAAACCACCCATCAGCAGCCCCCAGCCGCGGATGAGACCCTGGCAGCATCCTCCTGCCCCTCGCACCCCACTCCCCACGCTTCACTTACGGGCACGATGCCTCTGGCTGCTACTCGAGTCCCAAAGCCCCGCTGCTGCCGGAGGGATGGGGGCTGGAAACGTGCCCCACCAGCCAGGTTGGCCGCAGCCAGCTCCAGACTCGCGGCTTCCTTGTGCTGGGAGCTGCTAAATGAAGTTGCACTTGTGGGGCCGAGGGGCGTGTTCTGCTCCCCGCCGGGTGAGTCCCTGCCTGCTGTAATCCAATGCTCGTCCCGATGATGTCAAGCAGCCGCTGCTCGGCTCCTACCTTACAGGCGGCAGGAGGGATTTGTTTCCTTCTCGCGGAGATCTTTGTTTAGCTTTGCATTGTAACCTCATCCCCCGGCAGCTGCGTGTGCCCGAACATCCTTCCTTCGATGCGTGGCTCTCGCTGCCGGGCGCTTCCTCTGCGGGCTCCACCTGTCACCGGCAGCACCCGCAGCTCCGCGAGGCGTCTCGGGCGCATTGCTGGGATGCATGGCTCAGCTGCCCCATGCCCTTCATCCCCTCCACTGGGGCCAAGCCACGGGCTCCATCCCACCTGACACCGCCTGGGCGCCTTGGCCAGGTGGAAGAGCCTCCCAGGGAAATAGCTCCGTGTCTTTCTGGAGTGCCTTTTGCGCTGTGGGCTCCTGAGGGGTATCTTTGGTGAAATTCAAGTGTGCTTGGGCTCATCTGCCCTTGTGACAGCCTTATTTGGGGGGTGACATGCAGAGCTGGTGCCAGCATCTCAATGGAAGGGGAAAGGTCTTCACGGCGAGGCAGCACAGTGTGCCAAGCACCTGCCTCTGTGCCCACCCCCGGTAGGGGGGCTCTTGGCAAACTCGGGCTGCTCCAGGAGGAGAGGAAGCCCTGCCCAGGAATGTCACCCTGGGTGGTGTCACTTCCCTGCATCCCATCCGCCTTGGAAGTGACTCTGGGTGACAGTAGTCACGCGGCTGATGGCAGTGCTGTTGTGCCCGTCCTCCTGTGGTGCAGCCCTGCTGGGCAGCTGTGGGCACCTGACTGGGGCATCCTGCCCCAAGCCCAGCCCGGAACCAGGGCTCATTAGTGACAATTAGTGACAATTGCTTTGCCAGCAGAGTGGAGGCAGCGTGTTTCCATGCTGTAAGGGTGCTACTGCCTGCAGCCTTGTAAAGGGGAGACTCAGAGGGCATGACTTGGCTGGAGGGCATTTGCTGGGAACCTGATCCAGTCCCTGCTGGAGCCACAGGAGGTTTAACTTTGGGCTGAGAGCCCAGTGAGCAGCATGAGCTGGAGGTCTCTGCTTGCAGGCTGCCACCTTGCAGAGCACAAGGCCTGACGGTGGTGTTTGTGCCCCCCTGCTGCCCACCCTGGCGAGCAGCCGTCCCCTCCCAGCCACTGTGACTGCAGGCTGCTGGTGATGGCAGATACCCACGCCCTGCCATCGCATGCAGGAAGAGATAAAAATACCAACAAAAGCGGCTGGCACTGCAGGAAACACCCTGATGACTCTAAGGAGGTGCTGAGGAAGGGGAAAAAACCTCAATAAAACAAAACATCCCCGTGCTCGGTGCAGCCACGCTGACCTCCCATAGCTCCACCTCTCGATTCTCCTCTATTTTCTTTCAAAACCAGCTCCAGGAAGACAGTTTGATTTCCAGAGATGTATCACTTGACTGAAACTAATCTCTCCCCAGTGCTTTTGGATCATGCATTATTACTTACCAGCGGTGATGGCAAGGAGCTGGCTGCAGCATGCTGCCGGGCAAGAGGGCCCGGCAGGGCTCTGCCCCTGTGCCGAGGTGGCCGCGGCCTCGGGAGGCAGCTCGGCCTCCTTGGAAGAGCTGAAGGTTTCTACGTTAACTCCAGCTCATATTTGAAAGCGATCCAGGAGGTTGTAGTGCTTATGCCGACACTCAGACCGTGGGGTCTGGAGGCCAGATCTTGCAGAGATACGAGTGCTGCCACACCAGCAGCCGGGCCTTGCCGTGACAGCGATGCATGCAGTACGTAGCACTGGTAACAGCAAAGTGCTTCAGAAATCCAGGAGCACAGCAGGTGAGCTTTCTAAATAAGATGTCTACTAACTATTTGACATATTCAAACCTCCCAATCCTGTGCCTGGTCCTGGGATCAAGGAGCATCCATCAGGAGAGCCCTCTCCTTCCTCCCCACACCGTGTGTCCTGACAGAACCCTCCCTGTCCAGCACCACCCCTGCAAGGACTGGCCAAACGTTTTCCATCAAAACTCTTCTTAAGCAGAAAAATGTACTTTGGGCCTAAACAGTGTTTTCTATGGAGCATATTTTTTTTTTCCACAAGGAAAAACCAAGGCATGAGATGCCAAATAGTTTTCAGTTTGCCTGAAATCTTAACACATTAGGTTAAAAATGCATTGCTTTCGATGTACTCATTCTTACTATTTTAAACAAAAGTTATTTTTCTCTGGAAATCCACCCCGACTTCTGGCTACTTCTGAGGTTCACCATCTCTTGTCCTATCGCATTGTGCAAGATGCCAGAGGCTTTGGCACCACAGACACCCCAGGACATTCATCCTGAGCTGTGGGCTGTGAACAAACGAATAACTGCAGTTCCTCTCACAATAGAGAGCAGATGTTATAGATGCCTGGCATGGCCTGCTCTGAATGGCAGGCTGTGCTGCAGTGTCGAGCAGACTCAGCCGAAGCCACAATCAGCCTTTTGTGGCTTTCTGTACTTTCCTATGGCTTTTACTCCAGCTGACTAATCTGCTCCTCTTTGCTGAGGTTCTTGCTGCCTCTTGCATCCAGCTGCTCTACGCCGTGCCACCCTGCGTGGCACAGGAATGGCATTGATGCCATCACCACCCCGCACAATGGCAGGCTTGGTTTTGCTCTGTTATGCTGGTGTTGGTGGTGCAGTTGGCCTGCAGAGGATTGTGGTGATTTTTTTTTAAGCTGTTAGCAGCCTTTCATTGGGGAGAGCAACATGCCAAGGAAGGGATGGGACGTGACGCTGTGCAGGTACCAACTCCTCTGCGGTGAGGAGCAAGCAGCTGCCCCATGGGGTGACCACTTGCCTGGTGGCCAAAAGGAAGAGGGACAAGGAGCAGTCCTGTAGGGCACATCCCCAAACAAGGTGGGAGTATCCCAAAGGGTGCTAACATACAGAAATGCTCTGCATGCTCCAGCATGAAAAAGCATCGGCGCAGAGGACTGTCCAGGAGCTCCGAAGCCAAAGGAGCCAAACTGTCATTGCAGGAGGATCTGACCTGCTTCTGACCTGAACATTTGGCGGCCTGAGCTTCGTGTCCCTCCGAAACTCGTGTTGCCACAGCCCTTTCTTGTATCATCAAATGTCCTCATGCAAGAGCAGCTTTCATGGCATTTCCCAGGCGCTGAGCTGTCCATGTCACTTGATGTCATCAAGATCGCAAGGAAATGCGGAATGGCACAAATTAGACATGGAAAAAATGTGGTAAACTGATTTTTTCCAGACTTCCACCCCCCAAAACAAATACTTTAAATAAACTTTGGATCAAAAAATGCAAAACATATTTCAACAGTCTGCTGGGCTCCCTCAGGAAAATGCTTATGTCTTAAGCCCTCAAATAACATCTTGTACTCGGATTCGTGAGAAGAGAAGCTGGCAGGTAGAAGCAGCGTTAGTGACGAGCCACCCTTTTAACTGCCACAGGAAGGACAGGTTGCTTAGATTAAGGACGAGAGTGGGTGTTGGTATGCCTCGGTGAATTATTTGACATTCAGACCAATTTCGCTTTTACAGGAGTTGTTAACCCAGAAAGGTTCCTCAACAAGTGGAACTCAGAGAAGCGTTAACGAGGCTGAGCTCATTAGCAAAGCATCCCCAGGGGCTCGGAGCCCAGGCTGGCGCCAAGGAGTGTGGGGCCACGAGGGCTGGACCAGGGGCTCGGCACAGGCTGGTGTGCCAGCAGGGCAAAGCGCACTCAAAAAACTGTTTGCTTTAAGCTGCAGCTATTTTTGGCTCCAGTAATCTGTGCGGAGATGATAAAGCTTTGCAATGCAAAGTGGGTGGCTGTGCTGTGCTCCTGGGCAATTTCACCCCAGGAACTCATCCCACCCCCTTCTCAGCCATGGCAGGATGTTATCTCCTTGGTCTGCCGAGCCAGACACCTCCAAGGGCTCGCCCTGGTTAGATTGCTGATTGGAACCTCAGCCCAGGCTTTTTTTTTTTTTTTTTTTTTTTTTTTTTTTTTTTTTCTCCCTATGGAAGGCATTCCGTTTGGAAAGTAAGAACTTTTTTTTTAAATAGCCTCCAAAATTTGAGGCTTTTGTGGAAAGCACATTTTGGCTGTGCACCTCCAATCATTCATTTCTACAAAATTCCTTCCAGCCAAAGGCCCTCTCAGAATAAGTCGCTTGACAGCCACCTCTCTGCAGCTGCAACAAATATAAGAAGGTCTCAAAGTCACATCTCCTGGCAAGCCAAGACCACGCAGTGACAGCACCGTATCGTGCCATGTTTTACCTGTGAGGGTCCCACAGCCCATTACAAGCTCCCTTGCACGCTATATAAGAAGCACTTTACCTGCTGTTGGTAGGAGAAAGCGTGGCAGCTGGTTAGCAGCACAAAGACTACAGAATAAGCATAAATCCTGCTTGTTAAGGGATTTGTTTGTCTAAAGGAATCCAGAAGCTTCTTCAGTATAAACCCACAAAGGTCATACATCCAGCACATGCTTCACCAGAAAATCATCCCGCTGGCCAAAGCTTTCTTGTTTGTGACAGGGGGTGGATAGCAGCATCTGTGTCAGCTCAGGGACATATTCAGAGAGAGGGAAATATGCAAGTATTAGTTAGATGGGTTCACTCTGCTTGTCCAGATTGTTCAAATAGGCAGAAAGGGCTGAAAATGACTGTAAGGATGAGAAGGTACAACAGGGGATGTATGAAGTTTAGGTCTTACTGTAAGGGAAGCAGGCATTCCTCAAAGGCTTGCACACAGGTGTTCCTCCCTTTCGTCCCTCGTTTTCTGCTAGATGCAAGAGCTAGAGGAAGATAAGCAGCAGACTAGGCTGGCAACGGCAATTAGCCCTTTTGGAGAGCAAAGGGGTATACTAATAAAGGAGAAAAAGTCATCTGTCAGCTCTGTGTAAGATGTGCCAGAGCCACCCAGGCAACCATTACAGTTTTTTGAAGCGTTTGGCAGCCAGAGAAAGATTCCTGCTGCAGATGTGCAGAAGCCCTGTAAATATTTTGATCATGGCTCGTGCTCCCAGCTCAACAGGCTTCCACGTGGTTTTGTTCCAGGGCTCTGCGCAGGGCGCTGGTGGCGCTTGGGGGATCGGACTCGGCTGGTTAATCCTCTGGTGAGGCAAAGGGCTTCACCGCGTGTGCTCACCCCGTACCTAAGGTCAGGAGGGACTTCAGGCTGCCCTCCTGGCACAGTTCCCTGCTTTCCGTGCCCGGTGAAGGGGTACGTGTAATTAGTCCTGGTGCTGAAGCAGCTCAGTAAAGCTGTCCCTGCGTCCGTGCCCTCAGGCCCGGCGGGTGCAGCTGCTCTGGAGTCCCGGGCCTACGAGCAGGGAGGTACAGCTAGCTTCCCCGTGACATGCTCGGAAAGCAGCAGGAGTTCAGGGCGCTCTGTGGGAAGGGCTCCGTGTTCTGGTCAGGGAACAAACTATTCCATTTGTGCTAAAAGCACGCACAAAATAAAAGCAGGGTTTGTTCGGTGAGCTGGGAGCCTTCACCGAGGCGCTGCGTGCAGGCCCCTGCTCCCAGGCCTGGGCTGTGCTGTGGTGTACGCCTCGGGCTGAGGTGTGATGGCCACCGCACGCTGACAAAAAGTGGTTGTTGCTTCCTGACCACCAGCAGGGCACGGTGATGGCTCCAGGGAGGCAGGTGGGATGCAGGGACCTGCGAGGAGACAGGGCCATCGGTTCTCAGTGCTGGCACCAGTGACCCTGGGGGTGTTGGACTGAGATCCTCACTCCAGCCCTGCTGTAGCAGGAGATGTTCAGGCACAGTCCCAGCCTCAGAAAGCTTAACCCTTTAAATAGCCAAAACTGACTACAGCTTTTGGGTTAGAGAGTTTAATGTCTCCATATGGTTCCCTGCTGTCACTCACTTGTGTGGGTTAAGTTATTTCTTTTCATAACAACTCTCAAGTAATCGTTTCCAACTTTGTAAAACTTGCCCTGATAAAGCATCAAGTATCTTTAGTCAGATTATCCATCATAATAATCTAGCAATGGTGTTTAAATAGGCATCAGCTTTCTCAAGCCATACATCAAAACCTTATCTCCATGCAATCCTGAGTTGGATGTCTTGTGAGAAGGTCCTGCAGAAGGCCCTTCAGCAGAAGCCTGCCATCTAGGCTGTCCTGCCTGTGTCCAAAGGCATCAGTCACATTTGATCCCCAAGTCTGGGTTTGCTCCGCTGTTCCTTGCCCTTTAATACTGAGTGAGAAGTAAATGTTGGTCCCCATCCAAACTATCCATGCTCAAAGCATGCTGCTGCCCGATAGCCCTGCCCTGCATGCAGAGGTGCCTGCAGTGTTTGTGACCTGCCACGTATGCTGCAAGCTGTTGGTGTGACAGGCGGGCCGTTGTTTTTATATGGATAACATTTGGACATCGTACAAAGGCTCCTTCAAGGGAGCAACCTCCACAACAAGCTGTGTGTCTGTAAAACGGGCACGCCTTGTGAGCTGCCCTTCCCGGGCTGGATGTGGTCGCTGGAAGGTGTCTGAGGCTTGGCACAGGGCTGTTGCACCTCGCTGGCGTGTGCTTTGGGAACGACAACCCAAATGGCCTCAGCTCTCCCCATTGCTATGGCAACCAGTGAGAGATTGCAGTGTTTGGGCAAGAGGTGTGCGCTTCCTAGGAGCTCTGTGAGCTTTCCTGCAGAAATCAGGGTTCAAACAGAGGAACCATGACGGAAAATCCTATTTCTTTTCACTACGATGCCTCGTTAGTTGGTATTTAGCTAGGTCTCTAGATATTGTAACATATTGTTCCTAATACAATTAAATCTCAGAGGCCTTAAAGGATAAGTTGAACAAGAATGGAGCCAGCTGGGCACCTAGAAGCATTCCTTTAAGCCTCTTCATCGCTATGGGAGGTTCATCCCGGCTCTTTCCTGCAGCTCTGCCAAACACGCTTCTCCTGTGCCGAATGCAGCGGGCCACCAGCTTTCCGATATCTACACCAAGCTGGGAAGCAAGTCTGTGAGCTGTTGCATATCTGGCTAACAAGATATTGCGTGACACTGAGAAATAGAATTAACGGAATAACAGATCCCCTTCTGCATTTGCAGGAAGTAAAGAAAAGAAAAGAAAAGAAAAGAAAAGAAAGAAAGAAAGAAAGGAAGAAAGAAAGAAAGAAAAAGAAAGAAAATAAAGGGCTTTGAATCGGCTTGTTTATTAGATAAATTTAAGATGCAAAATTAGAGAAGCCTCACAGACTTGATATGGAAAGGTTGGAGGGAGGAGTATGTGATCCTGCTTGCCCTGGAATGACTGCTCGCTGCATGGTGACAGCCTGTCCTGAAGACCTGCCTACGCAGAGAATATGGTTCATCTGGGGCTGGAGAGGAAGTTTATAGCATGCTAACTAGTAACCACACTGCATGGAGAAACTTCATGCAAAGTAATTCCTAATCTGAAGCAAACCACTACAGATCTTTACCCTGAGATGTGGGGTGGAGTGGTTTGTGTGCTATAAATTTCATCCTAATTTGCAACACACTGACTTTGTCATGTAAACGGATCATTTTGGCAGTGCTCGTGGTATGCTTATCACTATTTATTCACCACTACTTCAGGCTGGGGCACCGCCGAGTCCAAACAAATGCACTATGGCTCCTGGCTATGGAAACAGCCCAGCGAGAGCTGGGATCTGATGCTGGCATTGACTATCAGTGATGGCATCCAAACAAGCTAAGTTTGGGAAGCTGTTAGGAGTCTTCTCTCATCATTCAACATTTTCAGTTGGGTTCATTTAGTTCCAAGCTGGGTAATTACAGCCTCATTATTTTTCTTTTTACAATAAAGAAAAGACTGCAAGCCAGGCAGAATAATTCCTTCTGTTACCGTTGCCAAGATATGATAGCACGTCTACGCCATAAGGAATGTGTCATGGTGTCAGTTTTATTAACGGTAAATAATAGCTCTTCAGTTAAGCAATATCTTAGCTCTATCTGGTGCCTAAGCACAAATCACCAACCAAATTTCAGTCTCTGCAGATAACTGAGCAGAGATCACAGCTGCCCAGCACATTCCTTGCTGACCAGGATGTGCCAGGTTCTGCTCGTTATTATCTTCACTGAAATTAATATCTGGCTACAAGCAGACTTACAAAACTGAACTACAAAAATTCATCTAAAGATAAGACACCAATGTACCCATGACAGCAAGTAGTGGCTGGGACTAAGGAGCAGTAGCTTCTTCCATCTGAAGGTAGAAAGAAAACACCCATGAGAAGTGCATTGCTGGCCCGTCAAAGCATTGGGTTTCACATGACTCCCTAAAAACACGGTAAAACATGGTAATATATAAATATAATTATACTAACACACATTTTAAAAACTGTAAGCAATTCTTTAGTTTAACAAAAAACCACCAAACTTCTGCCATTCTCTCTGAGGAGCAGTAAATTTGGAACTGAGCTAATATTTAGATTAGGGGAAAATTGCTCTGATTCTGAAATGTCGGAGGAGGTCAAGCTCAGCCAAGTGCCTTGCTTTTGTGTTCTTGGGAATATTTTACATTTTGCAATGCTGTGACACCTACCCAAGGTGTTTTAAAATTTGTGTGATTTTTTAGCGAAGGTCCAGCGTGTTCCCAAGAGTGTTCTGCAGCAGAAAGCCAGGCTTGTAAGACGCCTCGATAAGCCAACACTCACCCCTCAGTTCTTGCCCTGCCCTCCCTCCCAGCATTACGCTTGTGGCTGCTTCTGCACGGGGTGCACGTGGGCTCTGTGAATGCTGAGCCTTGTCAACTCTTGCCCAATACTGCCTCTGGGAAATGGCTCGATTTAGCCTCACTCAAGCAACAGCCCTATTGAAAACAGCGATGTGACTAGAGATGGGTATTGTATTATTAGACTCCCCTAGGGTATTTTTTTTTAAGTCATCTAGGATGGGAAAAACGTTTATATAAAGAAGAATGTCATGACTCACTTTCCAAAGCCATGGAGATGCAGAGCAGCCAGAAAACAGTTAACAGCACAGCCACCCCCCAGTAGTATTTCAGAGTTTCTAAATACAGAGTTCCTTTTCGATTTAGATGCCCATTTCTGTTATCTTAAAAGTATTTCTGGAACTCACGGCCTCACTCTTGGCCAGCTTTAAACAAACAAACAGGGAGAAATATTTGTGTAGATAATGTGGTCAAGAGTGTTTGGTTAACGAGTCTAAGTTGAAGGGTTTCATTTTTATATTTCATTTCTTTAAACCTTGTGAACACAAGAAAAGAAAGAAGTTTTGGATATTAAATCACACAGCCATTCCAGCTATCGGCTTGGAATAACAATCATTCAACTTAGCAAATATCAAACGTGGGAAGGGATTTATCTGACGCATCTATACGATCATGTGAACTCCTTCCCCAAGGAGAAACAGTCTCTGTTGGAGACACAAGAGGAAGGAACTGTTTTTCCTTCTTAAAAAAAAAATACAACAACATAAGCCACTGTAACATGCTAAATGCTTCCTGGCTCAAGTGCAAAAATGTAACCTCTAAAATGTCAGCTGGTACACTGGGGGGATTTACATGATGTAAAAGATTTATGAGAAAAAAAAAAAATATCTCACCAGCTTCAGAATATCTTCTTGGAAAGCAGAAGCACTGGAATGGGGAACAGTGGAAAAAGAGGAAAAAAAAATAACAGCTAAAATAAGTGGCCATAGCCTGTATGACCCTACATTGCTTTTTACTGTGAGAAAAGATTGGTCAAGCACTGAACTGATTTTAAGCTGGCAATGCTTGTGTAGCTGAGTCAGTTCAGACCTAGCTGGGGTGGGCTCTGGTTAAGTTTTAGGCTCCTGCCTGCTGCCGGCTCCCAGCCCCGCTGTGCAGGCTGCGGCTCCGAGTAACGGTGAGCCTGGGGAGCAGCTGCTCGGGATCTGCATTTCCCTCTCTGAAAGATGAACTGCCACACCACTGCAGGATATTGTCCTTTTCTCACTTGATGTATTGACTCACGTAGTCCTGTGGCTCATATGAGCTGCGCAGCTCGTCGGTGCTAGAGGCAGGATCAAATCCAGAAATTCCCGACTTTTCCTTCCACCGGCATTTCGGTGTACGTTGTGCCGCAGTGACTGCTGACCCAACGGGGCTGGCCAGCTGGGTGTCTGTGCAGGCTTTGTGGGGGAGATGAGGTTAGTGAGAAGGGGAAAAAGGTCCTGGCTTAATAAAACACATGTATCAGAAGAGGAAAATCATGAAAACGTTTGAAGCAAAAAATCCAGCAACATTTTTAAGTGTACTTGTGCGTTGCTCAAGTAGGAGATCAATTTGCTTTGTGACTACTCAGTGTTGAAGTGGCTACTTGAAAGCAGGACCTCTGATGTCCTGCACAGCCCCAGGTGCTCTAGCAGCAAAACCAAGCCCAGCTCAGCTCTGCTGACGAGCAGGGGCCGACACCTGGCTCTGCACTAACGCAGTCTTGCAGTGACAGATCAAGGTGCCAAGCTCCAGCAGCATTTCTGGCTGCAAGGCTCCTCCTGGGACAGCTGCTAGCAGCAGCGTCAGGGCAGGGCTAAGGCTGCTCCAGCAGCCCTGGAGGAGCTGTGATGGCCTTTCTGGGCAAGACCCACTCCCTCTGGGGAGCGCCCCGTGCTGCTTGCAGGGATATCGTGTTCACCTATTACAAAAGGACACCTTTCCCTGCCTCCTCCTTTTTACCAGCCATCTGTTGCTAGTCCCTTTCATGGTTCATTCACAGCTGTCACTGCAGATCTTTTGTACAAAATATTCCCTCCAGCATATTTTTTCCCTGTTTTTATTTATTTATTTTTTAATTATTATTATTATTTTAAGCTTTTGTTGTTGCTGTTATTTAAATACATTTAAGTCTCACTAATGCTTCCATAAGTAACCAGATGAAATAGTTTAGTAATATCATTGGGTAAAGATGAATGTTTCTCCATCTGTTTTACCAATAACCCAAACTAAAGCAGTTTCCAGACCAAAGCACATGATTTGAAGTGAACCAAAGTCAGTGAAAATATCTCCAGTGACATATAAGGACTTGGAGCAGAATGAACAAAGATGTCCTATAAAATAAACTTCTGGCCAAACAAAACTGGAAAGACATAAAGATTACAATTTCTCTATCGTAACAGGAGTGACTCATGCGGTGGCATAGTCACTTAGGGTGAAAAAGAAAACAGTTACTCAATCTCTTAGGGATTTAGACACAGAAGAATATATTATGCAAGTTTTAGCAGCGTTACTAATGGCCTTGAAGCGCACAACGTTACTATGACTCTCACTCAGCTCAGCAGATCACAAATAAGATGACTCATGTGTCCATGACATGATAGGAAAATAGTCTAAGAAGAGCAGAGGCAGGTGTTAATGCAGTCACAATGCATGCAGTCAAGGGAAGATGAAAATTATAAAATCGTGAGCAAAGGACTGAGAAGAAAAGAAGCTTGCATATTTAAAAACTTGAGTGTGGACTGGGCCGGTTTTCACTGGTCTCCAACTGCAGGGACCTGTGAGCCTAAGGCCAGCCTGTAAGCCACAAAAAAACGACACTGCTGGCACTGGTCCTCGTGCTTCGTGGGGAATCACAGCAAATGATACCTGTCAGCCCTGACGTGTTAGTGGGGAATTCATACCTGTATCCATAGCGTGTGATAAGAATATGCCCCACCAAAAGTGATCCGGGAGCTCCATAAACTTCATGATATTTATACCTGGGAGGACTTTCTACCCTGCTGGAACATCATGACTTTGTAGAAACTATTAACTCTATCCCATGTAAAGGCAAACTCAACCCACTAGTGGTTTCAGCCTTAGCAGGCTTTTGCCTATTACCTAATTGCTAAATTCCTCAGAGATAGTACACTTCGATGGCTACTTTGAAAGCATGATTTAAGATCAGGATTGTGGAATATAGCTCAACCCTGAACTTTACAGCTGTAAAAACAGTTCTCCCCTAAGAAAACTCTGTAACTATGCTCTGGAAATCCAAATGAAGCACAGTTAAAAATACTGCTTTAAGCTAAACACAAGAGCCCAGTAATTTGGTGAGTTTTACTAGAAAGCTGACACCAATACTACAGACTTCTGAAGTTTATGCAGGTAGGAGCACAAGAAGATGTTTAGTCCTGTATACAGGTCCTGTATACAGAAACACTTTTTTTTATTATTATTTTTATTTTTTTTTTAATATATATATTTATTTATTTATTTTCAGTTGATTTAACCCAGCCATTCTAATTTGCATTTCTCTCAGTTAAACACCTGCCTGAAAGATTCTGGTCAGTCAAAGGATTTTTGATTATAACCTGGATCTTTTACCTGCAAAAATACAGCCTATGCGGAGCAGGGACCCTTGAATACTCCAGGGAACATCAGGAAAGTTCTGCATTTTTGATATCATGAAAGGGAGACCCTTGAGATTAACAAGAATAGCACTAACGCACAAGCTTGAGTGACATTTTTTTATTAGCTCAGTTGCAAAAAGAACTGCAGAGAACTACTTTCCAATGACTGCATCTGGCACATTTCTTTTAAATACCACTTAATTTCAAAGTAAAAAAAACCAACCAAACAAACAAAAACTAGGCACTTCAAACAACTAATATAGAGATATTTATGGGATATAACATAGATATGTAAGGGATGCATCACTTTATTCTGCTTTCAGAACTGATTAATATACCAGAGCAAGGTATTTTTGCACAACTAGGATAACCTCCTGCCGTATCCTGTCTTGTTCCCACAGCTGACATTAACCAGGCTGGCTTTATCCTTATCTCCTGTTAAATGTGTGTGCTTTGAGATGATGTTATGCAGAATCAGAGGGGCTTTATGTTAGAAGGAAATCTCTTGTTACATGGACAGTGGAAGGCAAAACCCTTATATCTGTACACTTTGTCTTTCTTTCACATAACTGAGTGGAGGATCTCACGGTACTTAACAAAACTATTTAGGCTCATAAGTTTCCTGTGAGTAAAATGTTGTTAGACTGAGGATTTAGCTAAGCCTCATACCTTTTAGTAATATAATTATGAAGTGATTTATCCAAGATTACTGGGGAAGGAACAGAGAATTTTGGACTCTGACTTCTGCATACATTCATAAGCAGAAACAGTGAAGTAGCAGGGATGTGACAAAAGCCTACAGATCCAGCTGCTGTTCCCAAAAAAAGTAATAAAAATACATTAATAATAAGGTAAAGGTTCACGTATTATCTGAGGGAAGCACAGCTTGAATGATTTATGGTGCTATCTCTTTCTGAAAGAAGCCTCTATGTCTTCATGAATAAGGCTGATTGCAAGAGGGATGATTCTGTTAACATAATGTTCATATACTCTGAGCGTTAAAGCTGCTGTGGAAAATAAGTGTCTGTTTTACTGGATGCTTTTTGTCATTCTTGGCAATTTTAGAAGGCAGTAAAGCTGTCATCCTGATTATTTGTCACTGTGATGGACGTAGGTTTTTTTTGAGAGGGACTGTGTGAAGGAAAGCCGGGTCTGACGCAGCAGGAAGTGATGCTGGAACTACCATAGCCAAAATATATCCTCTAACGCCAGCTGGTCAGTTCCAACCGTGACCTCTGGTATTTTGCAACACTGGCACCGCTTAAATAGCTCCAGAGGGCTTGTCTAAACTTCTGTGTAAACCTTTGTCACCTTCCTGCTGTTGTTGGTTACGTCCTCAGGGCCAGCTCCCAGCCCTTTTATTTGCTCTCAGACCTCAGGCACGGAGCGCAGTCACTGCGCTGCCCAACTCCTCCAAGCTGCGAATCGTGCAGCACACTGGTCGTGAGAAGCTGGAGGCCCTTGGGCAGCAGCAGAACCACCATTGTTCTCACATGCTTCCTTTCTCTCTTTTAAGTTTTAAAGTCTGGACGTGGTGCTTAAGGACATGGGTCAGTGTGTGACATTGGTGGCAGGGGGTGGTTGGACCAGATGATCTTGGAGCTCTTTTCCACCTTTAACGATTCCATGAAAGGCACACAGCTCCAGCTCTTACAGCTGTGTGCCTTGAAAACAGGGACCGGGTGTCAGTGAGCTGATGCGCAAGGCTCTGCTTGACGAACTGCCTCTGAGAGGCTCGGGGGCTTCCCGCTAACGGCTCGGCTCAGCCCCACCGAGCAGGCGGGAGGAGCGGGCAGCAGCGAGCCGGCAGGTCCACGGCACGACCACTCCCTTGGGGCTGGGAACGGGAGCGCCCCGCAGAGCTCCCCCGGGCTGCCCCTCAGGGAGCCGGCCGCCATTATGTCTGGCACCAGGCCCCGCCGCCATGGCGCCTGCTGCCGTGGCAACCGCGGCGCGCCCGCAGGGCTCCTTGTGGCTTCAGGGAGAGGCGAGCATGGATTGGCTACAATTCTTGCCGATCAGAGGACTGATGCAGATTAGCCCTGCTCATTGGTCAAGATGCTAGTGGAACCACCCACTCCCTTCTCTTCATCCAATCAACGCCCCCCTCCTCACAACCACCTCACTTGTCAAAGGACAAACGGGAGGGAGGGCTCTCCTTCCTCCCGCCGCGCTTTCCCCCCGTCCTATTGGTGAACGGTATGGCGAGGACAACCAATGAGCAGTGGCGACGCTGGAGGGCGGCCGCTGGGCGGTGAGGGCGGAAGCAGGAAGCGGCCGACGGGGGCTCGGCGTCGGCGTCGGCGGCGCCATGGGGGCAGTGCTGGGGCTGTGCTCGCTCGGCAGCTGGGTGAGGGCCGGGGGGGGGGGGCGGCGGGGCCGGGGCTGGGTCTCGGGGGTCGTGGGGAAGAAGCGGAGCCCGGGTCCCCCTGGGCGTCCCCCCGGGAGCCGCGGCCTGACGGGCTGTGCGTGTCCTGCAGGTCCCGTGCCTGTGCGGCGGCGCCTCCTGCCTGCTGTGCCGCTGCTGCCCCAGCGGCAACAACTCCACCGTCACCCGCCTCATCTACGCCTTCCTCCTCCTCCTCAGCACCGCTGTCGCCTGCATCATGCTGGCGCCGGGCATGGAGGAGCAGCTGAAAAAGGTACGGAGGGAAAAATTAGCGACTGGCCGCGCAGCCGGGGCGTGTGCCAGCGGTTCTTGGTGGTTTGTACTTGGATCGGAGCACAGCGGAGCCACAAATGGGATCCCCGAGGTGATTCCTGAGCTGGCAGTGCTCCTGAGTTAAGAGCCTGCAGGTACCAAGTGGCTCCCGCCTTAAATAGGCGATTCATTAAATGTGCATTTTTCAGAATGTCTCATCTCTGAAACACGACCAGACCTGGAGATTGCCGGTCATTGCCAGCACTGCCTGCAGCTCTGGTATCTCAGTCTTCCTGAACGCTGTTAGTGCTGGCTTGGGCAGCACCAGATGACAGCGAGGTCTGTGCAGGCTGGCAGAGCAAAAGGTCTTTGTTAACAGACGTCCCAGAAGAGAGCTGACTGAGAAGCAGAGCTGTTAAAGTGCTTAAAGACTGTAACTGCAAACACAGAAGTAAATTAACAACTAAATGTGTCTCTGCTTAGGTGCCAGGATTTTGTGACGAGGGGCTTCACACTCTGATACCGCATCTGAACGGCTTTGTCAGCTGCGATGTGTTTGTTGGCTACAGAGCTGTCTATCGAATCAGCTTTGCCATGGCAGTGTTTTTCTTTGTCTTATCGCTGATGATGATAGCAGTGAAAACAAGTAACGATCCAAGAGCAGCAGTGCACAACGGGTATGTTTGTGAGCCGCCTGTCTGGTCTTCTAACTCGCCTCCTTTATTTCTTCTCTCAGGTTTCCCTGCTGAACACAGCAGAAAATTGCTAAAGTATGCTACCTAGATAGCCTGGAGTTTCTTTTGAACAGAACAAAGAGCAATGCATGGGTCTCCTAAAAGGCTTCCTGTTTGTGTAACGTGTCAATGCACTGATAATGGGAGGCCAGACGTCGCTGCTAATGCAGAAGGGAGGTGGTGACTCCTCCATGTGTCAGCAGAGACGTTAGATGCCGGTTGGTTTGTCCCCTTCCCTGTGCTCTCTGTGGCATTCCTTGGCTCATTCGGGGGGGCTGGTCTGACTCTAATCCAGCAGAAGGTGGGCTCTGATTTTCAATTTACTGATGTCACTGAGTTAGGTTAGGGCTAGATGAATGAATTATCAGAGCTGGACCAACGTGGTGCAGATGTTTGTGACCTTTCTGATTTTTTTTTTGAACGTCTCTAAGGGTTGCTTTGACATCTCTGCACAGCCCATGTTTGCGTAGCTTTATTTTTACTTCTATTTTTGTAACATCCGACTGTAATTTCTGCAACTTGTCTGTTGCCATTTGCCTTTTCACTGTGTACCCGCAAGAAGTCTGCACACTGTCAGAAGTCTTCGAGCCTTCCTTTAGGCAGCTGAGCACAGCTATTGGGTCTCCCTCTCCCCTTCTCCAAGCCGGACAGCGCAGCTAGCATTCCTCCCTGCGAGGGCCTGCTGCTGAATCGTGCTCGGTTTGGAGCAGGAGCTCCTCTTACAGTCAGCCCCCAGCCTGTCCTGTTGCATCAAGTTTTTCATTCCCAGGTGCAACACTCTGCATTTGCCCTTCTCCCCCATGTAGTGAACACCTTTGTGTACTCCCACCAAACGCAACTTTGGGGTTTGTTTCTTAGGCGTTGGTCTGTGTGCAGCAAGCTGTTTGTACGTTGTGTTAAAGCTGAATATTGGATGCGGAGTAAGGCTGTAAGCTTTCTTCTTTTGAAGGTATTGGTTCTTCAAAATAGCTGCCATCGTGGGAATCATGGTCGGAGCGTTTTACATTCCTGAAGGGCCTTTCACAAGAGGTACAGTTAATGCGTAGTGACAAAATTTGTACTGTGTTAATTGTTTATTAAACTCAAAGCTTTTCACAGGCTTGCTGGGCTATAGTTGTAGTGGAAGTTACCTTGTAGAAGACGTGGATTCTGTCCTTTAGAATGTTTTGGTTCACCCGGTGTTTCAGTGACCAGCTGAAGCAATCTCTTCCCAAGCACATAGGCGCTGTCTGTTACTAGTCCCATGCTCTGATGTGTAACTGCTGGGATGAGCCTCCTGACACTGTTCTGATGAGAGCCCTCAGAATGCTGTTGGTAATGAGAGCAAATTACTACCCCAGAGCCTTCAAAAAAAACCGCTGCGAGGTACTTTTACTGTCTGGCCACATCACAGGAACTCAAGAGGGTTCTTGTTCCTCAGAGAAATGTGGCCCTGTGGCGCTTACGGACCCAGAGGTATCTTGACTTGGATCTTGAATTAATTCTGAAAACACCCTGGGCCACGTATCTCCACGCTCAGCTTGACTAGTGTAGGCCACACCTGTAAAGTACCAGCAATTCCTCATGTGATTCTGCAGGATGGAGGCCAAAGCAAATAACACCTTAAAATGCTGCTTCAGATTTACTTTTATTATTTGTCTGCAGTATAATGAGAAATAGGTGTTTTTCTCTTTCCTGGCTTAACATGCAAACGATGAAAGTTAAGCTTGTTTTTCTTACTTTCTTTTCTAGCCTGGTTTGTTGTTGGTATTTTTGGAGCCTTCTGCTTCATTCTTATCCAGCTGGTGCTTCTCGTGGACTTTGCTCACTCCTGGAATGAGAACTGGGTTGAGAGAATGGAGGAGGGAAACTCTAAATGCTGGTATGCAGGTAGGAGTCTTAAGCCTTGAGGGATTTATTTTGGCTGGCCAGTGCTCTGCAGAATATCGTGTGGTAGTTTGCAAACATGTCCTAGAACTACACACTACAGTCTCCCTGAGTCACTACTGTAAGCATTGAAACTACTAACTGCGCTGTTGCCTTTTTCTCATTAAATAAAACGTAAAATACTCCAAGCTTATGACCAGCAGGTCTGACAGCAGTAATAAACAATACTTAACTGGTCTAGTTCGCAGAGTGAGTGCAGGACCAGTAGCCTGGAGCTTTTTAGTTCTGATTTTGCCTTGTTGCCTCCCCTGCTGATGTTCTCAGGAAGTCTGTTATGCTGGTGATGGTGGCTGCTCTCCAACACAGTGCCACAGTGCGTGCCACTGACTGGACCGCCGAAATTAGAGTGCCGGCAGATACAACTCTTTGTTACAGCTGTGAATGCCGCAACAGCGTTTTGCAGCTTCTTACAAAGAACATAGCAGAATGGGAATGAAAACAGGTGGCCTTTAGCACAGAACGGGAAATTCAGGGCTTGTAAACAGTAGATAAGTGTGCAAAAAGTGCTCTTTGACACTGTGGCTTGACAACCCAGTAACAGCAATTGCACTGCAGCCGGAAGGCAGGTCTTATTGCCCTGATGGCAGCATTGGCTTTCTTCTGAGCTGCGCTGCTTAGTGAGCTGAAGCAGACATTTGGCCATACCTAATGAAAATACATTCTGCTAGTCTAGCTTTCTGAACCAGATTTAGAAGGAAGGAAGGGGGACTGTCCATTTACAGCAGTAGCTACCCACTGAACTACCTTAGATGTACCGTTAAACTATGGCTTTATTCTAACGGTTATTTTTTCCCCCTCCAGCTCTGCTGTCCTGTACAAGCTTGTTCTACGGCTTGTCACTGGTTTTTGTTGTGCTTTTCTATGTTTTCTACACAAAGCCTGAGGACTGTGCTGAAAACAAGTTCTTCATAAGCATTAATATGATCCTGTGCATTGCTGTATCCATCGTTTCTATCCTTCCAAAAGTTCAGGTACTCGTTTTTCTTTGCTGTTTTCTTCTGACATACAAAGCAGGGATGTAAGGAGGATGTCACGCTGATTCAGCCTGATATAAGAACTTCTAAGTTTGTCTGTTATGCCTATGCTAGCTAGGGATATTTGAGAAATAAGTAAGATTTAAAAACAAAACAACAACAAAAAAACACAACAGAAAAAACCTTGACCTGAAACTGATGCCCTATCTAGTGATGCATTTCCTGAAGATAGGCTTTTTTTGGCTCACATTGTTGTGGACATTGTTTCCGGAGGTGGAGGTGGGGTCATTGCTGGTGTGGCTTTGGGGATCCAGAAAATTACGGACTCAAAACTGGGGGTATGAGTGTTTTAATATCAGTAGAAAGCTTGCATGTTACTTGATTCTGAACTGGTATTGCTCAAATAAATCATGTGCTAGGTTCCTGTGTACAAAACTGTTAAGCAACTTGGGATTAACTTGGCTAGAACTTGTACCTAAGTCTTGAGCACAGAAGAACTGGGTTTGGTTTCCGTATTCCTTCCATGTTTGAGTTATTCCTGCATACATTGTATTGCTCTAAGGACTTTCTTCCTGTCTTTTAAACAGAACAAATCCAAATGCATTTCTAAAAACTTGAGTTTTAAATGCCAGTGGTTGTTATATCTGTGGCCATAGGGTTTCATCCAGCTGTAGGTAAAAGCCACCCTTTCAATCTCGTCTTGTCTTTGAACAGGAATATCAGCCTCACTCTGGCCTCCTCCAGTCCTCTATGATTACTCTGTACACCATGTACCTCACGTGGTCAGCCATGTCTAACGAGCCTGGTAAGTAACAGGTTGTCCTGAGTGACAGAATGTGGTGTGACGCTGTTGGTGTGACACAGTTATTACAGATCACCGTGCTGATCCTCTGTCCAGATAAAATCTAGTCAGAAAGTAAAGCTAAGTTTAGTGAAACCATCAAATTGCCTCTTGCAAGAATAAACTGGGGTATGTGTTGAGGGCATTCTGATTTTATTATTGAAATAATACACCCATAATTAACAAGAAGGAAAAATATTCCATGCTGTTACTGCCGCTGGGGAATTGAAGATATTAAAGGGAATGATAAATTGCAAGTTTGTCGTCTTTTCTTAGCTACTTGCTGTCAAAGCTCATCTCGTCTGAATCTGCCTCAAAATCCCTTTCAGAGCGAAACTGCAACCCAAGTTTGCTGAACATCATTACCCAGATAGCTACACCCACAATTTTTCCAGCCAACACCACGGTCATACCTGCTACTCCAGCTCCACCCAAGTCCCTGCAGTGGTGGGATGCCCAGAGTATTGTTGGATTGGTTATATTTGTCCTCTGCCTCCTTTACTCCAGGTAGGATCTGTGCTGCTATCAAATGATAATTGAGTTTTGCTTGCCGTTTTCATTTGACTCTGGCTCTAGTGAAAAATGTATCGGCATTTGCTCATGTCTAACTGTGGTGCCAGGCCCAAACCAAGCACAACTAATAAAACTTCATTCTGTTTTGTGCATAAATACAGGCTTTATTAGCCCAATTCTGATAACAAAATGGCACACTTTGTGGTATGAGACCTGGACTAGGACTGCTGTTTGATTTGCTAAATGAAAGCTCAGACTGAAGCAGCTCTCTCCAAGGAGCATCCTCGATGTTTCCACATGGATTAAAAAATGCAATTGGCTAGTCCCAGACATCCATTCTCACCTGTTGCTTGTTTTATTAGCAAACATAGCTACCTGAAAAGGGAGTTCCTAACCATGTTTTTCTTTGGGTTACCCTGCAGCATTCGCTCTTCAAGTAACAGCCAAGTGAACAAGCTGATGCTGTCTGGGAGTGACAGCGCCATTCTGGAGGAGACCGGGGGAGCAGGCAGCGGGGCTGCCGAGGAAGGAGAAGTGCGTCGTGTCGTGGATAATGAGAAGGATGGTGTTCAGTACAGCTATACCTTCTTCCACTTCATGCTCTTTCTTGCTTCTCTTTATATCATGATGACGCTCACGAACTGGTACAGGTAAGAGCAACGCAGAAAATGATGGGTTGCAAGTGCTAGCCGGTATTTCTAGGGGGACAGGAGATTCCTGCTCTGGCTACTCCTGCCAAGCTGTTTATGTGCTGTCCCTGTGCCAGCTGCATTAGAGCTGTGGCTTCTCAATTTTGTGTTGCTGAATTAAAGACATGACCGAAAAAAAAACCCTTGTAAAAAAGGCAAAAAAAAAAAAAATCAGCTGCATTCCTAGTGGACTGTTTTAGCTGCCAGGGCAGAAAGCTTTCCCCAGAACTGCAATATTATGTAAATTAGCACATATGTTTACAGAGCGGCAACTATCAGGAGTCTGATAATACGTAGCTCGCTGGGAGATTTTCTTTAGGCGTAGCACATCAGTGCATGCAAGCAGGTTTGTTTTGAAAACGGGGAGCTGAGAGGAACAGGCCTACTAAGGAACTGTGAAACTGCTCATTTTAGTTTTCTCACCGTGGTCCCACAAGGGCTGTGGTACTGGAGTGCCCCAGTTACGGTCTGAATTTCAGATTTGATTTGAGAGGTAGCAAGTAATTAATGGTTGAAGGAGTGACTTCTTTGCTTTTCAGCCCTGAAATAATAACTGCCTTCTTTGCCTTTCAGCCCTGATGCGGATTTTAAAACAATGACAAGTAAGTGGCCAGCTGTGTGGGTGAAGATAACCTCCAGCTGGCTGTGTCTCCTTCTCTACCTTTGGACCCTAGTGGCTCCTCTCGTCCTTACCAGTAGGGACTTCAGTTAAATACCTGCACTTGTCTGAGCTTACAAAAGTGGGGAATTTTTTGCTTAAAGCCAAAATGTTATGTTTTGCTTTAGTTATTAAGGCAAATACTGTCTCTTCTTATGTTAATATTAACATGCAGATGGATGGACAGTTACATATTGCACAATGCTTGATGCAGGATCAAAATTATCATTTATCTTTCTATCTTAACCTTAACTCACGGTTAACTCTTTTTACTGCATTTTAAAAAATTCACTACAGCTGTGCTGTCAAAGCACAAAAAGTATCTGTTCCGTCCAATAGCCCTAACCTTAATATTGAACAGAAACAACATTTAGCTAAATATGAAGTAATATATTTTAAAGAACAAGTTATGTTCAGCATAATGCACTAATGCTAACACTTCAGTTCTTGGAAGTGTAAGCCATACTGCTCAATTTCTACATTCTGCTGCAAAGGTTTTGTTTAAAGCAGAAGTTTGTGATACTTATCTTTCTGTTTTGTGGCAAAAAACAACATTACTCCTCACCAAAACAACAGAACTTTGAGGTTGAAAAGCTATTAACTAATTCATTTTAAGAACAAGTTTTCTCTTCCTAAGAGGCAACTTCTATGATAATCTTTCTTAGTATGTTTGCCAAATATTGAGTAGTAAGTGTATGACTAGCTTAAACAACTTCATGATTATGATGGAAAATAGAGCTAAGTAATTCTCACTTGTCTAGTATGCTTACAAAAGTGTACATGAAATGGTTATTATTGGCACTAAGGCATTTGCACTGTAAACTCGTTTGAATAAAACAGACTAGCTACTGAAACTTTCCCAGCTCTGTTGAGAAGTGTTGAGGACTGGGGCAGTTATTCTCTAATGCAAAATATTGCATCTAAAGATTACAATACTCATTAGCTGCTACAGTCACCACTTAGATGTGATTGGATGTTTTCTCGTGCAGCAAGCAGTAAGTCATGATGTATTTTGAAAGCACATCTTCCATGTGATTTTTTTCTGAATGTCAAATCCTATTCCTTGAAATTGCTTGGGTACTGTTAAGGTAAAGTTCAGTTCTGCAGTAGAAATCAACACCTTTTCTAATGTAATTCCTTGGCAATTATACTTAGCTGCAATCATGTGTTTAGTGTGGAACTAAGTATACGTTGCTATTCATTTTTACAATAAATACTCCAAAATGATACAAGGCGAATGTATTCAAAATACCACGTTAGCAGCTGTTACAGTAATGTGTTTAATCACCCAGTCATGCATCATAAAATTACACATTTTGACCACTCCATTTTATAAAATGCAATATAAAAATAAATTTTGTCAAAATAAGATGTACACTTAACCACCCAACACCTCTAGGCCCACATACAACAAAAAGGCAAAATCATTAGTTTGAGTAACACTGATTAACTCATGCCAAAATGATTTAACAAAAAAAATTACTTCACCCACTTCCTGAAAATATCTCAGGATTTGTAACACCCATTTGCAAGAGTATAAATTCAAGTATTTTTATGTACAGTATGCAGCTAACTGCTGTCCCACTTAATGCCAAAAGCCATGACTACTACATACAGTTTGAGTACCTTTCCTTAGGATGTGTTGGATTTGGCAGGGATGGATTTCCAGAGGCATGTAACCTCTGGAAACAAAGTTATTTCACGGGGGCAGGGGAAAACCACATCAGTTTTAGTGCTGTGAAGAGGTGGGAAGGGGGGAGAAGAACCACAACCACCAAGCTAAACAGCTTTTTGTATCTATTCTCTTAACCTGCAGATAAGGAGACTATATATTTAAAGTAAGTGTTTATTTTACTAATCTGACAAGAAATTCTGGGACCAAAGATATTTCTTTGCTAGGAAGTGCTAAAGCTCAAAGAACACTCCTCGGCTCTGTTGTCAGATATGTATGAGACAGAGTTGTGCTTGCTGTAAGACAAGCTAAGCACTGGCTACAAACCTAAAAAGGGTTATAGACAGAGTTGCAGACTTAGTAAACTCTAAATTCTAAAGCCAAGGAAGAGCAAATCTGGAAAGTAGTTAAATGACTGACACAGGTAAGCCTGGCTTAGTTCATGTATCCTGATATCAAGCATCCAGCTTTAAGAACAAAGTTCTGGAGGCATATCACAGGCTATTTTCAGCTTGGATAATGTAGCCTTACCTATTATGTTTAAGAATAGAGCAAATGATTTAGTTCCATTGTAAGCAGAATGGAAAAGGGGAGGGTAAGATATGTTTTCTCTACCGTGCAAGAAAATCTAAGACCCCGAAAAAGGGTTTGGTTTCTTTAAAGGTTCCTCAAGTGCCACCTTCTGTTGACCACCACTTTTTTTTTTAAGGGATACTAAAATTCAATTCTGAATATTTATCCTCCCTGTCTAGTAGTTATACATAAGTGGATCAAAGTAGCTGTTCTTATAGCAGACCTTCCAATATACTTTTTTTTTTTTTAATTGTACATTGTGGCTACAGTTAAGAGGCACTCAAAGAATACAAACACCAGAGCAGTCTCTATGTTCTGGCAGTTAAACAGGTTGGGTAGCCACTTACCTTTAAGTTGTGTACTGTGTATTAATGTCTTGCTAGGTCATACAAAGAACTTGATCTCTGCAAAACATGCAGCCAATTCTGGTCAGAAGTGAGGAGAAAGTGGCTAGTATTACTCTTTTACCTTATTTTATATAGCAGAAGATGATATTTTTCTTCCTCTGCTTAAGGTAGTAACTGTCAAATTAGAGTAAGTCTTGACTTACAAAGGTAGGAAAAAATCAGATGCTTTAAGTGAGGGAAGTTCATTTCTTCCTACCTTTGTTCTAAAGCAGGTCAAGCGATGAGTTCCTTCCTCCCACTGAAATTCTGAAATGCTGCCCAGGAAAAAGCTTCATGGCTTACCCCTTTTCAAAACCTAGTCTCCTTTTATAATGCTTGGATGGCAGGTCTGGCATTTGCCACCCTTAGTTCCAGGATGAGGTCTGCTGCCAGGTCAGGAATTCATTACTGTGGTGATGGAGAAGGTTTTTAGCAGTGCAATCATGCTGTAGGGGGTCTGAGAGGAGAAAAAGACATTCAAAACAGAGTTTGGCACTTTGAAAAAAATGAATGTCTGAAATTCTCAAGATACTTTTTTTTATATTTACAGAAACAAAATTGGTACTTATATCACACTTGGCACTAAATTAAGATTTCAGCCAGTGGAAGTGCTCTGGAGATAAGTCTCGTGGTAGAAGGGATTTCTTTTTCACCAAGCAGTGAAGTATTTCACCTTGAAATAATTGGGTGTGCTTTCTTGGTCCTAGTGAGGTTTCCCAGCTCTGCACTATTATAGTGCAGAAAAACGTGCAAAAAGTGTGCGACAGTTCTAATTCTAGACCATTAAACATTTGAACTTGGAGTGGGAACAGCTTATTTGGACAGAAGGTATCTTACCCTGATTTGACATTGGACTCTTAGCTGTGTCTCTAGACAAAGACCTCTAAGCACAGGCATACAAGCTATGGGTAAATATTACAGAGATCATTAAAGTCTAACTTCATACAAGAACAAAGACAAAAGAGGTTAACAAAGCTGAAACCAAAGTTGTAACACTTCACAAAAGAGCAGACAAGCACAGGAAACAAAATGCTACAATACCAGGAAATTAAAGAATGTGCTTTCAAATCGTCTGTCTGCATTTGGTTTCACAAAGACCTAAGTTCAAAATTTGTCCAATGTAACAAGCTAAAGAAGCACCTTGCTTTCTTACATGAAGTATTGCCTTCTATATGGCATGCCAGCTGCTACAAATCTGCCTTACAATTCTACATGAGAGTTACTTACCAAATTCCTCATAGCAATCAGCTGAAGAAAAGAACAACTGATAATGTGGGAAAGTGGGTGACAGCTTTTCTCGTTTGGTCTCAAACCTCAGCATTTGGAGTTGTAGCCACCCAAAAGCCTCGTTACCTGATCTGAGGAACTTACTGTTCTCTGCAAATGAAGATTGCATCTGTTTATAGTAAGCCTTGATATTGATGTTGTAATCGTTTATTTCTTACTTTGAGGAAGTTTCAGAGAATTTCCATGCTGGTCTTCATGGATTAAAAAAAAAAAGTCTCCCTTTGTGTTAATTTGAGCCAAGTGTTCATTCGGGTATTCCAGAAGTGCTAAGTTACAATCTGAACTAAGAGACAGGGGACAGGCCTAGTTAGACTCTTACGGTTTTAAGCAATCTCTGCTGACGCAGGGTTCAAAAGCAAATAGCAATTGTTTTTCTTGGATTAGTGGGTGTTTTTAGAAGGGGAAGGGAATGGACAGTCACAAAGCTAGCATATGGTTGTTGTCAATTTTAGTGGGTGGGGAGAAGAAACTATCAAGCTTACCATCCTGCATTTTTGTCTTTATCAGCAGAAGGAGAAGAAACTATCAAGCTTACCATCCTGCATTTTTGTCTTTATCATAAGAAGCAACAGGCAAGTTTGCATCATCCACAGAGGTTAACGAACTTTAGGTATTCTGTGTAACTTGGCAATTATGTGCTCTCTGCCTTTTTCCTCTGTGAATTCTGCCCTGCCCCCATTGTGCCCTCTTCAGCTTCCTTTGGTTCTATAGTGTAAAGTGCCTCAGCAGTCTGTTCCTAAACTGCAGGTTTAGGAGTAAGGCAGAGTTCACAACATCACCTATCAGAACAGAAGAGGTCTTAACTGCTGGAAAGGTTCCCTTCACTGATTTGTTAGTAACAGTAGTAGAGCTGAGGTTTCATGCCTCGCAGGGACTCATCGCATTGTTTTTCATCAGCATCCCCACTCACTAGCATGTCTTGGGGAGAGCTGTCACATGGGAGTACCAGCTGTGAGAAGTCATGCAGAAAATCCTCTTCGGAGGCCAGCAGCAGCTCATTCCATGCTGATATATCCAGCTTCCCTGAAGTCCCACCGTATTCCTCAGGCAGGATCACTGGAGGAATGTTTTGATGAAGGGAATTCAGATCACAGCCATGAAGAAAAAACTAGAGAGGAAAGACAAAAATAGCTTTAATGGTGTGTATCAAACAGTGCAGCGTATTACTAGTCAGCTAAAGAGCTTATTTTGAATTAAAGAGCAAATTTTGGAACTGATGTCATTACGTCTAAGTGCTAGCATACAACATAGGGCAGGCACTGTTGGATGCACTAGTGAGAGAAGTCTTGAGATGAGCCAAGTCTAGAGCAGCTTAAATTCCAGCAAGAAAGACTTGAGATTTGCTAGTCTGCAGAAATTCTAGATTCAGCTTATCCCCAAGCCCATCCGTGGCACTTTTAAGTACTTATCTTTGTGGTTTTCCACAAGGGCATCATTCTTTGCAACTACATCCAGTCCTACAGTGCAAGGAAAAACAAGGAGAGGACAGCGCTGTTTCCTGTGATACCGCCTTATAAGCGTGGTGTTACTTGCCAAGACAGCCCAACCCCAGGGGTGGGATCAATGTCATGATTATATAGCATATGCATTAAATATCCATATTAATATTATGGCAGTATTTAAACTCCTCAAAGCTTCTTTCTGTTAGAATTTTCCTAACAGGATTTTTTTAAAGATTAAAGCAGAAAGGACCAGTTAGGTCAGGTAAGTGGCACCAAGATTTTTCTAGCTGTGAGATTTTTAAACAGATATAAGCAAGGAACATAAAAACACCAGTATTAATGTTAAAATGATACAGATCCTTACCCGGTTTGCTATCTTTTCCTTCAGAAAAGGCTTGATGATTGCAAAAATGCCTTTGAATATACGAGGTTCATTTATTATGTTAACAGCTTTTATTCGAATGGGAAATCCATCCTGAAGGGTAAAGAAGATTTTTATAATGCAGTTTAAAAACATCTGCCATTTTCCTCTTATTAAAATCTCCCAAGACTGACCGCCAGCACAACCCACTGGCTCCCAAACTTCATCTGAGATACCAACACAAGCAGATAAGGTAACAGAAGTGCACCTTCTAACGGGGAGCAGTATGAGGGCTGTGGGCATAAAAATAAAGGCGAGAGACAAGAAACATTGGGAAACGCTGCTGCCAGTAGGTCTTCCTTTCTTATGTTGTCTCCCTGAAGAAAGATGCTGAGGGAGGTACCAGTGACTGTGCTTAGTCACAGGCACTATCCTGTGGGTACTCCCAACCCTGATGAGGATGCAGAGTTACAAAGTGATGTACTAAGAGCACTGGCACAGGCTGTGGGTGCCCCGTCCCTGGAAGTGTTTAAGGCCAGGCTGGATGGGGCTTTGGGCAACCTGGTCTAGTGGGAGGTGTCCCTGCCCATGGCAGGGGGTTGGAACGAGGTGGTCTTTAAGGTCCCTTCCAACCCAAACTGTTCTGTGACCCTATGTTCCTAGCTTCTGAGGAGCGAGTGCACCATGCTGGGTGCCCAGCACAGGTTGCTTCTGTGTGTCCAGCTATGACATCTGGGTACCGGACACATCTAAAATGTGCTTTTATACGAGGAGGAAATCTGATAGCACTATTTTTCTGCCATTTCAACTGTTCTGTCATGCTAACTGCAAAATAGAAACAGGCTCTGCAACTATAGCTTCTTCCTTCCCTGCCCTTCCATGCAGTCAGGCAGGGCTGACAACCAGATCTGCTGCCAGCAGAGCACCCAGCGCCTCCTGTACAGCCCACAGTCTATAACAGTTAGCTACGAGATGTGTACTGAGGAATTAATTTCCATAAGGCTCTCCAAGCCAAAAGCTCATAATCAGCCACTAGGGTCTCATGTGCCTCAGAGAAGTTTCTTTCCCTTATGACCAGCTCTACCCATACAAAGAAAGCAGTCCATCTTTTGGCTGAAAAGCAGGTACGTGCACTGTGGGAGTATTTTTCTCCATATGAAGGTCAGAGAATTGGCTCCTCCTTCAGGAGATGCAGTTCAGCAAGGTTGATGCAACATGTTTATATGTTACGCGTACCTCACGTCCTTTACCTTCTTTGTTCTGTTAATAGCTTCCACTGACAGTAGCAGACACCCATTGCTGTGTTTGTGCAAATTACATTACGGGCTCAGACAGTTTAATGACGTGTTTAGATCATAATTTGAAGGATTATGTGACTTCTCACACAGACATGCATAAACTCACTAGTCTCGTCTCTACAAACTCTCCTAATTGCCCTTATCCTTCCTTATCCCTCCACAGACACAGCATAAATAGAACCAGCTCAGACCGGAAAGTAACAAGGAAACAAATCCATTCAGAGAAATCTTCATCTTACTCCTTCATGTAGCAGGGTAGAACATCAGCTAAACTCATGAGAGAGCTTCCTGCCACTTTGAGCACGTTATGCCTTCACCTTCCTATGTTGTACAACTCCACTTGTGCTTATACCTTTGCTCTAACTTGCTTATCATCATCTTCCTTCCAAATGTGTAGTCTGAGATCCTTTTTATTGCTGTCTCTTGCTGCCCCCTGTGCTCCCTTTCTTCTTTCAGGATCTGGATGGAAATCCTCCTCAAATCACACTCATTCAAAAATCCCCTCTGCAAAATTTTTGCAGCAGGATTTGAACTTGCACTTGCCCAGCGGTCAGTGAGTGACATGTGCCATCCACGGTGGCTGACAGAAACACGTTTAGGTAGGAACCATTTAAATAACAAGAGACATTCCTTAGCCTTCAGGCAAAGTGAAGTCCTCTGCTTAATTCATTGCTCCGTTCCTCATCACTAGCTAGCAGAACTGGCCTTTTCTGTTCCAAATCCAAGTTTGCATTTCTGATGCAAATTGAATTTTAGGGAAGCACAAATCAAAACAGGACAAGCAAGTTAAGTTGGAAGGATCTGAGGAACTGGTTGGACAGGGACATGTTCTAACTCTTCTAGTAAGAGCCAAGTTGCTTAAGTTTCTGGTGACATAGTCAAGAACTCTAGACACAGAAGCAGTCATTTACAATGCACAAGCTTATTTTCCCACCGGTTCAGGTCTTACCTGAAGAATTCCAATCACTTTTTTGGCTACAAAAGGACCAAAATGAGACGCCTTAGATAAGCTGACTCCTTTGTAGTCTGCCAGGATTACAATTCCATTCACCTGGGTCTCTTCGGACTGAATGAGTTTTTCTAACGTTAAGTATATGGCACGAATGTTCTCAGTAATCGGATAATTACTGGGTGTCCATCTGTCTGAGGTTACAAGACATGGATGGTAAGTCGGAAAGTAAAGATAAGCTAACAATATACATTCCAAAAACTGATTTTCTATGTTACCGGACTCTTAAAAGTTAGTCTTTAATAGCCACAGTCCTAGTTCAGAGCAGCCTTTCTTAAGCAAGAGATAAATGGCAACTCGTGGTTACTTCAAGGAGCAAAGGCAATGGTTTTAAGAACCCCATTCTCCACCCAGCACAGCTTATTAGAAGCAGCTTCAGCTCAGAAAGAAAGCAGGTAAATGGAAAAGAGGAGGATGAATGAAGACAAATTTACAGCAAGCCTGGCAGCACCAAAAGCACATTGAAGCCTCTGATTATTTGTACTGGAGTCAAAGCCATAGGCTCCTCTCTCCACTCATTGTAAAAGCAAATAATAAGCCAGCAGCCCTGCTTCAATTTGAGTTACTACACATTTTTTTCTTCAATCGCCTAATGTTTCATCAGCCCACCTCACTGCATTTGGTTTTTTACTCAACTGCAGTTATTGCTGAAACAGGAAAAGGAACTGGTACAACACTGGCTAACGACAGAGGTGTCCCTTCGCAAGTTAGCTGTTAAAGTTTCAGAGAGAACCCACGTACTCTGTGTAAGTAACCAGTGTTCACAGAAGAGCAGGAAACAGATTTTTGGCCCAAGAAACACCTTGAAGATGGAGAACGGAGATATTCATGCATTTCAGTACCTGGACGGATGCAGACGATGTGGCGTCCCTCTGGGTCCAGACGAGGCAGCACAGTGACAAAACCAGACTCTAGGACAGGCTTTATTGCAGACGGCTTCAAATTGTTGAAGACCTCAGGCCAGCTCCTCCGGCAGGTGTGGTAGTTCACCAGAAGCTGAAGCGCTCGATCATAATCAAATTTCCTGGCTCTGAGGAATCTTAGCAAAAAAGCATCGTCCAGGCACGTCCCCAGGGTGGGATAGTCTTTGCACACCATGTCTCGGAGTGCCTGCACATCACGCAGCCTCCATTCAGGTTTTTCTTGGAGCTCTTCGCGGGCTTTGGTAATGAGATCAGGAGACAGCGAGCAAACATACTTAGGCCGATCCGGCAAGAATTCATTGTCGGACGGAGACCCTGCTGATGGACTTGTCCTTGTGCAGTCGCTGTCTCCTGACATGATGTAGCAGGAATCTGTCAAAAAACAAGCTTACGAGTGACAAACAGTCCCATGGACTAGTGTTCAATATTTACATACCTATTATGTCCTGCATCCCTCCATTTCCCTGCCAAAGGGACTATCCTTGCAGGAACTACTAGCACTACCGCCAGAACAGCCCAGGCATTCTAATTCTCTTCCTGGGATTAGAAAGTGCAGGTTCTCTAATCTCTTTATCCTGCATGGCAGGTATAAAACAACCTAGCCAAATCCAAAAAGAATTAAAACAAGAGCTACACAGCTCCATTGCAAAACACAGAATTTAATTTGCCTGAAAGTGTATTTCCTACATCCCACTGGAAACCAAAGCGAAGCGAACACGTCCTGGTTAGGCAGGATTGCTGGGTTTTGTGCATGTACGAAAAACCTGTCAAATTACACTCTTCTGAGAAGCTCTCCCAGGCAGACCCAGCCAGGACTTTGCAGGAGCTTGTCTGGCAAAGCCCCGCATCGGTCGGGCATCCACCCACACGACCGAGCAGCGCAGTGGTAGCAGCACCCCAGAATCGCACAGTTCAGGGCACAGGCTCAGCCTGTGGTGGACGGGTGGGCAACATAACCTCTCGTGGGTGTCACCGCTGCGGGGACACCGAGGCAGGCCGCTGCTCATCCTCACTTCGGTTCCCAAACCCAGCAGCGAGCTGCGTGCCAAACAGCAAGGCCAGGAGCCCGGCCGGCCTCCCGCAGCCTCACCTGGGGCCGGGAGGGGACAACAAGCCGTGTTCCCCCCACCCCCGAGCTGCTCCTGCTCACAGCACTGCGACACGGGGACCGGCCGAGGGGCTGCCAGCCTCCCCGGGGAGCACCGACCCTCCGCTGCCCGTGCTGGCTGCTCCTGCGGCCCCTCCCATCCCTCCATCCCTCCCGGCCCCGAACCCACCGGCCCGGCCGTACCGGAGCGGCCCCGCTCGGCAGCGCCGTCTCCAGGCAGCGGCGCCCCGGAACCAAAGCGGCCGCCAGGAAGCGCCGTGCCCGGCCCGGCCCCGCGCGGAGCCCGGAGAGCCGGGAGCGGGCCCCCCCGTGTGGCCGCGGGGATGGGAGCGGGGCCGGGCGGCCTCCTCTGTGGCGCCAGGGAGCCGCAGGAGGGCTGAGGTGGGAAGGGGCCTCCGGGGATCGTCCGGTCCGGCCCCTGCCCCAGCAGGGTCACCCAGAGCGTGTCACTCAGGAACAGGGGCACCCGGAGCATGTCACACAGGGTCGCATCCTGTCAGGGTTTGAGCATCTCCAGAGGAGGAGGCTCCACAACCCCTCTGGGCAGCCTGTTCCCCTGCTCTGTCACCCTCACTGGAAAGTTCCTCCTCACATGGTGATGAAACCTCCTGTGTTTCACTTTATACCCATTACCCCGTGTCCTATCACAGAGAAGAGTTTGGCCCCCTCCTCTTTACATGGTCCCTCAGGTATTTATAGAGGTTGGTGAGATCCCCTCTCCCCTTCTCTAGGCTAAATAGGCCCAGCTCACTTAGTCTTTCCTCACAGGACAGATGCTCCAATCCCTTAATCATCTTCGTGACTATATGCCGGACCCTCTCCAGAAGCTCTCTGTCCCTTCGGTACTGGGGAGCCTGGAACCACACACCGCAAGCCAGGTGCGGCCCCACCAGACCTGTGTAGCGGGGAAGATTGCCTCTCATCCTGCTGTCTGGTCTCCCCAGCAGCAGCCACCCCTTGTGAGGGGCTCGGGGGGTCCCACAGTGGTGTCCAGGCAACTGGAACCAGCCCCCAGGACAGGGAATAGGGCCAAAACAGGGATTTTAGTGTGGACAGAAGGGGACGGTGCTAATGGAGAGCTGGCTTTGTGTTTTGAGAGGGCAGAAACCCCAGAAGTAGACTGTGGGGCATGAAATGTGGTGTACTAATAGTAGTAGTAGTAGTAGCACTAATAATAACAATACTACTACTTGTAGTATTTATTATTATTGCTACTACCACTAATGTTAGTAACTACTAGTTACTACTATTACTACTACTAATGGCCCCACCCCAGGCTTGCTGCCTTAAAAAGGGTCCAGCAGGGAGGGCTAGCGAGGGTGGAGGAAAAGAAGGGCTCACGTGTAACCCCCCTGATCCATGGACAGAGTGAGCTGGCAGAAGGGTCTCAAAGCCCTCTGGGCTCTGTGCCCCACCTGGAGGGTCCCTGGGGGGCGGTGGGCGCTGCTCCTGGCTTGGGCTGCAGCCTGTGCACGCAGCCAGGAGAGGGAGTCGAGGACAGCTGGACAGACTGGGAATCCCAGGAGCCCTCGGTGGAAGCCAGGCCTTTCCCTAGCATCTGAGATTCAGCCCTGATTTACTCCTCTTCGAGGCTTCATCCTCCCAAAACTGAAAAGATTGCAACGACGCCACGCCAGGCAAGAGATACACCAACATGGCAGCAAATCTCATATGCTGCAGGTGTTTACCTGCAGAGACATTTCAAGAGAAGGGGAATACAGGATATGACCCAGTGCCAGTGTTCCAGTCCAGCACTACTTTGGGTCCAGCCAGCTCAGAGCTGGGCCCAGCTGGGCAAGCTGGTGCCCTGTGTGGGGATGCTCTCTGTGAGTTAAGCCTGCTTGTGATGTTATTTTGTGCCCTTTTCAGTAGATCAGGGGATAAATGAGTTGAAGGGACTTCAGGAGACTAAGAGGCCTTACATTGCCCCCTTTTACATTCTTACAGCTCCTGGGTCTGTACCCTGAAGTACAAGGAAAAAGCAGCCAGTCAGGACGTGGATGCCCTGGGCAGAGGTGAGAGCCTGAAGCTGACAGCTGTGTTTTGGAGGGAACTGTCTCTGAGCAGGTAAATTCCCACTGGAAGGAGCATGTTTGGAAGGCAGGCCTGTGGCATCACAGCTGAAGGAGGTTCCCAGGTGCATTTGATCCCAGCTAATTGCTGAAATTAGCAGGAGGTAAAGCTGATCTGAGAAAAGGCTTAAAAACACCAAAGAGGTAGGAAATGCTGGAGCTGTGATCAGGAATTTGTGCTATGAGGTGCACAATTTGGTTGGAATTTGTGCCAGTGAGGATGGTTTAGCAGGGAGACAGTACCAGACCTAACTGTTTACAGCTGCTGCAACAGGGTGGTGGCACTAAGCGGGGATGATTGGAGCTGCTAAAGGATACTAAAATAAGAGCAGGAGCTTTAGGCTAATAAAGGAGAATGCTGTGTAGTGAAGAACTAGAAATGAAACATAATTTGGGGGTGGTCCTCAAATGAAGTAACTGTCTGGCTCTGGTTTTCCTTATGTGGAGAATGTTGAACTCGAGGGTGGTGGTAAATCAAAGTGAAGGTCTCAAGCTCTGAGCCAAGTTGCAGGGGGACTGTTAAAGTGCTGGCATGTGAAATCATAGAAACAGCAGCAAGAGTTTCTGTAATTTAAGTGGTGTGGCATCCTGTGACTAGAAACCAGTAAAGGCAAAACATGCCTATAAGGAAGTAAAGCCAAAAAAAAAAAAGGAAACAAACACCGATAGTCCTCCCCTAGTCAGAGAGTTTTGCCTTACCTGTGGCTGCAGGAGGGAGGAGGACATACCGCATCACATGCGTGCAAACCTCCCCAGCCGAGAGGGGATGAACTCTACTTGCTCTACTACTTCATCAGCCCCAAATCTACCATATTTTGCATGAGTTTCAGTCAGGAGTTGTGTTGCCTGACCTTGGAGCCACACCTGGAGCCCATGGGGAATCCAGCCTTTCTTGTGTTCCTCTCTCCTATCACTTGTGGTTCATACCTTTCTCAGCTCTGCTGCTCCTGGGTGCTCCCGCACCCTGCCGTTGTGTTATAAATGTATGGCTGTTGGTGTTGGTTGATATTTAATGAAGCCCATGTAATACTCTTCACTCATTTACTTATCCAAACAGTCTTAATACCGAGCCTGGGAAAGTTATCTTGGCTTCTTCAAGCTTTTCCACCATTAGCAATAAACGTTTTACAGTCTTGGCAAGCTGAGGCTGAGAAGAGAGCATGACTTCAAACAGCGCTGCTAGCAGAGAAGGCTTTAAACTGATATTAAATCGCTAAACTGTGCAAACATAACAGTCCTGTAATAAAGATAATCTCTGTACAGTTCAGGCCAAGAGGGGCTCTGGCCCTCGGGGTGCAGGTGGGACCTCGGCACCCCGTGAATTACTCAAACCTTGTGGGCAGCTTGGCACTGTGAGAGCCAGCAGTCCGTGACGCTGGGTGAGGCCTGCCCACGTCTGGGGCCGTGTTGTATCCCAGGCCCGAGTTTCTGCTACTGCAGCAGTGCAGGAGGGTGAAAAGGAGCATTGGGGAATGGCAGCTGCTATTTATCCACCAGGCAGGGCCATGCCAGGCTGGTGCAAGACTGCTCTGGACACAGTGGCCGGCCTGTGGGGTGCTCAGCTGTGATACAGTCCAACAGCTACTCCCCCGTGCTTACAGTCCCAAAGAGGGTAAAATGAAAATATGCCCTAAATTACCATAAACATCCATAGTCTCAAAGCCTGGAAGACTCCTCCAAGCCCATCTTCCGTGCCTGCTCTTGCCATGCACATCTTGGTGTGAGAAGGGGATCTCAGCTTTGGTTCTGGGAAGTAAGCATCCCTCTGCAGAGCTCTGCCCCTGCTCTGCACGTGTGGTGGGCCAGAACCATATGCAAAGCTATGGAAACAGTCAGTAATATGCAAACACATTCAAATGTGTCACATCTGCCATGGAAGCAGCTGTATGCAGGCAGGGACCCCCTCCCAGCCACGTAAAGTCATGCTAATATGCAGTCTGCCTTGCAGCCGGGTCACCGTGTGACAGACGCAGCCATCCCAGGGCTTGAGAAAAGACTTGTTTCCTCCTTGGCTTAACTAGCCTCGAGACTAACCATGTTTTTGCAAAAGCGCGGTGAGGAATGTGCTTGGCAGGGCCTGTGAATGTTTTAAATATTACGGGATTTCTGTAGTTTAACTTATTCTGAACAGACTGTGTTTTCTCAGCCTTCCATCGCGCTTCCCGGTGTCTTTGCACAGCGGAAGGAAAGCAGCTGGCTCTGAGGTGGGATGGGTCCCTGGCAGGATCAGCCCTTGCTGGGTGCTGTGGATGTGCTGCTCAGGGACATGTGCGTCCTGGCAGCACCTTCATGCTGATGACGCAGCGCTGCTGGGTATGTTAGGGCAGCATAAGCACTCGGTTTCGCTCCTCCAAAATCCAATCTGTAAATGGTGGGGGCAGGATGAAGGAAGCACTGCTGCTCCCTGGGTTGGACTGGGTGCTTTGCTCTTGGGATTTTCAACCTAGTACCCGTCATAACCCTTATTTCAGTGGGAAAGCAAAGCAGTTTGTGTGGCCCATATCTTCTGCAAGTAGCAGGGGTGGCCCCAGGCCTCTGAAAGCTGATGAAGCAGTGAGCCTGGCATCACTCCAGGCCCAAAACCTGACTAAGTCTTTGAAATACAGTTCCCAAACCACCTTCCTTCCCAAGACACAGGTTATACCAAGAGCTCACCACCTCCAGGGCCTTCATGGGGAGCACGCTGTTGACCACAGCAGCCTCTCTTTGCCTACGCGGGACCCCGAACTGCAGGAAGTGACTGCCGCCGTGTTTGTGCCGAGCTCCCCTGCTCGCTCCGCACGTAACAAAGCTGACAGTATATTGCCATCTTTATGGGCCTGGCTGGCAATTTTTCAGGTGCTAGGTGTGTTTATGACTGTCAGGGTCACACCTGGATTAGGAATGGGGAGAGGGATTTTAAATGTACCCACACCTTACCCTTCCCTCTCCAGTCCTTCATAGTGGAAGGGGATTGTGCAGTGCACGGCCTGAATTCCCAAACTGGTTGGTGTTTTTGCACCCAGCCTTGAAGGAACCGGACAGCCTGGCACTCAGAATTGCCTGGCTCAGCAGTGCCACGTTGCTGAGCTGTCCCAGCTGCCTCTTGTTTTTCATGACTATCTGTGCCTGTGTGTGCACTTGCAAGTTTAATAGCAGCAATAGTTGCTTTTGTCAGAGATGATATCCAGGCCATAAAGCTCGTTTGCCATTTTTTTTGTTTGTTTGTTTCTTTCCATTGAGATATGAAAGCTGTGGAAAAGGCTCCAAAGCCTGTTGGCCATTTCAGATGAGGGTTATATAAGGAATATGAAAAGAATGCATTTCTTAGTGTCCAGAGTACCTAAAAATACTGCTTTCGCAGATCTTTGCTTGAACATCATGAAAATATCTTGCAGCTGGAGATACTAATCTCTAGGATAATGTCCTCAGTTTAGTAGCAAGCACAGAAGAGAACAGTAAAAGGCTCTCTTGTCCAAAAACAATGTAAGGAAGTTGTCTCAAAAGTCAATACTAGTTGTCCTTACAGCAGCCATCCCCTGTGTCATGGGACATTGCCTGCAAGCTCCAGGGAGCCCAGGAGGATAAAACGCAGCCCCTGCACAACACGACCAGTGTCTCAGTGTGATTCCAGGCTGGAATGACAGAAGAGGTGAGGGCTGTGATTGAGGATGCCACTTAAGGACAAGGTTGTCTCTGGGGCTGGTTGTGGGTTTTTTCCAAGTGAGATGAATCCAGCAATGAGAAAACTCTTGTAGGGACTGCACTGATTTAAGATTAACCAGGTAAAGGGCAATCTTGATAGAACAGTTCACGGGAAGGAATCCAGGAGAATTTATTGCTTCAAAGATTTGATATTGCATATGCAGAGCTATTAGGGTATATACCCAGGTGAAACCAACTGTGGGTCACGGGGTTCCTGTGGCAGACAGAGCAGTCCTGGTTTTTATTCCACATTAAAGGCAAAGAACTAGCTCTTTTTACTTTTCTTGACTAATCACTCAGCCACTGTGTTTGGGCTGATACAATGTGTCTAGCAATGGTGTTGGGTTCTGGATTATCAGCTAGGGAAGGGTGTGCAGGTGCTGGGGTGTGTTGTTCGAGACCTGCCCTATTATGGGCCCTTGGGGTGTGAGTGAAGGCAAGCTCTGTCTCCACACAGACCTCAGACGTAGCCGCATCTCATACCTGCTGACAGTTTTCACCAACATGACTGTCACTGGAAGGTCACTGGGTGTGCAAGGAGGCTCGTGATGTAAATAGCAGGCTGAAAACCAGGCTGCCCCTCAAGCCCTCCTACCTGGGGTGGGACTGTCCTCCTCACTTCACATTAGGGGCAGGAGATGGGGGGACATGAAGGGCATCTGCCATGGATCAGCGCTGAGATTGCTAGATGATGTTCCTCCCCAGATACCAAATCTTTATAGCAATCTAGACCTCTCTCCTCTCTTCCTGTTATCTTGCCAGGAATGCTGCAGCTGAGAGCAGGCTCCCGTGATCAGAGCAGGTCATTAAGAGTCTTCTCTAATTGTCAGTGCATTTCTTCACCTTTACAACCGGTGACAAGCTGACTTTCACTTTACTGTCTTATTGTGCCCCATAGGCTCACTCTGCCTTTGACTGCACCTGCTGTCAGCTGTAGGTTGGCAGTGTGTGAACCAAAGCAGAATCATCGCCCCAAAGTGCTCAAAAATGACCCTTAAAATACAAGAGGGACTTAGAAATGACTGGGTTCAAAATGCTAATAACATATCTTAGCTTCTATCACTTGGCACTCAGACTGTGGTTAACTGAAGTTTTTAAGCTCTCTGGAATCATGGAAGTAAATATTTATTCTTCGTGTATTTTTTTTTTGTTAAATGAAAAATGGGGTTGTCATTCAACCTTGTGATTCCAGCATACATGGCTTCAGGACAGGCACCAGCTAACATTAGGCTCCCCATGAAATAGTGACAGCTGGCAGCAGCATCAAACACTTGTTTTTTAGTTTTTTCCTCAATACACATATGCTTTGTGCTCTGACCAACAGGGAGGTGAGCTCCTGAATTTAGAATAAATCTTCCCAGAAGAAAGAAATCCATCTGTCTGGGAAAAGTTAGAAAATATTTTGGCATTTATTTCTTTTTTTTATGAATACAAACTCTAGTGAAGAAATATTCCTCTGTTTCCATTGGAAGGCAGTAACCAGCAAAAATTGATGTACAGTATCGAGGAATGCTCTGTGCAAATGGACCACGATGATTCCCCACAGAGTATCTCTACATACAGGAAAAAAGGTTGCTGCAGTTGGAAAAGACAGCCTGGTGATTACTTTTTTTTTTTTTTTTTTTGCATTTAATCTCCCAATTATAAATAATCAATGTGATTTACAAAATAATTTACAGAAAATGATTGGATACATCATTGCAATAAATTACTCGGTATAATGCCACCAGCTCTCAGAGACGATACGACGCTTCTGACGCCGTCAGCGCAAGGCGAGGTGTTTCATGTTTGCCTTGGTGATCATGGCACAGACCTGCAGCTCCTCTGGTTTGGCCAACTCAGATTTGTCCCCGCTGGGGACCTCTCCCAGGCCCTATTTTTGCTGCGATTCCACCAGCTTCGTGTCTGCACAGGGCCCGCATCACCCCACAGGGACAGGACCCGCAGGAACGCAGTCTGTGGTTAGTTAGAGCTGCTGTTGCCCCTAAACCGGGATCATTCTCCTTCCTGCTGGATTTTCCAGGGCACAGATGCTGTGCATCTGCTGTCGGCCTTCTCTCCCAAAAAACATTCGTTCTGGGTTTTCTCGGCACCTCTGCTGTGGTGCTGCCAAAACTGAACCTGAGGAGAGGCCGGGGCCGTGCCTGCAGAAGCAATGGGAGGGCTCCTTGCCTGATTTCAGCTGTAAACCAAAGGTCAAACCTGCATGGTTTTGGCCCTGGCAGGCCTCAGAGAGTGAAAGAAATAGGCAGGCACAGGGAAACGGGGGCTAGGGGAGGAGCAGTGCAGGCTGGGGCAGACCGAGGGGCTCTGGTGAGACAGGGCCTTTCCCCGGCCTCTGTCGGTCCTCGCTGCGGGACTCGAAGCACTATGTTTTGAGGCTCTGCTCTCAAAACCGCTGAGGTCTGGAGGAGCCATAATGAGTTCTTATCGTGTTGTGAAGCCCTATAAATCTGTTACCAGCCACTCACTCTAAGTGGAGGGAGTGTCACTGAACTGGACACGTAGATCATATGGCATGTCTTAGGGTCTGAGCTGAACTCCTGGGTTACAACACTCCTGGCATTTCAGCAGCCCAAGATCTTGGTCCTATCTGTGAGGCCCAGGCTCTTCTTACCCTCGCAGCCTCTGCTGGGGTGGCCCCATCCCATGAATCCCCTGAACCCCACATTCCCCTAACTACCCAGGCTGGGTGGCGGGGAGGCAGCAGTGTAAAAGAATGATCTGGCTGCCTTGTTGAGCTCTGTGGGACAGCAGCCATGGCATGGGAATAGCAAAACCCCTCAAAAGGCAGCAGGATACAAATAGTGGAAAATCCCGGTGGGCCAGACTTTGTGCCTGTATCAGCTGAAAAGGTCTGGTAGGCCTGGCTGGGGGCTTAGTTTGCTGGAGGGTGACCATGGAAAGATCTGGGGCGAGCTGAGGCTGAGGGGCCATTCTCTCGGTTCTGCCTGGACAAACCCCAGTGTGCTTCACCTGCAGCAATGCTCCTTGGGGAGCTTCCACCTTTGAGAAGTCTGGCAGGATGGGGGCTGTCTGGGGAGCTGGCATGGCTGCAGGTGGAAGCCCTCCTTTTGCACAGCACAGTGCCTTGGTTTGGAGAATCGCTTGTTCGCAGGATCTGGTGTATGCTGAACGGACGCAGAGAGGCAGCAATAGGGGAACAGCCAGCTGCACGGTGCCCAGCCAGTCCCTGCAAACCTCCTGGTGGAGGGAGGCAGAAATCTGGCCCTTCTTATGAGGGATGGGGGTTTCAGTAAGGCTTCAACCTTAGTTCTGTGACTCGAGGCTCTCCATGACACGTGCTGCCCGTAGCTGCAGGAAGACAGCTTTTGGTGGTGGTGGACTAGTCCAATAAGTAAGTCCGTGTGTTTGTGCCCGAGGACCTCTGGATGGCTTCTCTTTTCACAGTGACAGAGTCAGCTCGGGCTTTACTCCCACACGGTCTTCTCAACGAGGCCAGCCGGTCTGCAGCTTGCTAGATGACCTCCTGTTTTGTGATGGCAGGCTGTGGGATGGAGCTGGGCTGTTTCGCCACGGTTGCAATGGCTCCAGGCAGCAGCTTGTACTGCTCTGGCCCTGAGCCCGCAGGTGGAGACGGCTGGGGAGTTTCTGGAGTTGCTACAGAGAGAGAGACACAATTAGAAGAGGGCCACATGGACCTGATGGCAATGGGATCTATCCCCTATCCATGCTAGGTTCAGGTATAAGCCAGACAAAGGCTCCGTAGCAAAACGATAGCTCCTAATGGCTGGTGTGCTGGCTGCAGGGCAGCCTGACATACGGGCCTGGTTAATGCCCTGGAAGAGCCACAGTAATGAACGCTGGATGAGGGGAGCTACTGGACTGTGGTGGCCACAATTTTTGGTCAGATGAGGTCGTTTCAGCCCAAATTCCCATGTGGACACCTTTTGTGTTGGATCAGATTCTCCTGTGTTTTTGCAGAGGGCGAAGTGAAGTGTGTTTGAACCAGTCAAGGCAAGGGGAGCCTTTCCGCTGATCTCAGCAGCCCTGGATAGGATCATTCATCCCTAAATTTAAGGGCTATGTAAAAATTACAGTCTGCCAGGGAACATCTTGTTGAATCAGTCTATCCTGCTCTGATCCAATCCACTTCTCTGTTTGTCTTTCCCTCCTTTCTACATTCTCTCGCAGACTTTTATCAGAGACTGTCTTGCATTGAAATGTCCTTGCAAGGTAGAAACTACCTCCACAGACTGGAAAGCTCTCAGTATTTCCCGGGGGCTCCCCTCCCTCTGGCGATACTCACACATCTGCCCATTGTGCATCTGAGGAGGCATTGTGTTGGCCACAATGACGTTTGTTCCCAGGTTCTCCTGGATCAGATGAGGGTGCAGGGGGTGGTGAGCATGCGGTGTTTCACTTGATGAACCTGCAAACATGCATATCACATTAGTTGCCACTACAGCAGAGACATCTCAGATGGGTGGAAGCCCGCTGCACCAAAATGCCCAGGCCTCCCCAGCAGTTATGCACGATCAGCTTGTACCTGTGTGATCAGAGCACACCCTTCCCATCTTTCCCATGGTTGCCTTGGGCTCAGTAACCCTGCCTGCTGCCTGCATTTACTTTTATATAGGGTTACATTCCTCTCCTCTTGAGACATGTTTCTGTGGTAAAAAATAGCACAGTGACAATTTCTCTCTCTCTGTCTTTTTTATTTTTTTCCTCATTGGATACTAGCAGTAGAAAATATGGGATGGACTTTCAAGCTGGGCTTTCAGACCCTTTATGCTCTCTGTAAGTAGATGCACAGGAAAAGCATCTCTTTAAGTGAATAGAAAAGGTGTAACTGCAAATGACAGGAGGAGATGATTTCATGTGAGTCAAGGGCTGACCTGCAGATGGGCTGCATCTCCACCTTTTTCAGATGGGGAGTGATGGCTATGGGGATTCCCAAGGGAATGGTGATCAGGGAGCACTGGAAGGCCTCTTGCAGGACCCTCAAATGCTCACCTCCCAGCAGCATCTCCTGCAGCAAGTTGTCGATCTTAGCCATGCCGAAGAGCTTGACAAACTGGATCTGCTCTATCATCTGCCAGGTGATGCTCTGCAGCACGGGCAGCAGCAGCAGCAGCTCCCCGAAGCGGCCCCGTGAGTCGTACTGCCTGTCATTGATGTAGTCCTCCAGGCTGACCTGCACCTGGTACCGCATCCGCTTGATCTTGGAGGGGTCACTCAGTCCTTTGGCATCTGAAACAACCCACAGAGCAAACTATCCAGGCTGCTTCCCAGGAACTGTCCTTCAGTAATAACATGAATTCTGGGCACAGGCTGAGGTGAGCTGTCTCTGATTCTCTACTGTCTGTGGCAGTGGACATTTTTTTTCTTCTTAGGCTGACTTCACCCCTCCCTCCAAGAGCAGTTTGGCCCCAAGAGGACACCAGGCAGCACTTCCACAGCTCACAACTAGTATTAGTTGGCATAACAGCGACTAGTTCCCTTTGACGATGACCCTTGCCTGCTGCAAGCCAGAGCATACCTGGGTCAAAGAAGATGATGGCTTTCAAGCAGGCGTATTCATTGTCATCTATCTGCAGCTCCTGGAAGGGGAGGACCAGCTCGTCCAGGATGCGAATGGCCACGCGGCTGACCTCCACCAGTTCGGGGCAGTTCCGTGGGATGATATGGTCGTTTCCTTTGGACAAGCAGCACAAAGACCATCATCTCGTCATTGCCCAAGACATCAGAAGGGTGGCAAGGAGTTCAAAACCCAGGTAACTAATGTTGAGATAATTTGGGGGTGGAAGCCTTAAGAAGTTCCTGCTTCTGCCCTTTCCCTAGTGTGGCCCACCAGAAATGCTGATCTTTGCTGCCAGAGCAGCCTCTCCTTACTCAGGAGTCACTTAAGCAAGGAGAAGCTGATTGAGGAGCAAGATCTTCTTCCTCAATCACACCACAGCCTGCTTATGCTGATCTGAGGGGGTGATGGGGATGTTTATTGTCAACTGCCTTTGCCACAGCAGCATCTGATGGCCCAGATGTGAATGTGTGTCAGGCCTGGCTGCACCCAAAGGTTGTGTTAGCCTCAAGCCACCACCCTGCAAAAAGGGTGCCTGCAAACACTGAACCACAGTCTCCTTTATCCCGGCTAGGAAGCTGAGCAGAAGCAGAGCAGCAGGGAGCAGAAGTGCACTCTTTACCTAGCAGCAGGACATCCTTGAACACCATGGACCTCTTGGCAACTCCCAGTAACAGATGTTCGCCTGCGTGTGCTCGCAGCAGTGCCACCTGCAAGGGCAGGAACAAGTTACTTGGATGGCGCACAGACAGACACACAAGGCAGTGATTTCATGTAAGCAGGAGGGGAAGCCCAGAATCTGTGTTACACTCAGGAATGAGGAGTGAGAGCCTCTTTCTAGTCACAGTCAGAGGAAGAGGCCAAAAACGGTTTGCTTCTGTGCATAAACAGCTCTAAATCCAGCAGAACCTGAAGACAGCACCTGAAGCATCCTATATTTGTGGCATGTGTCATGAGGAAGACCCTGCTAGACTGCCCCCGAACTGTGGCACATGTTCACAGTGGGCAGTTTACAGCCAAGGCAGCTCCTGCCAAGTGCAGAACCCGTGGTGATGCTCCAGCTGCAGCCTGGGGCATGGGCAGAGGCACAATCCAGTGCTCTGCACCCAGCATGATACTAGAGATGGGGAGAGCCACCCTTCCCCTGGCTAGATGTATGGGACGGGGAAGTGAGTGAGTGCTTAGGAACATAAGGCTCCATCTCAGGAAGAGACTGGGAAAAACCATGATCCCTGTGGAGGAAGGCAGTGAAGAGACTGCAGAGTAGCCTGGTTGTCGGGTGGGATGGGGCTGCAGGGCCCTACCGGGGCAGCACGGGGGCATTCCTGTAACCCAGCCCATGTGCATCGCACCCCTCGCTGAAAGCTCCCCGCTGCACTTGGTGACCTGGGATCGGAGGCCCAGGAATGAGTCTCCCTGAGGTGCCTGTGTGATGGGAGATGAGGCTTTTGCCGTCTGCCGCAGGACCAAGGAGGATGGCTACTGGATCTCTGGGCAGTGCCCACAGGGACCCATGTCCACTGGCTGCAGGGGGGAGGGGGGGGGATCACCCTCTGGTCATTTGTTCCCTCTGCAGCAGTGGGTGTTTGGGCCAGGGAAGCCAAAGGGATGTTTTTCTGCCTTGGCGTTAATGATTGAAGTGTTTCATTTTACACCCTCCAGTGGCTCCTGAGAATGTTCTGAATCTTTTGCCCTCCTTCGGTTAAAAATTTCAGAGATTTAGGCAGAAACAGAAGTTAACAATTGGACAGCCTGACACGGAGGCTCCTTAATATCCAGCCAGGAAACTCTGCTGAAGAAAACAATCATTAAACATTAAAGGAGAGGTTCTGAAAAGTTTGTCCTGATGGGAATGGTCCCATTCTCCAGTGTGTTATCTCTCAGCATCCAACAAAGCCAGGCAAAGTCCTACCTTACCAGAAATGTCAGGAAAGTGTGTCACCTATGGAAGAAAGCTCTGATTAAAAAAGATGCTGATGTCTGAGAGATGGTTTTTTTTATTTTTTTTCTAGGGGGTGTAAAAGAGTTATGCAAAATAAACAGAGTGGAGGTCCTTGCAAAAAGACTATGCACACATGATGTTGGGGAACCTTTATCTGTATGCCAAAATCTAGCCTCTCTCTATCACTGTCCAAACATGGGTGGGTGTGCTAACTGAGCTGCTCGTAATTAGCAGAGCTGCACAAAGCTGAGCTTTCCCAGCTCTCCCATCTGCTGAAAATTTGAGGAGGTTGGAAAGACTGCAAGTCCCAGTGGGGAACAAACCCCTCACGTGGAAGTTTCCTGCCTAATACAAATTCAAAAGCTCAGGTTGGAAACACCATTTTTTTGTCCATACAATTTACTTTAAATTACTTCAGCAAAGCTTTGTTCTTGCAGCGATCACCCTGAGATACACCATTCCATTGTCAACTAGGATAAATATAAAAGTTGTAACACCACAAAGTAGAACTTTAACTTTGAAGTGGAATGATTTGCCCCACCAAACCCAGCACTCGGACATTTTGGTGCAGAGGAAAAATGAGATGGGTGTGACCTTTCCTATAAATATGCTGGCAGAGATGATTCATTCTCAGGCAGCATTTTAATGGCAGTGTCACAGTGTTTCCCAATGTTACGTGTTCCCACCGGACATGTCTTGACCAGCTCTCATGCCCTTGGGCAATTGGCTCGTGTGTATTTTAGTTCATTCCTTCTCCCTGGCATGTCTGTCCTTCTTCCTGTGCTCCCCTGAGTATCTGCTGCCTCTGTTCTCACACTCTGTCCCTCGAAAGCACGGATGTCATTAACTGATTAGTTTTAATGCCACACAGTCTTTCCTTTCAAGCCCTTTGGGACAGATTGGGAACTGCTCGTCACGGGGGAGCTGCTCGTGGTAATCATACCAGACCTCTTTCTGTGGCATGTTCTGCGCGTGGCCTTTCCCCTCTGGGAAGGCAGCGTTCAGACAGTTTCTTCCTTAGGTTTTGTTTTCATCTTCTGAAAAGTTTGACAGCCCCACAACTGTAAAATGAGCTCAGGTAGAAATTGCTGTAGTTTGCAGAGTTGTTAACCGAGTTTACTGCCTCTGTTCCAAATGGCAGAGGGGGTTATGCCGAGCTGCCCCAAGCCTCTGCTGGGCTGCAGCCTGTTTGCTGTGTAAATGTCATCTGCTGTTGGACTCCATTTTGGTTTTCATATTTTTTTCATGTGTATTTGCCTTAGGAGTTTAGCAGATTATCATTTTAAACAATTTAGCGCTTTCACACAACAGAAAAAAATAATGGAATTAACGGTGCTTTCAAAGATCATTAGATTCCCTGGAGCTCTGGGCTGCTGAATTTTCACTGAAGACCTCAATTTTAGTATTTAGGGGGGAGTTTCATCAGCTGGATACTCTCTGGAACTGGGCTGGAGACTAATTGTAGCTGAAGAGGACCCAGGCTGGTTTTGTGACTGAAGAGTGGCTAGATTGGAAATGCCTTCCTACAAGTGACAGGAGCTGTGCTGGCTGCTGCCAGAAGCGTCCCTTCCCACTGGAACTTCCCCACCATCCTCACATACTGTTTGAGCCAGGACGCACATCGTGTCCTGTGACATCTGCTGCAGACCTCTGAAATTTAGACTTAGCTGAAGATAGATCTTGGATGCAGCGTGAGACCTTGCAGTACAGTTTTACAGAGGAGTGCAAACGCAGGGTGCCTATCTTGGTTAGGAAATCCATAAATATAATTTTAGTTATTTGTGTTAAGTGTAAATATATTCCTGCTTTTTAACTCTGAAAAGAGATTTTCTTAGTGCCTTGGGAGCAAAATAGTGTTTAGTTTCAATAACTTCACGCTAGGAGAATGAATACCAACATATCCCCGGGCAAGAAATAGAAAGGAAAACAGACAGGTAGATTTGTTTTTAAGTCTTGAGCAGGCTTTAGGTGAGAATTCCTGCTAAGTCTGGTTACCCTGAGCATTTGTACAGCACTGCAGGTTTTCAAAGTGCTGCACAGACTGTAATCAATCAATAATCGACTGATAGATCCATACAAAATGCTTGCCTGATTGTGTGCCTAATTTCAGCTCACTGTTATCACGCCTGTGCTCATCAGTTGCCCATGCAAATGCCCTGTGCTGGCATTGTATGTACGCGGCTCCCAATCAGCCGCAGCAGCCCGATAACGGAGCGAACAATGCGCATTTTCTTTGAAGGTCTCGGCTCTCGTTCGGCTCCCAGCCACCTTCGGTGGGGCAGAGCGAGGCGGGTGGCTGCGGGCACTCACCTGGTCGTCCAGGGGCAGCTCGCAGAAGGCGGGGATGTACTTGGCCCACTCCACCAGCACCAGCAGCTGCTGCTTCATGGACTCGCAGACGTCAGCGATGTTGGCAATCTTCTTCCCTCGGATGTCTCCGTTCATCACAGGAACTGAGGATGATATCTGGAAGGAAAGAAAGGATCCTTCAGCTTTCAGTGCTACAGGGGGAATGCAGACAGGAAAATCCCAGGCCTGGGAGGCTCAGGGTTGTGTGTTGATGCAGACTCCAGTGGTGAGATGATCAGTTTTATCTGCTGAACATCCAGCCTCCAGAATATGTGGCCCAGCACAGTTCATTTCAAACTGATGTCAACTCAGGGATCTGTGAACATGAAATGTTGCAAAGCTGAGATCAGGGATCATCTTGGTAAACCGTCAGGCCTTGAATAGTCCAAATTCAGTAGAATTCAGTAGAATTACAGGACGAATGCTTCCAAAGCCAAGATCTTCCTCCCACTGAACAAATGTGCTCAGTCAAGATCCGAGAGGGAACGAAGGGGCTCACATAGCAGCCAGCCTTTCCCTCTTGGTGTCCCTCTAACCCCCACACACATATTTAAGCCTTTTTTTGCAAAACTGCACATGTGCAAACATGCCCACAACGCAGGTCCCTTTTCTGCACGGAGAATTATTTGGGATTGGAGAGGCAAATGGGGCCATTTCATATGCAAAGGAGAAGCCTGACAACTCTGCAAGTCCCTTCACCCAGAGAAAGAACATCTCCCCCAAACCAGGCACCCAACCTCCTGCCCGGTTCTCATGCATAGCTGCTCACCCAGCTCATCTGAAAACTTGCCCTTAGTCACTGCTTTATCCTCATGCTTCTGTAAGCAATTAACTCAACTCCGTCACTGCCCTCTGCCTGCCCTGTCCGCTCATGTACAACATCAGCCCTTCCTGTCCTGTTCCTGCCAGCATTTTCAGCTTGGACCCTGCCAGCCTCCCTAAGGAAATGGAGTTCAAATGCCATCTGCATTTATTTTTTGTTCAGGTTGCATTACCTGGAAGCTCTCCAGCTCTAGAGCTATTGTTGAATAAATAAGATTGTAAAAATCTCACCACGTATTACCCTAATCAGAGAGCCCCGGAAGGCTTAGCAAATAAATAAAGACCTCTGAATGAGTGACCCAAGATCTTGGAGAAAACAGCTCCTCAGCAGTATCTTGTTCTAATTACTAGGAACATAAAAGTTACCAATTAGTGTCCCGGAGCCTGCCTTGTTTAATGAGTCTGTCTGTGCTCTGTGGGAGAGCAACAGCTCCCCGGGATTTGTCAATGGCTGTAGTTTTATCAGCAGACCCCTCTCAAGCCTTACATATCGTGTCACTGCAGGGCCCAGACATGCCCTTCCCTTGTAGGTCTGGTGACCTGAGATCCCAATATCTCACCTCTCCAGGAGCAGCACCAGCATTATTTTTGGAGGGTATGTATATAAATACAAATACATTAGGACCTGCATAGGACAAAGTGAGACATGGAATGACAGTGGCTACGCTGCTGCTGTCAAGGCTCGGCCCTTAGCCCTTCTGGTATATCCCCTCTTCAAGGAGGAGGACCTTACAGCCTGAGCACGGAGCCCAGAGCACAGCGTGTCCTGTCCTGGGGCATCTTCCTGGGCAGTCCTAGGGCAACATGAGCATTGGAGCAAGGAAGAACACAGACCACCAACTGGAACCCATCTTTGTTTTCAGGAGGACAAGGAGTGCTGCTCTCCTCAGCTTCCATGAAGGATGGCTGCTCCTGCCTCCAGCCACAGCCCTGCCCTCGCCATGGCCTGTCCTGTCCTATGTCCTCCCACGCAAAGCCCGTTTGACATACGCTGTGTGCAGACTTTTAAACTGGAGTCCTCTTTCCAGTGAATGCTCTAGGAAATAAGTTTTGGCAGTATGTTTGTGGCAATGAAGAATTTCAAGCAAACACTGGAAAGAATATCCGCATAAAAAAGCATGAAACGTTGTGAAACTGTGCAGGAAGCTAAAAACCTGGAGTTCCTAACAGGCATTGGGGAAGGGAAACTGCCTGTGCAAGGCCAGCCCCTCGGCTGGCACAGGCTGCTGCAGCTCCTTGGATTGCAATGACTCTCCCCTGTTTTCTTCCAGCAGGCTCTCCAGCCTCTGTGCCCCATATTGCCTATTATTACAGCGCAGCTCCAGACCAAGGAGCATTAAGGGGAAGGTTTCAGGTAACAAATGCCTTGAAAAAACAGCGCTGAGTTGGCAGATAAGTTGCTTAGAAAAGAGGCAGGGATTTGAGGAAAAGAGGCAGGGATTTGAGGACTCGGCTATTAAATACCCACCAGGCCCTCGTGGCCAGATAGTGCCTGGTGCTTGTGAATTTGCCAAAGAAAGAAGAGGTACCTGCTGTGCCAGGACTTCTGCCTGCAGTAAGACATTGATGGAAGGCAAGCTGCTGTCTTCATAACTTGATCTCCGGGTGCTGATGCGGTCCCGTTCGTTTTGTACAGCTGCAAGAAAGCATTTTGGCACAGCTGCAGGTTGTTCATGGAAATGCACAGCAAAAACTATCACAGTCTTTTGGCGTTCCCTTTCGCTTGTTCCCTTGGACCGCTTCCTGAGCTGCAGTTTCCCAGCTTCCCTGCCTGGCAGGGCAGGGGGCAGCTGCCTCTGGTTTGTGACGTGGTGCCTGCGAGAGCTGACTACATTTAGTCATTCTGTTTTTGCACTGGCTTTGTTAGGCTTTCCTGGCACTGGGGTGTTTCAGAGCTCAAGGACTTGGTTTGAAACCTGCAGGGCTCAATGGGAGAGTTTCATTTCAAAGGATCTGGCTCTCAGGTTTTTGATTTCAAGATCAGTCTCTTAGGGGAATCTCTGAGACTGTGGCCACGCTCACACATGGAGCCCCCATACGTGCGAAATCGAGCAGCTGAGTACCTGCACGGCTATTTGGTCTGTCCATGCGACTGCTGTGAGCTGCGTTTGGGAAGCTCCTGCACGGGTAGGTGCAGTTTGCAAACCTCTCTCAGCTATGATAAGGAAGAAAATGCAAAACAGCTCCTATGTTTCTATCCAGAGCAACAATGCTCTCACACCTTAACACAAAGCGAGTCCCAGGACGGGTATCACCCCAGCCTGACTCCCTGCTTCGTCTGCTCTTGAGCAGGGCCTGAGCTCCGAGTCTGAGAGGCAGCAGCAGCCGGAGCAGCAGCAGGAATGCTGAGGAGGAGATTTTGCCTCTCTGTCTGCTCCGAGGCCATGGGCTGGCCATAACTCACCACGGCCAAGCCAGTCACCCAAAGCCATCTGCTCAAATAAGGTATTGATCGATGGCAGGGGAAACAGAACAGTCTCTGCCTTAGGCTGTTGGCTCTCTGGATTGATACGTTCTCAATGTATAAATCCGCCTGATAAAAAGCAATAATGAGGCTGGGCCAGAAGCAAAGCCCTGCAGTCAGCGGCTGTAAATAGGAGCTCTCAAGGTTATGCCGCTTGTTATCAGTAGCAGGCCCCCGAGTTCAGTCACGCCATGATGTTTTCCAAATGTTTGCTCAGTATTAGCTGGTCATGCACCTAATGTAACTTCTATTGAATATTAACAGACAGCAGCAGAGCTCTGGGCACGGGATGAGCGGGCTCTGCGGGGAGAGGAGGATTCCTATGTTCTTCAGGAAAAGTCAAGCCCAGTTCCTTGTAACACCTCATCCGCTTTAATGGGGGAGAAATGTTCCTGCTCAGAGAACTTCCCTCAGACCAGTGTTCCTGGGGCAGGGCCTTGGTGCCTCCACCCGTGGGGTAACCAGCAGGACCACTGGCAGCCCCAGGTGCCCTCGCTGCTCTGAGGGCTTCTGAGAAGCGAGCAGGGCTGAGCAGGGGGTGAATCCTACCCCATCAGGTCTGGGGCATGGGGACCCAGAAGGACTGCAGAGACAGAGATGCAGGCAAGTGGGGGGCTCCTGGGCCATGCAGGCAGGTGGATGGATGTCTTTACTCATTTCGAATAGAGGCATAGTTGAAATGCCTCACCTTGCTCTGGGTCCTTTCTGCCATGGCTGATGTATCAGGTAAAGCTCAGCTGTCTACAGGGGGCCAGCAAGAACTACAGGCACATGAGCAAACAAAGGCGCAAAATGATCGCGGGATCCTTTGCTGGAGGCACCTGCCCTGCTGTGGATTTGATGGTGACTGTGGGCAATAGCACTGGCAGCAATGTTCCCGAAGTATTTCCGAATTGTCCAGGCCTTCTTTGAAGTTCCTGCATCACACTGATGTTAAGAAGTGTTCCCAGGTCGCTCGGATGTGGGAGCGGAGGTGATGTGTGGGTCAGTGTGAGAGTGCGCTAAAGAGCCACGGGTATGATTTGTACCTACAAGTACAGGCAGTTCTGGGACACAGGCATAGCCCTGTGGCACTCTCCTGGCTTTGTCTTTGCTGACCCCTGAAAAGGATTTCTGAAATTGAATTTAGGAGCACACAGGGTCGCTGTGCTTTGCTTGGAAGCTTAATTGACTGTTGGGATGAGAGCTGCTTGCAAAGCCCTGGTACAGATGGCAGCAGGGCAGGCTGGGCATGTGCAGGGCTCGTGATGAGAGGCCAAAACACCCCCTAGCCCCCAGTGCTGGAGGTCTGGATCCATGCAGAGGGGAGCACTATGGAAGGAAGACAGGACTAAGCTGGCTGAGTGAGCATGCCCACGAACCGACAGGGACTGGCCTTTGGCTGCGAGGGCTTCCTCAGACAGACACACAGACAGACAGGCAGTGTGACCACTGCTGAGGGCAGCACAGGGAAGCCACGCCGTGACCCACCTTCCTTCTTCATTCCTGCTCGGAAGCACTTCTTAAGCCGGCAGTATCGGCACTGGTTTCTTTTGTCTTTGTCTACCACGCACTGCCTGTTAAACCTGGGAAGAAACAGAGGTGTGAGGAGCAGCAAGACCAAGCCTGTTACAGAAATGAGGTGGCTGGACAAGGCAGAGCCCCAGGCTCCACGATACACTCAGAGCAGATTCCCTGAGGCTCACCCTGAGAAAGGAGCCGCAGTCCGTGCCACTTCCATGCTTGCTTTAATCTGAACTGATTAAAACTGAGCACCTCAGCCCTCTGCTCTGCCTCTGGCTGAGCAATAAGGACAGGCTAGATCTGACAGTCACACGCAGAAGCTCAGGCTGCTGCTCTTACATGCTGGCCACGAGGCAGAGGGTACTCGAGATGGAGCAACAAGCCCCAGGGAAGTTAAAAGTGTGAGCCAGGAGGGTCAGAGCCACCTTGGTAACCTTTATTGTAAGCTGGGATCCAGTTGCAAGAGAGGAAGAATGCATTCGTTATGAATTTTAAAAAGGGGTAGAAGTGAGTTTAAGTCCCCGCATCTCTCCAAGGTAGTGTGGGAGCCAGGGAGGTTGCTCCTCCACAAACAGCTCTGCAGTCACCTGTGCTTCAGAGAGGAGGTGGGAAGCAGCCAGATCCTGCCCTACACACTTGTATTACCATATCGATCACACATGAGGGTGCATACGCTGATCTCCCATGTGTGGTTCTTGTATGCAACACAAGCTGGGTAGCCATTTGCAGCAGAAATTTCACTTGCAAATTTGCTCTAATTTGCTGCTGATTGATCGAGCTTGCAAAGCAAAGACAAAGGCTTACAGAACTGGGAAAGGGCTCCCAGCCATGCCGAGTTCTGTAGCTTTTGTTTCTGCTGTGCTTCTGAAAGCCCCAAGCTAATATTTCTTCAAATGGATGACTGAAAGCAGTCCTTTTAGCATTTGTGTAGCACTTGTGTAGAAGGTCTAGCATCAAAAGAGCGGGGCACCCGGGCTTTTCTCACTGGAGCTGTGCGGAGGGGGCTCCCTGGGCAGCCAGGCTAAAGAACTCTGGGGTACAAGTGAAAATATGTTTCACGTGCACTGCTAAATCCGGGGCTTCTCAGATTTTAGAGTCATGTTGCTGTTCACGCTGTCCAAGTGGCTGTCAGGACATCAGGAGTGAATCGCTCAAAGATCGTGAGGGAGTCAGACACTGAGCTGAGGGTTCCTTGATTTCCACTGTGACTCCAGGTCTCGGTCGCTCAGAGCAGCGAGCAGGCAAGTCACAGCCGCTGGTGGCATGGGAGAGCCGTGGGCCTCCTGCCAGCAGCATCAGGTGAAGTGTGTGAGGTGCACGAGCAGCACGCATGTTCATCCCGTCACGGGACGCGCAGCCACGTTACCCAACTTGTTGCCTTCTTAGGTGCTCAGAGAGCACCGCAGGGAGATGGCAGACGCACTTCCACCTCGTGAAGAAGGGGAAGGAGGCCACTGATGTGTGCCCAGGGAGTGAATGGGGTTTGTGCTGCACTCAGAGCACAGGGCAGCAACGTGCTCAGCCCTGTACAGAGCACTGCTGCTGGGGATTGTTTAGCCTCTGCCACACATCTCGTCCCGCTCTGTCCTTACCTGCAGGAGTACATGTGGTTCTTCCGGACGCTCCTCCTGAAGAAGCCTTTGCAGCCATCACAGCTGGAAGCCCCGTAATGCTTCCCCGTGGCGCGGTCCCCGCAGATGGCACACAGTGCGCTCACCCCGATGCTGTTGGAGGTGTTGAGGTTGGCTGCTTCTGATGGAGATGTGTCTGCTTGGGGAAGGACACAGGAAGGGAGTGAGACAGACAGCCGACATCTCCTAGCTCGGTTTCCAGCAAGAGCCCTGATTTTCGGGGGAACCGGGCAGCTGCAGCCAGGCTGCGTAGCAGCAGGCTGTCAGAGATGGGCGTGAGGAGTGGTGGTGCCCCAAGTGTCCTAAGTCATCGCAGCCCCCTTGAATGTGCTCAAGCTGCTGGTGTGCCACAGTGAGACAGCTCTCCCCAAAGGCCTGTCTCCAGCAGTGCCTTCAGACTACACGGAAACCCAGCTGTCACAGAGCACAGCCAAAATTCCTGGGAGATTTGCAGATGCTTTGGGCCTCTGCAGCTTGGCCAGAGAGCGAGCTGGAGCAGAGTTAAAGCTGAGGCATTACAGCTCAGGGTGAGCTGCTGGTTTATGAGCAAGGTGTTTGTGTTATAGCCCTGAAAGAGCCCAAGACAGCCCTGAGCAGATGCTGTTACAAAAATGAGGTGACCAGTTCCCTTTGCTGTAGAGCCTCTGCCAGGCATGGAGCTCCAGCCTGCGCAGCATGTCTGCAGTGCACAACAAGCTCAGCTGGCTTCTGCTGGAAAACCCGTGGGCAAATCCTACCCGTACGAGGAAGGACTGATCAAGCTAACCCAGAAAGACAGGGCGACACCGTAACATGAAGGAGGCTGTATGCTGGGTATCTTCCAGTCTGGCAACACCCCTGCTGGGACAGATGTGCCTCACAGTCCTTACAAACTGTAAGGAGACGGGCATGTGCAGGGATTTTTTGGGAGGGTGAGGAATTGTAGCAGTCTCTGTAGGAAAGGACACCTGAAAGGCTCAAAACCATACAAGCCCTACACTAAAACCCCTGCAGCAAGCCAAACAAATCTCAAGGCTGAAGGGATCAACTTGTAATTCAGTTGATGTAATTGTCCCCTCCTGTGCACATTTTCTTGTATCAGCATGGGCACATTCCCCTGCCTCAGTGGAAATCCCATTTGCAAATGATACCCAGGATCTACAAAGCCATAGAAACCCGCTGAGACTTTAATACCTGAGCATATTGATCCCGACAGCCCCCATCAAAGGACAGTCATGGAGATCAGCAGGACCAACAGAGGCTCTGACCAAGACAGCAGCACTTTCTGCCAGAGGCGCTGAAAGAACATCCTCAGGCACCACTCATGACCCTGCCTGCATCCCATAGCACAGAGGTGGGCATTGCACAACGAATGGGGCTTCACAAAGGACGTTCACCCCCCATTTCTGGAGGCCTGACAGTCACTTAGAGGGTGAGCACTGATCGCCCCAGGTGTGTGGGGAACAGCTCTGTACTCCTGATCCCCCTCTTGCCTTCTCCCTCACCATGTTCCTCCTGGATTTGGCAGGGACACAGTTAATGCTTGCCTGGGGAGGGCCACAGCTGGTCCCAATTGGCACCCACCAGAAAAGGGCTGCAGGGGAGCTGGGGGCTATAAAAAGGCTAGTCCCAGGGCAGCTGCCTTTGCTAGCTGGAGCCTGTGTGCTGTGGGAATGCTAAGGTAATGCTCCTGGGACTTTAATATTAGCTTTTATTTAGCATGGGAAGGTGCACAGCATCCTCACGTCATCCCTTGGTGTAGATGTGTGGGCACAAGCAATGGCTGCCGTGACCCTGGCAGCGAGCTTGTACAGGGCGTCTTGAGCCAGCCCTCCCCTGGCTCTGGCAGCAGTTTTCATTTCCCTGCTTGCTTTCTGGTTCCTCGTGTCCCTCCTATATTGCTTTCCTGAGTCACAGTTTGCTCCTTCTCTGAGCCTGGCACACCTGGGTGAGGAGCTGTGTTCCTGTATGTGCTGCCCTGCCTGCTCGGGAAACTCCTTCCCCTGCTCCCAAACCCCTAAGCCCCTTCCCTGGGGCCCATGTGTCCCTTGCCTCCAAAAAACAAAAACAAAAAAACAAACAGCTTGCCTCCAAAAACCTTCCTCTGAATGCCTCCTGAGGGCTCAGCTGCCTCAGTGTTGTTCCAGAAAGTTAGCTTTTCGGTTTGCTTTCTGTGTTTAGACATAGAGCTTGCAACAGAGAGGATAAAAGCGCTAACGTGCCCATAATCACAATGCTTGTCCATGAGTGACAGCCCAGATACATCCCTCCTAGTGGTGTATCGTGCTCTAAACAGAGAAATAGGTAACAGGAGAAACTGGTAATGTTACTGGAGAAATCTTCATCTGACAGGAGCTGGTTCCATTTTTGGTGAGCTAATGGATAATTTTCCTATCAAGTTCGTAGTGCCAAAAACATGGGCTTTTGGCTGCTGCATTGAAGGGAGTTTAATAGACAAAAATTTGGAATTGAAGTAAAGGGAGGAAGGAAAAAACAACACAGTTTGTGACCTTGCAGCTGAGTTAGGGTGACAGGACCTGTCCCTCACGGGGACCTAGGGACAGGAGGAGGAGAGGTGTCAGTGCCCGGTAACGCAGCTGATTCATCTGCCTCTAGGGCACATTTTGTGCTGCCCCTGAACTAGCTGTATGAAATTGCTCTGTCCCTCTGCCTCATGGAGCCCCTGCGCAGCTTTTCTGGTTTCTCCCTGCACAGAAATCTCAGTGTGCCACCTGGGAACGGAGCACAGGGAGCAAAGCCTGGGCTTGTCCTCAAGGGTCCCGCTGGGTGCGGGCAGAACCCAAGGGGGCTGCTTTCGGCCCCAAACCCTCCTGGTGGGTAGGACCAGCCCTGGGCACAGAGGACGGGGAGGCGGTTACACGGTTTTGGCACCGTGATGCCACATCTGCAGGGAGCGGAGCTGCAGCCGGGGGAAGAGCTGTGCTGCTGGCACGGTCCTGCCAGGACAGGGGTGCCCAAGCAGCCCCAGTGACACGGCAAGCGGGAGGAAAGGGTTTGGGGAGTCATTTTCTGCAGCGTGCCTTGTTTAGTCATTAACATGTATTTAGAGAGACGTTAGGGGGACTTGGAGAGGAATCTCCTCTTATTGCCGAGCATTAGTTAACAGGACTCCGAATGGGTGGGCCAGTATTGCAAATCCTGGGGGGTTAAGTGTGATTCCACCTTCCTGAAGGGATGGGAGCTCTCAACAACGCCTGCCAGCTCCACTTGCTCCCCTCCCAGCCAGGCTGAGCCCCCAGGGACCACACTCCCACCCAGCACTGCACGGGTGAAGGGCTGTGGCCTCAGGGCCGCTCCTGGGGCAGTGCTTAAATCACTTTTTAAAGCAATTTCACCCTTACAAGGCACTAAGAAGCTTTCTGGGCTGGGGAAAACCTAGCTACAGCCGCTCCTGGGATGGGACTGGCTTTCTGCTCGAGTCACGGGCTTGGTGGAGTTTCTGGTGAGCAGTAGGCAGCATTTCAATTTGCAGCTTTGGGGTTTTTTCTTTCTTTCAGAGCCTGTGGGCAGTGAGACCCACCTATCCTCAGCTCAGGCAGGCCCTGGGCCATGGCTGAATGTCCGGTGTGGACCACTAATCCCACCGCGCTCTTGGTGTGCGCCCATCCCCGAGGTGTCCAGGCACCATCCCTCCCATGCCCTGCACCGCTCCACCACCTCTATTTCTCTCCGGGTAAAGCAAGAAGCCCCTGCAAGCCACACAACAGAGAGCCCCGCGGTGCCCCCAGCCCTCCCCAGGAGCGATTTGGCGACCACCTTGGGGACTCGTCCCCCAGCAGAGGAGGCGGCGCAGGGACTTACCGTTGCCCATAGCCAGCACCTGCATGTTCTCGAACTCCAGAGTGGTATACGCCGGGTCCAATGCTGCACTATAATCTGCCATCTCCATGTCTATCAGGGCTTTGGAAAGGCGCATTATCATCGGCAAACACGGGCCAGATTGTACTGATTCCCTTGTCCGAGGCTATTGGCCCTTATGCCTCTCTCTGCCTTCGCTGCGTCCCCTATCTGTTGTCTTTTATTTCAAATATTTCTCTGAAAGGATTTGCTGAGCCTCAAGGCCTATACTCCCCAGAGGGGTGGAGGCAGGAGGCAGGGGGTTAATCTTTAATCATCTCACCCACTGCTGAATGCTGCTAGGCTGTTTTTTTTTTTTTTTTTTTGGTGGAGCAGCAGTGATTCTTGTTGACTGTTTATTATTGAATCTCGAGGCGCTGTGCTCATTTCAGCCTCAGGCACACGCAGGACCGCGAGAGAAGGCGCTCGCCACCCAGGAAACACCTTCCTGGGGCTATTGACCTTGATGCCGAGCTGCTGCTGTTGGTCTTAATTGTACCTGGAGTGGAAAACTTGGAAAAAACCCTGCCTAGGGAACAAGGCTGCTCTTCACTTCTGTCATCGCCTTCCCCTCTCCACTGTTTGTTGCCTTCGCCCCGATTTCCCCTTCTTGCTCCCTCCCTCCCACAGCTCTTCCTTTTTTCTCCCTTTCCTCTCTGCGAAGGTCAGCGCCTGCATTGCCATTTACACGTTGCTATGCAAAGTAACAACGTAGGGCTCATTTTACTTCCCTATAAACCCAGTTTTACAGGGGCTGAGTGCCCTATAAACAGGTCCCACTCTGCAGCCGTGACCAAACAACCTTCGGGGTGAGGGTTTGCCGAGCACCAGGCACGTAAGCGAGCAAGGGCCGAGCCAGGCCGGGGCTAGCGCGGGCAACCAGGGCACGGCCGGGCCTGCTCTTGTCCCCTTCGTCCCGGCGTTGGAGCCACCCGGTGTCAGGCACACCCCGGCCCCGCTTTGACTGACACGTCTTAAACGTTTCATTGGGTGTTTTACAGCTCAGCAGGGCTCTGCGGTGTGGAGTTTCTTTCTCTGGATTCAACCTCGGCTCTCTTACGGGCCTCCAGCCTGCTGGCATGGCCGCCTCGGGGCAGACCCCAGGGGGCACACAAGTGGCAGAGCTCATTCTCTCCGAGCCCCAGCTCACCCAGAGCATGTCAGCCCTCACCAGCACTGACAAATTCCACTGTAATTTGCACCACCTAAAAGTGTAAGATCAACGAGCGGGTATTTAATTGATCACTGAATGGCGTCAGCTGGATTGCTCAGGAAAACAAGCAGCTGATGATTCAGTATCAGCTTGCTCTGCACTGAAAACATCCCCGATTTCACAATCGGCTGGGTCCACACTGCCAATTTGGGCTTCAAATGTGTTAGTATTTGTGTCTCCTGGGTGCACCAATGCAGCTCTGGCTCCATGAGCCATCCTCGCCGTGGTGGCTAAATTAGGATGTAGGTAGCACTTCCAAAGAGCACTTTTACCTTTGGGCTATAGATCTCCAGGAGCAAAACAGAGAACAGGGGAAAGCCCCTGATTCCCTACTTGGGACTGGTGATAAGTGATCCTTTTTTGCAGGGGAAACAGTTCTGTGCTCTCAGGAGACAGGCCAGACCCTCTCTGCACTCACGTGGCTGGTTGTACTTTCCTTCAGCAGGCAGTCCTGGGCTAAAAATGAATTTAATGATGTGCAAAGGGTGTAGATGGTGAGGTGGAGTACAGCCCTGCTGTGGCCTCATTTCAGGGCCCTCTGTCCCAGTCCTGCTCGGACCACGGTGATCCCTTTGATTAGATAAATGCTACAGACACTAGGTCAAATATGTGCAGGATTTGCCACAGTGTCTAGTAAAATATCATAAAAGCATGGTCTGTTTTGCTCTTTTCAGCAAAACAAGTCTTTTGCTTAAATAGCCTGCTGACAAAATAGGGCTGCAAAGGCTTCTAGGGCAGGAAGGATTAAGAGGGCCAGCAATACAAGATGGGGAGGCAGCGTGTGAGAGGCAGATAAGGAGCGGGGAAGTTTGGAGAGCATTAGGTGGCTCACGAGGCAGGGAGCTGTCAATGGGACATGGAGCCTTCCGTCCCCAGGCTCATGTTGACTGTTGTTTCTCGTAACCGGTGTCTGTCCTGTCGCTGGTGCACCCTCACAAAGCTCGTCTTAGCACAGAGGTGAAGGACCAGACCACCAAGGACACCGCGCACTTCCTTTGCCCCTGAGATGGGCTCACAGCACGGTGCTGAGCCCCTGACTGGAAATGTGTCTGCTGCAGGAGGCTGGTGTCCCCTGGGGAGTCCTGGTCTCTGTCCGACATCCCTGCATGGTGGCTTTTTGGGACAGCTTGCAAATGTAGTCATGGCCTGTAATAGTAAATAGGACCACGGTGGCCTGCAGCTGTTTTAGGATGGATATGTGCTGGCTTAAAGCTGGTTTGGAGGCTGATTTGAACATTTCTGCCCTACGGAAGATGTTTGGGGTTTTTCTATTTGAGGTAGAGACAACCCTAAGCTGGCAATCAACTGGGGACAGTCTGTTCATCCATGCTGGGCTGCCAGGATGCAAACCCAGGGGAAGGCAGGGTGTGCTCCAGGGCCACAAGCACGGCTGGAAGAGCACCAGGGCTGGCTTGTCCTGTAGGAAGGAAAGGACATTTTGGAGGGGCTTTAGCAATGCAGTACAGGCATGGAGGGACCCCATGCAGTATCCCAAGCAGAGCCCTGGTAAAGCAAAGGCTGTTCCAAGCCAGGTGCTCAGGGGAATTTCAGCTTTCAGGCCATCTCCTCCTCCTTCTTCTGTCCCCTCCACCCATGCCAGAAGATGGCTGCAAAGGAAACTTTTACAGCTTCAGGCCGTGAAGCCTTCTGCACTAAGCAATTATTTTTTATCGGTTGAGCAATAAATCCTTCAGCCTTTTTCCACTCTAGCACCTCATGACACTAATTCTGCCTTATCTGTATGTCTTTGGCAAATTAATCTAAAGCAAAAGGGGATTCCCTGAAAATAAGATCTATGTCTTTCAGCAAATGAGGATGGGGAATAGACTCTGTAGTAGAACATTTCTGGGAAGGATACCATCAGCTTCCACGCTTGCTAGCTCTTTATGTCAAGTGGGTGAGCAGGCTCCTCTCACAGGGCTCCTCCTGCCCTTCTTGAACAGTGTTGTAGGATCAAGAGATGATTCAAGCTGAAAGGGACCTCAGAAATCTCCAATCCAGCTTCCTGCTCAGAGCAAACCTTTGGGTTTCACTGTTCCAGCTCTGCACTCGCAGGAAATCCCTGGCAGAAGTGCCAGTGCCCAGAGCCAGCGGGACAAACCTCGCAGAGCAGTGGCGCGATGCTTCTGCTGCCACTTGGCAGCCACTGCTCCAAATCACTCCTACCATGTCACTCCACAACTGAAGTAGCTTTTCCTAGGCATGCAAGTGAAGTAGAGCTGGGCTCCGGGTCTGAAATCTCTCCAGTCCAGGAAGGACTGCAGCCAGCTCCCGGGCCACTGCTCAAGGACCACACCAGCAAAGCCCGCCGCAGTTTCGCCAAGTCAAGCTGGTGGGGAAGCACAAAGCTGAGGTGCAAGACAAAGACCAAAAGTCCCAGGGGAACATCGCCAGCATAGTCATCTCCACACATGCAAAGGTCCCTTCTGCTTTTTTTTTTTTTTTTTTTTCCCCTTTGAAATTTCAAATTCCAGTTTGTGGACAAAGTCCTGCCTATCTGAGAATATAGATCTCCGACCACTGACCAAACTCCACTCCAAGCAGTCCTGAGTGCTGCGTTTCCCCTTGCCCACGGATGCCTCCACTCAGTCCCTGGATCTGCCAGGATCTCACCGAAACTTTTGCACCAGCACAGCTCATACCTGCAGAAAGTGGATTTTGCGCGTTTGAACCTTATCTTCAGTATCTTCCTTTCTGAACGCGGAATGGGAAGGACCATCTGTAATAACCAGGTAGGAGCCTTATCACCTGCAATTCATTTGGGCAGCCATAGAAAATGAGAAGGTGAAACAAGGGCTTCCATTGTGCTTATACTAGCAACTTTAGCTCATCATTTAAATTAGGGAAGGGGGAAAAAAAAGGCAGCTTCAGAAGGGATGGAAAACACGAGGGCACGTTAGCTCTTGGAAGCAAAGCCACTGCATATGGTTAACTGATAACTCCAATTTGCCTCTTCCCTCTCATCTTTTCTGATTCTCCTGATTAAGCTCAACTTATTCTCATGCTAATCATTTCTCGACCTGTTTATTCTGCATTAAAAAATTAACAGAGAGCAGTTTACTGCATGACTTGTTCACACAGAAATGCTACAGATTAGCAGGCAGGCTTTAAGCCTCAATGCAAGGCTTGTGAGTGAAGCACCCAGTCTGCGCAGCTCGAGGATGAGGTTTTTTTCCTGTTTTTAAAGAACAGCTTTTTCTAAAGTCAATATAAATCCCCCTCCCTTCATGCCTTAAGTATATTTGCTCTGTGGCTATTTCCAAAGGGGAAAGATAAAGCCAAGGGCTAGTGTTTTGTCAGACTTTCTGTAAACAGGGATATTTAGGCCACACTGTCAAGCCTCTTTGCCTTCTACTGCAGAGAGTCATGACTTTTGGGGCAGAGCTGCCGGCGTGTTAATAAGCAGCTCCGAGGAATTTGCAGGGGCTGCGGGGCACTGCAGGTCAGCACAGCTGAAACAAGCCCCGAGCTGAAGCAGAGGATCTTCGCTTAAGCTCCAGGCAATCATCTGGCTGACACACGGACAGGTGTCAGTCCCCAAAACCTCCACGGCAGCAGAGAGAAGTCTCCAGGAAAACAGATCATTAACCAGAAGCTGTTCAGGGGCCGTCTGCCCCTTGCTGGCCCTTGCTGGCCCCGTGCAGCACATCCCTGCCCTGGCAAAACACACAGAAGAGCCCTCGGTGGGGCATGGCTCACCCGGGAAGTGGATCAGGAGGTGACCACAGCGACGTGTCAGAGTGAGATTTGTGCCCTGGGGAAGATGTGGGCATTTTGTTCAATGACAAATTCTCCCCAGTGCTGACGTTCCTGTAGTTGTGGTTGGGACAGATGTTGTTCGGAGGCCTCGGGGCGATGCTGCTGTGTCAGCTGTGGCGCTGCACGGGACAGTGCAGTAGCTCAGGCACAGCAGCTCCCGAGCAGACACTGGGCACGTTGCCACTGGTGAGCCCTGGGACATGCAGCAGCACTCAGGGCTCCCCAGCACAGCTATGGAGGATGCAGGCAGCTTCGCTGCGACTTCGGGTTATTTCTCACTGTGCCAAAAGTTTTGAAAGGTAGCCAAACCAACCCAAACAGTCCAGGCCCCCAGGACAAAAAATCACTCTACAGTGAACCAAGGCGATTTTTGGACGTGTGCTTCCAGGATGCAGACGACTCAGCTTGAAACCCTCTCCAAAAGCAACATGTGCATTTCAACCGAAGCTGGGATGGATGTTGGAGCTGGAGGCAACTAATGGAGCTAAAATAAATAGCTGCTATGGGAAAGTGGCGGAAAAAGAACTGCAACCACGGGGACAGACAGGGCATTTCGGCATACACTGCTTGAGCGATAACACCGTGCGTGCCTTTCATCCCGGGATCAGAAAGGGGTTTATTATGCTGACTAACAAAGGCACTGAGCACTTGAGGAAGTAATTATTGTTACTCTTAGGAGCTGTTGTTTTGCAAGGACAGTAGAAACAAAGAAAGTTGGAGCTGTTTTCAGCATGGCAGCTGCACTCAGAAATGTCAGCGCATTTGCCTATCTTGTTTGTATTTGCAGTCGCTCTGGCTACATGGCAGCCCTCGAGAACGGTGTCTGCATGTCGGTAGCCACAAGTGTGTGCTGCTGGCTCTGGAAATCTGGCCGGTGTGTTTTTGTGCAAAATCACGCACTGAGCCCAAGCGAGGAAAAGGAACTATTAATTTCATCTTATCCCATCACACCGCAGCCTGCAGCTTGGCCCAATTTACAGCTTCCACCTCTGATTCCTGCCGCCCCACCCAAATCCCTATAATCTGTGACCATTGCGTCAGATCCCAAACACAACCGAACGGAAACCCGGAAGCTTTCCAGCAAAATACTCTCCTGCCTGCTCGGGAGGAAATCAAGAAAAGCTCCAGAGCCACCTTGCCACGTGATGGTCCGGGTTCACGGTCTGTGTTGGCAGCTGCTCAGCCTGAATCCAACCACTTCAGCCCCAGTCTGTAGGGGAACAGAAGTCGTGGGGAAGCAGCGGCACTGGAGAGAAAGTTTGCTGTCAGATTTTCTGCAGAGCTGTGCTCAGCAGGGAGCAAGGAGCACCTATGGCTCCGTGCCTTGCCAGCTCACACATTTAGCGTGACAGGGAGCTTGGCAGCACACGCCTGGACCTGTAGAGAACTTGTTCAACAGGTGAATGCGATCCCTTTGGAATTGAAGTAATCCTATTTCTCAGGGAAAAAGATCCCTACACAGCCTACGGTCTGGCAGACAACCCGGGCTGTCCGTGCACCCCTGCCAGCTGTTTGCAGCTCTTTTAGGTTTCATTGGCTTTATACCCACTGTTCCTTCTACACATGGAACAGCCCCGGAATTGATCCAGCCGGTGGAGAAATAGGCTGAGGAGGAGAACAGCCAAAATCAACAAAGGTTACAAAGCAAGTTTTGCGCTTTTTTTTTTATTTATTTATCTTTTTGCCAAGGTGGGTTTCATCAGCACGCCATTTCTGCTGGAAGTGACCTCCAGGCACTGCCGGGACTCTCGGGATCGGCCCTCGCTAGCTCAGGGGAGGGCTGATGAAATTAAGGCAAACAACTGCAAAACTAGTCAGGGTTTTAAGAGCTGCAGGCATCAGGAGGGCGGTAGAGGGATGGTGTAAACCTGTGCGCCTGGAGGATGGGTAAAATTTGAGAGATTCTAGTTTCTGGAGTCAAAAACAACTTAGTGCAAAATGCTTTTTCTCCACAGGAGCATGCAGAGTGACCAAATAGCCTGGACCAGCCCTAATGTCCTCAGTCTCCTAAGGAAACAGTGCTGGAGGAGTAAATGGAAGCAAAACAACCACCGGGAGCTTGCTGGTAGCACCTGCAGCCCGTGGCCATCACGACACTCATCTACGTAACGCTCCTGTCCTGTTTACTGCCACAGAAATAAAAAGCTGCAGGAGATAGCAAGGTACGGACATATCTGAACTTTCTACGTGCAAGTTTTGTTGCGTGGGGTGGCAGCAAAGGGAGGGAATTACTTATCTCACCATTCCCAAAAGCCACACGGCCAGGACACCGCCAACCGCCTGGCTCGCAGCTAACAAACAGCATGGCAAACTGCTAATTCCCCCGTGAGTATTTGACCTATGTCTCCAAGAGAGAATAACATTATTATTTGTCCCTTTACACTCCTGCAGGACCCAGTGCCATTGGCCTCTTCTGCCATAAAGAAATTAAAATATATTATGACCATAAACTACATCACTTCAGGAAACAAACCATTTCTAGTAAACGTATCATGGGATGCCAAAGCCATTAACTTTTCTAAATCAATCATCAGCTGATAAAGAGTGCAGGTATGTGCTGGGAGCAGCTCCCAGCTCGTGGCTCCCCAAGCAGCTCCCAGCATGGCGCTGGTGTGGGGGGCCCGTCCTGTGCCGTGGTGGCTGGGGACATGCAGGGGCACAAATTGTGCTGGAGCTGCGTCTGCAAGACCTGCTTGCAGGGAACTGCTCGTGCATGAGGACCCCCAGGGTTTCCCCATGAGCACCCCAACTCCAGGAAACGTCTTCACTGCCTCTCCTCGCAACCCATTCCTCTGCACCAAGGTCCCTGTGGGTGCTGAGGCAGGGGAGCAGCACGCAGAGCCAACTCTCTTCCCGCTAAGAGAACCTTTGGGAACACGTGTGGGTACCTGGTGTTTCCTGGAGGAGGTGGTATCTGCTGCCATGCATCTTCCAGGGGTGCCCGCCCTGCGGGCAGACCTAGGGGAGTCTCGCCCTCGCGTGGGGCCGCGCACCCGGCGAGCCCCCGGTGGGCTGTGGGGTGAGAGCCATGCCCGAGCAGGCGCTGGGGAGCTGGCTGCCGTGTGGCAGCAGGGCTCGGCTAATCCCTTAATGCTGGTCACAATGAGATTTGATGGGGAGCAGGAGTTTGTACTGCAGTGCTGCAGGTTTTAAAGGGTTCTGGCCGCTGCCTGGAGGGGAATTATAAGGTGGCTCTGGGTCTGTGCCCTGCTGTTGGTACCCACAGCGATGCTCGGTGCTTTCTGAGCCACCTTCCTGAGGTGCCCTCACCCTGGTCTCTGCCCTGCTGCTGTGTTTCTGCAGGGCAGGGGGGGCCTGACTGCACGAGCAGCCCTGGAGGCTGCACCGCCAAATGTGCCTGGGCACGTTTAACAGCAGGAGCAGGTCAGGCTCTGTGGGGAGAGGCTGGGAGCTTTTGCTTTAAAATGTTTCTATATAAATACCCATAACATGATATCCTTGAGAAACAACCTTTGTTTCACCTCCCAGGCGCGCGTGGGCAATCGATGTCAGGCAGCTGCCATTACCAGAGGAGGAGAAGGGAGGCGCAAAGCACGTTAGCAAGCAGGGAGCTGCACGTGTGGTGCTCCCCACCTCTGGGCAGCCTTTAGAGTTGTGTCTTGCGGAGCCCTGGGCAGCAGCTCCAGCAATTCAAACCACCCCAGTGCCAGCACTGCGGGAGCTCTGCTGCCCTGTGTCAGAGCCCTCCTCTCCTAAAGAAACTGGGACCTGGAAAGCTCTCCAGGCTGAGGTTTCTTAATAGACCATGCATATTGGTTCACCCAGCTCCTCTTGCTGGGCAGTTGAGGAGTCTCCATGTCCCAGGCAGCCCAGGCTTTTAGCTAGCGTGGTCCCTGGATGTGTCTTACACCGTGGCTGTGTCAAGCCCACCAGGAAGAACAGGGATTTTCCAGGTACCAAATGAGAAGTGAACCCTCTCTGCCATTGCAGCACTGAATTTTCTATTTTTTTTCTGGAGGTAGAGCTGCTGTGGCACTCTCGTGTTGACCCAATGGCCCAGGTCCAGCGGGGAGCGCAGAAGCTGCCGAGCGCTGAGATTATTCCCCTCTGCGAGGAGTGTGTGGCACGGTGCGGCCTGCTTAGCCTGGAGGAGTAAAATTAGGTGAGGGATCAGAGTGGCACTTCACTGAGTTTTCACATGCTCAGAGCAATGAATTCAATGCTGAAACGGAGAACTAGGTGACTTTGCAATGCATCCACGTGCTGCGTGGCAGCTGCCCTGATCAGGCCCAGGACCAAGTGTGGCCTTTGTCAGCCCCCACACCTCGAGGAGCTATCAGCGTGGCCAAACCCATCTGAAACAAACTTTCCTGCACTTTTCTTCCTCCTCAGAGAGCTTTCTTCCTGCTGAGCCTGCCCCTCCTCTCACTGTGCAGAGGAGGAGAGCTTGTTTCTGCTCTCCCAGAGATGCCAGACCCCTCGCTGCCTCTCAAAGGCACAATTCTAATGGGCAAAATCGTGACTAAATTGCCCCTGCCCCACCTCTGCAAGCCTCTGCTCCCGCCCTGGGTTTCCTGAGATTCATTGGAATTAATTTTGATAGCACAGCTGATAGGGGCTTCCAGAAGGCTCCTGGTGAGTCACGGATGGGGAATGGCAATTCATTTCAAACAGAAGATGCCGTTCAGAGGGGAAGGCAAGTTTCAGTTTGGCTTTGAGGTTTCAAGAAGTGCGATGGATATGAGATGTGGGGCCAGGATGGACAGCCTGAGTCCGTCTGAGAAAGCCAGCGAGGGGCCCCCAGCCCAGCAGGGCCATCCCATTCCCCATGCCAGCTGGTGATGGGCACAGATGCCCAGCGTGTCTGCGTGGGGCCGGGAGCAGCATCGTGCGCTGCCTGGAGGGCAGGGCCGGCTCTGAACTGTGCGTAACCCCGTGACACCTCCCTTCACCCGTCTGTTTCCACACCGCTGTGTTAACTCCTGTAGCAGGGAAACACACCCAGTACACAGAGATTTCTCCCAGACGGAGGCAGTCACCAGGCACACACCCAGGGATGGAGCTGCGGGCAGCACCCGCCTCTGCCTCCACCAGGATGTCCCCGTGGGGACCAAACCACCACCATTTACTCCTTGACCTCAGCCCTCAGGCAGGGGGAACAGACAGGGATGTGGATCTAAAGCCCTGCTGCTTGCCCCCCTCCCGCCTCCCTTCCCTGCCCTTGATTTCCTGGTGCTGCCTTTGTCCTGCCAGTACCAATCCCTTTGGGGACCCAGTACACCGGACAAGGGAGTTTTTCCATGGGGCACTTGTTTTTTTTTATGCCTTCTGCTATCCCCCACTGTTGCTCTATCCATTAACCTGACCCTGTCCAGCCCCACAGTCTGTGGCTGAATTTCCCTGGGGTGACCACCGATGAATCTTCGTGCCGGGCTGCTGCGTCTCACCAGGGCAGTGGGGTGGGCCCTGGTTCCCCTGTGGACAGGGCAGGGTGTGGGACTTGTGCACCCTCTGGAAATGTGGAGCAGGCTGGTGTGGCAGAAGGAGGAGCAGAAGCTTCTCACGTGGAGTCAAGGCTTTGGGGACCGTGCAGCAAAATTCAGAGCATCCCATCAGAGCAGAGAGGGCGAGAGGTGACGGAGCGTGGCGGTGGGAGCGGAGCTCTGCCGGCTCCGTTGAAGGCGCTGGGCCATAAACGCAGCACGGTGGCTGTCGTTTATGTGTCGGCAAACATGTCGAGTGGGCTCGACTATTGATTCTTACCATATAAAAAGAGTGTTGTGCCACTTGTTCAGGTTTGCGCAGGTTTTACAGCTCTTGTTCTGAGAAGTGCCCGTGTATTTGGTTTTGCTCCTTCCTCCAGGGCTATCTGTTGACATTGGCTCTCTTAAGCAGAGCGCAGAGCCATGCCAGGAAGCTGAGTGTACAGCTCTCCCTGCTTTTCCCCCTTTCCCAGGGGCTGTCACCTATAAAATCTTGCACACGCCCATGGCCAGGACAGCCAGGACAGCTTTACCACGCAGAGACAGGTGAAAGATACCTGCTGGACCCTCGCTGGTGGGTTCGGGTGCCCAGGCTCAGTGGCAGGAGCTGAGCCACCCCGCTGGATGGACGGGTTTGGGGGTACGTGGGCAAAGCAGCAAGGAAGGTGCTGCCGGGTGCTTGTGTCCTGCACGGCCTGAGGTGGGATGAGCAACGGGAGGGGAGAGCCTTCGTAGGGCTGCGATGAAAATCAGCGTGCCAAAAGCAGCTTGGACGTCTGGAGAAGGTGTCAGGGCTCCCAGCGCATTGTCATGGAGGAGGCAGCCCACACGTGGTGCCCCACGGTGTCACCGTCCCCACTTCCACTCCTCTTCCCCTGGGGAGGTGCCGGCGCCCGCTGAGCCCCCGGGGACACCTCCGTGCGGGGGGCTTGGAGGGCTGAGCCCACGCCGATGGTCCCCATCCGCCCCTTGGCAATGGGGCTCCAGGTCCCACGGGATGCAGCCGGAGTCCCTCTAGTGGCTGCAGCACCTTGGGATAGGAACCTGGGCCGGCCACGCAGACACGTGGCTTTGTGAGCCAGGCTCTGCTCCTCGGCCGCTGGTGCCTTTCCGTAGCCGCAGCTCTGCGTGACGCTGCTTCGCGTGGAGCTTTGGTGCCTTCTCTTGAGCACGTTATTTTTGAGGCTTGCGTTTCCTGAAGGCATTTGCTGGGTGATTTCTGTTGATGCTCAGGCTGAAGCTTGGACGTGAGTTATTTTGGGGAGTGATTGCTTCTGGGACCTGGCTTAGCTCCGGGACCCCGGTGGAAATTTGGTGCCTGTGCCCGGTGCTGGTGAGCAGAGCTGTCAGGTCCGGGTTCGTGATACAGCCACTACCTCGAAATACGCCTTCCATGAAAATTCTGCAACATTTGCTGTTTCCACAAACATTTCTGCCAGGAAATTTGTTTGCACGAACATTTGAGGAAAGCAAACAGAGAAGGAGCCTGAACACAAACAGGGATGTTTTTTTTTTCAGTGTTTGCCACACTCTAACTCTGACACTTCCAGACACTCGCCCTGCTCTGCCCCGTGAACTACCCTGCCTGCCGCCACTGGCCCTGCTCCTGCTGCAGATATTGCTGTGTTCACAGGAAATATTTACAGGAAACAGGCCTTTCAGGCTGCAGGATCACCATCACTCACCACCCCGTGCACTCTGAGCTCTCAGTTCTGGGTGACCCATCCCTCTGCAGAGCGGACCTACACCTGCCTCGGGGGGCTCACAGTAAGTCTGAGGCTCCCCTGCCAGAGCTGGGTCTCACTGCCCTGTGACAGCAGCACTTCTGTTCTCACTCCCCCTTATGAAAGCACCAAAGTGTTTTCAGGAGCAGCCAGGGGCTGCCCTGGAGCAGTGGAAGTCGCACATCTCGGTGTGATCAGAGCATCCCTGGCTCTGCTGAGCCCAGCCACAAAGAAACTCCACCAAGCACCAGCAAACAGCTCTCAGGGTCCCTCTGAGGCAGCTAAATGTTTGTCCCTTTTGCTTCCTATCTAAATACCGGTGCTTATTCCTGGGTGTAGCCAGATCCTACTCAGCTGTTTCTTGCTCCTGTAGGTGCTGCCCCACCAGCACTGGTGTCACGGCCCCGGGGAGCAGCTGGTGGGGACAGTGGGAGAGGGGATGGGAAGGGGGCCACGGAAAGCACGTGGCTGTGGTGGGTGTCCCAACACTGCCTGTCCTTGACTGCCCTCATGCAATGGAGAAGGAAGAGGCAGAGGTGTTAAATAGTAGCTGATGTGAGTATTCAAGGGGAAAAAAGCTCAGTTTGGGTCATATCTAATAGCAGCCCATAAAAATTAAATCAAATTTACAACGAGAAGTACAAATATTTAGAAATTCTGCCTACTTTTATGTTCTTCAGCTCCAACTGTTCACCACATCCGCCCCAAATGCCTTAGCAGCTCTGACCTCTCACATTTTTCAGCTCATTTCCAAAGCTGCTTTACTGAGCTCGCCCCGATTATGCGCTGCTGCCTGCTGAAAGCACCCAGCCAAGGCACCCCTGGCACCGAGAGCCTCTCCTGAAGCAGGAAGGAGCGGCGCAGTGCTGGGGCTCGGGGCAGCTGCCCTGATCGTGCTGGTCTCACTGGGAGGAGAAAAGCAGAGACAGGCTCCTCTTCTCGCTGCTGGAAGGAAGGAGGCCCCGGGCCCCTTCCTGGGCATCCCCCTCTCCATCCCATGTCCTCTCACAAACATTTGCAGCCTCTCCTCCACCAGTGTTGTAGCACCAGCGTGCCCGGAGCGGCAGGCGCTGCTGGGGGAGCAGTTTCCATCCCACAGCCCTGTGCAGGTGCTGGGGAGGAGGCTGAACGTCCCCCCCAGCCCCGCCACCTCTTTCTCTCCTCTCTGAATGTCCGTGCAGGGTTCTGGGGACCAGACACCTTCACCACGGCTCCTGCGGGGCATCCTCCAGCTTCTTTACACAAAGCACAGGTCCTGTGTTTTTGTGGGAAGCCAGGAGGTGGTTTGGGGATGGGGTGGATGGGGAGGATTGCTGTAAACGTACTGGGGGGTGCCCCACTCTGGGCTCTTGCTCTTTATCCCTGCTGAAACGCTGAAGCCCTGAGACAGACAGAGAGGTGAAATACCAGAAGCCAGCCTGTCCATCGGGCACAGAAAGCCCTGAAAATAAGCACACAGCACGGCTCCAGGCAGCGCCCCCATTCCCTCGCGAGGGAACAGACTTCCCGGTGGCTCTGGGGAGGGTTTGGCCACCACGCTGCCACCTGCCCTGCAGCGTGTCCCCGTCCCTGTGCCCAGCCGGCTGCGCTGCCAGCCCAGCCAAATGCACTGCAGGCTCCTGGGGAGGCGAGAGGCTGCCGGGCCTCCGTCTCCTCCGGCCGTTCCTCCGCCTCTGTTTGGATAACTTCTTCACCCATTTTGTTTAGGAGGACTCCCCTCCTTCTGCCAACAGTCTGACTTTTCTCTCGCTTCAGCCTGGGAGGCCCTTCTTTCTCTTTTATTATTATTATTTTTTTTCTCTTCCCCCTCGCGAGGCCCCAGGCTCAGCAGCCTGGCCCCGGGACAGACTCGCAGGCCGCGGGTGTCTGCGCTGCCTTTGTTTGTGCACCGCGCCAGATGGGGCGAGCGGCGCAGGTGGGATGTGGAGCAATTCTTCCCAAGTCGGCCCGCCCGCTGACCCTCAGCCGGTCCCCGGGGGAATTGCTGCAGAGCTATTCGCCTTCCCCTAAGGTCACCGATGTGCCAGGGCTGGCAAACGGCTGCTCGCTTAGAGCCAGATGCGAGCGGACGTCACAAGTTAAGCGTAAGTGAATAAACGGCTCGGCCAGCTCCTTGAATATCGCCTGCCTGCAAGGGCTGATGCTCACTGCAGAAAAGTGGATGGCTTCATGCCCCGGGGCAGAGAACGGCACACACACCCTGGGTTTGGGACACCCGGCCCCAGCCACCTCGCACTGCCCTGGCTCCCCCTGTGCTGTCACATGCCCTGCCTGTGACATCCACGTCACTTGTGCCTCCCCTTCTGCCCAGGTAAGTACCAGCATCCCAGTCCGCTGTGCGGGCCGGTGGCGGTGACTGTGCCGAGGGGCAGAGCCTCCGAACCACCCCAGGCATCAAGGCTTGGTTTACTCACAGCCCTCATCACGCGTCTCCCCGCACACGGTCAAAGCAGCACCAGCTGGGGACAGTCACGATCTGCACTGACCAGACCAAAAGCTGAGCATTATTTTGAGCTGGGCTTAATGCGAGAGGCCCTGGCTCCTACACACCTAGGGCATACAAATAAATGAAAACAGACTAAACTGAAGAGTTTTGTAACTGTCTCATTTCTCCTGCGCCCCTGTAGCTGTCTACTCCGTGCCCAGCCCCGGGATGCTGTTGCACATCCTAGACAATCCCTACACGTTTCCGTTGCGAGGGGCCGTGCACCCACCCATGTGCTGATGTGCGATGTGTGACTGCAGAGGTGCGCATGGGGGCATTTGGAGCCAAAAAGCAAAGCAGGCTGGGGAATCCTGAAGTACCTGGGGCAAGGAAACACGGGCCCCCAAGGCATGGACTCCCAGCACGGGGCTGGCTTAGGGCTGATGGTGGCAGGGACGTCCCCTGCTGTCCCTTCGGAGATGCGGGGTGCGTGGCTGAGCACCCTCAGGGGCCTGCGGGCCTGGAGCCATCACCCAAAACGTGGCCACGAGCAAAGCACAGGCAGGTGGCCCAGGAGCCCAGCAAACCTCCTGGGGCTGGCTGCAGCGCACACGGAGCATGGGCTGGTGGGGCTGTGACTTCGGGGCACGTGTGGCAAAGGATGAGAGGAGCAGGATGCCAAAAACAGAGTGAGGAGAGGCAGGGTGGCGTGATGGAGAGCCCCGGAGTGTGACGGAGAGCCTTGTGACTGTGAGACCTCGTCTACTGCATCCCCGCTCTGCCCCCTGGCCAAACCCAGGGCTCTGGAGGCCCCAGATCACACAGGACCACGCCAGCCCCAGCCCCTCGCCTCCAGGGGAGGCTGCAGCACGTCTGAACCCAGAGGGTAAGAGCAGGTTGACGACAGCCTGGGCAGGGGAGACCTGTCCCCCAGCGCCCACGTGCCTTTGTTGGCCGTTGGCACGCGGCCCAGTGAACGAACGCAGCCTGGGGCTGCCCAGGGCTGGTACCGGGGCAGGACGTGCTGCCTGGCGCCCCGCACCATGGGGCCTGGGCACCAAAATCCCCGCTGGGAGCCCCACTCAGCATCACCCCGGCCCGGCCGCTTCCCATGGCCGGCTGGGCCGCTTGGGCAGCCGGGGCACGCCGCAGACCACACGCAGCCTTGGCGCTCAGGCTGGCTTTGTGTCCCGAGGCAGCACGTTGGGGGGCTTCAAGGCTGCTTCCACCTGCAGCTGGGAACCCGCTCCCTATCTGGGGCACAGCGGCCCCTCAGCAAGCGGGTCGGCCCCGCTCTGTTCCCTCCAGCACCTTCCTTCTTCTTCCAGCCGAGCGGAGCGAACGAGAACAACTGATCTTTACGTATACCTCTAGTATGCACGGATAAAATCGGGGACCCTTGCTCTCCAGCCGCCGCACGTGGCGGGGCCGGGTGCCGTTGCCCTGTCCCAGCTCCCCGCGGGCGGCGGGGCCGCGGTACTCACCGTACGGAGCCTCCATCTTAGCGCTTAGCTGGGTGCTTACATTGACCATGTCTCGCCGGCTACCGCTACGGGGGCTTGGGGCGAAACGCAGAGGAAGTGTAGGAATTAAAAAATAAAAAAATAAAATAAATAAATGGAATTGTCTTTCTAAGGAACTAGGTGAAGGCAGGAGGGAGCGTGGAGAGGCAGGGCGAGGAAACCTGCCTCTCCTGTTATCTTATTGATTCGCTTAATCAGGGCTAATGTGGGTGGAGATGTTAAATAGTAACCAAGCTCTTATGGAAACCAATCTGCAAGGTGCTGTTGCTGTAGCTATAGTAACTGCTGCCAAGCTAGAAACTCAAACATGGCTTTTACTGGACTCTTTTGGGGCTCCTGCTGCCAGCCGGTGTCAAGGCCGGGCCGGCGGAGGCCGGGGCTCCCCCCGGCTGCGGGGACGTCGGCACGGCAGCGCCGCGGGCACTGCAGGGCTCACGGCATCGCCCGGCGGTGGGGGAACAAAGGCGAGCGAGGTGCAGCCACGTGGAGCTGGGCTGGGGATGACAGAACGGGGCTGGGGCAGAGCAGAGCCCAGCCAAGGGGTGAAATGCCCCGGCTGTGGCTCGGGGTCTGTCCCCTCGGTGCCAAACCGGAGGGGTCGGTGGGGCTGGGGATGCAGTGGTGAGAGGTAGGGTGGTACCCAGAGCACAGGGCTGGTGTGTGGTGTTCCCACCTTGCCGCCCATCTCCCTCTGCTCCCCCAGTCCCGCAGCCCCTTTTCCTGATGGTCTCCTTGCAGGATGCTTTGTCTGCGCTCGTGGAGCAGCGGGGAGAGCCGGCTGCCTTCCTGGGGACCTGCAATGGCCTGGAGTGACCTGTGGACATCTGTGCTCTGCCCAGGAGGACATCTGGGACCTCACGGTCACAAGGTGTGTGGATGAGACCCCACATTTGGGCAGGGCCCTGCGGGGAGGTTTGAGGGGTTTCCATTTGGGGGGTGCTGCTTGGTCTCACTGCTTTCCTCCCAAGAGGCATGAGGCAGGGAAGGAAGGGGCCTCTTGTCTGCGTGCCCACACCTGAGGCAACACCAACCCGTCTCTGCCAGGTTCTGGGGGAATGCTCTGTGCCCCCCTCCTCCCCCCAGCAGCCCAGGCTGGGACTGAGCCCCCTGCCACCTCCAGGCTGGGCTAAAGCCCTTTGCAGCAGCGGGGGAAAGGCAGGTTTGGAAGAAATCCAAGCTGCTGGCAGATGGGGAGAGCTGGGGGCACCTGGAGGGGCCCTGCCTGCCCCAGCTCCCACCAGCTCCAGCATCGCAGACAGGGCACGGTCCTGAGCCAAAACCTTGAGGATTTTTGGCAGCCGTGTCCCCGCTGTGCCCCGTGTCCCGGCAGTGCTGGCTTCTCCCACACGATGGAGCAAAGTGCCCGGGCATCTCCCACAGCCGTGGCCAAGCCGAGAGCTCCTGCACCCTGTTGTGGTTTGGGGTAACCCCAAAACACAGAGCAAACTTGCACAGCTCTGTATTACGAGGGGGCAGCAGGCTGTGAGTAAGGACAGACACGAGCACTCGGGTCTTCAGACCGCTTTATTGGGGTGCTCAGAGCTGGGGGCTGTGGCTGGGGGGCCCCACAGAGCCATGCACACAGGGCTCCAGTCGCTCACCCCGAAGGGACGGTCTGGCCGGACACTGCATAGACCCTTCCCAGTCCCGGGGTGGCAGGGAGAGCCCCCAGCCCTGCGCAGCAGGGCCATGACATTCAACCCCGCTCCCCCCATGTGCCCCAGGCCACCAGCAGCTGTCCCCAGCGCCCCCCAGGCACAAAGCAGCCGGAGAACGCAATGCCCTAGGGGGTGTCCAAGAAGGGTGGGAGCACTGGGGCTGAAATGTATTTGATAGCCTGCCTAACGCCTAACACAGCACAGGGAGGAGGGTCAGAGGGCCAAAAGCAGCGTGATGTTATAAATAATCCTCTTCTCCCCCCATCCCCAGCGGGTGGTGGAGCGGGTGAGGGGGGCGTGGAGCGCTGCCGCAGCCCTAAAACCAGCTCACTTGGTTGGATTTGAGTCCCGTGAAGCACATGTTGTTGGAGCAGACCCCGCCGTAGGTGGGCGGGCAGGCTGAGCACGGCCGCCCCACCTTGTAGGGCGCCTCCCCGATCCAGTTGCCCCTGGGAAGAGAGGAGAGCAGCATCACCCTGCACGGCACCCGGCACGGCACGGCCGGCTCCCCGCGCACTTACTTGATGGCGTAGTTGCAGACGAGGAGGACAGCGCGGCGCCACGTGCTGCCCCAAACCCGCACGTTGCTGCAGGCCTGGATGGCGCAGCCCAGCCTGTTGGAGGACGCCCACACCATCTGTGCCAGGACAGAAAGCGGGTGGTCAGCCCCCCCCAGCTGGCCCAAATTCTGTGGGGAGATGCCATGCCCACCCTGCACTGCTCGGCCACCCGAGGGTGGCTTCTCGATGTCCCTTTTCTGCACTCACCCAGCACTGGGATGCGCTGCCTTGGTGAGCTGAGTTAAACGAGCAGCAGGGTCTGGGTCGTGTCTGATTTACCCAAGTGAACCACCAAAGCTCACCCTGAAGCACTGCCAGCAGAGGATGCAAGGAGGTGAAACTCCTCCCATGGGGACCAGAACCAGAAGGCTCCTCCTAAAGCCGCCGAGGGCTGATTTTCTCCCTTTAAAAATGTGTTTTGCCCATTTGCAGCCCAGACAGCCCCCGAGACACCCCCGGGGAACCGCACCGGGACCGAGGCAGTGCCACGTGCCCAGACAGCCATGGAAACATCAGAGGGACTCAGCCCCGCGGCGGGGAGGCAGAGGGAGGTTTGGAGGTTTTCCACCTCGTGCTGGCAAAGGCACAGCCGGAGGTGCCGCGGGATGAAGGGGCTGCATTCACGGGGCCAGGCAGCGCCACGAAGCCGCTCTGCCACGGAGATGATTCATGATCAGAGCGGGAAGGGGCTGGTTGGTGTGTTTTGCTTTTCAAAGCCTTTGAGGTGTTAGGGAGGTAATAAGGAGAAACTGAGGGCAAAGCAGGGAAAAAAGCTCCTGGAACAAGCTTTGTGATTCGAACCAGACAGAAGCAAGGATCCGCTCCCAAAGGAGGATGCTGCAGAAACATGCGTGGAGCAGGGAGTGGAGCAGCAGCCCCAAGCACTGTGAGCACCTGCAGGGGCTCCATCGCCCCCAGCACAAATCCAGCCCCCCCATTTTGTGCGAGCCGGGGTCTCCGGGGGGCTCTCACCTGGGTGTAGTGGCTGCAGACGGAGCCGCTGCACTTGGAGGGGCAGCGGGGGTTGCACTCGCGGGGGTGTGGGAAGGAGTAGTGCTGCTGCTCGCGGTGCCACGAGCGCACCATGTCCACCACGGAGCGGTACCTGCAAAGGGGAGCCTGCGGTGTGGACGGGACGCCCCGCTGCACGAACCATAGCTCCCGAGGCCAGAAGCAGCAGCTCGGAAGATCCAGCCCCCACCAGGGCATGAGGCTGAGCGGTGGGAGCCAGCTCCCGGGGGCTCCCTGCGGGTCCCTCACCTGCCTGAGTGGATGGAGAGGTTCTGCCCCACGTACTTCATCAGCTGCGGGGGGCCGTGGTCCCACACGCACTGCACAGCCCATGCCTCCGCCGCCCTGGCCAGCCGCTCATCCCACACCTGGAGAGGGGGAAAAGAAAGGGCAGTGGGGATTTGGGGCTGCTGGGAGGAGAAACCCGCTCCTTGTGTTCAGAGAGGGGGATCTGAGACCCCCCCAATTGTCCCCAAAACCTGGTCTGCACATCTGGAAAGGAGCTGCGGGAAGCGGGGCAAACTGCTCCAGGGATGAGCCTCAGCCCTGTCCAGGAGAGGGATTTTGGAAGGCAGGGATTTAGGCCAAGCACGAAGCAGTGCAGGATGCCCTGGGCACATCTGACCTACTGTGTGCTGAGCCTGCTGCTCCTCCAGGACCTCCCGGCTGCTCCCACCTCTAGCCCAGCTCTGCCCTCCCATCCCACAGCCTTTGGGAGTCAGCTCAGGAGCAGCGCACAGCACCACCTGCTCCGAGGTGGGATGGAGACACCCAAGGAACATCCCCCTCTGCAGATGTAGGAGCTTTCTGCTCCAGAAGGTACCAGCAGGTCAGTGGTAGAGGAAGGACGGGCACGCCAGGGTGCTCCAGGCTGTTAGGAGCTGGTCCAGCCCTGAGCAGGTGGCTGAGGGCACTGAAGTGGTGCCAGCAGCTTTATTCCCTCCCGCAGCACCCCCAGACAGGAGGGCAGCCTCCCCATGGTGTGGGCACTGCGGGGAAACCCAACTTCCAGCAGGGGGAATGGCCCCGGGGCAGGGAGATCGGGGACCCACATCTGCCCTGGCATGGGATGCGCTGGGTCGCATCCTGCACCCGCTCTGCCTCTCCTGGGGGAAAGCTCTGGGTGCGCGTGGGTCCATCCTGCACCGGGGGGGTGCAAAACATCCCCGGGACGAGCACTGAGCCACGAATCCCCAGCAGCCCCCTGCCCCGCGATGCTCACTCACCATGTACTCCATGTTGGCGGCCGGGGGGGACACCTGCGCCCGCACCTGGTTGTGGTAGTCCAGGATGGCGCTCATGTCGCGGGGGGCCAGGTACCGGCGGCGGCGGCCACGGGGCACCCCGGTGCCAGGAGCCGGCCCCGGCCCCGCGCTGCTGGGAGGGGACAGGAGCTCGGTGGCGTTGGGCAGCGCGAAGGAGCCGGACTCGTGCGCCAGCCAGCAGAGCACGCCGGTGAAGCAGAGGTGCACGCGCAGCCGCGGCATCGCAGCCCTGCCAGCCGGAACGCGGAGCACAGCCCCAGTCAGGCTGCAAGAGAAAACACGGCCCGCACCGCTGCGCGCTGCCCGGCAAGCCCCGTGTCCCCAGACAAGGTGGAAATGGGTTTTCTGCTGTCCTTTCCGAAATCAGTTTTGGATTGCCCCGCCGACCACCCGCCGTTCCCGCGCGCTCGTCACAGTAACGTCACCAGGAGCGGCAGGGAGCTGGCTTGCTTTTCTTGGTGTTTCTTTTAAGAAAAAAGCAGTGCAGAATCTGCCCTATGAGTTTTCATTTATCCCACCTGCCTGTCAGACGGGGCTAACGAGGAGCATGCAGAGCTACTCGCCCCGTCACTTCTCAGGCACTTGGCATGTAGAGAAAATCCCCCGGACAAACAGAAACCTCACACAGGTAAAGAAACACCCGGCAGCTTTTAAAAGGACTGGCGAGAAATCCTAACGAGTCCTTATCTTGGGGAAGGAGGGGGAGAAAAACAAACCACCACAAAACCAGAATAATAATAATAAAACCCATAATAATAATAATAATAAAAGCTGGAACCTCCTCATCCCTCAGCTGCACCTCCTGCATCCCCCACGTACCTTGAGGTCTGAGCGTGGGGCTGACCGCTGCGAGCAACCTGCTCGGGGCACGTGTGCGAGGATTTAACCCAGGCGAGGCGGGCAGCCCGCGGCAGCGTGACGCAGAAGCTGCATCTTAGCTCTTCCCCCCGGGGAACGTGCTGAGGTTTGGGAAGAGCTCTGCCCCGCGGTTTATAGCCGGCTCCCCGTGCACGCCTCTCGCACACGCAGCCGCCGGCGGCAGGCAGGGAAGCTGCTCTTTGGCTGCTGGGTGGTTTTTGTTTGTTTTTCATGCGATACCCGCAGGGAGGGAGCCCCAGGGATGCGTGTCCCTGCTTGTTTCTGGCTGGGGGGCTGTGACCAGGAAAGCAGGCTGGGTGCAGGGGGGGGTTGCCCCAGCAAGGCAATGGGGGGGAAGCAGGGGGACCCCAGGGGGATGTGAGCTGGTGGCAGAGATGTCCCTTCCTTGGGGGGCACGGTCACTGGGGTGCACGTGTCCCCAGGCCAGCAGCAGTCCTGCAGCAGCGGGTGTGTTTTCCTGCAGCATCCCGAGCGGTCAGCGTTCCCCGGGGGTGGCTGAGTGGTCGCAGGGCACCAAAACACAAGCCGTGCAGACTGGGGGGGCTGCTTCACGCCTGTCCCTGCTCCTCGCCCTGCATGGCAGCTGCCCCAGGGGGCCTGCAGCTGCTGCCCCGGCACAGAGCTGGGACCAGAGCCTGCAGGGGGGAGCTGGTGCTCAGGCGGGGAGAAAAGGAGGAGGGAAGGATGCTGCGGAGACCACGGTCTGGTGGCTGTGGTGCTTGTCCACACGGCACCAAACCCTTGCCATGGGAGATGCTCCGAGCCTCCCCAAATGGATGCACACTGCCCGTCCTGCACAGAGCCCGTAAGTTTTGTGGCAGAGACAACAAGTGGAGAAGCCTGGTGCCGGCTGAGCACCCCCAGCAAACCCACGCTGCAGCACAGCAAATGGGAGCACCAGACACAGGGTTAGGGTGCGGGTACGGAGCTGATGTGCGGTACCAACACAGCCTCCCCCTGCCGTGGGGCTCTGCTGAAACATGCCCCAGGTTTATTTCTGCCAGCACTTGAGTTTTCCTGGAATCCGCTCTCCTGTAAAGTAACTTGATGTGCTGCGGGTCCCAGGGGCGGTGGGAGGTGTGTGCTGGAGGGATATCCCCGTCTGCGTCCCGTGGATCTCCACATCCAACCTTCCCAGGGCACTGGGGCTGGTTTGCAGGGTGGGTTTTTCAGGGATTTATTATTTCACCAAAGACAGAGCCCAGCAGAGCGAATGCTCATCTAGTGCCACGAGCTGCAGAGCTGTGCATTTGAGGAAATAGCTTTTTTTTTCCCCTGATTTCATGTGCCCTACTTTGTCGGAGAGGTGAACCTGCCGTGGTCCTGCTGCCAGGCAGGGGACGCGCAGCGAGCAGCCCCGCGTGGGGACAGGCAGGGGGCTTGCCTCGGGCGCGGAGGGAAAGCGCTGCTTGATCAGCGCTCTGCGAGACAATCCGAATTCCAGGAACTGGAGGGGTTTGTGTCCCTGCCAGGGGTAATATCCTGCAGCCCAGACTGGCCTGGCTGCCAAAGCACACGGCATCTGCAGAGAGCAGCTCGCGGGGCGCCAAGAAGCACACACATTGGGCTGGAGGCAGCAGCGCCAGCGAGCTCGTTTCAGCGAGCGTCAGGGAAAGAAAGGAGAGAAACCACCGGGTTCGGGGCCCTGTGTCAGCAGAGACACGCAGGGATGCTTCTCGGACTGACACGCATAGTGGGGTTTCTCTGGAACATCTGCAGCTCCTGTCTGGGGGCTTTGGGCATCCTCCACCACCCAGGTGCGGAGGCGGCAGGGGACACGTCCCCACGAGGGGTGGCACAGGGCGGTGCTGGGGGACAGGACCTGCAGAGCTCCCCAGACCCCGGCACAAAGGAGGGAGGTGCGGTGGAGGCAGCCGGACCCTCAGAGGGTGCCACAGAGCCAGGCCACCCTGGTGCCACCCCAGCAGGGAAGGAGGGGACCTGGGGGGTCCTGGCATTGCCAGAGCCCTGCGGCAGGCACAGGCTGCTCAGCCAAGGGCTTGGTTCCTCCTCGGGGATCACAGAAGAAAGTTCTCTGTCTGACTTCCAGGTCGGAAGAACTCGATCTCCATATTTTACAACATTACAAAGCCCAGACCGACTCTCACATGTTTGTTTGTGAACTTTGGAGGTAAACACGCAGTGAAGGTGTCACCAAGGCCCTTTCTTCAGGACTCACGTTGTTAAAATGACTCCTCCAAAGCGTCCACACTGCTGCCTTCATGTGGCAGGGATCTCTGGCACCCTGCTACCACCCCGTCCATGTGCCTCAGCTCCTCCAGGCTGAGGTAAAGCCAGGATTTTACACCAAAATCCCGGGGTGGGGACATCCCACTGCTCCAGGTGAGGATGAGGAGGGTGGCTGAGCCCTGCCTTCGGGCAGCAAAGCAAAACCCACGGTCTGGGGGCACTCAGGCAGCAGTGGCCGACCGCTGCCCACCACAGGGCAATGCTGCCGGGCTGCCAGGATCCCAAGTGATCTCTTTGGGAAATAGCAGGGTCACACACACCGCCTCTCCTGGCAGGCCCACGGCTGTGACGAGGACACGGGGAGCTCCTGCCAGCACCGGGGTACAATCGGCACCTTTCAAAGGCGAGAAATTTTCCACCATCTCCAGAAATGAAGGGCTCTGAAGCTGAAGCTGCGGACAGCAGGTTCTTGCGAAGGTATTTTTTACAGTAACCGGGCTAAGTTTAGAAATCCACTTAACAAGCGGCACAACAGCTACTCGAAGCCCAGCTGAAAGGTAATTTGCTGTTACTGTTTGCCAGCAGCCCTGCAAACGTGTCAGCGAGGTGTACATCTGCCGTTCTTCACCGTGCTTGGTGCTTGGTGTCTGCATGTTCAGCTGCCGGGCTCAGTGGCAGGAAACATCCATCCTTTATTTCAGCCTTTATTCAGCCTCTGTCCCCTACTGCTGGTGCAAAGGGGTCCTGGTGGGGGCTCCCCACCGCTGCCACTAGCCGATGATGCCCAGACCACGACCAGTTTCTGCTGGTGGCCACCCCACGCTGCCGCTGTGCAAATTCAGATCCCCTCTGTCCCTGTGGCTGCTGCACCCATGCTGGGGACGGGAGCACGGGGCCAGCAGGAGCAGCAGCACCCACCGGGGCTGAGCATCGCTGGGTGCCACAGCACGGGGGCAAAATCCACCCCAGAGCCGACAGCATCTGAGGTCACTTCTTTCCTTGGTGTGTGGCACAGCCAGCACTACCTGCGTGGCGGTGCCGGGGATGTGCTGCAGCCCGGCGGGAGGGCTGCAGCCCGGCTGGCCAGGGGCTGTGGGATCGCAGCCCCAAAAGCCCAGACCCAGCAAAGTGAAGTCAGGACACCCTGGCAGCCTCCCCATGTAATTTTCTTGCTTGGACGGGTGTACGCCGCAGCTTGACTGGAGCCCCTGTGTACTCAGCTTGCTCACTTTTTTTATATTATTTTTAATTTTTTTTTCCTAGACCAAAATTAAGATAGAAACTGAGCACCTGGCGCCGGTTCACAGGCGGGTTTCTCATGGCTGCACAGGGAGGTCTTGTTCCCGTTGTTCCTCTTCTTGGTCACCTCCATGCCCGGGTGGCCCTGGCACCCTCTGCCCCTGCTGAAAACCCCTGCAGCACCAGCAGTGCCCTCCAGCATCTGCAGCTTGTCCAGGAGAAGAAAATGGCTCAAACGACCTGCCAAGAGAGGCAGGCTTGGAGCAAAGAGTGCAAGGACACAGCACAGCAGCTGAGGACGGGGGCTTTGGGCAGGCAGGGTTGCTGGGTTAAAACCCTTCACGAGGCTGGGACACTGCAGGGTCCAGCACCTCCAGTGCTCCCCGTGGAGGTGCAGAGGCACAACAGGGGCTGCCCCTGATGCTTTCAGTCTCCCGAGTGGCACTGGGCACATCGCTCCCCACGCCGTTTCTCCACCCGCAGCACCACGTTGTTGGGGTGTGAGGGTGCCCAGCACCATGCAGGAGCTGCTCCCGTGCCCCCAGGGCAGCATGGGGTGGGATTGCTGTGACATCTGTCTGCTTCTGGCATCAAAGTTGAAAAAAAACTTGCCTATTTTTTGCTCAGGTTTAAAATCTCTTGCTGTACCTGCACACCTCGAGGCTTCCTGGCTTGTGCCAGCAGAGCGGGCGCAGCCTGACGGACACCTCGTGTTTGCAGCCCTCCGCTCTCCCGTAAAGATTGCCTGAGCCTTTGCCAAGAAATCTCCCTTTTCTCATGGGGCTCCCGAGCTTTCCCACGTCCAGATGGCTGGACCCAAGCCATCGGATTTCTGCCTGCCTGGACGAGAGATTTCTCAGGTTCAGCTGTGGAGGCTCAGATGTTCGCAAGGACCACTTCACTCAAAGCAGAACAACGGCTGGAAAAGCAGAAAACGAGGGCTCGGGGTGCTCCTTTCTGCCTTATTTCCTTAGTCCTCACCTGCCCCACCGACTGATACCGATGCAAAGAAAGGAGCTTAGGGACATGAACTGTAACTGAGCGTACCCAGAATGGGAGCAATGCGCTCCGTGCCTCTCCCAGCACAGAGATGCTCTCCCCAGGCTCTTTTCTCCCCCAGCCAGGGGACACACTGACACGGGAGCCCCTGAAAACCCCAGATCTGGAGCAGCTCGGCTGAGGACAAACACCTTATCTCCTGATGCCCTGGGCGCTGGCGGCTGCGCTCAGCCCGCGCTTCCCAGCGTCCAGCCTTTGAAGTACAAAGGGAGGCGAACGGGCGGATTCCTGCAGCTCATCGGCAGCTCTGGGTGTCGCTGGGGCTGCGGAACAAAGCCCTGCCTGTGCCCTGTGCCAACACATCTGTGCTGGCGTGGCCCTGCCCCAGCACCAAGAGCAGCGAGGAGGGGACAGCCGCAGGGCTGGGTGCCCGTGGGGCTGGAGCCAAGGGAAAAGGCACCCTCGGGGCCGGCACGCGGCTCCCAGCTTGACTCAGATACAGCCCTGGTGCTTCCTTTTCCGCTTGCCCACAGCCTCTGCTTGTCTACAGCTCGTCTACATCTGGCTAAAGGACAGGAGGGTGGCATTGCCCCAGGGCCATGGTGGAGCAGGGGGGATCAGCCGCCAGCAGCCTGGGTTTGGGATGGAGGACGGAGCCTTGCCACCTCCTGCATCTGTCTCATCTGGTGCTTGGCTGGTTTTAGCTTTTCCCTTGCCTTTATTCTTTTAAGATGGTAGTTTTGTGCTGTGCTGATAAGTGAGGGCAAGGTCGGGAGCACTGGTAGGGTTTGGTGTCTCAGCTGACAGCAGGGTGTCTGCAGCACAGCCCTGCTTCCACACCCCACACCTCAGGCCCCCTGCGTGGGTCAGGGGACATCAGAAAATGGAACTTCATAAATTCCTGGAAGTGTTATCTGATGTTACACCTTCTGGCACCAACAGCTCACAATGCCACCGCTAAAACCTGCAGGAGCAGGTGGGACACAGGAGGTGTGCGCTCAGCCTCCACGAGCAGCTGATGCCAATCTGGAGTAACTGGGGTGCGAGGAGGGGTTATAAACCACACCAGCTCTGCTCCTCTCCCCTCCTTTGTGAATGAGGACAGGACCTTCCTCTGCCTACCAGCCAGCAACTGAAGGAGATGTCTGTGTGAGTTCATGGCTTGCGGTGAGGGGAAAACCTCCCGACCTCCTCGCTGTGGTGCTTGGTGTCTGTCTGCCTCCTGGGGAGGTTTGGTAAGCCCCCGGGGCTTTCTGCCTGCCAGCCCCTGCAGATGACTGTTGAGGGGATGAGAAGGCTTAATTGACCCTAACAAATATTTACCTGTTTCCCCAAGTTTACAGAAGCCTTGCTGTGGCCACAGCTTTGAAGTGGAGTTCAAAGCCCCAGCAATGCTGACTTCCCTGGGGGAGCAGGGATGCTGCTGCAGGACGAGCCCTGTGCTGCTCAGTGCTGGCATCCCCTGTCCTCTGCCCTCATCCTGCTGCCTCTGCACACTGGGGGAAGAAAGGCTTTCTGATTGTTTGGAGTCAATGTTAAAGAAATGACCCTAAAGGGGCTTTTTTAATAGCCCAGTGGCAGGATGCACTTCTTGTGTATTTTTTCCTAGCCTCTGAATCGTGTCAACAGGGATTGGGTTGGGTCACACATCTTCTGGCAGGCTCATATTTAAGAAAAGTAACTTGTTTGAACTGGACAAACAAACACTTCTGGAAAGAACCCAACTACTTTAACTAAAGCTGCTAAATGCTTGGATTTAAAGCACTAGGATTTGGCTTTAATTTTATTTCTTACAGAACTTAGAGGAGAAATATGCTGGGAAGTTCTTTATTGTAAGAACAGGGAGCACGCTTGCCATCCCTATGCAGCTCCAGGCTGTTGGTGGGATCTCCACCTGGCTGTGGTTTGGTGCCTGTCCTGGCCGTGGACCCAGAGCTGCCTCCCTGCTGCTCGTGGACACCATCAGTAGGGTTTGAGTTGGGCTGACACCCACGCCTTCACCCCACCTTGGTGAGGAGCAGACAGGACCCTGGTATTTTGGGGATGCTCTGCTCCTGGTGGACTGGGATGCAATTCCTCAGTGAGAGCAGCTGGCTTGTTCCTCTTGATGTCAGGAAGCAGGTCAGTGAGTGCCCTGCCACCGGCTGGTGCCCGGCACTAAGAGCTCACTGGATGCCATGGGGAAGGTGCAAGGATCTTGCTCACCTCCACGCAGCAAGGCAAGCTGGGTTGCATGTCACAGCCAAACAAGTGCTTCTAAACTCCTACAGATGCTGAAGGAAAAAGCCTGGCTCAGAAAAAACATGATGAAGCAGAGCTCAGAGCACAGGCACCTGTATAGCTCTGGCTTCTCCTTCAGGTGAGTGCCTTCAGCATGGCCCCAGTCCTGAGGACTGCTCAGCACCTTACAATGTTTGCCATCACCCTGCTGTCCTTCTGATAGCACCTGTGGCTGGTTATCATCTGGAACTCCCCAGCCTTGGGCATCCTCTTTTCCTCTTCTGATGCAGGCTGAGATGCAGGGCAGCCTGTGGTGGAAGAGATGAGGGCAGCAGGAGGCGTTCAGCTCGCTGAGTGCAGGGAATAGATCGGTAAGAAACCAAACAAATCATTAGCAAAAATACATGTGTAAATTTAAACTTCTTAACTACAGCCAAATTAAGACTAGGACAATCCTGAGTCCACTGGCCAGTCAACACATGCTTTGATGTTTTCTGTAATTATTATTTTTATCTAGAGTGCTTCAATAGGGTTTATTTTCAGGGCAAATTGCATCACATTTCTAGCTGACACTTATATAATTAACTAAGCCAGTAAAGCATAGATTAAATATTATGTATGCATATTTATTTTTTTAGCTTTGCATTTAGTATTTGTAATTACATATTTGACTAAAGCAGCTGTAGCTCATGTTATGTGGTTTGTTGTGCCAGTTATCCAGCCAGGAAGCTGGAACTGCTAACTGTGGTCCCTGCAGCTGATCAACGTAAAGGCAGCTCCAGGTCCTACACCTGAATGTAAACACATGAGCTAAAAATGCACTAGTAAAGTCTGAGAAGATCATATTTCTGAATTTGAATTAATAAGTGTAGATCACTCTTCCCAATTTGAGCAGTTACAACAAGCTGTGTTTTATTAAAAAAGAAACAACTATTTTTATACAGCAGCTCAAGGGCCACCCATGAAGGACTTCATGGATATTGTTGTTGAATTTTGCACGAAGTTTAACCTGTGGTTGATAACCACTATAGAAAGCAAATAAATGAGATAAACAAATAACACTTCTAGCACAGGATTACCAGAAAAGTTAATCTAACGGGATGGGGGTTGCTTACCAGTAGCCATGCTTCTTTGAGAATCCCATCTACTAAATGTTCAGGGGGGGAAAAAAAATAATTACACATCAGCTACCAAGAAAAGACAACATAAAACCAAGAAAAGACAACACAAAGCCAACTTAATTCATGTATGCAGGTGTTCAAGAGTGAAGATTTTCTTTGGCAAACACAAAAGGTACGTATCATCTGCTGTGCAAAAAGGCGAATGCAAACCGGGCCAGCTATGTCAGCAAGGAGTTGTACACACAGCCACCACAGCTGCACTAGGTCAGGTAATTACAGAAACATGATTAATTAAACCATTATATGCACAAGTGCATGTATACTTACATGAATCACACATTTTTAGGTGTAATCTTATCCCCATTTCATCTGCTAATGAGCTCTTTATTCTCTCTGTAGCAAGAATAAATATTTCACAGCTTTGTGAGCTCTGGTTATTTTTAAGCTGTTTAGATACTTACTGTATCTCTCTGCAACCTCACATTATCTCTGAGGAAGCAGGAAAACATAACTGTTCCCATTTCCCACTTGAAATATGGGAATATAGAGGTTAAGGAACCTGCCTATGGTTGTAGAGGGAGTTCATCAGAGCCACAAATTAAAACCAGATCCTCAGAATCCTTGCTCGGGCCCTAATCACCAGACCATCCTCTTCCATAAATTCAGACCTGTCATTAGTCTGCTCTGCTGAAACCTGGCTGTGCAGAGCAAGGAACATAAATATTTTGTAGCAGTAGGTATTAATTTGTAGTGTTAGTAAAGTTTACTCCACTGAAAACTGAATTGGGTCTTTATTAGGCTTTGCTCTGTATCCCAAAACATTTTGATCTTTGGATGTAACCACCAGCTATGCTGAAAATTCCCTTCAGCTAAGATCATACCCTTTCTATTCATCTGAAAAGTGTTTGAGGGGAAATGTGTGACCTGCAGAGGTTTTAGTGCTGGGGCCAGAGATGGTTCAGTCTATACAAATTACCTGGGGCTGATTTCCTAACTTTTTCCAACACTTTGTGGATTTGGGGATGGGGAAAGGTCTTTCCCATTTGTTTGAGCAGCCACACAGATTCTGAATTACCGCTTTCTCTCTTCTGTCTCTTGATTTGGCTTTCCCTGGTTCTGCAGAGTGATGATGAGACAGGCTGGTATGAAGAGCATCCCTCATCACCAGAGACAGGCAGCGAGGATCCAGGTCAGTGTGATGGGAAGGCTGCGGTAAGTCTGCCCTGGCTGCATTTCAAAGGCATCACTGACACAGAAGGGAACAAAGCATACTTTTTTAAGCTGACAGTGAATAGAGAAGGCTGCAGAGCTGAAAGCGTTGAGGTTGAAGGATGGTGTCTCAGCAAAGGGCCAAAACTATCTTCAAATTCAAGCTTAAGCTCCTATTAGGAAAAGAAAATACAGCACAGATAATGCTTATGTAGCACCTCTCATGCAAACATCCCAGCACACTTAACAATCAAACTCAAACACAATCAATCATGGAGATGTGAGCAGCATTCACCAAGGAAAACAAAGCAAGCAAGGCTTGGAAAGCAGTGGCACAACCACTGAAAGCCTGTGGTTTCTAAATGGTTTCCATCTGAAACATGCCTTGTGGATGGAGAGAGCTGGGGTAGGTGGTCCCCAGGGTGAAAAGCAGGCAGATGATCATGGACAAGCAGATGCCAACAGGTTGTAGGTATTGCTCTGAGACAGGAGGGCAAGATGGGAAGACGGGGGGGTCTCCCAGGTCCTGATGGGTGCCTTACTGGGGTAACTCAGACCCATCAAGTGTACAACCACAGGCAGCGTGCTCTGAGGTGCACCTGTTGCCCCTGTCCCCTCCTGATTCCAAATGAGCATGAAGTGCAAGCTGTGCCTGCGTGCTGCCACATCTGTGGCAAAGAGACCGTGCTGTGTGGGCAGGCGAGTGGCTGTGCCGAGCTCCAGCATGACCCCTGGCCCAGATGCCCATGGAGTGTTCCCTGGAGCACAACTTCCCTAAGGATAGATGAGCTGGTGAGAGTCACCTTAGCTCAAACTCAGGTCAGAGAAGAATCAGCCTTTCCTGTGTTTCGTTTAATATATATATGCTTTTTTTTCATTATTCTCTAGGCATCTTTCTGTGGTTGCAACAGAGTAGTGGACCCAGAAAGCAAATATGACTGAGCAAAATGTCACTCTTGCAAGAAGTCTGGTAAGAGCTGCAAAGGGTCAGGGTCTCTCTCCACTAACTGCACGCTGAGGTTAGGTGACTTTCCAGACAATGGTTCTCAATTCTGCAGAAGGTATCCATGCCATAGTCTTGCATGAGAAAGGCAGGTTTCACTGCAAAGTGAAATGGATGATTAATACAATTGTTAGAACTAAATGAGTTAATTTCCTAAGTATTGTAATTATTATAAATAATTAAGAACTCAGTATCATTGTTCTTGCTCCAATGAATAATGGAACACATGACAAAACATGGGTCTTTACGACCATGAAAGATTCCCTTGTCTTCATCAAATAGTCTGGAAGTATTCAGCTTGAATCAGGCAGTGACTTGGTGAGCTTAAGGAAAAAGGTATGGAAAAAAGGGAAGGACAGCCAGATCTGTTATACCTGATAAATTAATTCAGTTTGATATTGTTTATAGCTGTCAAATACCGACTTGCTGTCTGTGAGAATATTTTGGGGACCTTCTACAATTGCCCTAGAATAAAACCCATTTCCTGGTTATGAGTAAAAGCATTTTCTGCAGTTTCAAAAAATCTAAATCCTTCCTCTGTTTTTGTTTTATTTTTAATGAGGGAACTACAAATAGTTCCTCAAAAGGACTGTTGGCCTTGGCTGATGTATGTGGCAGCATATACGTGGTATGAAAGTACAAATTCAGTCTAAATCTGCAGGACACCTGGAATCCAGTTGAGCTTTGCTCACTGCACTTGCTAGAATTCATGATTTATAGAGATAATCCTCAGACATTTCAAGCTGGGCTGAAGACAGACAAATTTCCAGCCCATGCCATCAATTCCATTCATCTGGAACAGGTGCCAAGCTTACGAAACCCTCCTGCAATGTGGTAGACACCACAGTATGCTTCATTAACAACCAACCAAGCAACTTGCCATCTCCAGCTCACAGGCATTGAAAACAATCTGGAGATCAGAGACCCAAACCTGCAAAGCAAAGAAGGAAAAGTTTCAAAGGCAGCTGGACTCCCACAGGAGGGGATTTAGGCAGACAATGCTGGACTCTGTGAAACCTGCTCCCAGACCCTGTTATCCTCACTCATTTGAGTGAACACAGCTGTCTGTCCTTTCTAATTCAGGGGTACAATGCTGTGGCTAGAGGTGCTAGACATGGCCATGTCAGTCTTGTTAAAAACAACATGCAATAAATTGCCAAATGCCATTTACCCTGGATAACCCACTTAGCTGAAACTGTCCATATCTACTGCAGTTGCCTGTGCGTCAGTCGACTTTGATGTATCCTTCTGCTCTTTCAGCCCAGATGTTGTCATAGATTTGCTGACGATGACTTCAAAAAGGCTTTGAAACGCACTCTGGCAAGAAATACTTTCCCATCCTGTCTCAGATAGGGTCTGCTTTCTTTTCACCTCACATTTTTTATTGCTAAGGCCATTCAGATGAATAAAGGCTCTTTGTTCATTTAGCAATTTCTCTGCTTGCTGATTTTTTATTTTTTTTTCAAAACCTAAGTTGAAATGACAGCAGCAGCTCAGTAGATGAAGCAGGTCTTAAACACCATAGTGACAGACTGCCAGTGCCTGGACACCATTGCTCTCAGCTGTATGAACAGTGCAGGAGTCTTAAGAGAAAGACTTCAGGCACAGAAAAAAAAGTTCAAAAGTTACACATTAGGATGTGTGAAAAAGTTCTCAAATTCCCTCTTGCATACTATGGAAAGATATTCTCTTCAAGGGAAGCTGGGCATGTTACTCTACATGGAATGGATGTTCATTAATGGTGCCTAGCATAACCCCTTGATGCCTTGTTCTGATGTTCTGGTCTGGAACCAACCTACTGATTTGGTAATGGATGCAAAAAGTAATTTTTGTTCTTGTTTTGATACATTAGGGTGGGAAAACAATGCTTCTGAATATGTAGTTTATTGACATACATCAAAGATCTTGCTGTTTAAGCAGCATTTCTCCCCTTATACGTGATAGATTTGGAGCTTGTACTCCACGTTGCATTTCAAAGTGCCCTTGAACTGAACCGGGCATGCTATGCCCACGAGTCCCAGGTTTTCGGTGCTAGTTTGCAGGGAGAGGTGGGGCTGCTCGTATTGCTCAGATGCATGCCCAGCATGCATCTTCTTAAAGCCAGGTGTGCCTTTGGGTTAGAAATTAGCGCTTTGTGTTCATCCAAATTATAATGCTGTGTTGGCAGCCCTGCAGAGAGCTTTCTCCCACTGCTAGGCTCACTCAGCTTCTTCACCAGACACATCAGCTACTGCAGCCAAACAGCCCTCAGAGCTTTACAAGGGAACCTCGAGGGGATTAAGCCCCGTCCCACCAGGGGCTGACCGCAGCCCTGTCCACCCCTGAGCCGTCTGTCAGGGACAGGAGCCCCGCTAGAGCCCAGGAACTCTCCCACGGGACGCAGCAGGGCGGCAAGTCCCCACTCCCCCGGCGCCCCGAGGCGCCCCGAGGCCACGGTCACAACATGGCAGCGGGGCGGGGGGCGCGCATGCCCACAGCGGCCGTGCTGCGTCCTCCCCTCACCGCCACCGCGGGGTCGGGGGCCCGGCGGGCGCCGCCCGGGGGCGCCCGAGCAGCTCGGCGGTGGCCCTGCGGTGGCGGCGGGCGGAGCCGGGCTCAACTCGTTCCGGAGGCCGTGAGGGAGGCGGCCGGGGGCGGCCGGGGAGCGATGGAGCAGCTGGAGCGGTGCTGCCGCTCGCTGCGCACCGGGCTGGCGGCCGGGGCCGTCCGCCGCCGGCTGCCCTGGGTGCTGCTCAGCCTCGTCCTCCTCGGGTCCGCCCTGAAGGACGGCGACCTGGTGCCGGAGACGCCCATGCAGAACAAGCGCAACGTGCTCAACGTGTGAGGAGGGCTGGGGGGGACCCTCGGGGGGCGAGGAGCTGAGGGGGTCTGCGGGTCCCCCCGGGCTTGGGCTGCCCGGGGACTGCCCGGCTTCCTCGGCCGGCTGCTGCTGCTGGTGGGAGGAGGAGGAGGAGGAGAAGGAGGAAGAATCTTCCCCCTTCTTCAGCTCCCAGAGAATTTTTAAGGTTTTCAGAACTGGCAGTGAATTGGTCCAAAAGCAAGCCGAAGTCTTGCACGCATGTCTTTTAGCATCTTTAGAAAAGCAGCGTTATTTATTGCTCGTGTTTTCTGCTCCTGAGTGTAAGTCTTTTTGCGTGTTTGTAAAAGCAGAGTTATTTCTCTTGTTTCCTGCTCCTTAGGCAATGGCTCGGCAGGCTCAGCGTTTCCTTAACACTTTGCTTGAATGCTTTGGAGGCATTGAGCCGTGCGAGTGCACCCGTGCTCTACCTGCTGCAGAGCAGAAGATAAAGCTAAAATTTCTGTATTCCCTGGTGACTTGTTTTTTTTTACTTTATTGATTTGAATTTTTCGCTTGGCGACACGTGGTAGAGAAAGTGCTTTCAGCATGACTGAAGAGAGCAATTGGCAGAACGCTCAGAGAGGGGAATTGATCCTACAGTGAAAACGTACAGTGGTGTCGTGCCCTTCTTAAATAGGGGAGACCGTCAGTACTGAAGCGATTTTTTTCCCCGCAGACTACTTGTGTGCTGGTTTGCTGACAGCAGTCATGTCAGCAGCCTTTCTTTTTGCTTTTAAGTGTCTCAGCCAAATGAGAAGTTTATTTTCAGCTGTAGCTGCTGCCCAGGTGCCCCTTCTGCTGCACAGGGAGAGCGAGGGAGGCGCTCCTTAAAGTCCCTGATGGTTTTTGTTAAGACCTTAATGAAAATGCAGGACTTTGTTCCTGCTTGTTCTTGTCTTAGGTGCTGATGTAGGTGATGATTAAATTATGACTGTGTCTGGCTATAGCTTGGTCACAGACCAGGATTCTGTCTATGTTTTTCAAAGCTGTGGGTAAAGAGAGCCAAGAGGAAGCACGCTGGATCGGGAGGTGCTGGTGGGACAAGGGTCAGAGGCCACGGACTCCTTAACGCAGTAGTAAATTCACTTGAACCTGCCCCCATTGTAAGGCTTGAAAAGGGGACTAGTTATGCAATCCTGTCAGGACTAGTTAGGCAATATCTTGTTAAACAGGATAGCAGCACGTTGTCAGCTCGTTTTCAAGATTTACAGACATCACAGAAAAAGTTGGCGAGGTAGAGAGTGAGTTTTGAGATGGCAGGGTTTGTGTATGCGATACGACGGCTTTCATCAACTGGAGGGACAGCAAAGGACCAGACGCTACTGTGAGGTTTTGTTACTTCATTTATTTTACAATGTATAATGGAGGAAAGGTGTTGTGGGCTGATGAGGGAGAGGAGTCAGCCCTTCTCCTGGGTATCTTAGTATGAAGAGGGTGATGTTGCGAAGGGATTTGAAAGCAAAGATGATCTGAGATGGAGGAAGAGGGGAACACTGAAAGTCAGAGAAAGGGTTACTGCGGTCAGGGTGGCAGGCTGAGAATATCTTTGCAGCTGTTCTTTGAGTAAGGCAAAGTTGAATGGGTTTGTAGGGTAAAGGCAATTGCAATAGCTGAACTGCAAATCAGCTGAGTCTGAGGCTCTAGGTCCAAGGAAATGCTGCCTGGGAAACAGTCGAAGTACCTGGTCAAGAAAGTACTCAGGTTTTGGACCCAAGAGAAATAATGAGGAGAGGGTTAAGGCTTTATACTTTACGTGGAGGGCAGGAATCGTGTGCCTAATTTAGACAGCTCTGAACAGTGACCTTGAAAAGCTGCTAGTTCAAGCACCACAACATACCCCCAGCTCCCTTGTCCTGGCTCCTATGAAATTTCACATGTGCATGTCTCTCTTCTGGCTTTTCTCTGGCAGATACTTTGTCAAGGTGGCTTGGGCATGGACATTCTGGCTTCTGCTGCCCTTCATCGGAGTTACCACCTACCTTTTTGCCAAGAGCAAGTTCCTCTACGGTCCCACGAAGAGCATTTTGACAGCTCTGCGGCGTCTTAGTGCACTGCTGGTGGGCACTGCCATCTGGTACGTCTGCACCGGACTCTTCATGTATATCGAGAATCTCACCGGCACGTGCTCTACGTCGGGTAAACACAACGAGCCCCGCCGGCTGTACGCCACCAAGCAGGAGTGCCACCAGGACAATGGGATCTGGAATGGTTTTGATATCTCAGGGCACTGTTTTCTGCTCTCGTACTGTGCTCTAATGATTGTGGAGGAAATGGCAGTGCTGGAAGGCTTGTCCATAGACCAGAACTCAAAGCTGCGTGTTGTGGTCAACAGCCTTTTTGTTTCCTTGTGTTTTCTCACCATGATCTGGGTATTCATGTTTGTGTGCACTGCTGTGTATTTCCATGATTTCAGTCAAAAGCTTCTTGGTGCGCTGACAGGTTTGTCAGCTTGGTACGTAACGTACAGAGTTTGGTACTTGAAACCCTTTTCTCCTGGACTACCTCTCCCAAATATACCTTTGAGTTCAAAGAAATACAGTTATAGCAGATAAAAGAAGTTTTAAACACTTTGAATTTTGCTTTCAGTACTGGGGTAGTTGAAGATAGGAATGGTTACAGTAAGGAACTGTAAGGAACAAGATGATGGGCTGGGGCAGAGAACAATCTTTACTAGCAGATGGCTGGCAGGTGGTAATGAGTTTTGTCCTCATTAGAAAAAAAAATGGTATTGGAGAAAGTCAGCTCTTGTTTAGGAGTTTCTGGCTGGCATTCTCAGCAAAGGAATAAGAAGTTGGATTTGTTTCTCTTATTGATAAATTGAGGAACAGATCCTCTAAGACTGACAGAGGCCTTTGCTCTTTAGGAGCTTAACTGATCTTAAGACAATTCTTTTTCTTCCGTCCTGGTTTGTTTTTGTCAAAAATACCAGGGATGATCCAAACCTCATATTCTTTTTAATGCTCTACTTGTATTGCCTTAGGGGAAATCTCTCAATGATAGTGCTGCTAATTGTTGCAATAGGCTTGGCCAAAAATACTCACTTGTTAAAGCAGCATATAGCTCAGTTGTGAAACTAGAACATCTCATGTTGTCAAACGTTAAATACACCAACTTGCCACAAATCATTGTTAAGTGTAGGCACAGTCTGCCACAGAAAGAGTGAACCTGACATGTAATGTCTTAAGCAGATTGTGTTTTCAAATTCATGCCTGCCTTTGGAAAGGAGACTCTTGAATAACATGTCTTAACTTTCTCCTTACCTGAAGTATCTGTAGTCAAATTCTGTTATATTCTAGGCACAAAAAGCAAGTCAAATGCCAGACTTGGAGGGGTCATTTTTATTTTTTTTTTTAATTTTGCAAATTGAGTACCTTACAATAAAGAGTATTTTCTGGTATTTTTCTTCCAGAAGAGCAATGAAATTCCGGTGTTACAAACATGTTGGCTTAAGCTGCCATTTTCTGAATATTATGCTTGGAAATGAATGAAACATATCATTTACCCTAAGCTGCGAAGCAGTGTGCTTGAAGCAATATTTATTCTCGCTTATCCAGGCGTATCAATAAGCTGCTTAATTTTGATTGCACCTGAAGTTGCGGCCACTTGTGGTTGGAAAGCCACTACTGAATAAAACACTACTGTTGTGTAATGAATAGGGATGATACGGGATGGGTTTACTCATCATATCAATCAAGCCTTTAGCATAGTTTTTATCTTGAAAAGCTTTTTATTATTTCATAAAGGCTTATTCATGTCGCAGTTGCACAAAACTGGTTTGACAGTTGTAAAGATGAACGGGACAGTCCAGAAGGTCTGCAGGCAAGGCTGTAGATGTGTCTGTTGATTCGATAGTGGACGTGATCTGTCTGCAGTGTTTGACTCCAAGTTGATTATTTTGCTGAATATAGATTGTGATGCACCATAGTCTAATCTCGGCACATTTTTTTGCCATCTCAACATCTCTTTTCCACCAAGTGAGTGGAAGTATTTGCAGTAAATACAACGATGTTGATTCCACTATTGGGCCTGCCTCTGAGGAAAGCTGAATTCCCTTGAACTCAGTGGCAAGTGGGAGTTGTGCATCCTCAGAAAGTACAAATCACCCTTCGGAAAGAAGCTCTTTCAAGAGGTTATGTATTTTCTCTCAAGTTTGCCCTTTTGGTTTTGGCATTAAACTGCATTTAAGCTGACTCTTTGGGAAATTTGCACTGATTAACTCATATTGGGTTTAACTAACAATGTGTTTGAACAATGCAGATTCATTTGCAGACGTTCTTTTGATGTACTATAAGCCTGCTCCCAATTGAGTTAAGTTTGTCTGCAAGCAACTTTGATCGTGAAAAAGGATTATATACCCAGAAGGTCTTCTGATTAATTTCACTAGATTTAAGTTTCTATTTTAGGTTCTCTTTATGTAACTTTGCTACATAGACAAGGCCTAATAACAGGAAATGCTATTTATTTAAACTAACAGGGCTTGCTGAAATTATCTTCAGTGCCACCAATGTTTTGTGTGATCACTATGTGGATGTTTCTGTGCACTTCAGACCAGTGTCATACAAACTGTTTGTTATGAAAATAATGTGGGACATGGCTGCTCTCAAAATTTTATTTAAGCAATGAAAAAAAAACCACTTAAACCTTATCAGTGTTTGTGTCTTTGAGGATGTATCTGGAGTCTGTGAAGATACTGCTGCTGCTCTTCATTTCCCTGAACAATCTAGCCTTCCAGTTGTGGTTGGTTGGTTGTTTTCTGTGGCTGTTGAGATGCAGGATTAGCAATCACAGTGTGAGCACACAGTATTTTAATGGGGTTAGTATGGCACAAATTCTCAAATGTAAAAGATTTTTTTTAAAAAAAAAAAAGCCTTCCAAATGCAAGATTCTAATGTGTGCCTGTTATGCCATGCAGCTGATTATTTAGACACCAACAGTTGCTCATCGTGGCAAAGTGAAAGCCTAATCTGCTGAAATATATGGAAAAGTTCCCATGCGCTGTAATACTCCTTAGGAGTTTGAGAATCTTGGCCTGCGTGTCTTTCTCAGTGCCCAGAGAGCACGTGCCAACTGTTAGCTTAGGTTTCCTTGTGCGCCAGGCCTCCTTTTTGTGCCTTTTGACTTTCAGATAACTAAATCAAAGGTGCAGATTTTGTGTTTGCTGTCACCTTTCCCTGACTTCCTCCTCCCCCCCCACCCCAATCTTTTATCATTAAAATAACAATGTGGACTCTATTACAAATCTTCAGCCAAAGAAGAAACAGTGCTGGGAGTAACTGGATTTGATGGCTTCTATTGAACGGACAGACCCTTTCTTTCAACTACCAACAGCTACTGTTAATTTGTTTAAAATTTTGGAAGAAAGTAACATAGTAAATGTTCACATCATGTAGTGGATTCCAAAGGAAAACCTGTAATATTGAGAAACAATCAGGTTTTGCTTTTTTGGTTTTGGTTGATTTTTATTTTTACTTGCATTGAAGTTAGTTCAGCACAGTATTTCTCTGCTTCCACAGAATTGTATTTCCATATTTGTAGAATTACATAGGGAATTTTTCTCTGCAACATCTTACTGGCTTATTGCTTGTTTTAACATAAGTTTGATAACTTTTTCGTTGCATGTGATTAAGTCTAGCTTGTTTTGCGGTCCCTATCTCTGCTTTCACAAAAGTAGCATTTAGCCTGACTGATGCAGATGATGTTCTTGGTCTTCGTGCCTTAGAGGTTCTCCTCTGATGGGGCCACTAATGAAGGGAGTCTCACTAGAACACAGTGGGAAGTTTAAATGGATTAGGATTCATTTCACTCTTCACTTACCTGGGCCTCATTCAGCTGTTTGCATCACGGGAGGCAAGATCAGACTTAACAGGTAGGCTTGGGTCTTTTGTAAAATCTATTTGAACGGTTCAGGCTTCAAACGTATCTGAAACTGGGGTTTTGATTCTTCCTCAGTGTCTTTGTTCAGAGCAGTCTTGTTCTGTAAATCACAGAATGGCTGAGGTTGGAAGGGACCTCTGAAGATCATCTAGTCCAAAATGCTTCACTGGTGCTAAATTCCTGGTTTCCCCCTTTTTTTGTGTGCACGCTGAAACCTGGGTCATGGAGCAGCCACAAGAATCAAATCCCGTCTGCTGTTTTGCTGCATGGCAATTTGTGACAACATGAGCACGGCCTGGTTATGTGCTGTGCTGCACTTTAACTGAGAAACTGTAGGGGCTGCTGTGATATATGAAATGCCTTGGAAAATCAGCCTTTAGCTCTGAACACAAATACGCGGCTGCTTTTCTTAGTAAAATAATACCCATTTTTCCACCGTACCTTAAAGCCCATCCCTGCAGCTTCTCTGCAATCTGCCTTTTCCAGCTCTTTGCCTTTGATCAGCCCATGTTTATCTCTGCTCACTCAAACCTGTTTCCTAGGATTATGTTTTTTCATAGCTTCATCTCACCTCCTGGGCTGCAGATTAGTAATAAGCGCTCCTTATCTCTGCTACATGTATGCTTTCTCTCTTTATATTGTCTTCCTCTCTTTTAAGTACTTTGTCAAAGCTTAAGACAAAGGTAATTAGTACTAGCAATAAAGGCTGTTGTGGCTGTGAACTCATAACTAACCATTGTTAAAAGGAGTTGGTCAGTCACTGTAATTGTGTTTATGTGGAAAAAAGCACATGCCTAATTTATTGAAGCAGGTGTATGTCTGACGTGCCTGAACTCCTGGAAGGAAAGAAGGTCACTTGAAAGCGCCACTCGATGCGTTAGTATCGAGTTCATAGCTTTTTCTTTTTTCTTGGGGAGCAAGCACTGTGTTTTCTGCAGGGTAGTTTTACCCAGGTAATTAGCAGAAAAATGCTAATTCATTTGAACGTGAGATGGGGACCTCAGTGCCTTAAGTGTACAATGAGAACATAGAGGTGGCTAGTGGGAAAATGAGAAACAAAAATGACCACCGGGATGGAGTGCAATCCCTGAAATTTCAGGCAACTCTGTAGTAACATTTAATCTGAAAGGTGTTTTTTTAATCTGCCCTCTGGCTGTCACAAAACACAAGCAATGCCATGTGCTTTGTAACAACCTGAGCAACGTTTTCTGTAAAGCTTTGGAACTGTAATGTGGCACAGAAAATAAGCAGCATGAAGAGCTTTACTAGCTTTTCGGACGAGTTGAATATTGAGGGAAAGGAGTACTCATACAAATGCCCTTTCTTGGTCAGGCTTCTCCTGAAGATGTACCCAGTGGTAGGAGATCTGCAGTTGTACGGCATGCCTCCCCAGTGGTGTAAGGCTGAATAAAGAAAAGCTTGGAATAAAAGTAAATATAAATGATTATTTTTTTCTGTCTCATCTCTGAAGCCTTTTTCCATGTCCAGTCTAGATTTCTTTTGCAGTTTTAGATCGTGCATTCCCTCCATCATGCACTTTAATGCATTTATTCTGTGGAAAATGTTGTTGATGTCCAAGCAGCAAATAGGCATATCCCTGATGTGAACGCCAGCTCTCTTCTGAAACCTCTTCCTGACTCCTGTGATGTTCTGCAGAGCGGTGGGACCGGGGAGAGCGGCAGCGCCGAGCGGTCGCACACAGCGTGACTGCTCAGTGACAGGCATAACGGATCGTGACGTGCTGGGGAAAATACAGCTGAATAGGTTGTGGCTCAAAATAGTTGACTGTGACAGAGAAATCCATGCAAAGCTAATTGGGAATATGATGCTATGCCCACAAAGCCTGTTAGGCTTATATCCAAATATGTGAACTGCACCTAAAGCCAGCAGGATTGCACTGGTTCCGAATGGCATTCAGTCTGCACTGAGTATTTTGCAGATGATGGAGACGAGGAACAATTTAAAATCTGCTTGGTAGACTCAGTGAGTGTCATTCTAGGTCACGGCTTGGCTCAGCACTGCACCATTGCTCCAGCTTCGCTGTAGCCTGGCGTTAACATTTCAGTCTTCAGAAGAATGGAAGCTGTAGAGGATTGAATTTAAGAATGGATTTTTTTCCCCATTCATTGTCATGATTTGGAAGTTGAGAGACAGGTGAAATGATGGCAGGTGTGTGTGTGTGTGTTTGTTTAGTGTGTGGGGGTGTTCTTCTTAGTTCAGTGTTTTTGTTTTGTTTTAGTAGCCAAGAACCCTTTCTGTTGCTCTTCTCTAATGCTTGGCTCAGAGAACATGGGAGGGAAAGAAATTGCGTTTGGTCAACAAAAATAGGAAAGTGTTCTAGGAGACCTGCAGTGGAGTGACATTACCTTGTGATGTGAACAGTACGTGTGAAACGGCTCTCAACTATAGAAAGTGGTTCTGTGCCAAGAAGTGCCTGCAACATTCAAACGCCCTCCAACCCAGTTACACGCAGTTCTGATTGCAAAGTAGCTTTATTTGGATAACTCCACTGCAGCTAAAAAGGATTTGGGTCACAGGAGAGATGAGGTGCTGTTAGGAAATGGCTGAGACAGCAGGCAGCAAAAGCAGGGGGATGGACAGCGTTATTTTTCAAGAAAAGCTTTCTAGGTTGCCAGTTGCTCTGTGCTGTTAGGTGAGAGCTCTTTAGCAAGGCTTTATCATCTTTATTTATTTTTTTTGCTGCCCTTTCTCAGAAGGTGGAAATGGGACGTGCTTTGTCTACCGATGCAGTTCCACAGCCCGTGGGCTCCTGACAATGGAGATTTCCCTGTGAAAATACCCGTGTATCCCTGTGCCGCAAACAGAGGTGAAATCCGGAAAATCCAGAAGAGAGAAAAGGGGTCGGATGGTGGAGAGGGCTGAAGAAAAATGGAGCTGCAAGCAGATCACCGTACAGAGAAGGACAAGGCAGAAAACAGCAGCGTGAGCTCCCAAGGAGTGGGTGGAGGTTGACGCTTTGCTCATCGATACGGTTCGATGTTGAAGTCGTGTGGAAATAGAAATAATCTGCTCGGCAGTGGCAGCTGCCCCTCTGCGTACGGCCGTGGCCTGCAGCACGCGGCCCCCTGCAGCCCCCGCTCCTGCTGCTGCGCCGCAGCGAGAGGCATCTGTGTGCTGACACAGCGACTGTTCGCCTCAGTTATCTGGGGCCTGCGTGGAACTCTTTGTTTCGCTGAGGCATTTGAAGCAGGCTGTTTTCTCCCCGTTTAATCTCGCAGGGGAAAGTGTGTTAAATGGAAAATCAAAGGTAATGATAGTAAGTGTCGTCTGGGCACGTTAGGAAGTCAGCGTGACGGGGAGGAAAGGAAACTTGTTTGTCATGAATGTGCTTTATCTGAGAATAAAAGTTCCTGGGGTTTTTGCTGCTGCTTAAAACCTTAGATGCAGTACTAGGGGTCTCAGACAAAACCTTTTCTATGGTCAGCGAGGACGTGCTTTAAGAAATCCTTTCGGGGTATGGATAGGAGTATTGCGGAACCAGCTTGGGTGGGTTTGGCTTTGATCTTGGTGACAGTGAATGTCACAAAACCCAGTATGGTCACCAGCTGTAATGTTTTCTGTTTGCCCTTCTCAGGTGGGAAAGTCCCTCATTTATTTTCACAGCAGAAATGAAGTTTCCCCTGGCTTGAAAGAACACCTCTTACACCACCCCGCTCTCCTCATTAGCGAGGACACTGGAACTGCAGTTGGGTGGTAAGGATATTTTTTCATCCAGAAGCACAGCAAGACTCAGCAGTTAATTTCTTAGAGGGCCACAAGACTGTCATTAGGTAGTCTTAGCCCTTGATCTTGATTTCTTTAGCCACCTGTGACAGACAGGCTTAGGTTACGTGCTCTGTTCTGCGTCCTCCGCCGAGCTTGGTTTCCAAGTCCTTTGTTCTGCGTGGAGAGATCTTCCCCATGCCTCGACCAAAAGAGAAGGCCGCAAGCTGCGGTCCCAAGACTGACACATTTCGGTTTTCATAGTTGAGCCTTTTGAGCAAAACCCATAGGAGTAAAAAGATTTTAGAAACTGTAGGGTTATAAATCTGATCCCTGGGAGCCTCTTGAATGGGAGGGAGGCTTGGGAGGGAGGAGGAGGTTGTGTGGTACCACAGCTCACTCTTTCGCAAGGCTCCATCTGAGAGGTGTTCAGAAGGGCTCGGACTTGCCAAGTAGATGCTGATCTCCCCTCTTGCAATAACAAGTCCAGCATTTCAGCACGCATAAAGGTTTTTAAGGTCCTTAGGTGCCTAAAGGCATGGCTGCTTCTGAAAACCAGATCTTGAAGGCTAAAAATTTGCTTGGGTAAGTAAATGCGTGTAAGGTGAAGCTGTCCCTCAGTGCTGGACTGGGACCTGGCAAGCGGGAGGGAAGAAGGACCCTAAATGGGGTTGGATCAGGTATTCAAGAGCATGTGGTGCAGGATGATACAGCACAAGCCATTCCCTCTGCTGTCTTGTGCAGCTGAGCCAGCGCTTCAAGGTTAGCAGTTTGCTACAGAATCGGTCAGCAGCAAGCTGTGAGGTATCCCAGGGCAGGCGTTTGTTCCAAACAGCATCTCCGAGTGCCTCACCTTCCAGCCTTACCCCCTGGGAGCTGCTGCTACCCCACACCTTGCTGAGAGCAAAGCACAAAGTCCTGGAGTGAGAAAACAGATTGTTGCTCTCGTTTTCACATTTCTGTGCACAGAAAGCACCTTGGGCAGGGAACATCAGGCCATAGCCTGGCTTACGGTGCTGTAGGATGGGGCTCTCTGTTTTGAAATGGAACTAGAGGAGAAAAGCTGATGAGGCTTAGATCAACTGGAGTGAAAGCAACTTTTTATTATGATAGCCTGTAATCACAACAGGGCTGCTTCATAGTAAGTCTCTAATCTGGATCGATTGGGGTGGTGACATCCATCTCGTGGTTCACTTCAACATCAATCCAGCCCCTGCCTGTCACAGTAATTATCTCTTATCGCTCTTGGAGATTGCTTTTCCCGGGAGCAAACTCCTGTTATTTTTCATTACCAGGTCAGGAAACAAGGCTCAGCAACAGGGAGTGGCACTGTCTTCACCGATTTTTATTTTTCTTTTATTTGGATCCAAACAAAGGCTTGTCAGTAAGTAGTACTAGCCAGCCTGCTACCCTATACAACACTTGTCACTACAGCATCTGTGGCTTTCCAGCAAAGCACGAGACAACATAACAGACAGCTGTCACAGTTTGGTCCGAGCTGACCTGCGCCTTGTTCTGGCTGTTGGCTCTGCCTGACATCCTTATAATAGCTGCATTATAACAGCGTGCTCCAAAACAAAACAAGCACCTACTTTCCCCAGTGTTTAGAGTTCTGATTTGTGATTCTAAATTTATTCTTTATTTCCTTAAAAAAAAAAGGGGGGGGGGGGGTGCAGCAAAATAACAAGCAGCATTCTTGCTAAGCAGCTTTCTTCTGCCTCATTCTCAGGCTGAAATCCTGGGAACTGTGGGAGTATTTGCTCTTGTGCTCTCTGGGTTTCATGGCCTTGTTCCCCCATTACTCTTCCTTTCTGTATCTGGTGAGTATATTTCATTGGCTGTTAGCACCAGGGAATGCCTTTGTAGAACAACCGATGAAGGTAGAAGGATGAAATCATGGTAAAGTATTTAACTTCTTGGGGGGAATTTAGTATTATGGACATGATGAACTAGGGGTCATTGTGGTTCTTAAACCTTTCAGATTCAACAGAGGGGGTGACCTCAGGGGACCCCCTTGCTTCCCTCTACAAAGAGAAGCAGAACAACTATTTCTCCTGAAGTCATTAATGCCATGAAGCAAATAGGTAACTGTATTTGGGAGGAATCTGAACAGCCTTAGCTGCAGGTGCCTGCTGTGCATGCACGGGTGGTGGATTTGGGTTCTCACACACCGAGAGCGTGACACTGGGAGGTAACGGGTAACTGCTATTGCAGCTGCACAGGTTGCATTCCAGAGATATGCCACCAGATCATACTCATTGCAAACTCCGCATACATCAGTGCATTTTACATTTGTCTGATCCCTGTGTCTCAGCCCCTGTAACCCCTGCTCGGTACTCACAATTCCATGGCTGCCAGGTTGTACTGAGAACCAAAGCTCTTGGGAAACCCTGCAGCTTTCCAAGCCATAAAGATCATTTTTGAGTTGGAGGCAATGAAACTCATATTGCTTCAGCCACAGTTGGCGTGTGTTCCCAAGCCGAGAGAGGCAGCATGGCTCGGCGGGGATCCCCAGAGCGCTCTGCAAACCAGCCGGCGGAGGTCCTAGCAGGCTGAGCGCCAACAGAAATGTGCGCTTTGGAAGAGGAGTATGCATTGCTTCCATGTGAGTTTTATACCAGTACAGCTCAAAAGAAAAAGCACAAACCACCTCTGCATGTCTCTGCACGTGGGCATGCTTTGAAATCAGACTAGGAGTTTGTTGAACACATTTAGGAAGGGGAAGCAGTTATTCCTCCCATACGGTTTATTGAGGATCTCAGTTTCAAAGCACGAGTAGCAGTGAGGCCCGTTATTCTTTCCAACATGCAAAAGGCACAAGAAAGTCATAAACGTGATTCTGTGCAAAGTGTCTCTAAGAAAACACACAGCGAGGAAATGACAGAAAAGAGCCCCCAATGGAAGAGAAGGCCAAAATGTCTTCAGGGAAGTCCTGAAAGTTTGGAAAATGGTAGTACTTTTTCAGAGTCCAGGTATGCTCAGGCGGTGAGAGATGCTTTGCAAATCCACGAAAGAAAACTCAAGACCGAGCCAAAAGGCTAAAACAATAATTCCCTTCATCTGCCAAAATTCAGGGTAGAAGTCAAAATGATTTCTCTCAGGAGGAAAGTGTGGCAGTTAAAGACAGACATGAAATTCTTTTCTAAAAAAAAGCCCACCAAAACCAGACATAGAAAGTGGATAGATGCTAAGAGTAGCTCAATTAAAAATATTCTTTTTAACAAAAATAATCTTAAAAATGGGAAATTGAAGAATGCAAATCCACCTTGACGTGACCAGCTACTGCACCCTGCTCCCAGGAAAGCCTCCAAGCACGACAGAATGGCTTCTAGAAGAAGAAAGTCCCCATTAGTTACACATGTGAGATGTGGCCGGTGAACACTTTGGAAACAGACATCGAGGACCCAGTGTCCAAGTCCTGTGGTTCAACTTGGGAAACTTCTCGGGGTTCCCGTCTCTCCCAGTGGAGCTGGCCTGCACCGGCGGCACTTCCCGGTGGGCACGGGGAGCCCAGTGACCCCCTGAGCCTCTCGCTGGCGTTGAATAGTTAACCCTAAAAAAGGCATTTACAAGTTGATGCTTTTGTTGTTGTTGTTGTCTTATTTCCTTGCGGTATACTTTTCTACTTCTAGACTATGGAATGTTACATTAAACAATATAATTAGTCATACCTTGCTTCAAAATTCATTACAGTTACTGAGGCTTCATCATAATTTCACACAGCACAGAGACACCAAACTAAACACCAAGCAGCCATCATTAGATGTATTTTTTCTTTAAGTACCAATAAGCAAAATATCCCATTCCCCCCAGCGATCCCATCAGGAAGGAGGCTCCGAAGAAGGAGGGGGGTTTCCGCTTGACCAGCCGGAAGGCGTTGGGTACCACCGCCGAGAGGAGCGTGGTGTGTATGTCTCCCAGGACTTTCCTGAAGGCAAAGCGTTTCTGTATCCTGTCGAAGAAGGACTGTAGGTTAGGTCTGCTGCCGTCCTCCCAGTATTTCTTAGAGAGTCCTAGAAACTTGAGGCGATGCAGGGTAGCTCCTAATAAGACGTCGGCCAAAGTGAAGACACAGCCGCAGAGCCAAAGCTCACACTTCTGCCCTGGAAAAAGAAGTGACAGAGGTAGGATGAGAATAGGTCCTTGGGAGGACACTTAGAGACTTGCTCAAAAGCTCCGTGGAAGGAATAGGATTTGGATTAGACTCCCAGTGCTTTTTCTCAGCTCTCTGATGTCCCAAAAGACCAAACCCTACCTATTGGACTGATCATTTATATATATTTATCATTTATAACCTCCATGAATATACAAATCACTCTGAAATGGCTCTTTTGTGGTGCAGTGAGTACTTCTGCTGTGTTAGTGCCTGGGGTGCGTTTGTCCTTGGCTGCCGCTGGGCGCTGGGAGCTGTTTGAGGGGTGGCATGGTAACACGTCCTATTTTAGGGATGTGAGAAATCCTTGGGAATCAAAACCATTTGCTGGCCCAGCCTGGCTGCTCTCCCTGCATGCTGGCACAGAGGTCCTGCCTCTGTCCCCCTCCAGCTCTGGGCCCCTGCTCAGGGCCACCAAAATTTGTGCCAAGAGCTGGGTTTTGTGGGGAGGCAGAGCTGGCAGTGAGGGCTGGCCAGGAGGGAAGATACCACAGTGCTGATGGCCCCTGATAATGGTGACCATGGAAATAACCTCACCTGGGATATGTCCAGGACTAAAACAGGCTGGAAGAAGGTGGCTGGGGTCAGCGTAATGTTAAACACACCCCTGATGCCCATTTGGTACTAACGAGCAGGGCAGGGCTTAGGGAAATAATGGAGGCACAGGTGAGGAGGAAACAGCCCAAGGGGCACAGGACCTGGGCTGCCCCGTACCTCTGCTGGGGCAGTGCGCTGGGGGTCCCTGCTTGTTGCACCTTGCAGGAGAGTGCTGGAGCCAGCAAATCTGGGAGGCAGAAGAAAAGCGTGGTAGGCAGCAAGAAGCCTGACCCTTGCCCTCCCCAGGCTGGAAAGGGACAATGTCCTCCCTTGCTGGATCAACGTGCAAAGGGGACCTCAAAATTTTGGTGTGCGCAGAGGAAGAGAGGCTGGGAGCTGCCTGTGCTGGCACTGGGGAGGGGTGTTTGTGCTGTGCTCCCACATTAAAACTCCTAGTTTGCATCAAATCCTTAATTTTGAGGCTTTTCTGCTGCTCTGTGTGAGGCTCTGCCCTACAGGTGGGGTGGAAAGCCTTCGTGATGCCCCTCTGAAATCGGGGGGAGCTGGGAGAGGCCCCCACTGCACCCTGCGTGGGCCCTGCTGCAGCTGGGCTGCCAGCGGGGCCAGGCCGGGGAAATTACTGGTAATTAGCAGGCCTCGTTTGTACCCACTTGGCAGCCTGCCTAATCCTGCCAGAGGCACAGCCCGAGTGGACAGATTGCCTGTGCCTAATTAGTCAGTAAATATTTTCGGTGGCTAATAAAGTGTGGGGGTGCTGCAGCTGGAGCCTGCCGGGTGCTGCAGGGCCCCAAGGATGCCGTGAGGTGAGGGGTTGGTGCTGGGGCCTGCCTTGCTCCTTGGCACCCCTGTGGTGTGCTTGGGGGGGGTTAGGGGCAAAAGCAGCTTTTCAAGAGCAGCCCCCGTGCTCCTGGCACCTTCGAGGGCAGGTAATGAGGTGAATTCAGCTGGCCTCTCCTCTGGGATCTGCTAACGAGGGGGTTCTTGGATGCAATTAGGCTAACATGCTGTGCTGCTGGGGCTTCCAGCATGTCCCCAACCCCAGGGCTTTTTGGGGTCTTGTGTGCCCCTTGGTGCCACCCCGTGTGATGCACAGCTCCCCGGGGGGGCAGCTGTGGGGCCACCCCCTCATTAGCACGTCTGGGCTGCATCCCTGGCACCTCCGGGTGTCCTGAGGATGGGGTCAGGAGCCCTGCTCAGGCAGGACTGGGGGGACATGGAGGTGGCAGCAGGACAAGCGATGCCCAGCTGTGTCTGGGCACTGAGGGGAGGCTCTCGATAGCTCTCAACAGTGCTGTTTGATGACAGGGCTGGCTGGAGTGGCTCCATCCCCCCTGCTGCCATCTGATGCAGGCTCTGTGCTGTTCCCAACTTTCCAGGACCCTTTGAGGGTCCCCAGGCTCCACTGCCCTTGTGCCACTTTCCAGAGGTGGCAGTGCTAGAACCCAGGCACTTGGTACCCTGTGTGTGCCATGGGCGCACCTAGGGGCTGAGGACTACATCCCCGCTCCTGTGCTTTCAGCAACCTGTGCTCCTCATGGCACAAGAGCTGGGACCAGCCTGGTCTTCCCAGAGTTGGGCAACCGCTGGGTCACAGCAGGGCTTTGCACTCCTGGGGACAGGGAGCCAGGAGGGTGACAGGACTTGTTGGTGACACACGTCTGTGCTGGCACAGGTGCCCAAATCCTCCTGCGCTGCCGGAGGTGATGGGGGGCAGAGCAAAGGGGTGGGGGACCAGCAGGATTAGTGTTTAGTTGGTGGGTCACTGGTGGCCATTTGCTGGGGATGTGTCACCATGCTGCAGTGACCTTGGAGGTCCTGCAAAGTGGGTGTGAGGACAGAGGAGCCGCTTGTCCCCTGCGGGAGCAGCCCCTGCCCCATCTGTACAGCATGCATGGAGTTCAGGGTGGGCTTTCGCTGGGGGTGAAGCCATCGGCTCTTCCCGAAATCATGCCTGGGCTGAAAACCACCCCTGGCAGTCAGCCCTACCTTGGTACTCCAGCTTCCTCTTTTCCAGCTCGGCCTCGATCTGGTCCAGCACCATGCCCAGCTCACCCAGGATTTTCTTCAAGTAGTTCACGTTGTCGTGCTCTAGGATCTTGGCCTGGGTGGAGAGCAGTGGTGAGGGTGGGACATGGATGGCCGGCCGGCCACGCATCCCTGCTGCAGCCCCACCACCTCTGAGCAGCTTACCATGAGCTTCTTTTGCTTGGACAGGTACGGCTCCGTCAGCGGCGGCTCCTCCTCGTGGTCCAGCTTCATCAGCTCCGTGCTGGCGTTGGCCAGGTGTCCTGGAGGGAGACACCAAGAGGGGCTGCGGGGGTGCTTCCTCCCCGCCAAGAGGTGCTGGCTGTGTTTGGCGGGGCGAGCTGGGGCAGACAGGAGCTGAGGCCTTTGGAGATTTCCCTGGTGAGCTGCAGCCTCACAGATTTTTACAGCAACAAAGTGGTGTGTTTAGTGAGCTGGCTGAAGGTGCAGTTTTGGAGTTATCCTGTCCCGCAGATGAGCCTGGGAAGCAGCTAAGCTCCCTTCAAAGAGCTTAATTAAGGGGGATTTGCAAGCACAGTCCAGCTGTTTTGTTTGGGGAAAAAAAAAAAAAAGAAAAAAAAGAGACTTTCTGATGCATTAAATGGCTTTGAAGTGCTGTTCCTCTGTTAAAAAGGAAAAAAGAAAGAACCAGCATGAAGGCTCCTCTGGGGCTGCTTTCCCTGGCTCTGCTGGGAGTAGCCCAGCTCAGCCCCTTTGCTGGGAGTGTTGCATGGTGCAAAACCAGGCAGAAAACTGGTGCCTGCCCCAAAGGGCTGGCAGAGGACGGGAGAGGAAGCATCTGACAGCAGGGGAGAGGGGTCAGGTTTAGGCAGAGGAGCTGATGGTCGGTTCAGACTGGCTCGGTCTGCCAGCCCTTTCCCAACAGCAAAGCTCTGTGCCAGATGGAGCAAAATTCAGACCTCAGTTCCCCCGCAAGTCCCAGGCTGCTGCTGGGATCGGGGCAGGCAGCAGGGATCAGGTTCTGGTTTGTCGCAAGAGCTGGCAATTGCCTAATGCCAGCAGACGTGTTCACACCAGCCCTAAACCCCACGGACTTTGCCTGTTGCAAGAGCTCCTTGCCCAGAGCAGCCTCTTCTCCTCTGTGCAATGCACAGGCAGAGGGATTTGGTAGGAAAAGCCATGGGAGGGGAGAAGGTGATAAAACTCCACTAATGGGGGGTTCCCAGTTCTTCTGCTCTGCACCTTCTGCCATTGCCAGCCCAAGGTTTGCCCCTGCCTGCCAGGCTGTCCCTTCCCTGTCCTGTGCCTCCTACTGTGATTATCAGCTCTGGAAATCATCACATCAGCAGCTCAGCAAGGTGCAGAGATGCCCTGTAATCAGCTCCTGCCTTCCCCTGCCTCTGCAGCATAGTGAGAGTGAGCGGTGTCTGCGTGCAGGTCCAGCCCCGATGGCGTCCCACGGAGAGGGGTCAGTGAGGGAGCTGCAGGCACGGGGACCCGATCACCTGAGGGTGTGGGACAGAGCCATGTGCATCCCATCCGTCCCCACAGTTGGAGACAGGATCCTTGGCTGCCCTGTGTCAGTTTTACCCCACAAATCCCAGCTGTGGGCTCAGGATGAATGTGGAGGCTCTGGGGGGCCAAGGTGGCTGTTTTATTTTTCTGTTGGCAGCCTTGGAGGTCAGACCCGTGCTGTCACTGCAGGTGTCCCTGCCCCAGCAGAGGGGTCCCTGCTCTCAGCTCTGCGCATCCCGCAGCCCAGGCATGGTGCTGCCACCCTCACCCCACTGCCACAATGGGGCTGTGGAGCAGGAGAGGGACTGAAAGGAGGGCACGGGACTGTGCCTGGGCTGGGAGCACAACAGCGGCTGTGCTGCCTGATTTACAGCCCCCTGGCTTGCATCAGGTGTGTTTGCTGCCTTCGCAAGTGATCCCGGAGCTGCTGGGATGATTTCCCAAGGGAAAAACTCAGCATTTCACTGCCACGGTGAATTTGCACCCCGGCAGCATCACCTGCTCCTGCCCTGCGCCCCCGCTGCCCACCCAGCAAGGCCGAGCCCTGCTCTCCCCACTGCACCTCCAGCTCTGCTGCCATGGGCAGGGGGTGGCGGGGCTGTCACTGCCCTCCCCATCTTCCCGTTCCTGCCGTGTTCTGCCCAGCAGATCGAGCCTCTGGGCTGGGATCTCCTGGGCAGCCATCCCGTGTCCGTGTGTGAGCAGAGCAGCAGGGAGAGATACGGGGCTGAGCGTGTTTTACCTGCTAAAGCTGCTTTGGAAGCACACAGCCCTGTCCCCAGCCAGTGCTGCCAGGAGGGGTGCTGGGGGAGATGCCAGCAGGAGGCTCTTCACTGCCCCCAGAATGGGGAAATTCCCCGTTTTCCTCCCAGGATGCTGTAGCAGCCACGGGGAGAGATGCTGTTTGTTCCCCAGGGGTGCTCTGCAAGCCTCCCAGCTGTCTCTCCTCGGTTGATAACTCACAGGTAGCCTGAATATCTCTCTGCTTTACTTCCCCTGCCCCTCTTGAGAGAGCCTGGCCCTCGGTTCTCCTCCTGGGGACACATTTCCAGGCACTTCCCCAGCACGGTGGGGCTGCCAAGCTGTCCCCTGGGGCCGTCAAGGGCAGCGCCACGGGGAAGAAGGGCACCCCCAGCACCAGGGCACCCGAAATGCCCAGCCATCACGCAGCCCCTCCTCTGCAATGGTTTGGGAAAAACGCCACCAGCCAGCAGTTCTGGAAGGCGAGATATTTTGAAACATCTTGGCAGGCCCTGGGCAGCGCGGTGAGTCAGGCGGGGAGCGTGAAGCAATGCAGCAGCACGCTCCGGGGAGGGGACCGGCTCTGCGCGACGCCTTTATCCGAGGCACGAGTTCAGGTTCCTCTTGTGGGAGGTAAAACGCGACTTTGTTATGGGAACAGCCTGGGGCTGGAGCCTGCCGGATGGGGGAGAGGTGGGGCAGGTCGGTGCCATCCGGACAAAGTCACTTTTCTGGAGAGGGACTCTCCAGGAGCGAGCCCTGCTGCTGAGTTATATTAAGCATCGTCAATGTTTCATGAGCACTTGGAGGCTGCGTGCTGTCTGGTGCCAGTTCATCCACCCTCTGCAATTCAACCTCGCTCTGCTCCCCCCCTGCACCCTTGGAGTTACCGGAGGGAAGAGGGGGAGCAGGAAGGGAGCACCCCAAAAAGAGCTGCATGAGGATGCGCTGAGCGTGGTGACGGCACTGCTGGGGAGGGAGGCAGCCGGGCACCCGGTGCCCTGGGGGAACCCTTGGGAAGGGGCTGATGGGGGGCACCCCAGGGCACCCGCAGCTCCCCGGCAGCTTTGCTTTGCCATTTTCCCTGCCTTGCCTGAAGGAAGGGCCGCGGTGCCGTCCCGCCGGCCCCCTGCCCCAGAGGCGACTTACTGCGGATCTCAGCGGTCGCGTACTTTGGGATCATGGAGTCGGTGGTGAGCTCGGGGTGCAGGATGCAGCCGTGCGTGTAGGCGTCCATGGGCAGCGAGTCCAGCAGCTCCCGGTACTGCAGCACCCGCGAGTGCAGCGGGGTCCCGGGCTCGGGGATCAGCTGGGGGACGTTGTCTGAAAGGGGCAAACGGGAAAGGTGTTAGCAGTGCGGGGCTCGGGCACACAGCTGGGGCCCGTTAGCCCATGCTGGAGCCCCGTTTGCAGTCCTTTGGTTTCACAGCTCCCAGCAGGGGAACAAAACATTTCCCTTCTGCAGAAAGGAGCTCAGGCCTGCGGGTCCGAGGCTGGGTCCCCTCGGTTATGTGCTCTACACCAGCGCAATGAGGTACCTCCTTTTTTTGAGTTTGCTTGAAAATCCCATTCAATATAGGTAACGAGGGTGACAGAGCAAGGAGCCAGGCACCTCTCCCCTTGGCTCTCCTCCAGTGCTGAAACCAGGAGAGCATCCCTCGTCCCGGCAGCTGTGAGCGTCCTCAGCTCGTGCTTTATTCACTCTGCACAGCAGTGTGCGTCGTGCTCCTTTTATTTCATTTACAGCCCAAAATGCGCAGCAGATGACACCAGAAGGAGGGAACCATTCCTGTTGTCTCCTCCAAGAATATCAGGCCTGTTTCTTCACGGGATCGTAAAAGTTTATGGCTTTTGCTGGTAGTTAATAGGGAGCGAGCAGATTTACTGCTGGGACTTGGCACGCCGGGCTGTCTGTGTGCTGCCTGCCCGCCTCTGGGGCCGAGCGAAGGGGGGAACAGCAGACAGACTTCTGCAGATGTGGCCAACGCTGCTCCTTAATTAAGGACCCGAAATGACGTTCTGGCACTGCCAGTGGTGGGAGCAAGGCAGCAGCACAGGCTGGCCCAGAAGGGACAGAGAGCAGAAGTTTCAGCAGCCCGAATATTGCAAACCTTCTGACACCTCTGATCAGGGGAGCTGCGTGGAGGGTTGGATGCAGACCCCACAACACACAGCAAGGGGGGGTGATGGCAAGAGCAGAGGCCCCTGATGTCCCCCCAGCTCCCTTCGAAGCAAGCACATGCTGCTGCCTGCGCTCCAGCTCTCCAGCTTGGGACCTTCCACCAGAGGAAAGCACCCGGCTGAATGAAACGGTGACAACCAACCTACAGCCTGCGTGCTCCCTCCTCGTGGCGCACGGTCAGCACCTGACAGGCTGGTGCCGGGGCTGGAGACCAGCGAGCCCAGCACCACGGCCCCGTCCAGCAGCCGGAGGGAGCAACCACAAGGAAATAGGTGCTGCTGGCTGCCAGCCCGTGTCCTTCACCAGCCTTTTGGGGAAACAGTGCTTGTTCTGCTGCTGCACACTGCAGCAGGTCTGGGAGGTGTGATGCTGTGGCCAGCAGCTGATGGTCCCTACAAAGGTGGCCCAAAAAAGGAAAAATATTGCTTATCGTGCTGCCCTTTAATGGTAGCTCAGCGTAACTAGCAGCAAACGCTTCCAGTCCTGGAAACAAAGCTCTGTGACTGCTCCTTCTAATACAGGCATTCCCAAGCCCTGCGCATTGCTGCGAGGTGGGCAATGCCTCCTCAGACCACTGCAGTGTCACCCTGGTGATGCTTTTTGTGGTTAATGTTGGTGGGCCATGGCTCCAGAGCAGGTGGTGCAGAAGGAGATGATGGCCCTGGGCCATCTTTCCTCTCCCCAGGTGCTCCCCCATCACGTTTCTCAGCGGAGAGGTAAGAAAATGCACCTGGCTGGAAGAGCTCAAGGGCAGGCGTTTCCCCAGAGCAGCAGGGAGGGAACACTGCGTTCCTCCACGGCAGCAAAGCACAAGTGACAGTGGAAAGATTTTGCTGCCAGCTCCTGAAGAAAAATACTTGCTGTGTTTTGGAGGGTGAAGGAAGAGGCAGGAGCAGTGTCCCTAGTATCCATGCTGGCTCTCAGCTGCTGCTGCAGGGGGCTATTGCTGCTTGTCCCCCAGAAAAGAGCACAACGTCCCCTGGCAGAGCCACAAATCCTCACCGTGCTCAGAGCTGTTCCCTGCTGCCGGCGTTAGCCGATGTCCCTCCCCTGCTGGGACAGCGTGCTGCCAGCATATGCCTCGTCACCTGCTCCTCGCAGCGCCCGGCTGACGGCACCGAGCGGTGCGGGGACTGCGGCCCCGCGGGGCGATGAAGCTCGGGGCCCCCAGGGTGTGGGGCTGCCCCCTCCTGGGAGCTGCTGCTGGCGAGGGCTCCCCCATGGGGTTTGGGGTGCCCGTCCGTCTGTCCCCACGGCGGGGAAGTGCTGTGGCTGTGCTGAGCACCATGGTGGTGAGGCCAGGAGAGGACGGCAGCTGAGGCTGGCAAGGCGCCCTTGCTGGGGGAGCTATTTTGAGATGGTTTTGATGTCTCTGTCGCAAGGGTGATGGATGCTGGGGCGAGCGTCGTGATGCCGCAGCCAAAGCTCCCCGCTCGGCTTTGAAGTCCCCCCCAGCCCAGCGTCCCAGCCCGGCAGCTGCAGAGTTGGGAGAATGAGGGCGAAGGGACGCGGGGTGCTGCTCGCCGTACAGCACCGCTCAGCATCCCAGGGTCAGCTGGGCACTGCCTGCAGCCCTGCCCCGGGGGGACACAAGGACACCCCATCCCAGTCCCCCCCTCTGGATCCGTGTCACATCACCCCACAGTCCCAGCACTGCTCCCTTTGTTTGATCTCGCTAGGGCCATTTTCCCCAGTGAGACCTCAAGGATATTTTTCATAGGAAATCATGAAAGTCTGGGGAGGGCTGGCTGGTCACTGCTCCTTTTGGGGACAGCTGAAACTTTCCAGGGAGAAACGGGTGTGATCAGCCGGCAGCATCTCACTCAGCCCTAAATTTCCCCTGCGATGCAGCCTGGCCATGCGGCTCTGCCCCCCCCCTTACCTCCCGTGAAGTTCTTCTCCATGTAGTCGATGATCTGGTTGTAGTCGCTGATGATGTTGTCCCTGTGGATGATGACGGGCACCTCCTCCCCCAGGTTGAGCCGCATGAACCAGGGCTCCTTGTGCTCCAGCAGGGGCATGCTGACGTCCCGCTCCTCGCAGGGCAGCCCCTTCTCCGCGATGACCAGCCGCACCTGCAGCGGGGGACGGGGGGAACGGGCCCGAGCTGGCCCCAAAAGTGCTCCGAGGCCACGGGGCACGCGTCGCCCCGCGGGTCCCTCGCCCACCGGCACGGCACCGTGCTGTCACACGCACCTCGCTCCCTCTGCGAGGAGCCAAGGGGGCAGGGTGAGGGTTTCCCTTGCTGGGAATGGATGGAAATATCACGAGGGAGACCTGCGCCCACCCGGAATTTTGCAGGGTCTCTTCTGTGGGGCTGGTGGCCTGCATGACGTGCAGATGAAGTTAGGGAGGGGGGGCCTGGGGGCCTCTGCCAGGCCCTGGGGGGCTGGAAGCCCGGCCCTTGGCCTCAGGTGGAGGCAGGCAGAGGCGGCAGCTCCCCAGCTGGGGGGGATCTGATGGGGTCGTGGATCCCAGCTGGGCAGAGCACCGGCACACACCCAGAGAGGAAGAAGAGGAGGAGAAGGAGTTGGTGGTGGCTGTAGCAGTGCTACAGCTTGTGCCCAGGGGATGCTTCAGCCCGGCTGGAGGAAACCTGGACGGAAATTCAGGTATGCCCTGCTCTTGGGGTCAGGCTCTGGCTTTGCTGGGCACGTTTTGGAAAAAGGCTCTGTTTTGTGGAGGGTTTCAGGCAGCCAATGTACTCGAGGAAACCCTGGGAGCAAGGAGAGCCCTGCTGTGTGTTTTCTCCTCCTCCCTGCTGGAGAGCTGCCTCTTGTGTGTTTCCCTAGGGCACTGCCCATCCCCTGCACCCCTTTGTGCTTCCTGTGCCACCAGGCTTGGTCTCCCTGCTGTCTGCTCCTCTCCTCTCCTGCAAGGCCGCCCCTGGGGCAGCCCTGGCCCATTGTACAGATGGGAACACTGAGCCCAGCTGAGGAGGGAGCTGAGGCAGGGCTGGTGTAGGAACTGGGTCCGTGCTGGGCCCTGGGGTGCTGTGCACAGCCCAGCATCCTCCTCTGAGAGCCTGGCTGCTCTTTTCTGTGCTCGGGGTGTTGTTGAATGTGCACTCGAGATCTCCTTTTAAGCTTCTGGATTGCAAAAAACCTGACCACTGTGAACCAAGTATGTCAGACAGGCCAAAACTCCCCGCGGGGATGTCAGAGAGCCATGTTTCACAGAACTGCTGAATGAAGGCAAATTACTTGTTTTCCTCCAAGCAGCAGCAGCAGCTAAAAATACACCTTAACAAATATAAGCATTTCTATGAGCACTTCAAAGTTCCTGGGGAATTAGCCATTAATTATTTATGGGGCTGACAAATTATTATTTTTTTCTTTTAAAGTCAGGCAAGGAAAAGCCTGATTCCCTCAATAGGAAACTGCTCCCAGCGTTTGCCTCCCACCTGAGGGACAAACCCTGGCTGGGGCCACCCTGGGTGCTCCCCCAGGCTCCCACTGTTCCCTTTTGCCATCGTGCCTGAGAGTGGGGCCATCAGGGACCAGGCAGGGGCAGCACGGGTGCGAGGGCCCCTGGGGGTCCCTGTGCCTTAAGGAGGAGTTCCAGCTGCTGGAGGCTGTGCCAGCAACAACAAAAAAAAAAAAAATAAAAGCCACCCCCATTGCCTGCTGCAGCCTGGAGAGCATCCCCTCGCCGGTGCAGATCCAAATCAGCACAGTGGGGCCGAGTGTGTGTGGCCACCCTGCTGCATCGGGTGCCTACGGGCCCGTGGCGTGCACGAGCAGATGGGGACGTCCCTGCTGTGGGGCTCGAGTGGGTCCTGTGGGTGCTCCTCAGGGCCCCATGGGTGCCCCCCAGGGCCCCCAATAGCTCGCTGCCCTTCTGGTGTCAATGGCGCGGGAATGACAGAGGGGCCAGCAGCAGGTCAGGTCTGTTACGGTGCTGCTGTGCTGCAAAACGAGCATTTGCCACCACCCAGAAATGGGATTTCTGGCTGTCTGCCCCTCCAACATCCCCCCCACCCCTGGTCCCTTGCACAGGACCGGGATTTCCAGGGTGCTGCTGCAGTGTCAGGGCCAAGCGTTCCCGGCACAGGGCCAGATCCTGGGGTCGCTCCCTGCTCCGGGAGGCGCGGGGGTCCCACAGCCCCCAGCTGCAGGGTGGTCCCAGGCTCAGCCTTTGTCTGCACTGCTCGCCACACCAGAGAGGGGCCGGGAGCGAGTACAAAGCAGAGGCGTCTCCCGCTGCAAAGCCTGGTCTCAGAGCCACAGCAGGGTTTGGCTGAGCCCCCCCCCCAATCCCTTCCCCAGGGACATGCTGTTGAAACGCAGAAATGCGGGTACAAAAGAGCTGACCGGGCACACGCTGCTCCCCTTGCCGGCCTGGGGAATAGCTGCTGGCTCTTCCCCGAGCCGAGCCCTCCTCCCGAGGCAAGGCTAAGCCCTGGATGCTGGAGGTGATTCTTCCCCGAGAACCCGGCCGAGCGCTTTACCTTTTGGGAGCTGAAGGACTGGGTCCAGTGGTACAAAACCAGCCTGTCCTGGGCTTTGAGAGCGGGATCTGTCGGATCCTGATTTTCCTCCCCCTCCTTGCCTTTCCCCGCGTCGTTCTCCAGAGCCGAGATGGGCCACCAGCTGCAGTTGGTGGGAGTGACATTATTGGGAGTCGCCATGACAGCCTGCGAGCGGAGGGGGACGATGGAGGAGCCGCGCTAGCCCAGCATCACATGGGCTCCCGCGAGCAGCATCACTCCCGGGGCAGCTCCAGCTCCCTGCGCCCCGGCGGGCACGGCGTGGGCACGGCGTTGGCGCGGGTGGACGCGCAGCCCCGCAGCTCCTGGCCACGCTCCCCGGGGAGCGGGCACGCTCGCAGCATCGCTGCGATGGGCGAGGCGGCGCCGGGGGCTCCTGCTGCACGCCTGCTGGCTCAGCAATCCGGGGCAGCTCTGAGCCTTGATGTTTTCCAGCAGGGGTTAAAGGGTTTTCGCTGTCCTAGGTACGGCTGATGGGTGATAAATGGCTACAGCTGCGGATGCCAGCTTCAAAATGTCCAGCGGGTGTCTCGCCTGCCTTACAGCCTTGAATGAAAAGCAGCAGCAATGCTTCTTTATGGATTTTCAGTGATTTTTTTTTTTGGAGAGCACGGGTCAATTCCTGCCTAACGGGTGTTGTTAGGGGCTATTTCACAATTAGCAAAGTGGGGCAAAGCTGCACAGCAGCGGGGTTTGTGCACTCGGGAAGCCGCGGGGTCCCTGTGGCTGTTGCCCTCTGTGCGCTGCGGGCATCCCTGCGGAGATTTGCACAAGAGCACCCCAGCGGAGACTTGCACAGAAACGACCCAGCAGAGATCTGCACGCCTGTGTGTGGCCAGCTGGCACGTTTCTGCACGTGCTGACCTGGCAGCCTGGTGGTTTGGTGGCACTTGGCCTCGTCACGCTCCTTCTCCATCCGGCTGGAGGCAATTCCCTGCGGGCAGGACTGGCTGCCAGCAATCCTGGGGGGCACCGGCTCTCCCCGTGGTGTCACAACATCCTGCTCCCAGGTGATGGGTGCCAGGGCTGCAAAACCTTGTCGGTGGCCTTTGCAGCTGCCCACTGAGCAACTTGGTGGCTGAAGAAGGAGCTGGCCCCGGTGCCTAGCTGTGCAGTGCCGCCTGTGCTCGGCTGTCCCCGCTGCTGGCACGCTGCAGAGCGGCCCTCCGTGGGCAGGCGGCATCCTCTGGGGCTCTTGTTGCTGGGAAGGGGCATCTCTGGCTTCAGAAAAGGGAAGGAATAGGTTGGGAGAACCAGAACCGCTTCGTCCTGTGTCTGGAAAGCTCCATCTAGTGGCACGGTTGGCGGTGAAGCTGCTGCGCAGCTGGGAATTGAGAAATGACCACGCTTCGCATCCCTCGGGTCCTGCGGGTCTGCGGCCCCTCTGGGTGCCTTCATTTACCCGGCGCCTCGCCGGGCAGGGCAAAAACCAGGGTCCTTGCTTGCCAAATACAGCGAGGGGCAGGATCGGTGCGGGCACCTTTAGCGGGGCCTGACCTTGCCTGACCTTGGGACTGTCCTGTGCCCACGCCGAGCGGCAGAGCTCGGCCACGCTGATTTTTTCCAGGTGTCCTGATTCAGCGTCTGCCGATGTGAAGCTCAGCCAGGGCTCGGTTTGGCTTCTGTAAGGTGAGAAATAAATCCCATCGATCCCAGGTGCCCTTCTGCATCACACTTTGGTTGAACTGGCCCTGAAATCAGATAGGCAAGTCGCTTGTAAAAGGCTGCGGGTGGGGGGGAGATGCTGAAAAAACACATCCTGGTGCTGCTGACATAGGAAGGACAACGTTAGGGCGAGAGGGACAATATTTATGGGCTTCAGCTGGCATCAGGTTCCGCCAGACAAGCTCTCCTGGCTCTCAGGCAGCCCTCTGGGAGCAGGCAGACTGCAGTGAAGGATTGCCTCTGGTTTTATCGACATTACGCTGCTGCGGGTAGAGGAATGGCAAGGAACGGGGTGTCAGAGGGCACTGAAAATGGGCAGGGAAAAAAAGAAGGGGAAGAGAGCCCAGAGGTGGTCCCCTGTCCAGTCCCCATCAGCTGGTGGGTCTGAGACCTGCAGCACTGGTCAATCGGGGCAGCGGTGCTGTGCAGACATTCCCAGACAAGGTGCTGTTTGCTAAAAAAGCCAGAGTTTCAGGCAGGCAGCAAGTGGGAGCTGTTAGAGGAGCTAAGCAGATGAGCTGAACTGGGACGGGCTTAAAGGAAACAACAACCTTGGGACTGGGGCCTCTCAGAACTTATTTCACCAAAAAGAGGTGGTTTGAGCGATGAAAATGTTAGCAGTGTTTTGGTACATTTGCCGTAAGCGTGACTGTAGGAATGGAGGACCAGGAACAGCTGCCCTCCCTCTGCTGCAGTCTGTGCTGGACCTGCTCAGACACCGGTACAAGCAGCAATTCGGGCAGGTTGTGTCACCACCAAGCTTTTGGCTCTTTTTTTTTCCCACTCTCGCTACTAGTTATCCTGCCTTGTGAGGAACTCTATGCCCAGAGAACCTTTCCTCTCTTCCAGTCTTGTGGCCATTTGAATTCACCTCTCACCTCCCTAAACCCCTGGATGTATCTTGAACGTGCTTAACTTCCTATTTCCTTACTTCCCCAGGCACAGCAGGCCTTTGAAAGAGGGGACAGAGACAGAACATGGAAAAGAAAATTAGCACTTTGAAAGTGGAAATGTCCTTAGAAAAACAGCAGCAACAAAGATAACTCATACTAAAGGTTTATGTTTAAAAGCAAAGTAGGTATTACACAACCAAAACTGTATGCGAAGGTGTGCAGGATGGTGCTGGAAGAGGAAGGTGAAGGAGTGTGACACAAAAAGAACATGAGGGGAGAAATGCGTTCACGTATGCAAAGCTGAGTATTTAAAGCAGGTAATTCACAGGTGAAAAGGTAAGTGTGATTGGTACGTTGAAGGTAAAAGGACATAGCTGTCATCGTTATTCAAAATCAAACATCAGAAGACCAGAAGTTGTGTCCCCCCTTTGCCCTGCTGCCCCCAGATAACTCAACGGTAACTTCCTTTTACAAAGGTGTAATTCAGCACCCAAACATCCCTCTTCCTCTTTTCTAATGTGGAGGTAGGGAAGGGAGATATGCAAGACAAAAATTAGAGATCAGTTAACTTCAGAGTATGAGCCAATACTGCTTGCTGAGTAACTGTATGAAGTGGCAACACTTAAGAGCAAAGTAAGGTTTAATTGTATTCTCACATAAATTTACTTGGATTTTTAAAAAAACTTTTAATCTGAACTTAGCAGAAGCTAGTGTGAATTTTAGGGATGACCAGAATAAAATCAGAAAGCAATCACCTGGACTTCTGTGACTTCTCTAGCACAGAATGCAAGGCCAATGATCTGTTACCTGTTTTATACAACTACTTGCAATTCTCTGGCTTGCTGGTCACTAATCTTGAAACATCTAAGTGAAAATTGAAGTATTTTACTCAAATGCAGTTGTTTAGCATGTGCTTGCATCTGATGCTGAAAGCAGACTTTTGGTTATTTTTAAAAACAAAACCAACCCAATATCCTGGGGAAAAATGAGTGTAAATCAAATTATTCAGGCTTTAATTTGTTGGGTTTTGACAAACATTTATTAATGCAAGTCTCAGCAACAATTTTCTTTTTATTTCAGTATTTTCAACCAGATGGAATGTAATAGCTCTACACCACAAAGCCTGTATGATACACAACCCTTGTTTGCCCTAGCTCCAAACTGCTTTGTGTATCAAACATGCAGATACAGTGTGTATAGACGGCTCCACAATCTCCACATCTGAGCCAGCACGGCCCAAAAAACTGTTTAGCCTTCTTTGCTCTCCCTTAAATCATTCCATCTGTAAAGCACAAATAACAAAATATATTTTTGCTTCTAAGAGCTTCACTTATCTGCAGAAAAATAGAACTGCTTAAGAGTGAGCTAGTTAGGTTACAAAAGGGTCCAAGCACACACCCACACTCTCCGGACCTCCTGCAATTCTGCGAGGAGGAAGCATTCCCAATTATCCAACTAAAAAGGAGCCAGGCAGCGCTCGAGGAAAGGAGATGCATCCTATCCAAAATACTGAATGCCTTCTCATTCTTCTTCCTGGAGCAGGATGAGGAGGACAGAGCTGTAGCCATGAAACGCTTCTCTATGTATTGGGACACGTTAAGAATGAACTTTCCAAACACTGCAAAATTTCAGAACAAAACCTAAAAGTTTCTTTTCCAAAGACACAGTGAGAACAGAGTACAGAGCTTGAATATCCACAGCACAAACCAAAAACCAAACGGAGTTTGTTTGATCTACAGTGCTTCTGTTAAGGTATTTAGAGACTTTAGTGCATTCTTTTTAGAACTAAGCTCAGAAACTATATTCCATTTTTTATTTTATTAGAAAACTAAACTGTAAGATGCAAAGAAACATTTGACCAAACACAAAACAGCAAAAACATGGCACTGACAAGGCATTTAACCCAACCATTACTCCAAATTCTGAATCTTGGCTCTCTATTGCTTTCAGTCAAGTGTACATCATTTCTGCCATGTGGGACATTTTCTTAGGAATATATAAGTAGTATTCCATGTAGCCTGAAAGATCTTCAATAGTCACATCATCCACAAAGGCTCGAGCTTGCTCAGAACACGACCTGGGAGAACCCGACGCGGCCGTTCCACACGGGGACCTACTTTGCCGCGAGTGGGCACGGACCCCCAGGACTGCCTTTTCGCATTCAGACAGGACGCTCCGTAAGCCAGAGAAAGAGTACACCTCCATGGAGCGCCACTGTCTGCACTGGCATTTCTTGTCCGTACAAGGGCACTGCTTGCCGTTGCTAAGCATGGATAAGGACTGGAAATCTGAGGTTTGGCTTGAATGCAAGCTAGTCTCGAAGGACGAGGAGAGACCAAGGCAATTCTCCCTCGACTTCCCCAAAGGCTCTTGAGTGGTGGAAGCTTCCAGAGGTTCAGTTCGGGCTCTTCTGTCATCGCTGGCCTCAAAGCGAGAATCGTGCCTGTCCTTTGTACCGTGTTCTGCTGGAACAAAAATGTCTGAAGTGACGTTACTCTTTGACGTGTCTGACTGGGTTTTGTGTTTCAGCTGGCCGTTGGCTTTCACGTTGCAGTATGTAAACTTGGGGGGATGCAGGACAGGAGACTTCGAACGTCTGCGACGTGGAACTCTCGCCGATCCTCTCGAAGGCTTTCTCGCACACCTGTAGGGTTGTAAGGGGTCAACAGGTAGGTAACAGCAGAATCTAGGCCAAAGCTCAAAAAGCTCTAAACTGTGGCTAACCATGTATATCTAAATATGTGTGTGTGTGTATAATGGTTGGGGTTTTTTGCTTCTTAGAAAAATCAGATGACTGGTGGCATACAATCTCTGACAGGAACAGTGGAGGAGTCTGAATGAACTGGAGCTCCTGAAGGAGAGATACGTAACAACCCCCCTGTTTTCAAGGTACTTCCCCCCAAAATCTGTTGTTGAAGGTGCCTATCATCCCAAACCGAGCTGTAACGCAGAACCTGGTATCAGATAGAGCTGCAGGCAGAGTAACAGAATATCCAGGTACTTCAAAACAAAAATAAAAGAACCCCAAAAGGTGGTGAAAGAAAGGTGCAATCATTGAAGACCTGAAGAGAAGGACCTCTGAGGAGATTAATGGAGAAGAAAGTTTTAGGTACCTTCTCTCTGACAAGAGGCAATATTATTTTTTTTAAGTACCTGATAAAAGCCTCTTAAAAACATCGTATCAAACAGTTATGGTAAATATTTGCAATAGGAAGGAGAGGAAAGATATGTTCAGCCACATAATTAACAACTTTCAGTGAAAACAGTACGCAAGGTATAAATGTCTCAATAAATACGTGTACGGTGCAGCTAATGGGATGTTTTACCCATGCCATGCTTCCTTGGAGCAAACAGACTGTTGTTTGGCTCCGTCCATAGCTGTTCTTATCGGCGTCCTGAGACTCGTCCCGTCGCCCACAGACAGCGCTGCGATGCATCTGAGTAAAAAGGAAAGTGCCACGTTACAGTGGTGCCTCATCACATAGTCTCAAAGATCTGGATTCAGCCTCACAGCTTTAGATGCTTAGCGAAGACAATTCAGTTTGCAGCCTTGACTTCCTCTACAGTCAGTGGTTAGAAACAGGATCTTACGGAGATCTGTCCAACCAGCCTTTTTCTGTTGACCACAGTTAAGCGCCTAAAAATAGGTGGGATGTAAGGAAACAAGGCCAAAATGCCCAGCGGCTGATGTCATGCCCTATTAGCAACAAAATGACACATTAAAGGAATGTAAACTCATGTTCCAATTATTTTTGTCTGACAATAGTAGTTAAAGATAGCCTCCTACTCATCTAAAATGCAAAGTCAGGAACCCACAGCAGCAAGCTGAGGAATAGTCGATAGAGAAGTGGATGAGGTACAGCAACGGATGAGATTAACGATTTATTTTTCATTAAAACTTCCAGATAAACATGTCATGAAAAAAAATACTTCTGGCCCTGGAAATCCAGGCAACAAACGTACCTTACCTTACGTGCCTTACCACAGTGCTCTGTGCCTAGTTCAGTATGGAAGTGCAAGCAATTGCGGAGATGCTTAAAAAAATATCAGCATATGGTTTTGGATTTGATGGCTATATGTGTAATTTAGAACACAGGATATCCTAAGTAAGGTGTCTGAAAGTCTATCAGGAGAGCCAAGTACTCAGCCCAAAGTTCATCTTAACAGTAGGTATTAGCTGTTCAAAACAAGATCTTTGTGTGCCTGAAGAGAGATCATCAGGAATCAACCAGAATTCCACACAACCTGCCACTGGCAACACCTTAAAAGCGGTATTGTTAGTAAGCACAGCTCCTTGCTTCTCTCTGATCTAGAGAACAGGTATTTTTTTTCCACATTTAACAGGAAACATCCTCAAATATAGAAAAGGGATAGTAAATGAAAATGTATTTTTATTGAGCAGGGGAGGTCATGAGTTCAGAGTGGTGATGGCTATGAGCTCTAAGCCAACATTAGTTATCTATACAAAAGCTTTCCCTTATGCCGACGAATTCCCAAAAGGCTTCAAGTGAACCATCTCACAATGTATTAGCCTTCATGATTTTATTATCTCCTGCAGTTAAGGAACAAGCTTATACTACACATAATCTATGTATTTGGTGCGTTATCAAATGTTTGGGATATAAAAATGTCCACAGACGTTTTACTCTGTTATCTTCTGAAATAAGAATTTATCAGCGCCCACATTTAGCCTGATAATTTCCAGTGAGGCCAGGCTCTAGAGCAGCACAAAGTTTCAGTACTCTTCTTCAGATGCTCTCCAGGCAAATGCTTATGTGCTGCAGCAAATGATGAGGAGCCTGAAGGCATCAGCATTTTGATAAACAGATGAACAAGTTCTGTATCTCACAAGGCGACTAAAGCTACCACGACAGTTAGAGTGGGTCCACTGCTCTGGGCAAGTCATTTCACGGTTTCATGCTGTCACTGTGTAATTTCAGTCGGATATGGAGCCAAAATTAGTATCGAAGTACTGCTTTGCCTAGTCAACAGTTATAACGACCACGTTTCGTGTGAAGTGATGAAGTTTCTTCCCCTAGGAACGCAAGGAGCCTTTTCCCACCTCACATTTGAGATTCACAGTAACAGCAGACAGACCCGTAATGACCCCATGCCTTGCCGGGGCCCTTCCCCGGACTCACTCACCCTGCCGCGTCCACCCTCAGCTTTTTGAAGGCCAGCTGCAGGCTCTCCTCCTCATCATCCTTGGCTGCCGGGTCCATGGGGGGGCCGTGCCATGCGCCGGGAGCTACAACACAGAACGGGGGGGGCCTCGCTGCGGCGGCTGCCCGGCTCCAACGGCCTTCCACCGGGAGTTGCGCCCCAGGAAACCGCCCGGGGGGGACAGAACCTCCCTGGAGGGGTGGGGTGGGGGGGGTAAAACCTCCCTCAGGGGGGATAAAGCTTCCCTCAGGGGTTAAAGCTCCCCCGGGGCCGCCACCCCCGGGCCCCCGCCGCCCGCTCCCGGCCACCACACGGGGCCTAACCCGTCCCGTGAGGCCCTGCTCCGCTCCGTGAGGCGGCCCCGGTCCCGTCGCTCCGCCCCGGCCCCGCTCCGTGAGGCGGCCCCGCGCCCCCCGCCCCGCTCACCGGCCGCCCCCCGCCCGCCTCGCTGCCGGGGCGGCGGCAGGCCCCGAGCACAACAGGAACTGGCGTCAGCGGCGCGGAGCGCACCGCGCATGCGCCCTTCAGGGTTTTTTTTAACTCCCTCCCTGCTCCCCTCCCTTTCCTTTCCGGCCGCGGGTTCGCGTCCCGGTGCCGCCTTCCGGGCCGAGCCCCGCCGCAGCGCTGCCGGGCGGTGCTGGGGCACAGGAGGGCAGGTACGGGGCTGGGGGAGCCGGGAGGGCGAAGGGAGAGGGTAGAGATCCGGGCCGTGGCCGGGTGCCTTCGACCGGTTGCCACGGTGTTAACGCGCAGGAACTGGGGGGGGCGGGGATAGGACCGGGGGTGGGGGGGGAGGGGGCGGATGGAGCTGGGGGGGGAATGGAGCTGGGAGGGGTGCTGGGGGTGGGGGTGCTGAGGGAGCAAATCCTGCCCCCCCTCGAGGGCTGGCTGCGCCTCGCTGCCCCGGAGCGGGGACAGCCCGTAGGCAGAGCCTGGCTGCGTGTTTCACACCACTCACACCCAGAAGCTGCTCGTGGCGGGGGTCTGTTGCTGAGCTGAGGTCTGCGTCCCACAGGGATCTGGTAGCCCAAAGGAGAAGGCTGTAGTTGGGCTCATAACTTCCAAGAGGCTCCTTGGGGCAAGGAAAGTGCTTGCTGGAGTAGGGACCGTGTGTGTTACCAGAGCTTAAACTTAACGAAGAGAGGCCTGAAACGATGCCGTGCTCAGGCGAGCACCGCGCCGCCCGTCTGCGCCGGCCGCTTCCTCTCGTGTTTACTCCCTGCGTGAGTCACGGGACAGCGTGTGCCCCGAGCTTGTTGTGATACATTATCCCGCGTGTGTCATAAGAGCTGTGTGCAGTAAAGCCTGCCCAAACGAATCGTAGCTCAACGAGCAGCTGGAACAACAGCGTGGAGAGCTGCCACCTTCGGCTGGAATGAGGCTGTCCAGGAGCAGAAGTTACAGCCACACATCTCCACAAGCAACTGAGCTGTTGAGGTTCTGATGGCTCCTTTTTCTTTACCTAGACTTCTTCTTTTCCATGCTACAAAAAGCCTAGAGTGTTTCCTGGTATTCAGACAGAACTTCTTGTTTTCCAGTCTGTGCCCTCTGTGTCTGGTCCTGTCCCCAAGCACCACCAAAAAGCCTGGCTCTGTCTTCTTTGTGCCCTTCCCTCAGGTGTTTTTAGGCACTAAGATCACCCCGAGCCTTCTCCAGGCTGAACAGCCCTAGCTCCCCTCCTTTTATCACAGGAAAGATGCCTCAGTCCCTTGCTCATCTTGGTGGCCCTACTCCCATTAGCTCCATGTCCCTGTGGTACTGGGGAGCCCAGAACTGGACCCAGCAGTCCCGGTAGCCCAGAACTGGACCCAGCAGTCCAGGTGCAGCCTCACCAGTGCTGAGCAGAGGGGAAGAATCACCTCCCTTGACATGCTGGTAATGTTTTGCCTAAAGGAGCCCAGCATACTATGACGCTTCACTGCAACAAGGGAATGTTGCTGGATATTTTTCCCCGTAGTATCCATCAGGATGCCCAGGGCCTTTTCTGCCGGGCTGCTTTCAAGCTGGGTGGCCCCCAGCACATACTGGTGCCAGGGGTTGCTCCCCAGGGCCAGACTTTACGATTCTCTTTTCTCCAGGCTGTCGAAGTCCATCTGGGTGGCAGCATGGTACTCTTGGTGTATTTACCACTCCTGCCCATGTTGTATCATTGTCAAACTTGCTGGGGCTACGCTTTGCCCTGTCATCCAGACCTTTGGTGAAGGTGTTAGGCAGGGGTGGCCCCACTATTGACTGCTGGGGTACCCTGCTCCTTACTGGCTTCCAACTTGACTTTGTGCCACTGTTCGCCATTCTCTGTGCCCAGCCATGCAGCTCATCCGGCCTGTGCTTCCTCAGCTTCTCTGTCAGGATCTTGTGGGGATCTTGTTGGAATCTTGTGTTTGAATACCTTACTGAAGTCAAAGTAGAAAATATCCACTGCTCTCCCCTTGTCTGCCAAGCCAGTCATGCCATCATAGAAGGTTATTGAGTTGATTAAGCGTGATGTCCCCTTGGAAATTTTTGAAGGAAAAAAAAAAGCCTAATGATCTGCTCACAACCCACGCAGCCAGGCTACCACCAAATGGCCCCCTGTCTCCAGAAGCACTCAAGTCAATCCATTGGACCTCTATCCTCTTAAAAAGTAGTTTTTCAGAGACCTCAGTAGCAAAATACCTTCTGCTTAAGGACTTTGTGTGGTAATTAAAAAAAAAAAAAAATAACTTGTAAAGAGTGAGGACTACAGCATGCAAAATTATCATTTCTGAGTCCTGCTTTACTTTTTTCTTCCAACAGCTCAGTGTATGTGAGCAAAAACAGATGCAGTTTAACTCACTTAGACTGTTCTGGCATAGTATGAATGTAATTAAAATTAAACGTAGGTTGTCCAAATTTAAACAGGTTGAATAAAAAAGTTAATGAGTTTTAAAAGCAGTGTGTTCTTTGGTCCTCCATGGTGGCAGTAGCTACAGCTGATCACAGAGCACATCAGGAGGCTGTGAGTCTGATGTGACTCACTGCAGTGTTTCATCCAATTGTAATGTAAGAGGAGAATTTCAACCAAACACCTGGCTGGGATCTAGAAACAAGAAAAAATGTTTAGCTTAACAAAAGTCTGTTTTTTAAAAATATGCATGTAACATCAAGTCCTGTAGTTGTATGAAGTTGGCTGTTTCTAATGTCATTTTTCCTTCTCACCTTTCACCTTTTTTGGAGGTATCCTGGTAGCAGCTCTAAGACAAATGGAAGTCTGACTAAACGTTCGTATGCAGGATGCTATTGACACCAGATTTTACTTTAAATTGCTAACTTACCAGTGCAGTTGTATGAGAGACTGTTCCATTGTTGGCTATCATAAAGTTTGTTCTGAAGCAACTTTCAGAAATGTTCTGTTAGAATGACCTCAGCTTTGTGCAGTTTGCTGTTTTGAGTTTACTTTCATGTATTATGATGCTGCTGGGCAACTAATGCTTTTTAATGAGGCATCAGTTCTTATTTTGATATGTCTCTTTTCTGCTTTTAGCAGTATATGGTGACTCTGTCAGCGTCTGACCATCCCAATAATGAAAACAGAAGCTGAGGAAAGCCTGCAGACAGCGTTCAAAAAGCTAAGAGTTGATGCAGCTGGGTAAGTAACAGCACAGGGAGCTACAGAGTTAACATATTACAAATAAACTGGAAGGGAACACCCTTACTGTTAAATCTGAAGAAACGAGGTAATTCCAAAAGGTTAGGCACTGAAAGCCTTCATTCTAGTTGAATGGAAGTAAATTCACTAGCTGTAGACTGCACTTCTCAAAGAATTGTGATTCGTTTGATTGTTGTTAGATCCCAACAGGATTGAAACAAACCTAATAATAAGCAGCATCTGACAGCATATTTGAAATGAATTTTGGCATGAATCTGGCTGCCAGAGGTCTTATCCGTAGCACTGGAACTGTACTCAAAGTTAGCTTACTGCCATGGCTTTAAAGGCCTGTCATGAGAATAAACTCCCATTTTTTCCCAGGAGAGAAATATTCTTTCCATATCAGTAAAGGAGGGCATTAGCTGCAATGCATGATTCCCACACAAACTATTTGCATTGATGTTACAAATTTTCTGTTTATAACCGAAAACGCTAAATGGGAAAGAATGCTTTTTGTGTTGTCTTGTTTCATGGGAGATCTGAGATGTGACACTTAACCCTCACTGTTCCAGGAAGAAGAACACAAGCAGAATGTGTCTTCTGTTAGTGACAATCATTTTTTATCTAAAATAAACAGATGGCTTCTATATCATGTTTTTTTTTCTGCTGACAAATGCGTGTGATTACATATTACATGTATAGTACTGAATTTCAGTAAGCTATTGGCAGTGATGCTATTACACTGGTGATGGAAACAAAAGTGTAAGGCGGTATATACGTATCAAGCTGGTAATTGGAATTACTTTAGAACCTAAATGGCAAGTAGAGGGACTTCTAAAATTATATTTCATTTAAGTAATTAAGCTCGTTAGGAATCTATCACCACCCAAGTGCCTCTCGATACTTCGGCATGCCCAGTCACACCCCCAAGTCAGGCATACTTTTATTACGAAAATTTTCACTGTTGACCTTCAATTTACTACTGTGTTGATGTTTTTTAAACGGAAAATAGCAGGTGCTTGACTGATAGGTTAGTCTCTTAAATGTCAGCTAATGCCATCCTAGTATAGCGTGCAAAGACTTATTTCCACTTTTCAGGGGATCTGCCCTGCTTAAAAAGCAATTTAAGAAAAGGCTTTGGAAAAAAAAAGTCCTTGTCAATTCCAAATTAATGTGTAAAACTGCAGCTTGGCAAAATAGTTCTGGTATTGTCACAGCTCACTGAAAATGACAGTTTGGGATGGTTTTATAGCACCAGGAAAATCAGTATTTTTTTTTTAATGATCCCTAGCTTGAATAGATGTTGAAAATCTGTCACGATTCTGTTGCTGAAGTGATTGAACTTGCAGTAGGATGAAGAGTTTTATTTTACATCATCCTAGACAAAAGCATGAATGTTCTTCAGATAAACAAAGTCTATTTATGTCCAAAGAACATTTATTTTTAGGAAAGAATAGCTTATTTGTCTGTGGAAAAAGAGGCACATTTCTTCAGTAATGTTTTTCCCCCTCTCCTCTGATATTTAGCTATTTTGTGTGCTTCATCACTGAGGTGTGGAGTTTGGATTTGCAGTCTGTTTGCTGTATGACACCACCTTCGGTGAAAGCTTGTTATACAAACTTCTGACATAGGAATGTGTCAGACTTGGGTTGTCTTTGTGGGCAGGTCTTTTAAGACATGTCATAAATGATTTGAGCAGTCTCTTCTGGAAAAGAAGTTTCATAAGTTTTTTCATGTTCATAACGTGAACCAATCTAGGCTATTACGTTTTCATTCTCTTTTTCACAGATCTACTGCTTCTCTTCCTGTTGGTGAGGGTACAAATCCAAGAGCGCTAGTTAGAACAGCAGCAGATGAAAACAAGCCTAAGAACGTGTGTACTTCTAAGGAAACCTGGCACGGGTAAGAGAAGCTAGGGATTGTCAGACTACTTCAAATGTGATTGCATTGAAAGTGAATTTTAAATAGCCAAATTTTCCAGTAACTGGGCCCCTAAAGAAGGGACCTGCATTTATTTCATTAAAAACACTACATAAAAACATTCCACACTACCTTTTTCTTGTCATATGTGACTACTGTTCTCATTTACAATTATATGAAGTGCAAGGAAATGCTGTTCAGCTGTAGGTACATGAGCATTATAAATGTTTCTTAATATAAATGTGAAGTGCTGTTTTTCAGACAGTCTCTTGCAATAACCATTCAACGTTGCAGGTGTCAGTATGCCTTGGGAACTAGATTAAAGAATTTGTTTCTTGAATGTCTATGCAGAACTTCACACATCTACTGAAACAAAACTATCCTCTTGCCTTGAGTCATTGGTTTTGTGCTGTCATCTTGTGCTTTGTCCTTCTCTTGGAGGTTATTTTGTCTCCCATGCTTTACTCATTATGTAATCCTAAAGACACGCACTTCAGGTGTAATTCCCAGGTGTTTCTATTATATTTTATACAGGTGCTTGACTACAACAATGTCAAATTCCAGGACAGTGGAATACCCCGAGCAAATACTATGATGTTAAAGCTCTTGCATGCAACACTAGATATCTTGCCTGATGTTATCTATAATCCAACAAGTCTTTTAGTGTAACTTCATTCACTTTTTTTTATCTTTCCATGGTAGGCCCATGAAGAAGCCTTCAAGAGGAGTTGTGAGAACCCAGCGTCGCAGGCGTTCCAAATCTCCAATTCTTCATCCTCCAAAGTTTGTCCATTGCAGCACAAAATCACATTCCACCTGCAGCCAAGTAGTGCACAACAGCCAGATTGATGCCCCAGATGACAGCACAGGGTTTGGGATGCCAAAGGAAGCTTGTGCACATGAACAATGCCATATTGCTCCAGATGTTGGCCAGAAGGGAGATAATGTTAATTCTTCAGGAGCTTCTGTTGTGCGGTCTGCACCAGAGAACAAACAGGAAAACTCTCCTGCTGTCATTTCTCTAGAATCCAAAGCAGGCCCAAAGACTACGGAGCTCTCTGACTTTCAATCTGTGTCCAAGCTGAACAAGAATAAGCCATGTGCCTGTGCAGATAAAGCCTGTCAGTGTAAACGATGGCAAGATATGGAAGTGTACAAATTCTCTGGCTTGCAGAACGCTTTCCCGTTGGCACCTGATAGAATAACAGTTGCTGAGGATCACTCTCAACCTTTGCCATCAAGAACTCCATCAAGTTCTCCACGCTCGTGCTCTGAGCAAGCCAGGGCCTTTGTGGATGATGTGACTATCGAAGATCTTTCGGGATACATGGAATATTACTTGTATATTCCAAAGAAAATGTCTCACATGGCAGAAATGATGTACACCTGACAGTGAGGAGCACTAAAAACAGACATGTGGGTCATTTAAATGTGACCTCAGTCACATTCATGTGAGATGCAATCCAGTTGCTCACTGTGCTTGCAATAAAAACCTTTCTTTGCATCCGAGGTAATGTTCGTTATTTCAGCTGTACAAACACTTTAGCTTAAGCATTATAGATTAAATGTGGAATAGCTAATGAAGTGAGCCTAACAGTGAGCATGTTTAAAGGGTATCTGCATATATTTGAGAGATATAATGTGGGAAACTCTACCTTGTTTTCAAAATCCTCTTGTTTCAGTTTGTTGGAAGAGTCCTGGTGTTCAGAGCTCTTATGTGAGAGACTTGGTGTAATTCAGCTTCTTTGAAGTCACTTTGGCCTCAATTTATAATGCTTAGGCTTGCATTTTTGGACAATTGTGCCTCTGATTTTATTTCATAAAGGATGATCATCTCCCATCCTCTGCTTGGTACAAATCCTACTCCAGGCAAATTCAGGAGAGAGAATCTGCTTTTCCTGGGTGGAGACATTGTTATTCCTTTGCGCCTGAAGAGAGTCTTTATTATGGTCACCTAAACAGACACCTTCCTTCACCTATCTTTGTTCAGTTAGTCCGGTACAGGTAGGTTAACAAAGGAAAGATCTGCTTGCTAGGCTGCCTGATTAGAAAGGAAATGTGGACTATCAAAGGAAGACCTTTTTCAAGAGGTTATCCTGATCTCTGTAGTGTTTTCTAGTGGAAAATGTGAAGCAAGTGTAACTCTTCACTGAATGTCCAGAAGGCCTGTTCGCAGGAGCAGAAATATCCTGCTTTCTTCAGGAGCATTTCTTCTCAAGTTAACAGAAGTAAAAATAAGATGGACTCTGTTCAGTGTATTTTTAGGAAGGCTAAAACAGCATTTTCCAGCTTCAGAGGTCTTAACGGTGTTTCTTCAGCTTTGTTCAGCCCGCTCTAAAACACCAAATGTAACACTAAAAGTATTAGGTTGTCAGGTGCATAGTAGGGAAATCTTGAGCACTGTATCTTCTGCCTCCCCAGTTTTCTTACTGAACCATTGTCACTTCAGATGCCTTGTCCAAGTCCAGAGTATTGGTAGAGCCTTACATTCTTCTTGAAGTTTACTTCAGAAATAACCAGCTTGCCATACTTGGTATGTGTAAGCGCAATCACTTCATATTTTTATATGTATACAGCAAAGGAGCTTCGTGTCATACAATATGATGTGGTGAGGGGGAGATGAGCAGTGCTACGTTTGTCTTTATTGTCTGCTGAACTTGAACTTTTCTTGTCTGTAAGGTCAGGAGAGAAAACAGACAAACATTTCCCTGCTAAATACTTTGGCGTTACTCTGTGATGTGTTTTTTTTTTTTTTTTTTTTTTTTTGTGGTGGTGTTGGGTGGGTTTGTTTGTTTGTTTTACCATTTCTGCGGCAGTACCTAGTATTTTGTGGAAAGATAGTTACCAAAGTCAAGTGGCCGTGCAAACGTAGCTGTTATTGCCCAAAGTTCTGAAGTGACAGCTACCCCTTGTGGACTGTGTTTGGGTCTTTGCTTTCCCTGCTTTTGGGTATCTGCTGCTGGTATTCTGAATTCAAGGCATTGATTTTTGACTATTGTCTGTAATAGACTGGGCTACAAAATGACCTGACTTCTCAAATAATAATTATTATTCCCAAATGTTTGCCAGTAGCAGCTGCAGCACCGTTGCATGTAACATGGTAGGTATCAAGGCGATGAGAAGACCTTTTTTCAGTATGACATTGCTTTTTACCATTTCTTTGATAATCATCATAGATATTTGCAGGGTCTAGGATTGCAACGCCAGGTGCTCAATACCACTTTCTATAAAGTGGATTGAAATCCAGGAGGTAGTGTGAAAAATAGAGACAGAGGTGAACTGGTGCGAACTGGGATGGGAAGCAGGGTGAACTGGTGTGAACTGGGATGGGAAGCGAGTGCTGCAGGGCCGCTAGAGGTCACCCCATCCCGAGTCGGGGCTGGCTGGGTGCGGCTGAGTCCTTTTCTCGCCAGCCTTCAAAGCAGAGCGTTAATTTTTCTGCCAAAAAGAAGAAATCAGAGGAGCTCTGGGTGGTGCCTGATTACACACAAGATTTTAGTGTTTTCTAAAGTTTGATTGCATGGCTAATTCAGTGCTCAGCACAGGCTCTCTAAATGCCACCATGTGCATAAATTAATATTTAAACAGCGGTCTATCAGTTCACAACTGTGCTATGTAATTAGGAAGAGTTTCTAAGTAAATAATTACGTGGTCCTGGACTTGGCATCCTCCTAGGACAGTTACAACATACTTGGGCTGGTAAATCCTGGAACGCTGCAAACAGCGGGCCGTGGGCAGCTGCAAGCACTGCCTTAACGCTTTCAGCCCTGTCACTACACACTGCTTGGCTCTGCCCAGGAGCCACAAACCAAAAACCTCCGGCTTTGCTTGGAGAAAACATCAATTTCCAGCCCCGCATGGTGCAGAGCAAACCTCGAAAGCAGGGCTAGTGTAAAAGTTGGGTTTTTTAAATTTCTGCCATGAGTCAATTTTAAGATCTGATGTTAAAAGAGAAAGGGGTGGTGGGGGTGGCCTAGTTCTGCCCAGGGGCACGTGTGAATTGTGTCAGTCCCTCATCCAAGGAGCCCATTCCCTCGTTTGCGTGGCTGAGTAATTTTGTAGTTCTCTTCACAGTGGTGGTCCTCACCTGTGCCCGCACAGGAGGATGTACAGCTATTCTGTCGCTTAGGGACGTTTACACACATTTAGCTTTTCCTGCAGTCGCACACGCTTTCCTCCGTGCCTCTTCGGCTGCTCGGGAGGCTGTCCAAGGTGCACCGCTGTTATTTGAGCGTGAGGTTGGAGCTTTGCCCCAAAGGAGGCACAGTGTCCGGGGCACACGGCAGGCCTGGGCTGGGGCAGGCTGAGGAGGGAGCCAGCCTCGAAGGGCGCTCCCTGCCTCCGGGAGGCCGCCGGGGAGCAGCTCGCCCCTTCCCAGGCGCTATTTTCGGCTATTTTACTTTCCCAGCCTCTCCTCTGCTGGCTGCCCGCCCGGAGGTGGGGGGGGGGGGGGGTGGAGGCCTCTCCCTCCTCCTCCTTCATAAAAGGGCCCCGAGGCGGGGGCCGGCCCGCGGGGTTATTTTTGGGAGCAGCTCCCGGCCTCCGATGGCCTTGTTAGGGCAGCGCTGACCTCCCTCCGGGCGGGGAAAGGCTTGGGGCGGGGGCTTGGGACCCCCTCCTTTTTTTTTTTCCTTTTCCTTTTTTTTTTTTTTTTTTTTTTTTTTTACCCCCTCCCTCTCTTTTTTTCCTCTTCCTCCCCTCCTCTTCCTCCGCCCGGCCGGGCCCCGCTGCCCGTGAGGCCGCCAGGTAGAGGCTCCCCCCCGGGGGCCCGGCCCGCCCCCTGCCCTCCCCTCGCCGGCCTCCCTCGGCCAGGCGAGGCCAGGCAGCAGAGGCCGGAGCCTCCCAGCATGGGGCAGCCTCGCCCCCGGCTCCTGCCCCTGCCCGGCTGAGGGGGGCGGCGGGGGGCTCCCCCCCCCGGGAGCCGGTGCCATGAGCGGAGGCAGGTTTGATTTCGATGATGGAGGCGCCTACTGCGGAGGCTGGGAAGGGGGCAAAGCCCACGGGCATGGCATCTGCACCGGCCCCAAGGGTCAGGGCGAGTACTCGGGCTCCTGGAACTACGGCTTCGAGGTGGTGGGCATCTACACGTGGCCCAGCGGCAACACCTACGAGGGGTACTGGTCCCAAGGCAAGAGGCACGGCTTGGGAATCGAGACCAAAGGGCGGTGGGTTTACAGGGGCGAGTGGACCCATGGCTTTAAGGGACGGTATGGCACGAGGCAGAGCATGAGCAGTGGAGCCAAGTATGAAGGTACCTGGAATAATGGCCTGCAGGATGGCTACGGCACCGAGACGTACGCTGACGGAGGTAAGGGCGATGGCGGTACCGGCGCGATGCCCACGTGGCAGCGGCAGGGGTGACCTCCTCCTGCCCCACGAGCGAGGGCCGGGTGGGCACGGTGCCCTCCTGCCCGTCCTACGGGAGCTGGTTAATAGCATCGGACAGCACAGGCTGTGGCTCCTGGCTCTCCGGTGGTCGATTCTTCCAGTTCGTGGCCAAACCCGAGTTAAACGCCTCGCTGCTTCGTGCCCACAGCCAGCCCTTCACTCTCTGGTCAGGCAGCACCTTGTCAGTGTTTTCACGCTGGATATGAGCCACCCCCAGCATTGTAGTGTGCTTTGCCTAGGTATTAAATGCTGCTCGCGTGCCTCTGACTGGATGCCTGAACATCTGCTTTAGTGAAATGCTTTTGCTTGAGTTATCAAAGCTGTTTAAAATACGTAGCCACGTGTCTTTCCCTAAAATAAACCCCTTTGGTTACTCTGGAGCTCTCAGTCCCTTCAGTAGTGCACAAATGGCACCGAGCAGCCAGATATTTGCTGTACTCTGTGACTGCTTAGTCTAATTGTGTTTTTGCCTTAGTGGCAATTTTGGGGTTAGAACCATTACAAGAATCTCTGTGCAAGTAATTCTGTAGCTCCTCAGCACTGTAATGTTCCAGGCTTCCATATTTAGGATAGCTAAATAGAGAGGGTGATTTGAAAGAAACACGCTTCAAAATATGTATCAGAATTACATCTATATTTATCCAGCACATGCAAAGGAGTCCGTTTGTAAGGAAAAATAACAGTAATGGTATAAACCTTCAGAATGGAGAGCGTAGCATTTATAGACATTAGAAAAATGGACTAATTCAAGGCAGCAGCCGTCAGGGTTGTGCTTTCATATGTTTCTCAACAGGTTGTCTAGGCTCATGGCTAACTTTTTGGATAATGCAGTCTTGAAGTTGACTCCCTTTGTTTGTGCCCTTTGAGGCTGTAGGTGTAGACGCAGCCCAGCGGTGGCTCATCTCTCCTGCTCCCGAGGTCTTGGCCTCTGTCTGCCACGGGCCTCGGAGCTGTTAATGAGCCAGGCCCCGCCGCCTGCACCGCGATGCTGAGGCCTAAGGCATGCTCGCTTCGTCCTTGCAATGTGCTCTTCCAAAAGCCTGACGAGATGCTAGGTTATGAGTAAGGTGTGTCTGGGTGATTTGTAATGCGCAGAGATGGAGTAACCGTGAGCAGCATGTGAAAGACCTTAGCTCAGCAGCTGTGTGGCTTTAATTCTGGAGATCTCCAACTATCCCAGATTCAAAGCCTGTTCCCCACTGCTTAATAAAATGCAGCTTTTTCTGAGGGTGTAGGGCTGGTGCCTTTCAGGATCATGCCCTGTGGAGGATGTTGCTGGGGGAGCACAGGGAGAGCTGTGGCCGAGGCGATGGTGTTGGCATTGAGCCTACGGCATGGGACAGGCGAATCTTGCTGCTCCTGCATTATCTCCTCACCTGCACACAGCCACAGCCTGCACCATCCCATTGTGGCTGTGCCGCTAATTGGGCCTGTTAATATTTGATTGGGGGGTTGTCCTGGGAAACCTCAGGGCACACTGCAGGTGGCCTGAGAGCCAGGGAGAGATTGGCGACCCCCCCGGAAGGCAGCGATGCCAGGAACAGGGCCCTAGGCACGGGCGGCACCGGCTGGCCTGTTCAGAGCCGTGGGTCGTCATGGGGCTTGTGTGGGCTTCAGGGAGATGGAGCCCCTTCTGGGCCTTTAAAATGAGCTTACACTTGAAATACATATGAAAATACATGTATCAGTGTTGTACTTTAAAAGACACTTGCAGGGTTGTCTGTGGTTTGTATCTCATGGCTGGCTGGGGCTGGTGGCTAAATAAAGCCCAAACCTAGGGCGAAGCTTTTTGAAATCCCATATGGATTTCTGGTGTATCTTAAGGGGTGAGCTCCCAATATAACCGAGCTCAGGCACTGCCTGGGTTGCTCCCTGTCCTCTCCCCTGCCAAAGGCCCGTTGTGAAAGCCGTGGGAGGCTGAGAGCTTGAAGAGCTTCCTTCTGTGACGCTGACTGAAATCGGCCACGAGGCTCAGAGCTCCTGGTGTGGACGGGCAGAGTAACGCTCTGAGATGTTTCCGTGGGTGTCCAAGCTCAGTGTGTGTGCCTGCTTCTGTCACCAGGAAGGAGCTTAGAGCCCTTTTGCAGGGGCAGGGTATGATAGCTAAAGAGGATGGTGATTTGGGCTGTGCAAGGCACGGCATGAAGGAACTCATCATTTTGCCACCTAAATTCTGAGCAAAATCATCATCACCTGACTTTTGCCTCTGAGTTTCATCACCACTATAAGAAGTCCTCGTTTTGGGGATACGTGTTTTTGGCTGACTGCTCGATGCTGTCAAATCTTGCTGTGGAAAAAAGTGTCACTGCTATTGCAGAATCTTATTGCTAGCATAAGGCCAAGGCTCAGAGCTCTGCTTTGCTCTACAAAACGCTGTTTATATATGCTTATGGAGAGGAAAACCCTCACTTGCAATCAAAGCAACCTAAACCCAACTTATTTTTGATGTCGCAGTTTGCTCTCTAGGCAGCCAAGAGAAAAAACAGCAGCGCACATTAACTGTGCGGAAACAATTAGACCAGAGATCACAAGACTGCAAGAAAGGGGAAGGAAGCTCAGAAGCAGGCTCCGGTGGGACCTACAAAGCGGGGTGGCCTGGGGCTGAGCTCCCCAGGGATGCCCCGGCCACCGGTGGGTGCTGGAGCACCTGGCCCTGGTGTGCCTGGGGTGGCGGCACCCCCATGGCACCACAGGTCTGTGGGCGCCTGCAAAAAATGTCGAATTATCTCCACGTGACTCAACCTGATAAAGTAGCTCGTCAAAGGTCACGTACCGTCAGAGACAGAGCAGGGACTCGGATCCCTGTTTTCAGGTCCAGCACCTAGACTCCGTCCAGCCCAGGCTGCTTCTCTAGCAAAGCTACTGCATGGCTGAATGTGACCCGTGAATTAATGCTGGGTGCTTTGTGTTCATTTTTCCTCTCTGCTTCTTTCTCCCGTTCTTTTCCAAGAGAAGCTATTAGGTAATATCATAACAGCCTTCCCTTGGTGGTGTTGGCACCCAAAACAAGCGCTAGGTTTTTGCTGGCGTGTCTCGCACGTGGCGCTGTGCGATGCTTTGATGTGCCTGGCCTTCTGCACCAAGTTCTTCTGACACATCTGTCATCGCAGTGCCTGGGTAACAGCAGGTGCTCGGAAGGCAGTGAAGCTATTGGAGCTGTTGGCATTATTTACCTGGTTGTTTGTATTATTTACATTCATCGCTAATTATCCTAGCGCTGGGCAGGGGAGCTGTGACGCTGCTGACAGCCGGCTCTTGCACCCAGGGCCCCATCCTGCTGCTGAACACAGGAGTGTTCAGAGATGACGTCTGCAGGGACAACATTTCCATCAGCACCACGGTTTGATCCTTCCCATCCTACGAGCACAGACAGGGTCCCCCCTGCTTGCTTGGGGACAGACAGAGGTGGGGAATCTTGTCCCTGGGCATCACAGAGAAACTGGCATGTTTTGTCATCCCAACAAGAAAAAAAGCAGGCAAAGAGGCGTTATTGGAGTCCCCTGCTTGTTCTGCTTTCTTTCAGATACGTACAGGTATTGTACATGCCCACCCCACGGGCGTCCCCCAGCAGCCTGGTGCCTGCCCAGCTCTCCAGAGGTGACACGCCGATGAACCAGGCGGGTGGCTGTGCGTCCCCCTGCCTAGCACCCGCTCACCCACGTTTGTTTTATAGGTTTGGGCACCACCATGTGTCGGTGCTCTCGGTTCTGCCAGGCGGCGTTGGCAGTTTTGGTCTCGCCACGAGCTGCCAGGACCTCAGTTCTCATCCCATGTGGGACACACTTAGCATGGGCACGTGGCCAGGGCTTCACACGGGTGCCCGTGAGAAGCAGGCTCCCAGCTCTCTGCTACCCAAAGACCTGCTGTGCCCCGTGGCTCATCCCACCTGGCCGGGAGCTGCCCATGGCACTGCTGGAAGGGAGCTGGGGACTTGCTGGAGGACAGGGGCTGCCCTGACCTGAGCTTTCAGGGGAGGCTGAGCCCCGAGGAGACTTCTCCAGAATTCCTTTTCCAGGTGGTTAATTCGACGGCGCTAGCAGATGCAGCTCGCAATGTGCAAGGTTGGCCTGTCCTGCGGGGAGGGCTCCGGTGTCACCCCTATCGAGTGTCAGCCCTGTGCCGGCGGGGATGGGACACCCTGGTCCTGGGCCCTTCTGGGGAAGGGGTGGGGAGGGAAACGGGGCAGCATGCGGTGCTTTCGTGCTCGGAAGACTTGTCACCACTGCACAGAGCAAGATCTGGGAGCACAGCGGGGTGAGGAGCACACCCAGATGCCTGCACTGGGGGGAGGGTGAAGCAGAACTTGGGTGATGACCCCGGCTCCCAGCTTATGCCTCCCTGATTTTTCCTGACAGAGCTTAAACTACCCCAAGAAACCAAGCAGAGGCACCTTGCTCTGGAAAAACAGCTCCCGTGGCCGGCTGGTGCAGATGCTCTGCACTCCCCGGACCCTCCCTTCTGTTTCCAGGGGAGCCGCGGTGCTGCAGGGAGCCGAAATCCCGTGTGCCCGGGGCAGGGAGCACTGGCGGGGGGTGGCTGCTCGGGGGCAGCAGCTGCTGCCCGCCTGGGCACTTCTTGCCTTTCCTGGCCCCGGCGCTGTAAGTTAACACCCCGCAGGCGGGTCTGGAGAGGATTTCAACGAAACCTGAAGCTTGGGAGTAGAGATTATGCTGCAGAAGTGGCCTGGGAGAGCGTAAAATATGCACTCCCACCATCGCCAAAGAAGGAGCTGCGTTTGCTCTCCGGGGACTAGGGTCATCCCTGGTCTCAGTAACAGCATCTGAATGTGGAAATGAATGTCTGGAAGCCGGGTCCCCCCCTCCTTCCTGGGCTAGCCTAGCCTGGGTAGGCTCAGCCGGCCCTGCTGCACCCCCTAGGGTCACCCCCCCGGGGCAGCACGGGCTGGCTCCCCAAATCTTGGTGCCTTCTGTTGCTGCTTAACCAAAACCAGGTGTTTTCAGACGTATGCCCACGAAAATGCCCCCTGCGCAGCTGCCTGCTCGCTTGGAGCCGTGCCCAGCAGCGTAAAGAGCAGGGCGCCTTTCCAGGGAGCTTTGTGCCCCCCCAGCACCGCTTTGGAGCGAGACGGCCCCTTCCAGATGCCGCAGCGCGGGCTGATAGATGGGAGCGGAGCTGAATGCTGCTTTTGTTTGGGGTGGTTTTGCCGGTTTCTGAGGCAACTGTAGCTCCGGAGCGAGGAGAGCGAGACGGGGAGGGCAGTGGGCCGGGAGGCGTCCCACACTGTCCCGTCCCGTCCCCTGCCACCCTGTGGGGCTCGCTGGGGACACGCTGGCTCTCGCAGCCTGCCTGGCAGGGCGCTGGCATCTCGGTGCTGGAGGCGAAGGCTGTCCCCAGCAGCCCTGCTCCTGCTGGGAGCCCTTCTTGGATAGGGGGCTTCGACGCTGCTAATTTAAGTCTCGTGGCGTCCTGGTGGGAAAAATCAGAGCTGTTGTCTCCGAGTTGCTGTGCTAGCACCTGCGGAGTTGCAGACCAGCAAAGGGCTGGGCTCGTAGAATAACCGTGTGCTTCTCCCAGTCCTTCGGGGTCCTGCTGGCTCTCGGGGTCCCGTACAGGGCTGTAGCCCTGGCCATGGTGAGCACTGTTCTCTCCATGTCCCCCCGTTGTATGGCACACTGTGCACAACCCGGAGCTGGGTCTGGAGAAGGGAGCAAAGCTGGAGGAGCCTCAGAGAGCTGCTCCTCTCCTCCCCCTTTTACCCATTTCTTGCTTTGTGGCGTGAGCCTTGGTGCTGGGAGCACAGGCAGGCTGCGCCAGGCCCACGCAGATGCTGCAGCAGGTACCAGGCAGCCCGCACTACGGGCACGTGCCCGTCTCAGGGGTCTAGAGCCGGTCCTGGCAGGCTGCGAGTGACAAACAGCAGAAGGGGCTGGAAGGGGCTGTCACTGAGCCAAGAAGAGCTGTGCTGCCACCACTCACGTGTCTGCACGGGGCTGCTGCCACCCCTCAGTGAAGCCCAAACTCCAGCCCCACAGGGCTGCCTCCCGCCCCCCGGTCCTGATGCTACCCCATACCCCATGTCCACCAGGTGGTTTTGGGTTTGCCACAGCACCTTTCTAGCCTGTGCCCTTTGTCCTTGCTCCCTCGGGGCAGCGGCTTTCACAGTGGATTTTGGGTGGATTTTCGGGTCTCTCTCTGCGGGAGGGTGCACATGCCCTGCAGCCCTTCGCTGGCACACGCAGGCGAGATGGAGAGCGCCCCTGCTTCACCGCCTCCCTCTTCTCTCCCGCAGGAACCTACCAGGGCCAGTTCACCAACGGCATGCGGCACGGCTACGGCGTGCGGCAGAGCGTGCCCTACGGCATGGCGTCGGTGGTGCGCTCCCCGCTGCGCACCTCCCTGTCCTCCCTGCGCAGCGAGCACAGCAACGGCACCCTGCCGCAGCAGGACTCCCCCGCCGCCCACCCCGAGAGCCTGCCCGTCTCGCCCACCATCACCCGCGGGGGCTTCGCCCTCAGCCTCTACGCGGACGCCGAGGCCGGCAAGCCGAAGAAGGGGGGGCTCTTCCGCAGGGGCTCCCTGCTGGGGAAGCTGAAGAAGTCCGAGTCCAAGTCGTCGCTGGCCAGCCAGAAGAGCCGCGTCAGCTTCCTCAAGAGCGAGAGCGGGATCAGCTCGGCCGCCAGCGACGCCACCTCCACCGTCAGCCTGGGCGAGGGCGCCGAAGGCGAGGAGTACCCCCCCTTCGAGTCCGACATCGACGCCACCACCACGGAGACCTACATGGGCGAGTGGAAGAACGACAAGCGCTCGGGCTTCGGCGTCAGCGAGCGCTCCAGCGGGCTCAAGTACGAGGGTGAGTGGCTGGACAACCTGCGGCACGGCTACGGCTGCACCACGCTGCCCGACGGCAAGAAGGAGGAGGGCAAGTACCGCCACAACGTCCTCGTCAAGGGCATGAAGAAGCGCGTCATCCCCCTCAAGAGCGCCAAGATCCGGCAGAAGGTGGACAGGAGCGTGGAGGGGGCTCAGCGGGCGGCGGCCATCGCCCGGCAGAAGTCGGAGATCGCCGCGTCCAGGTGGGTGCGCGGGGCTCCGGCGCGGAGGTCCTCGGGGTGGGGGTGGTCCCCGTCCCACGTGTCCCTCTGGGCCCGACTGGGTTCCCCCGGCCATGTCCCAGCAGTGGGGTTGAACATGGATCTCTGCAAATTCTGTTTCGTTCTTTTTGCTAACCGCTGATGGAGCAAGGCCAAGGGCCCTTGTGGCAGCCAGGGGACATTTGGGACCTGCCACGGAGTGGGGAAAAGCTTCCAGCTTTCTGCTGCCTCCATCTCCTTTTTTAGCCAGCCTCAGGCTTTCGGCCCCTGGAGAGTCCTTGTGGCAATCGCACGCGCGGTGTCACTGAGCTGCAGCCGCTCTCTTTGCCTCGCCCTCACCCATGGCCTGCTGCAGCCCCCGGCCCCCTCCTGCAGCCCCGTCCTGTCCCGCCACGTCCCTTGTGCGGGGCAGCTGCTGGCTGCTGTGGAGCAGGAGCTGTTGAGCCGGGCAGCACCCGGTGCCTGCCAAGCTGCCGGTGGTGGCATGAAGGGGGCAAGATGGAGAGCGGCGGGGTGTTGGCACTGGCAGCTCCAGCAGGCACACGAGCAGGACGCGTCCAAACAAACCCTGCCTGCAGCAGAGAGACTGCCCCGGAGCCCCCGGTGTGGCTGGGGGGAGCTCCCAGGCTGCTGCGGTGCTGTCGCAGCCTTTTATCGGGTCGGGCTCTGGGAAGGCAGCTCTGTGCTGGGGCTCTGGGAGCCAGGGGCAGATCCCACGGGTGGGAGGAGCGTGCACAGGGCATGTGGCAGCACGTGGCCACCTCGTGTCCCGCGTAGCCCTTGCACGGGTGGAGACGTGGGCACGGCCGGGCATGGCTGTGTCCCCAGCACCGCCTGGTGGGCTCTGCTCTGAACTAGTTGTGTTAGGAACTAGCTGGCGAGGAAAGTGCTGATGGCTCCAGCATCCCTCTGAGGAGGAGATGGGAGGGCAGCTCTGGGGCTGGCAGGGGAATGTCCCCCCCCCTGCTTGCGTCCCCATCTCTACGTGCATCTGAGGGGTGGCACCGCGTCGCCCTGCGGCTGGGGCTGTCACTACCCGTGTGATGGGGACCCTGTGGGACTCAGCTGGTTGGGTTTAGCAGGACACAGACAGTGCCCCCCCGCTGCTGTGATTTTGGGGCCACACTGTGGCATCAGTGCTGTCCTCAGGCTGCTGGGATGTGGCTGTGGCTCCGGAACTGTTTTTGTTCTTAATTTTTTTAATTCTTAAATGTTTCTTCAATTTTGTTCTTAAACCAGACACACACTGTCTTGTTTAGGGTTTAATCACCCAAGTTGCTTCATTATCGTGCAGACGTGGGGAATAGCTGCCCTGGGGAAGGCACTTTATTTCCAAACCTCTGCCCTCCTGCACAACCCACACATGCCCAGCCTCTGCTTTCCTGCCTCCAAACTTTTGCAAGGAGCACAGCTGGCTTTTATAGCAAAGCCTCGCTGCCTCAGCGACCGGCAGGGAGGAACCGGCCCCATGTCAGAGGAGTCACACAGGGACAGCGGGGACACAAACCCCAGCCCGGGCTGCTCGTGGCCGGGAGGCTCGGCTCAGCCAACGCCGCGGGAGCAGCGCACAGCCGTGGCGCTCGCCCCCATGAATACGGAGGCTGGAGCTGCAAAAGCCTCTCCCCAGAAGTCGGTCAGTTTACATAAGCCTCTTTTTATTATACACTATTTACACGTCGGATCAAAAGCGGCCTGGCCGTGTTTTCCATCAGGGGCTGGAACGCGCCGCTGCCCTTGCTGGGGACCGCATCCCTCCCGGCGCGGCTGGGAGATAATTTCCTATTAAGGGAACCTCGGAGCCGGAGGAAATCGGAGGTTGCAGCACGCTCTGGGACGCCCTCCCCTCGCAGACCTCGCGTCGGCACGGCTGCTGTGCGGGACAGAGGGCGCAGCACTCCCCTGGCAGCCCCGGGGTCCCCGTGGCACAACCCACGAGGAGCACGGCCCCCGACCCGCTGCGGAGCGGGGTCTTGTCTCCTCCCTGCTGTGAGCTGCACCTCACCCTTCCCATCCGCCTCGAGGCCGGGGTTGAGCTGCTCTGTGCAGAGCTCCTCCTTTCCCTCTTCAGCCAGCTTTGGGATCAAGAGCAAACATTTTGCCCAGAAAGGGTCCTGAGGTGAAACCCCAGCTCCAGCACCAGCTTTCTCTTTGGCCTTGAACCTTGCCTCGGTTTCTACACCCACAGCAGAGAACAATTGCCTAAAGATTGTGAAAATAAATGATTGCAGTTTATACAAGGGCGGTACTACTGCTAGCATCTCCCTAGCTCACAGCTACGAGGTGAGGTTTTCTGGACTTTGTATTGCTCCCTGCAGGGCGCTGTGTATCTTACACCTTTGGGACCACACGAATCCCCTTTTGGGGAGGACATGACACGTGTCTGTGTGCAATAATCACTACAAAATAATTCCCAGGGTCTCTGTGTGCCTCTGCTGTTGCACACTGATGTTTGATTTCTGTTTGCTGCTGGCACATGGGGGAGCCCCTTGCAGAGCTCAGCTAAGGTGCTCTCCAGCCTTCCGCTGCTGGGGAGGGCAGCGTCAGCAGAAGAGCAGAAATCGCTCTTTTGCACCATAAAAGGCTCTCTAAGACAGAAATCTGGAGGAAAACAAGCCCGAGCTCTGGGGCTGCCTCCACCGGTTGCGCCGTAGGAATCTCAGGCACGTGGCCGAGCTGGGGATGCGCGGGCAGGGTCCTGAGCGGAGCCGGGCACCGAGCTGCGCTGGGAACGCCTGGGAGCAGCGGGGATGGGGCTGGTTGGCACCTGCGGCCCCGCTGCCTGCTCAGGTTGGGTTCCCTGCCTGGTTATCCCCAACCCGCTGCTGTCCTGCCCTGTACGGGTCCCTCCCGAGCCGCCCGCTTGGAAATCCGTCTCATTCCAAAAAATATCGGAGAGGGTGGGACAAAGCCTCCCAAAACAGGGAGTGGGAGACTGGGGCTTGAATAGAATAGCAGGCTGAATAGAACAGCTAGCTGTGCTTTGGAGCTGGATTTCCGAAGCTGTGTGCTCAGGAGCTGCCCAGCTCACAGGAGCAGATTTGCTTCTTGCTGGGGCTTTTGGGGGACAACATCAGTGTAAATCCCGCTTCTGTCCCCGCACAGCAGTGCCTGCCGAGATCCTCCTGTGCACGGAGCTGTGCGTCCCACTGCCTTGGACCAAACCCAGTGCAGACACTTGCCGTGCTTCCTGTAAGGCACGGATCTGGCCAGGCTCTAGCAAGTTTGATGGGCGTACGTCCTGCTAACAGCACCTGAAATATATCTGCTGCGTGTCACAGCACCAACGGGAAGGGAAGGCGTGAGGGACAGACTGCCGCTGTGCTCCGCCTGTTTATACGCTGGCCCTAAAGCCGAATGTTTGATGACTGGAGAATACGGCTAGAAAGGAATACATCGTGGGTATTTTCTTAAGTGCAGAGAGGTCCTGCGATCCTGCCGCTTGGGTATGGAAGCCTCGAAGGCTGGGTTTCAGGGCACGGCTCCCGAATCGCTTCCCGAAGCCGCCCTGCCCGGCAGTTCCTGCGCTCCCAGCGCCTTCAGCCCGGCCGTGCGGCTGCAGGGGGACGCGGCAGGAGGGTGCAAATGACGCGCGGGGATCGCTGCAGTCAGCGCAGCGCCCTGACTAAATAAGGGAACGCAGAGCAGGGGTTTATCAGCGCTGCCCTGCGCGACAGCTGGGAGCCGTGGCCGCCGCCAGCCCCCGCCGCTGCAGCTCGGCCGCACGCTCGCGCCCATCAGGTGCTTTATCGGGCACGTCAGGAGCCCGGGGGGAGCCTTCCCAGGCCTCCAGGGGTGAGGCTGGCGAGCAGGAGAGCGGCTGAGCCTTCCCTGCTGAGCGTTGGTGCTCAGCCTGGCACCTCGGCAGGCGTTAAAGGAGGGGTGCTGAGAGCCAGGGCGGCAACGAGGGGACGCTGCTGGTGCTCCTCCTCGTGCTCGCTGTGTTTATGTAGAGGGTGGCTCGTTTAGTTCATTTTCAGTTAACGCTAACAGCTGTATTAATTATCTCCTCTGTCCCGTGTACCTGCTGGAGGTGATTCTGTCGGAGATGCCCCTGGTTCCCAAGGACGTGGTTTGACCACGCCGAGCACTGCCCCGGGCTGTCCCCACACCCCAAACTGGGACTTTGGGGGCTCCGTGTCCTTCGCATGGTGCAGCTGGGGGACCCCCAGCTCCTGTGATGGGGAGGCAGCAGGTGCCTGAGGCTCGCTTTTGCTGCTTTTCATTTTTGCTGCTTTTCATGTTGGCTGCCCCGATCGGCAGCACTGGCAGGCTGTCCCCGTGGAAGACGACCTGTGCACGGGTGTTCGGTGCCGGGGAGCGAGCAGCAGTGTGATGCCTTCACCTTCGCTTCATCCCTTCCCCACAGAGGCCTCCTCTCCAGCCCCGGCTGGCTGCAGCCGGAGCACTGACACATTTTTGGCCAGGCCTGCTTATTGTGCTGAGATGCATCGGCTTCAGAGCGGGGTGCGCGCCGCTTTATCTGTTTTCCACCCGCCTCGCATGAATTTCCCGAGGCTCGGTCATGCCCTAGTAGGGTAAGAGGGAGCGTGCGCTTGCAGTAGCTCCGAGCAGAAAGCATCTGCTGGTGGCACAGGGCTTTCTGCAGGGCTTCCAGGGGGATTTGGGGTGGGGGCCAGCACCGCCAGGGCTTGCTGGGACCCCAGGCGAGAGCAGAGCTGGCAGAGCTGGACACCAGGGCTGGGGCTGGGGACGGACTGGGGAGCCGGCCAGGCAGGGAAATGGGCTTAATTGGGATTAATGGGCTGCTCAGCCTGCCCTTGTGGGAAATCCTTATCTCAACGGCTTACAAACACAGAAAAGGAGAAATGAAGTGAGGCTTTAATCTGCAAAATGGCTGGAAAATGGCAGCTTCATGCCCAATTGATGCGCTGCTGCGCGGAGCGGGAAGGACTCGAGTCCCCTCCAAATGCTTGAAATCAGCCGGCAGGGTGCCGGGCTTTAAAATCATCGCTTTCAATCAGGCTTTGCTCAAGGGTTATCGTCATTTCTGTGGAATGTGAAATGGGCTTATCTCAAAAAATAAAAAATATTGAAGTAAACTGTCCAATTTAAATACAAAGCCAGAGATACAGAAACCCTCCCTCCTCCTGGTGCATTTTTTCAGCTTATGCTGGTGCTGAGCCAGAGCCCTTTGGTCTTCTGAGCACAAGTTTTTGGAGTTTTGCTCCTGCAGAACCTGCTGCCACCCGGCGTCCCGGCCCCTCGTGGCCTCAGCAGACGCCAGGATCCGTCCCGGCTCGTGGCTTGGTCCCGTGTTGCTTCTGGGCTCCAACCTGTGGACATCAGCTTGAGAGACCCAAGTGCTCGTAGAAAATGCTTTTGCCTTAGATTAGATTTGACAAATAATTGGGCCTCCAACCAAATACAATATTTTAAGAAATCTGCCTGCTTTCATTTCCTTACAAAAAATAATAACCCTGCTTTTCTTTTTTTTTTTTGACTGGGGAAAAAGACTGCCAGAACAGAGCCTGTATTTCCTCGCTTTCTTGGTTTGGGTTGCTGAAATGTAGAAAAACATTAAAATTACAAGCTGTTAAAACTTCTCATTGAAAAAAACAACAGCGTCGTAGAACGAATACCCACTTTCTGACCCGATCCAGGGCTGGCAGCCAGGTAAAACCCGCTCAGGCTGCGAGTGCCACCTATTTGGCAGAGCTCCTGGCTCAGGCTGGGCTCCCTCGAAGCAAGTGAGCCCTGCTGTTCTCTTGGGCCATCCCACTCCTCTGGCTCAGCCGGAACCACACCTGGCTCTGCCTGGGCACGATGGAGAAGGACAGACCTAAAAACACCCCAGGTGTCCAGCCGGCAGCTGCAAACCTCCTGTTTTTCCCCAGAAATGCCCCTGCGATGCTCTCGCTGCAGGGCCGGGCTCTGTAGGCTGCCATCGTCTTGCAGACAGCTGCAGGTCTGTGCTGGGAGATTAATGTCACTTTAGCTGTTCTGAGGGGAAGTATCCCTTGGTGAAAGATGCAAGTGGCTTTGAGCTATTTAGGGCCGAGGATAACATTTCGGTATTTTAAAAATCCACCAAGTAATCAGAAAGGCTCACGCTCGCTGAGCTCGTCGGGTCGCAGTGAGCTCTGCCAGGCACCCCTGAAAGAGAGCAGAAAAGGATGCTCGTCTCCTGCCCCCGGGGGCTGTCGGTGCTCTTTGTGCCCTAAGGAAGGAGGAGAGGTGCCCTTTATCCACCCAGGTACCTGGTGCCACCACTGCTGTACGGCGAGCGACAGTCCCAGGGCATCTCAGGAGCTGGCTGCCAGGAAGGAGTCGGGACGGCAGGGTTGTTCTGCGAGGCCAGGATGGTTTCTCTTCCTTGAAAGTCGTGCGGGGGTGTTTCTTGTAGGAGGCAGCTTGTGTTGCTTTATGCACGACGTAGATCGCACCCCACAGGCGCAGAGTCCATAAAATAAACCAGCCCTGGGGATGTCGGAGTCTGAACCAAGTGGGTTCGTGCACACGAGTGACAGAGCCAGGAGAGCAACAGGCAGGGGATATACATCTGGCTCTCGGGGCAGGACCTGCAGTCAGGTGCCTGTGGACAGGTAAGGGGGGCTCAAGAGATGAACCAAAAAGGGGTTTTCAATCCCACGGAGTTGTTACAGGCAGATGAGGGTAGCAGAGGTTTGCTGGTGTCTGTGTGTGCATGGAGGTGGAGAGAGAGGCACAAAGGGGACAGGCTGGGGCTACGTGTGAAGAAAAGGATGGTGCAAGTATAGAGGTGACACGTGTGCAAAGCTGGTGTGGAAAACAAAGTGTCCGTCCTGCCCGGGTCTGTGTGTCCTGCCCCCTCACCACGTGAGCACAGTAGGGACCACGTTGCCATCAGCAAAAACACATCTGTGGCTTTCCCCGTGTCCCTCCTGAGTGCTGCGAGCATCCCTGCCAAGGGATGGTATCTGAAGTTCCTCCAGAAGGACAAAATGCCACCAGTGCGACCGTAGAAGCGTGCTGAATTTGCCTGTGTTCCCCACACTCCCCACGGCAGCGCCGAGAGCCTGGCATTTACCATCACAAATGGGATCCAGCTTGAGCACCCCAACGCCCCGCTCAGCCCTCCCACACCGTGCTGCCTGCCTCCCCCTGAATGATCCCCTCGGCATGCCACAGCAGGGGTTTGGCTGGGGAGGGAGATGCCAGCTTCCAGGAGAGTGGGGTTTAGCAAAAGCCTCCCTTTCTAGAACTGGTGAATTACCTTTGGTAATGGGTTGGGGTTGGGTGGGTTTTTTTGGCAGCTTATGATTTTGAGAATGACGAGCAGAAGGTGTTCGGTTGGTCCTTCCTGGAAGGGTTTGCTGAATCAGTGGGAAGAGGGGGATCCCAGATAGGGAAGGATGGTGCAGGATGGGTTTGTCTCTCTGTTGATACGTGGATGTGCAGCAGCTGGAGCAGAGAGCTCAGCTTTTGCCCTGTTGCTAGCTGCAAGGTCACTGCCGCACCTGTATGTGCCCCAGCCCTGTCTGCTATTTGCAGCATTCTCCGCTAATTCCAATCTCGCCTGCAGGCTAATCCATTGTGGATGTGCAAAACCCCATAAACTGCCCGAAGAGACGGCCTCGCCCGCCGGGCGTCGGGTCTCACCTGTTAGCGCTGCGCTCAGCTGCGGCTCGCGTGTCCGCGGGGGATTTCGGTAGCGGGCAGAGGAATGAACTGGGCAGTGCTCCTGGGCCGGGGCCAGGAAGGACGGCAGCGGTGCTCTGTCCGCACGCTAACACAAAAACGATTAGAGCGTTAGAGCCGTGCCAGGGGAGCAAGCGAGGCAGCTGCCACGTTTAACCCTCCTGCTCCCAGCCGCTGGGCCGCGGCGCGCAGCACCCTTGTGCAGGCAGGCAGGGACCCTGCAGCAGTCGCAGCGAGCCCTGAGGTGGCCCCGGGTGGCACCGGGGAGCACTCGTCCCCGCTCCGTGCTGCCTCACCTCGGATGGGGAGCACCAGCACTGGTTTCTGAAGGTCTCTCTTTGTGGTCCTTGCCCCCACTTGGGTACGTTCAGCATTCACGGTTCGTTTTCCAGCATTACTTTGGAAAGGGGCCTCTGAATCCTGCTGCTGGGGGCTATAAAGTTCTCTGGTGCAGTTCCACCCTGATTCCCTCCATCACCAGGCTTTCTCCTCTGCTGGTGTTTGTGTGGGCTGTTTTCTGCAGAAGGGTTTTAGGGCTACCAGCTGGCAGCACAGCAGGGCAGTAAAAAAGTGCTACCTGGAATGTGTCAGCTTCGTGTGCACATAATAAAAATCCAGCCATTTGCTTTTTGCAAAAGGCAAAAAGCTTTTGCCTTCGGGGCTTTTAGGGTTTTGTTTTGCTCATTTTTTGTTTGTTTGTTTGCTTTTTGAACAGATCTTAACCTCAGAAGAAATTTTTCCTCGTATTTGTATCATGTGTAATGTTCAAAGATCACCCTTAGACCTGTCTCAGCTTCAGACCCCAGGCCATGGGCCAGGAGAGGTTTTTGTGCTGCTGGTTGTGTGCCCTGGGCTCTTCCTGGGCGCCTGTTGTTTGTCTGCTGCTTTGCTGCTGGGACCAAGTTTCACTCTGCGTCGAGCTCCCCGGCACTGCCAGCCACGTGGGTGAATAATAAATTCAGAAGTACTCTGTGAGAGCTAGATGTTATTGTTATGGCTGGGCCCTTTCCTTCGGGCTGTGCTTTGTCACGACATGACTAAACCCTCAGCAGGGTTTTTCGGATGGCTCTGAGTGCTCTGCTTTGTGCCCCGGGGATGTGTGCCTGGGGAGACAAACTCAAATCGCTGAGCGATGTCTCTGTGTCCCAGGCGTTCACCACCCGGCTGCTGCTGTACTAAATGATCCCAGCAGCAGCAGGACCGAGCACAGGGTGTCAGCATCCCTGTAGGGGCCGGCTCTGGGCCCCGTGGCAGCCGCCCTCTTGTGCGACTGCTTCTCCTGGGACACCGATGTGCGGTGTGCTGGAGGTGCCAGACCTGAACCTGCAGCTGTGTTGACCTCAGTCCCCCACATCAAGTTCTCCTGGCTGGCTTTGCAAGCAGGGGACGAGAGCAGAGGTCAGGTAAGTCTCGGAGAGTGAAGCTGCCGTGAAGCTTGCATCCCCAGGGATGCCAAAGTCGGGTACCTGCCTCCGCACCCCAGGGCTGGCAGCGGCTCCTGGCTCTGCTGCAGGGTGCGCAGGAGGGCTCATTGCAGAGCCTGCCAGGCTTGGCACCGTGCTGACTCCCAGCGTGGCTCAGCCCCCGAGCACCCGCAGCGTCATCGCAGCAGCTCCTGCAACCCGGGGTCTTCCCTGGCCTCGCCGCCCCTTTTTGCCTGCGGGAGCTGCAGTGCTCAAACCCCGCGCAGCAGCCCGACCGCATCCAGCAGCTTCTCTGAGGGAAAGGAAAAAGCTCCAGCAGGAGGTGAGCACAGTCAGGAGCTGCACTGTCACCTCCAGCGCCCGCGGACTGGTCCTGTGCATTGCCCCAAGTCTCTGAGCGTGCCAGGAGCCGTCTGCAGCCCTCTGGCACCACATCAGCATGAGTCCAGCTCTGTCCCTACTAGCAGAGGGAGCAGACCTCACATTCAGCCTGCTTCCAGCCTACTTTGGGAGAAGTCACCTCTAGGAAGGATTCCCTCTGCTTCCCAGGCACTGCTCCGTTCCCTGCGGGGGCTGACAAGTGGCCAGCAAAGCCTCTGCCCACTCAGCGGGTGGCTGAAAAGGAGGATTTTATCCCTGTATGGTGAATCCCATCCTCCCAGGGCAGCAGGACAAAGGCAAGGGCCGGGGCAGATCCTGACGGGGTGATGAGCTGGGCTCCCTACTTGGTGAACCTGTTCCCGGAGCTGGCGTCGTGCAGGCTTGTGCTCGGCGTGGGGTGCGCCGAGCCCCCTCTGATCCCCAGGCACGGAAAGCACAGAACCGTCCCCACAGCCCCTGCCAGACCACGGTGGAATTAATCATGCTGATTATATGCTACCAAAAAAGGAGGTGCTGTCTCTGTTCAGAGCTGCTTCAGACCTCCTGCATGCGAGCCGCGGCTTAAAATTGCTGTTTTCTGCCTCATCACGTAGCCTGTCTGGGTGTTTCGGGAGCTGTAATAATTCTGGATTAAAAGACCAAGAATGACAGCAATCCCAGGCAGCTCGGCCCGCAGAGAAAGCAGGAGATAACGCGTGAGTGCAGCCCGGGGGTGAGCCACGTCTGTGGCACGGGGATGGCATCCCGGAGAGACACGGTCCCAGGCGCAGCAGCTCTGTGCCCTCTGCTCTATCTCAGGCCCCTGAGCGGTGTTTTCAGCTCCCCGTCAAGTCACACTGGAGCCTCTATCAGTTGGGATTCATGCCCTGTGTTTAATTCCTTCCCCACAGCCACCCGAAATGGCGTGTGCCTGCATGCACGTATGGTTGTGTGTGCCTTGTGTGCCTTGTGCCTCTCTGAGCTCTCAGAGCGGCATTTCCAGCACCTTTTCATCGCACCTGTCGAGTGTTCAGAGTAACGCTGGTCTCGTCTACGTGCTGCATCTCACTTAGTGGGAAAGGACTAATCCGGGCACCGTGACTCATCCCAGCAGTCCAAACATCCCTCTCGAGCATTTTCACTGCGGGGATGAGAACTTCCAATCGGAGTCTGAAAACGGTCGCTGGGTGTCACCGAATAGCTCGACAGACGTCGTATGACCTTATTAAATTCAGAGCGAGTCGGTTTTTGAGGGCTGCTAACGGCGTGTCTGCACCAAAATACACGGGTTTGCACTGATGCAGCCAGCGTGTGCTCTGCTACATGCAGCAAGGGAGACCCAGGGAGCCTTGGGAAGCGTTACTGAGAGCACGGGGCAAGCAAAGTTTCCTCAAGCCACGGGTGGAGCGGAGCAGCTGAGCACACGGTGCTTTGCCCTCCCTTATCCTGAAGGTGCTGTCCTGCTGTTTGAAGTCAGCTCCCCCCCAGACTGCGAGCAGCTGGGCTGCAAAGCTAGCCCTGCTTTTAGCGAAAAGATCACAGGGCCCTGAGTACGAGGCATGTGAGGAATACGACAGCCGGCCAGCGAAATAGCTCGGATAGCTTTATGGAGCAAGGAGGAGACATGCCGGGAAGGAGCAGAGAGGACTCAGGGAGCCCGGCTGCAAGGAACGCAATGGCTCTGCCTTTCCTGGTGCTTGTGCCCTGGTGAGAGCAGCTCCTGGGCTGCTGTGAGCAAAAGGTGCCCCTTGAACAAGCTGGATTTTGTTGCTGGAGAACCAGGAAAGAGAGATTTGGTGCACAACGTGTCCAGCTGGAGAGGTGCGGTAGCTCGCTCAGGGCTGGTGGCAGTGCAGCGGTGCTCAGCCATCACTTTGTTGCTCCTGCACGCTCCAAAGACCCCTGCGAAGGTGCTTTAGGCATTCCTCTGAGCCGGGATTTCTGTGCAGTGCAGCACGGTGGCAGTCCTGTTTGCCACCGCCTGCTGCCTCGCTGCAGCACGTACACACGCTCACGTTTGCAAATATACCTGTCCCGTTTGCTTGCGTGGCTAAGTAAGGCTAAGTCACACCTTAGCCTTAAACATTTGGGCCCCTTTCTTGTTGAGAATCATAGAGCAGTTTGGACTGGAAGGGACCTTAAAGATCACCTAATTCCAACCCAGACACCTCTAGACCAGGTTGCCCGAAGCCCCATCCAGCCTGGCCTTCTCTGGTCTTTTCTCCCTGAGTGTAGGAGCTGATTTGATCCTGCTGCCAGCCGGAGTCTGCTGCTCGAGGCAGGCCAACATCGGCTCAGACGATGCTCACTGTCATCTCCTCCTCCCTCCGCAGGACGGCTCACGCCAAGGCCAAGGCTGAAGGGTCTGAGCAGGCAGCTCAGGCAGCTAACAACGAGTCGGGCATAGCCAGGATGATGGCCAGGGAGCTCTCCCCAGACTTCTACCAGCCAGGTAAGACCAGAGGTGTCTTCTAAGAGGGATTTTGCACTTTGTTTGGGGAATCTGTTCAAATGAAACATTTTATGAAACAGCTGCTTTATAACTCAGCATGCTGCCCTCCTGTCTACCCTAAATCCTCTTTCACACAAGTTCAGCCAGCCCCTTCGTGAGGGTGATTTGCTCTTTTGCACTGGTGTTTTACCTGCTGTGAAATGTTACAATATGGAAAAACCCACAGCCCCTCAGCTTCCTTCGTGTTTCTCCCCACGCTGAAGCCCTCCCAGCACCTGGCAGGGCAGGCAGCGAGCTCGGGTCTGCCTGCAGAGCTCCTGCAGACACGTCCCTCGAGCCACTGTGGCTTTTTCTTGGAACAGCTTTGCACATTGACTCATAGCCAGTATCCTGTGGGACCCCACAGCGCACCAGGGTACGATCAGCCTCGGCTAATTAGCGGCTGTAATATCCTGTAAGAAAGTTGATAATGCAAAGTACTACTTCCCTTATTTCCTATTTATTTGATAGCATCGCTGCTAATTATTTGGCTGAGAAAACACTTAGGTGGTTCATTCTTTGCGACCAAGCGCTGGGGACTAGTGGATCGAAGTGTAATGAAGCAGCACTGTGAATGCCATTACCTTTCCCTAGACCAAGCTAGATAGAGCTGTGTTCTTCTTGGAAAGCTTTCCTTTCTGGAGAGGGAAGGTAATAACAGAGCAGAAAACAGGGATCCAAATGCCTATGTTTTTATTTCATCTTTCTTACTATCTGGAACAAGCATCCCACGGCCATCACAGTGGCAAAACTGGGGGCAGGAGCCAAACGCTGTGACTCCCGCTCAGCAAACCTCGCTGCCCGCTGCTGCTTTGACCGCAGTGCCTCCAGGTCGCAGAACTACACCCCAGCCCAGGAGCAGGGAGCAGCACACACCCGGCGTTTGGCTGGGGAACCAACACATTGACAGATCTGCCAAAATTCCCTGTGTGTCCACCTCGCCCTGCAAACACTAGCTGGGGATATGCAGCTCTGGAGGGCTGCCCCTTCCTCACCGCCGCACCGCAGGGCTCTCAGAGCCGGCTTGGAGCTGGGAACCATCGCAGCGTCTGGGCACGGGCACGAGCCAGCGTGTGACACTTCACTTAACAATAGCTAAACGTCACTTGATCCTGGCATAAGCCCCTCAGCTGCCAGTCAGAGATCCGCATTCACCCTTTGCACACTGGGGTATTTATAGCCCGGAGGCAAAGGAAACTGGAATTCCTGTTGGGAGGTTTTTGACATCTGGCTAGATTACTTTTTCCACCCGTGGCAATTGAATGAGACAAATGAAACTGGCTCTGCAAAATGCCTGAAGCAGCCTGTCCTCTGCTCCTGGCTCCTCAAGTGCCTGAATCCTCTCACTGCACTTATGTGTGGCTTTACTTGGTCCTGGCCAATTTCAGTGGCCATGTATGAGGCTGGTGCACATTTTTCTTTTATGATTCTTTTTAATCTTTACATTCACTTTGTAATCAGAGCGCAACAAGGGAAGATGTCTCCTCTTGCAAGGCAGCACCATCTGTGAACAAAAAGCAGAAATCCACCCTTGGATTTTGCTAGGACCTGTGACATCTGACCTCCCAGTCAGGAGAGCCTAGCACTGCCTGGCAGCTGCATTTCTCCCTGCTATTCCTGTGTTTGGGACAGGACAGTCCTGCTCAGCAAGCCTCACGTCTTTAATAAATATTTAGCCCTGGATTTAATTTCGGATGTCAGCCTAACAGCTTAGAGGGGAGGGATGAAAGCCAACGTCCTTGCTGAAATGTGCTGGGAGGTGAAGGAGGTGAGGCAGAGGCTGGGGGGGGGAGGAGGACTGGGCTGTGCAGTGCCCTCCGGGCAGCCGGGGCTTTTGGTGTGAATTATTCAGGAGGAGAAGAAAGCACCAGGAGATAGCAAGGAGCCCAGGGCTGCAGGCAGCCTATTTTGAGGAGTCTGAACAACTGTTGAAAAGGCTTCCAAATAATCCATTTGCGGCCAGAAATAAACGGCCCTGAATGGGTCGCCTGCTGATTGACAGGACCGTGCAGGCAGCAGAGCAGCTATAATCAGTGCTGTCTCTCCCCACCACCCCCTCGGAGCGGAGTCATTGCCCTGAGTGGGCAGGAGTTAGCAGCATGCAAATCACACCACTGATTTATTAGAGGGAATGAAGAACCAAGCTCCGATTTCCAGCGCAGGCTCAAGTCTGTGTTAGTCCTTGGGGTGGAGGAGACACAAGGAGTAACTGTGAGGCAGCTGGGGACAGTGCAGCTCCAGGGTCTTTGCTGTTAAGGACCATGCACCAAGCCCTGTATGTCTGCACCCCTCAGCATTACTTGGATTCAGCAGAATGGGGCCAACGCCATTTCCAAAACCAGGTGCTTTGCTTTGGGACATGCTGCTTTGCGACCCCACGATGCCCATAAGGAGCAGGCTCATGTTATTCTCATTTGCTCTGAGCATTGCAGGGATGCACAGCGATCCCCGCCTGCCCCTGTGCAGGTCCCACTGTGCAGGGCACCGTGCACAGCTGTTGTCCAGAAAGACTTTCCCGGTCAGTCCCTGGTGGATTTTGCTCTGCCAGGCGTGATGGGCTGGCCTCGGTGTCAGGCTCTGGCTGATTTCCTCAGACCCTAGCTGAGCAGCGATTTGCTTGCAGACATGGCCTGGGGTTAACAAGAAGTAAAGATTTAATGATATGCGAGTAATTGAAGTGACGGCAACGTTGCTAAGAGCTGACAAGTCAGCATGGGAGATGAGGCCAGAACGAAACCTGAAGCCCTGAGTCACCTTGTGTGGTGGTGCCGGGTGATTTTGCTGGTGCCCGGGTCAGCACCTAGAGGAGGACTGGCTCTCACTGCCAGCCCTGCTCCATGCATAAAAAACATGTTTTTCCCAAAGAGGGGGATAAAAGATAGATTGTCTGGGGGTACCTGCCTTTCCTGAGGAAGCAGAGCACCTCTGTGTACAACTTTTCCTGTGTCCACACTATTAGCCATACTGAAATTTCCCAGATGGGAAAAAAAAAGAAAAAAAAAAACAACCACAAACAAACCAAAGCTTGGATGGGAGCTTGATCCCCTTAAGGCCCAGGATAATCCTTCTGCGTGGCTCCAAACCACAGAAAGCTGGGCTGCAGACTTTCACTGTTCCTTGACTCAGCTGGAGCTGCAGGCCTGCTCCTCCCCGCAGGACAGTGCAGGGCGGGCACCCCCTACCACAGGGAATCCCTTCTGGAAACAGGCGCAGGCAGGCAGTGGAAAATGCAGCCTCACTCCCTTCACCTGGGAGCTTGTCCTGGCCTCGAAGGAGAAAAGCACAGGATGAGTTTGCAGCTATAAAAATATGTCTTGAGGCAGCTGAAGTTGTTTCTGGGGGGAAGGTGACAACGGGGTGCTGAGATCTCTGGATTTGGACTGGGGTATTTTGCTCTCCATCCAGGTGGCAGAGGTGCACGGCGCCAGGGCCTCGCTGAGCCCTGTCCCAGCCTCCGCAGCCCCCCCTCACCCACCAACCCCTCTCTCTGCAGGCCCCGAGTACCAGAAGCGGAGGCTGCTGCAGGAGATCATAGAGAACACGGAGCACACCATCAACATGGAGGAGGCGGCACCGCCACGGCCCGAGGGTGCCCCACCGCCCCCCACACCTCCCGAGAGCCCCCAGCTGCACGAGGAGGATGCGGCCCCCCACCGCCGCCACAGCCCGGCCCCCAGCCCCGCCGGCACCCCGCCAGAGGCCAAGCGGGCCAAGGCGGCCGCCCAGCAGGACGGAGGCCTGCGGCCGGGCAGCTGGGGCGAGGCGGGCGGCGGGGCCGCCAATGGCGAGGCCAGGCCGGCCTCACGGGGTGCAGGGAGGCCGGCAGAGCAGATGGAGATCGCGCCGCTGCAGCGCATAGCACGCGAGCCCGACATCGAGCTCTACAAGGGCTACCACAGCTACGCCGTCAGGACCTCCTCGGTCTCCCCCACCACAGACTATGAGGAAGAGCCATTCCCTGAGCACGGGCCGCCCTCCCCGGAGAGCCGGGGGGAGCCCCAGCGGCACGGGGGCACCCCGGTCCCGCCACGGGAGCTGGAGGAGAAGCCGGCGCCGCGAGTGGAGGCCAAGGCAGAGCAGCCGCGGCCGAAGGAGGCCCAGCCACGGCCCAAGGAGGCGAAGCAGCGCCCCAGCCCCGAGCGCAGGGTGGCGGGCAGGAACGAGCCCACTGCTGACAGAAAGACTGAGGCCCGGACACCGGGGAGGACGGAGCACAAGGCGGGGGCCAAGCGGAGCCCGGCTCCAGTGGCAGTGGCACAGGATGCAGAGGAGTGCGATGAGGTGATGTGTGGCACGTTTCGGGGCAAGGCAGGACACTGGGGACAGCAGCAGCTCTGTTGCCTTTTCTGTCACAGGAATTGCTTTTTTTTTCCCCTGCTGATTCTCTCCCCAGGAGGCCCAAAGGGCTCAGAGACTGTGGTCTCAGGGCTGCAGTGCCCTTCCCTGGGGCTCTTTTTGGGAATTCTGAAGCTTTTTGGAGGAAATTTTCCGTTTTTACCTCTCTCACCACCTTGCCACCATCTGGGGTTTTGCTCAATATGGGCTTTAAATTAGTTTTGGGACCAGCATTTTGTTTGGGAAGGTGGAGGAGGAGGCTGGTCTCCAGCCCCAGGTCTCACGCAGCCCAGAGAGCTTGGGGTCAGCCCTGGGGACGCCCAGCCTCCAGCCCAGCTGCCCGGGGCCTCAGGGACCTTACAAATACATCAGGAAACTTTTCCCACACTGCTCAGTCTGGAGAGTCCCTTGGGATCTGGGAGGCTGCAGAAGGACATTTCCTCCTGTCCTTCCCCTGTCCCCAGCCACAAGGGTTTCCATGGTGGATGCAGTGAGGTAAATCTGGAATTCCAAAATTTGAGGGAAACAGACATTTTATAATATTTTTATTACATTTTTTTTCCTTTTCTCTCCTCTTCGCATGGATCTGAAAGTGTGGGGAAACATGTAGGACAGGGGAAAAAAGCTGAGCATTTTTTTCCCCATTACTTTTACTCTTACAGTAGGGGCACCTTATGAGCTGATCCATGGTATGGAATCACCATTTGATTTCCCAGGTGTAAAAAATAGTCCCTCAAATTCATTTTGTTGTGAGCGAATACAGCTGTAAAACTATGTTTTATTAGCCTTCTTGTTCCCACAGTCCTTTTGATGTGAACAGTCCCTATGTGATTTTAGAGAAGCACTGCTTGGAGATATTTTGGTCTGAGATTAGAAGAATCTCGTAGAGATCTAATTGTTCGTCTTAAAAGTGGCAACTTTACAAACATAGATGTGTTTGGGGTGATGTGTGGGTGGAGGAAGGAGTTGGGAGGAACAGGTTGAAATGGCAGTGTATGTGCACGTGGCCAGAGTCTCTAATTTGATTTATCCCCTGCACAAGCTAGCAGTGAAGGAGTTTGCAGGGGAGAAATAGGAATAGGGATTGGATGATTCAACTAGTTTGAAATTCAGGCCAGGCCCTTGTGCATTGGGAGTTGGTGCTACTGATTGATATTTTTGAACAGGATAATCAAGGCCACTCCGTCTGTCTCCTCACCATGAAACTGTGGTATATAATACTCTGGTTTGGGTTTTCCTTTCAGGGACCTAACACAATCGTGATCTGCATGGTCATCTTACTGAACATTGGTCTGGCCATCCTATTCGTCCATTTTTTGACATGAGGTGCCCTTCGGACAAGGTAAGAAGAGCAAAGAGATTTTATCCTCAATTTGTAGACCTCACTGTGGATAGTTGACCAATTTTACTGCCAACACAAGTCATTCACTGATGGGTGCACTGCTGGTAAAAATACATGGGCGTTTATTCAATAGATGCAATTAACTTGCATTGAGATTCTCAGTTATCCCTTGTTTGTCCCAGGAGTGGCTTGTGGACTAATTTCAATGGATAGCTCTTGATTTCTCAAAGTTAAAAAATCAAACTATTTTGCTTGGATACAATCCCACAGTTTTACCTTCCCAGTTGGAAGGACATGAACTCCAGCGCAAGAATGTGTGACATTAAATTTGAAAGTTGTTCTCTGCAAGTAATGCTGCAAGAAACACTTTCAATTTACTCTTCTATGGCCAGGTAACTTGTGCCTGCAAAATTTCTTGGCATTCAACACAAGAAGCAGGAACACACAAAGAGAATGTGAAGCTGAAATTTGCAGCTCTGTTCGCACCAGTGCTGGTTCTGCCACTGTTACATAGTTGAGTTTCTAAAGCTCAGTGTGAGCTGAGGTGTGTGTCTGACTGAGGTTAAACTGGAGCTCAGGTCTTTCACCTGAATTAGGATGAGGGCTTGCGTTTGGATTAGGTGGCAACAAAATCTTGTGAGGCTTCTTGTCCCTACAGGGTTTGTAGACACAGGAGTGTGTCACCTTAGGCTCAAGATTTTTGTCACCTTGTGTTCAAATATTGGGGAAAAACAAACGTCAGGGCTGAACATGACTCTTGGGCCTCACATGAACACAATGTGAGATGCTTCTCCTATGCTCCAGTGAGGGTATCGGGCTGCCTTCCTTGGGGATGAAATTGCTCTGCTGGACAATGCTTTCTTTGCTGTATTATTCTTCTCTCAGCCTGCAGAGATGAAAGCTGTGCAGACAGCAGTGGTTGTGTGTCGGTTGTGTGTTTTGCTCCTCTTTGACTCTCCCATTCATCTGTGTCTGGGACAGGCGTTGCTGCTCTTGGAGACCAGAGACCTTGGTGGGGATTAAATCTCAGTCACCTGGAAACACCTAAGAGGAGGACTTGAGATCCCAAGGTTGCACTGCAAACATGAACCTTAAACAAAAGTGCCTGAAGATCAGTTCAGTCTCCCTGCTCCCAGGCTGTGGCTGGCCTCTGCAATCTACCAAGAAAAAAAAACAGGATTTCTGCAATTCAGCCTCCTTCTCTTCTTTGTGTAAAATAGCAATTGCCTTAAATTGTTCTCACCAAAGCCATCAACTGTCCTGTCAGGCCAGGGATGAGGGATTTATCTTTAGCTGTAGGAAAATGAGTGAGAAGGTCTTATCCATGCACTGTGGTATGTTGTGTAACTCCCTTGGTTTGACTCAGTGTCAGAGATTTCCCAAAGAATGTCATCCATGGCCTGAAAACGAAGCAATACACAACCAAAATGACTCATGAGAGCCACACCACGGCTAGGGCTGGACAACGTCGCCCTCCACGCTCAGATGTCATCCAAAGGGACGAGCAAAAAGCCTTTCCTTTCCCCATCGTCTGGAGCTGTATTCCGCCTATGGAGGACTGAGAGAGAGGGGAGCAAGTTGACGTTGGGCTTGTTGAAGTGTAACCAGAGGCCTGCCCGTGCCCGCCGAAGCGCCGCGCTCAGGGGCTGCGGGGTGGGGTGCGAGGGGCTGGCTGATCCGAGGCTGTTGGTGTGCCCAGGGGTGCTGCGGGTGGAGACAGTGCCCATTTAGAGACCGGGCACCATCCAGGCACTCTCCTGCCACCAGCAATGCTCCGTGCGGAAGCGTCTTGCAGTGGGTGACTTCCCACTGTAACGGGAAAGGAAATAGATGTGCTGAATTTGCCCCTTTACCCCCCCCCTTTTTTTTTTTCCTTTGAAAATGGTGCAAGTTACAATTAAAAGGAGGTACGTGCTGACAAATACCCCCGTACACCCGCAGGTTCCTCCCCCTCGAAGCGCTGGACTGCGAGGGGGCTCAAGTGCTGCTCTTTCACTGAAACAGAGTGAACAGACTTTCCAGCCAGAGGATGCAGGGTGGCTGTCGTGGGAGAGGTGAGGTTATTCCTGAAAGAAAACAGGTGCAGAGACCTGAGTGACTCCAGTGCGTTTGGGTGTTAGGCTCAGAAATACACAGCAGCCAGACTTTCAGCAGTGGTAGAGCACAGAGGGGCAATTCTTGCTGTTGTTCTTGTGTGTGAGGCTTAGAAGCCAAGGCAGTTTGCACCGATTCTTCCCAAAGCTGCGACAGAGAGTGACCTTCTGAAGGAGATGTTGCCACCGTGATCTGCTTTGATCCTTAGCAGTGCGAGCTTAGAAAGTCGGCACAGATGAAGTTACAGTTTAGTGTGAGGCTGAGTGCTTGGACATGTTTCTTCCTTCTTTTAAGAGCAATATGTATTTTCTATCTCTTTTTAAGTTAATCGGAAATGTTATTTATAGCTGGTTGTGCACCTCTGTGAATCCTGAAGTCCCACAGCACAGGACTGGGTGGGAAAACCTGAGGGACTGGAAAGAACGGGAAATGTTGGTTAAGGAAAAAACCAGATGGCCAGTCTGCTCCAAAGGTCAGTCTGAAAGGATTTCAGAGCCAGGGCGGCAGACAGGCAGGAGTTTACACGGACTGGAGACACAGGGCAGAACCTGCCTAATTTATCTACTCTAATTATGATATAAGAGAGTGAGAATAATTCAGTAGTTTTCTTTGTGAACCAAGTTTATTTTTTAACCTTATTCAGCTCAGGAACACTGCCACAGTAGCAAGTACATGGTGTTAACTGTGGGAGAAGTGAATGTGATCCCTTCCTAAAAGCCATGTGGCTGTACCAGTCCTGAGAAAGCTGTGCAGCATCATCTACACTTCCACAGAGCGTAGTTTAGTTGCAATTTGCTTCTTTCTTTTTTCTTTTTCTTAAATATAAGACCCCAAGCAAACCCCAGGCTCTGCTGCCTTTGGCATTTTATCCCCGTTTGCTGGCCCTCACCTGCCAGCTCTGCAGTTTCAGCATGCCAACTGCTTTTATTAGCTACCAAGACAATTTCCGTTGAGAGACCTGAGGGGCTTTTATTTATCACTAAGCACAAAGAAGGATCTTTTTTTTTTTTTCGACAATGCTAAGGTAATTCTTCCCCCTCCTGCCCCATTTTTTTTATGCATGTGATGTGCACTCGGTAATGTGCTTTCCTCCTATTAACATTCTGAGAAACGTAGGTAGATTTGCTTTTATGTGACATAAATATATCCATATCGCACTGAGACATGGGTATATAGACATATATATAGCCCCTTAGGGATTTCGTTTTCTTAGATGCAAAGTAACGGATTTACCTCAAACTGCATGCTTTCAAAACTGAATAGGATATTGTGTTATACTTTTCAGGTCTTACAAAGATGCAGATACTTTTCACCCTTCACACAAAATTACCTTCATCACAGATTTTGCAAGCCGTGTACCACAATCTGTGTACTGCTGTCCGGAGTTTTCTGTCAGTTGTTCTGCTGGATTACGTGCAATAATAAACAGTTATCTGCTCACTGTATCAGTGTTTGTCTTTGCGGGGGTTTCTTTTCAGGATGACACACTCGTTCCAGTCTTCAAGGAGAGGTCACGATGATGTGGTCCACAATTTCAGAGGTGACAGCTGGATGGGTTTTAGCTTTTTGCTAATATCTATTTCAAAATCTGCATATTTTTTTTTGGATAGAGGGGTTACGCGCAAAGAAAATTGTTTTCATTTATTGGTTTTTGAAAGTTTGGTGCCAGATGCTTGAAGACATCACCAGTTCTCCGAGTGACCTGTGTGTGCATGAAGCCAGCACAGGGCCTGTTAGCTGTGGGGAGGAAACCCCTGCAAGGAATGACAGCACGCGCTGATGCAGACCTTGGCTCATAAATAACTTGTTGGCTGCTTTTTCTCTAGAGGATGGCTCAGCTCAGAGGGGAGCGCTGGGCTCGGAGGTGGCTGTGGCTGAGCTGTCAGAGCCCCAGACACAGGACAAGGTGAGCAAGACTCAAGCCTGGGGTGCCTCGGGCTGTCCGTGGCCACAGGAGCCAGGCTTCTGGGGAATGTGGGGCTGCCCTGGTCTCTGCATCGAGGGCATGGCACTGGTATTGCTGAGGCCCTCCAGGACCCACCAGCAAGGGGAGAAAACTGAAAATCACCAGCGAGAGCCTGGCTAGTCTTTGGTACCTCTGCAGAGTCTGTGTGCCAGCCTTTGGGTCTCCCTGTATGAGATTTTCCCCAGCCCTCCTGCTTCCTTTCCTGGCTTCAAAAAATTCTGAAGCAGGACATTGCAGCCCTTATGGTACTTTCTTCCTAGTTTTTCCCACAAATATCACCATCAGTTTCTAGCACTCATCATAGCCCAAGGATAGACGGCCCCATCTGCCTTTTTGTCCCCCCAGCTCCCCCCAGCCATCGGCTCGCTTTTCCCCTCTTGAACCTTGCAGGAAACCAGTTGCAGACCACGCTGCTCTGCTGCCATTAAAGCCTCAGCCCAAATGCAGTGATGCTCTGGGACCCGTGTGTCGGCAACAAGCGGAGCCCCATTGAGCTGGCCTCGACGGGAGGAGGCACGAGGCTGGAGGAAATGCGACTCGCTGGCCCGAAGCCTGGCGGGGCGATGCGGGCAGCCGGTGACAGGTCCCTTCGCTGCCTGCCTCTCCCCGGGGCAGCTGCCAAGATCCTTCCCAGGCACGTATTGCTGCCTGCTCCTCCGGCGCCGTAGTTCTGTCTTTGGAGAGGAGTAATTCTCGCTTTCTTTCTAGCCTGCTGGCTTCAGTTCTCGTGTGTTGATTTAAAGACCCATGGATGGGGGGCCGGGATGCCCTGTTGGTGCAAAATCTCACGTGCTCTTAGAGTCGAAGTCACGGCAGACCCAGGAGCTCACGGCCACCTCCAGCCCCTGATTTTTTTTAGTGAGCAGCCGAAGTGATGGGAAAGCCAGGAAGGGGAAATGGTAGAGGGGAGAAGAGTGGTTTAGGGGAAGGGTGGGAGAACAGAGCCCAGCACCAGGCGGGGGCACGGGGGCCCAAGGAATGCGGAATAGCCGAAACCTTCAATCCCTTTTCTATTTCTGGAGCATCTCACATGAGCGAAGCCAGGCTGTGCGGAGGGGCTGGCAAGGCGCAGGCTCAGCCTCCACAGGCAGCAGGGGCTCCCCGCAGCCTCTGCAGGGTGCAGGAGGCCTTGTGGTGGAAGATTCTGTGCCTGGTAAGGAACTAAGGAGACGAGTTTGGTGAAATGATGGCTTTGATCTCCTCTGGGCTTGTTTTGCTGCTGGTGTTGGAGGAGCCAGCAGCATCTCATTCATCCAGTCACGGGGAGGAGGCGAGGGGCAGCAGGGTAACCGGAGCCCTTCGCACCACATAAATCTCCGGCTGGTGAATGGAGCAGATCCTTGGCCCATGTGGAGGCAGCAGGCCGGGAGGCGGGTCTCCTGCTGAAGCCATGACGTAGTGCTTCAAAAATATGAAAAATGGCAAAAGGAGCACGCCCCTTCCCAGCGTGGGGGCAACAGCGCTGAGACTCTGCCTCAGGAGCTGCTGCTTTGGGGGTGATGTCCCCAACGCTGCCCCCAGCTGAGTGTCCCAGGGTGTGGGGAGAGGGGACATACATGTGAGAGCCGAGAGAGAGGCCCTGGCCTGATCCCGTGACCATAGGGACAAGTTAGTTAGCTTGCACTGGTGGGAGGTGGGAGGGAAGGTGCAATCCGAGCCCCGGTGTCCTTTGAGAGCGACATGCCCAGCCCGGGGATGGGATGGCGGCGCTGCCCTCTGCCGTCCCTGCAGAGAGCAGAAGCATCCCCGCTCCTGGTCCTCGTCTTGGGGCTTAGGTGGCTCTGGGGAGCACAGAGGGGTGACCCTGCTCCTCTGCACAGGACAGGGGAACTGGTAGCTTGCCCAAAAGCAGCCTGAGAGACATTGCTTTCATTGCTTATTTCCTCCGAGCAGCCACCCAGAGTCTGCTGGGGCAGCCAGGCTCGCTTCCACCTGCAGTGCTGCCCACGAGCTGCACTGCCAGCCAGCCAGGAGGACACCAGCCCTTCGCTGACCCTCAGAAAATCCCATCAGTGCTGGGACCACCTTAGGACCTTCTACCCGAGAGGGAAGAGGTGCCAACCCCAATCCCAACCACTGGCACCAGGTGTTCCCATTCAGCAGAGCATCGAGCAGCCCCCGGTGCACTCACAGCATCCCCGGTCTCTATAGAAACAGCACGCGGTGCACGAGTCACCGGGCTGAAATTAAAGAAAATTCAGCAACTAGAAAACACTGAAACATCCTCAATACTTCTGCCCCATGCATACTTTGCATCCCCATACTTTCCTCCCCCACGTAACAGCTGGGAAAGTGCCTCTGATGTGGGGTCTGCAGCTAAGCCAGGGCAGGGCTGCCCGTGGGGGTAAGAGCCCCCGCTGCGGGGGCTGCTTGCACCAGGTAGTTTTCATCCTACGGGACTGGTGCTTGCAAAAACTGGCAAACTGGGGATATTTGAGTAAATAGAATCAGCTAGAATCACTCCAGTGGGACTGGCAGGCTTTGATCAGCAGTGAATCACAGCACGCTCCCCAAAAGGGATGCTTTGCTTTAAGGAGCGCTGAACAGCATCCTGTGAGCGAGCAGAGAGGAGACAGCTCCGAGAGCCAAGGAGCCCTCCGGAGGCCTTGTGAAATACACATTGCAAAACAAACAAATAACTTCGGAGTGATTACACCAATATTGCTCTAGGACTATCCCCCCAAGCCTTATTAGCAGCTCCTTAATTGGAGCTTGCTTGAACTAATTAGTTCAAAGAAGCAGCCAGGGGCCAGAGCAGATTGAAAAGGGGCCGTCTTTAATTCATTCCCTGATGTGTGGCCCACCCTTGCTTGTGCCTCTAAAAAAATGTAAGCAGTTGCTCAGCATGTTCTGTGGTGAGCTGTCACTGGTTTAAAGGTACCGCTATTGTGGTTTTACTAACATGCTCTTCACTCCTTACAGGCTTGTACCAAAGAGCAGAGCCGGGCTCTTGTAATCAGCTCTGGTTGCAGCGTGGTGCTGGGTCCTCTTCTGCTCCTTTTTTTCCTACCTTTTTGGAGGGAGCCACGGGTTCTTCGTGGGTTGCTCCCCAGCATGGCCTGAGGCTGGCTGGCTCTGGAGGCGCTGGCAGGGCCCAGGAGGCAGAGGCTGTCCCAAAGAGCCCCCAGCATGGCCGCTTCTGATGCCAGCTGCAGTGGATGCCCAGTTACCCTTCCGAAAGCACCCCTCCCACCAGGCAAACCTAGATATGATGTAAGAAGGCAACCTGGCTGCTGCTTATTTCTGTAACTTATTTAAGTTCTGGTGTTTTGCAGTAGTAAATAGCCCTTGCTGAGGACCCTGCTGCTAACCCCGTGGAGGTGACCGCACCGCTCTGCCCACAAGCACTGCACTGGGGTCAGCCAGGTGAGCATGCTGGATGTGGTGTCTGATGAATGCCATGAGCTTTAGCCATCCTGGGGTTTTCTAGCCCACAGACCTCCCACCAGCACTTCTCCTGAGCCACTTCTCTCCTCCGTCCCCTCCTCAGCGCACACACACGTTCTGCAGCACCTGTGAGCGTGGCAGAGCCGAGCACCCCTCTCCTGCCACCAGACCCCTCTGCTGCATAACCAAAGCAAGCTGCTGGCACTTCACCAGGTCAGTAAGCACTGCAAAGGCAGGATTTAGAAAGAGCAAACTTTAATTAAGAAGCTAACAGGTTAAATCAAATTGAGGAGCAGCTTCAATGCGGTAAAGTATTCAGGAGCCATAGATTCTCTGTCTGGGGACACGTTCATAAACTTGCAGCCTGCACTCGTGCTGGTGGCAGTGACTAAGCACTGAGGGCAGCACACAGCTTCGGACTTCTTGAGCTGGCTGGGGGGCTCAGGGAGCAAGGTGTGCTCAAGTCACTGTCTGACTTCTTATAAGGACCTGAGGCTTTGCTCAGACCCTGGATACCCAGAGGAGGGGAGTCAGAGTGACTAGGGGTCTGTGGAGAATATCAGGCCCCTGAAGTGTCAGTGCTTCCTTCTCTCTGCTGCCCCAGGGCTTGCCATGCCATGCTGCTGCTCCTGGCTGAGCCGGCAGAAATGCCTCCCGTGCTCCCAGTGCTCCTCCTGTGGTTCCAGCCAAGCGTTGTGAGGCCGCACAGACCCAGCACCACCAAACGTGGCACGGCCACAGTGCCTGGAGACAACTGCTGAGACACTGCTCTGAGGAATGACATGCACTGAGGAACGGAGAGCGCTTCAGGGAACCGTGAGCCACTGCTGGAATGAGAGCTCCCAAAGGGCCCTGCAGGGCCAGCGCTGATGAAGAAATAACATTGATTTCTCTCTTCTCACCACCGTGCTCCCTGCCCTGTTGCACACCAGGGGTTGTTTTCCATGGGCACCCCCAGCAGCTTTGACCCCCGTGGTCTGGCCCTGGGGCTCGTTGTGGTCTCCTTGGTGTGGGTCTGCTCAGCCCCACTCTGCCAGAGGGGACAGAGCCCCTGGGGATTGCCCAGGCTGGGGCTCTAGCAGTGATTCTGGAAAGGTTGAGTTTCAGAACCTTTGTGATCGGTTCATTGCACCTAAACTAGGATTTTTTAGAGAGGGAAAGCCTTGAAGTCTGTCTTCCTCCAACCAAATGCAACCCAGGACAGATTTTCATCCTCCTGTTTTCATTTTCCTTGTTAGATACCACTTGAACAAAGAAAAAAAAAATGTTTGTGAGAGCCCTTCACCCTGCAGTGGCTGGAATTTGGCTCCTGTCCCACTTCAGAGCTGGCTGCAAGGCCATCCTTCCCTCCTGGGTGTGCAGCAGGCAGGTGGCAGAGGGGTCAGGGGGCAGAAGGAGCAAGCAGGCAGAGGCATTAATGTGACCGAGTGCCTTTTGGAGAAAGAGAAGGATGGGGAGATTGGCTCTTTCCAAATCAGAGCCACCCATCTCTAGGGTTTCCAAGCGCAGAGTACTTTGCAATGATACCCAGAGGAGCAGGCTGTCCTGGTGACTTTAGCTGCCTGTGGGGACAGCCCAGTTCAGCCACCAACAGAGCCTACGTCCCAGCAGGAGCTGCCCCAGCTCCCTCAGTGCCGATCCACTGCTGCGGGTTTGTGGCTTTGCTGCTGCTGGTACAAAACTGCTTCAGCTGCCTGCTCCAGACTCCCTCCAGCCTAATGCCTCTGGGAGCCATCAGCTGAAGCCTCCAGCAGCAGTTACTCCTTGTGATTCCTTTCTGCTGGCAACTTCTTACCTAACAGCATGCATCTGCCTGTCTTCTCAACCAGCATCTCCTTAGCAAGCTGAACGCTGACCTTCCTCCTCCACCTAAAACCCTCCAAACCCTCCCAATGTTTCAGGAGAAGGAGCAGGAGCTCATTCCTCATCTCCTGAGTTTAACGCTCCAGTGCCTTTACTGGAGATCTCGTGGTGCTGAGAGAATTTATCTGCCAATTACTTCTCAAGAAATAACAAAGGATCATGCAGTACTTGGCAGATAAGGGCAGAGACGGGAGAAGAGAACAGGTCTTTTTTTTAATTGAATCTCAAGTATGTTGAACAAAAACTTCAGAACCATCAATTAGCTGTTGGCCTGGGGCTAAAATTTAATTAGGAGAATAGTGCTTTCAAACTGTCACTGTCTGGGAAGAAAGGAAAAAAAGCACTAAAGGGAGCAGTAAAAAATGGAAATGTGATGGGGAGAGAGAAAAGAGTTTGCTGGGATGCTTGTGTTGAGCTGTTCCTTGTGCTGGCAGAGAAGCAAGCTGCCCAAGGGCCCATCCCTTGCCTGAGAAGTGCCCTAATCCTAAATCCTATTTTAATCCTAAATCCCCATCCCGTGTGGCTGCATTACCTGGGTGTTATGTTGAGTTGCTTTTGTGCTTACTGGTCTGTTTTTTTTTTTGTCTGTAGATGCTTTCGCCTTTTTTTTTTTCTTTCTGTGCTGCTATGGAAGAACTTGTTCTAATGGGAAAAAAAAATCTCTCTACTAGAGAAAAGATTGTTACCAGCAATTTTTTTCACTTCCTAGTTTCTTTTGCTAAGTAGAATGCTTCTCTTGTGCTGTAGAAAAAGCATTTCACCTTTTTTTCCAGAAGCAAATCCCAGATTTCTTTGCAGAGCTTTCTTAAGAATAACAAAGAGGAACTTTGCTCCTGAAGTCACAATATATGCAAAAGAGCACAAAATGATGACATGAATCCATAAATTCCAAACAAAAAAATACTTCATAAATATCTGCAAAACTAGTGTTCTCTTTCCTTATCCTACAGTTATCCTGGAGCAAAGCAGGCAGTTTAATAATCCACAATGTAACAATCATACATGCAAAGCCACCCTACGCCAAAATAAAATAGATCCTGAATGCTTCCATGCACGTTGGTGGAAAGTGAGGTCTTGTTCTGGCTCGCCCAGGGCAGTTATTTTCCATAGACACAGAACAGTTACTTAAAGTCTTGTGCTCTTAAAAATATCTCACGGATCTTTTCGCAAGTAAGATGTAAGCCTGTGATTTAACACTCTGGGTTGCTGTACAGCAGTGTTGGGTGCTGAGGCTGAACTGGCTGCTCAGAGAAGAACTGTTTACAGTCACTTCAGGGTTACTGGTGGCTGACTCTTATTTTATTTGGCAAGAGCCATGGCATTTGGCTCATCTGTAATCTCTTATGTTTTACTCCCAGGCCAGATAGTCTCTTGTGAGTCTGGGGCAAACGTTCTTGGGCTGGTTTCTTGAATGTGTCAGGTTATGAATATCCACTTCGCTTACTAGATGACAGCAGCAGTGAGCATTGTTAATGCCTTATAGGCAGCGCCACTTATCGCAAAACACTTTACAGACTTTTATGAATTATTCTCAGGAAATAAGAGAATTGTTTCACCTGCCATTGAAATGCAGCTGTAGCTGGAACAACGTGCTGCTTGATGGTATGCAGCTACGCCATGCCAGGGCTTACAGGATGAAGCTATCCAGCCAAAGCAACTGCAGGAATTTAGATTGAAAAGGTGAGATTATTAAAAAGAAATTCAGGCCACAGTGTTGGAAGTATTACTATTACCATATAGAATACAGATTATTAATTTTATCATTTTTTCTGTAGCAAATCCAACTGATCTGGACCTTGGGTTTATGTGCTACCCGCACAGCAATATCTCCAGGAGCTTGAGGTGAGGTCCCTGATGCCCAGCTTCAGCCATGCATAATGCACGAATCTCCATCCGAGAGAGTCAGACTGGTCCCTTTAGAGTCATGGAGAGGAAGTTTCACATCTAGGGAGATATTCGTCTCCTCCCCAGGTAGGCATCTTACTCAGACCACTACCCTGAGATGAGAGGAGCCGCTTCTCGGAAGTGCCCGGCTGTCCCTGTTACCTCTGACAGCCCTCCAGAGGAGCCGCTCACGTGGGTGTCTATCTTATAGGCATCCGCCTTTGGGAAGGGGATCCTCACCCCCTAAGGAACCTGGTCCAGTGTTTTTTTCTCCCTTGAGTGCCCTTCTCTTCCTGGATTTCCTTCCAGTGCTCTGGCCCAACTCAACAAACAGCTGCTCTTGCGCATAACACAGAACGGCGTTTTGCTGCTATATTTAACTACCGATTCTTTAAAGATGCTAAGCATTGACCTGCGCCTAACGCTTCAACAAACAAGAATAAATTAACGTTAAGGAAAAACAAATTAATACGCCTCTAAGAATCTGTTTTGTTAAATGCCCTGGAGAGGTATTAACTCAAGCTTGCCGCAATGCCAAAGCGATTTCTCTTGGCGCTTTCCCAGCATGGTGCGTGCAGCCACATAGCTCCTGTGTTGTTTCAGGGTCCTGGTATTTATTTGGCAGGCCTGCTTTTCCTTGCAGGTGCCGGGAGGCTGTTCAGCTCTTCTTGTTCGGTGAGGAGGTCTGAGCTGCCATGAGAGCAGTCCTTGGTGACGCTGTAGTACACCGGGGCGCTGTGTGGCGCGGGGTTCTCGGCGCTCCTCTGCTCGCACTCCCAGAGCTTCCTGAAGGCAGCCCTGAATTTCTGGGACATGAGGTTGTAGATGATGGGGTTGATGGCGCTGTTCAGGTAGATGCACGTCCGGCAGAAGAGCAGGAACCAGATGTTCAGGTACGGCGGGTCCATGAAGGAGTTCACCACTACCAGCGTGCGGTAAGGCATCCAGAGGAGGGCAAAGAGCACCACCACCACTGCCAGCATTTTGGTCACCTTGTTGGAGGGGACAGGCAAAAAGAGAAATAGGCAGATGGTGCCGAAGCTCCAGCAGAGCCTTCCCACCTCTGACTGCGCAGGTAATTTATAACTTCGCAGGTATCTCTCTTTAAGGATTTAAAATAGGCTCACAAACTGTGGGACTGTCTATTCCTCACTGAATCCATTTTGTTCATGAAATAATATTGCATAAATACAACCTTTAAATGACAGGTTTTCACCTACCGCTCAAGAGACTTCGAAATTTCAGCACAAGCATCCCATCTGCCTGGAAATGAGTTGGAAATAACCATGGGAATTTCTGTACCAGAAAAATGGTATGAAAATTGCTCATAATGTTAAATCAGTGAGGAAATTAACTTGTGCCAAAGTGGGATCCTAAGATTTTTTAGGTGCCAGGGGTGAGTCTCAACTCCCTGTCTGGGATCTCCTGGTTTGCTACGCCTCCTGTGCTCCCAGGGACAGGCTCCTGGTACAGAGCAGCACTGGGAGCAGACGAGACTGCCTGGAGTCCTACACAAATTCCTGACTTGTGCTGATAGGGGAGCTGCTCAGCTAATCAGTATGGGTTATTTTAATTTGCAGCACACTGGGGAAGAACTACGTTAATGTATTAGGAACAAGAAGATATTGAGAATGCAGGAGCGAGCAGTAATTGCCCTCAGCTCAACTCAGGCTTGCTTAAGAAAATGGGTTTTTGTACTGAAACTGCAATGATCCTAATAATTTTGACAGCTATTTCGGGTAGGTGACAATCATCCTCCCGCAAGTGCTTACAGAATACATGCGTCCCCAAGGAGGAAAGTATGAGTAAACACCGATGCCGCCCGCATATTAAGGCGGCGGTGTTTCAAATGTCAAAAAGGGGGTTGTGCAATGACTCCTCTTCTCTGTAAGGAAGTAAGCACTTGGATGACACTCGGTCTTTCAGCTTTTCTTGGAGTGTTTTTTTTTTTGTTTTTTTTTTTTTCGTTTTTAACTTAGTTACAAGCAGCTATGCCTTCCTGTAATGCTTTGTGTAGAAATCAGGGGTTGTTGGCGGTGGCAACAAAACTTTTCCTGCAAGAAAGGATCCATTGTCAAGCTGAGGCCAAAATAGAAGTGCTTTGCTCTGTGTGGTTTAACGGGAATGTGAGGACACTTCCCAGAATCAGATCTCGCTGTGATGCTGTGAGGGGGAAGACAGAAGGGATTCTAAAGAGCAAAGCTTCAGAGCTTTCCAGTGCCTTTCACAGGGGTGCCTGGATCCATCCCACAAGCTTTTGGTTTCAAGCTGCTAGAATGAGGCTGCTGGGTGACGATGTGCTTTGTAGCAATGGTCCTGAACACAGAGCCACTGCCTGCCCCAAGCCTGGCAGGGCAATATGGGCTCAACCCCTCTTCACCAGGGGAAGGAGCATCCTCCTGCTGGCTGTGAGACCACATTGATGTGGAACACAGAGCTCCAGGTACCACGGGAGCCCAGGAAGGAAGGCTTTCTGCCTCAGGAGCAGCACACCTGGATGGGACCCATGCTCTCTACTTATCTTTCCAAGTATCTTTACAGCAAATAGACACAGCCGTGACAGAGTGATCAGCTGCTCTGCTGCCTCCCTTGTACCGCTTCTCAGGTTTGCAGAGAGAAAGGCTTTCCTGTATTTTTGATGCAGCTGAGGTTAATATCCTGAGAACATGAATGAAGTTGATTTTAACAAAAATGTGATAAAAGCTGAACCCTAGAGCAAAATGCAAACAGCTCAACTCAAGTGATCCGAAGTACAACTTCATTCAGAATTTAATTCCCCCCTGCTGAGCAGTTTATTCAGAGCACTCCTCCTGGGAGACGAGGGCAGGCTGTGCTTCACCATCCCATGCAGAGACCAAACATGTCCATGTCCTGCCTGGAGGGGGTCCTTGCTAAAGGGATGTCCCAGAGACAAGGCTGGAGGGAGGCTTTCCATCAGTCCTACTGCAGCGGGATCGCTGCAAAATGCATCCTGGCAAACTTTAATTCCACACCAGTGCAGGAGGGCACTGAAGCACACACGCTCCTCACTCAGCATGGGGGTTGCCTCTGTTTCTGAGGTGCCAAGTTGTCCACTGTAGAGAATAAATCTTCGGACTTGTGTCCCCTTAGCTCTGCTCTCTGTCAGTTGCAGTTCTGGCCGAGAGCTTTCTGCACGGTGAAACGTCTCCTTTAAAGCTAAAAGATTAGTCCTGCTTGCGTGCTTGCTTGTGAGGCTGAAATATCTCTGCCTTTTGACTGGCCTAACTCTGTTTGCTCAAGACACCACGATGTTTGTAAAGAGTGAGCTGGACTCTGCCTCACCGTGACAAAGCCAGAGGGAGCGCACCCCAGGGTGACAAGGAAGTCAGCTGCAGTCCTTTCTGAGACCAAACAAAGTTTGTTATGGGAAAGAATTTGTGATTCGTCTGCTTTTAGCCAGAGCTGCCCCTGCTTTTTGGCTGGTTGTTACAGAAATGTTGCAGTGCCTGAGGAACCTCCCAACACCTCCATCCAGACCGCATGAGACCACACAAGTGCTGTCACGAAAAGACCTACGCTTCCTGCTCCACGTCCTACAGCCCTGCAGAAAAGTTGTCCTTGTCCTGGGAGAGGAAACCTGCTGAGGAACCAGTGCCACAAGGATTTATTGACTGTTCTCACTAAACGCCCTTGGTGCTCGCCGAGGATGCTGCATCCAGGCTGCAGGGCGAGATGGGCAGCCCTGCCCCGAGCTTGCTGCAAGATGAAATTGGCCTCGCAAAGCCAACTGTTTGAGCCCCTGGTCTCCTGGGTGCAACATTACTAAAGCTGTATGCAGTGCAAGTTGGCTCCTCTGCTTAAATCCCAGTGGTCTATCCCAAAGTCGCTCTCGCATCACTGTCACAGGGAAAGCAATCTCCAACATCATCTCCATCCACAGCTGAAACCCCTCTCCGTGCCTTTCCTCACTTTGGCTTTCCTGGGAGAGTAACTGCAGCATCCTTTAAGTGCTCTGAACTTTCTTCTGGTGCCCGAGGGAGAAATGAAATTAATCAGCCCTAGGGAGAGCTTGGGAGAATGTGAGTTCATTTATCCCTATCTGGAGCAGCCTGGAGTCATGGCCCAATAAAGCAGCTGCACGCCCCCAAAAAGACAGATCCTTATTGTTGCCTCAAAGCATCCCTCAGGAAATCACCAGTCAGGGAGAAAACTTCTCCGTGAAGTCTCACAGCCCCTGTGCTGTGCATTGTGGCTAGAAGGAGGACGAGGCTTTCAGCCCTTGTCCCCAGGCCCCTGCTGTTTCTCCCAGCCAGAGCCAGCTCTCCCTGTCCCAGCACCGCCGTCTTGAGCTGCGGCATCGTTTTTTAGGAATCCCGCTCCCTCTAGTGGTCCCTGGCGGCTGAAATCCGTGCTCGGAGGTGCACCCTCACTTTCATCTTCCCTGCTGGTAGCTCACGTACTGCTTTCACAACCTCCTCAGGGCCCTTCCAGCTTGGACACCCGCCAGCATCTCTTGCTGGAGCACTTTCTGGTGCTGTGTCCTCACGGCCGATGCTCAGGATGAGACCCATCACCAAGCCCCCCCCCGGGAATTCCTGGTGACATTTTCAAGGGCTGTCAGCACTTCTCTGGAGAGTGTGAGAGGTGGGTGTCGTAACCCAGCAGGCCTTTCTACCCTGGCCACGGGTAATTAATGAGCAAAGAAATACACTTGTGGGCTGCTCACTGGCCATAGCTACTGCCAAGCAGTGTCTGGTGGGATGATCTGAGATACCACCGTGTTTCTTCCTTCCACAGTTCCCTCTGGTTTTGAGGGAGTGTTGCCATCGCTATCAGAAAGTCAGAGAGGACGTCTTTCTTCTGGAGAAGACAACCCAGGACACCAGCATCCAGGTTTCTGGACCATTGCCCGGGGGCTTTTTGCAACTGACTTCCTCAGGAGCAGGCCATGGAGGCGAACCTCACCCAGAGAATAATATTCTGGTCCCTTCTGTGCCTCTCAGCAGAAGACATTTCCCATTTTCAGGCTGTTTCCTACCGCCACCCACCTGCTACAGCTGACCCGGGGGGCTCACCTGGTTCCAGGCCGGGGGTGCTGTGTGGCCGTAGCACCCCGAGGAATGCTCTCCTCTCTGCTCGCTGCTTCTCCCACCCTGTATCTCCATCTGCCAGCTCTGCTGGGCCCAATTCATCCAGCTGCCTTCAGCCTCACACTAGTCCCCGCTCGGTGATGTGCCCTGCTCTCCCCCTGCACCCTGCAAATGTCACTTGCGTGGTCCCTGCTGTCCCCACGCAGGAGGACAGCTCCAAGGCAGAGTTCTGTGCTGACCCCGCGGGGCTCCCAGGAGACCTCCTTCCTCCCTGCCTGGTTGATCGGTTGTTTTTTAGCCTTGTAACTAGATGCAGAGCCGTGACTCACTGCAGACATAGCGCCGGGATCCAATGCTCCGGCTGGGTTTCACGCAGCACTGGGGGAGATGCTCTGGCAGGACGCGGGTTCGTTATGCTCAGAGCACTCCTCTTCATGCTGCCCAAAGTTCTCATTGAGATATCGGTGTGGTTTCACTTGGCTTTGGCTCATAGTCTTACTGGATAATCATATAAATTTCCAATGATTATTTATAAAATGAAGTGACCGTGTATCACAAACACCTCTGGGGTGCAGCACGGCATCCAACCGTGTGGCCAGCTGTCCAACAGGCAAGTGGTGGCCCAGCTGGGGCTTCTTTCTCCTTTGCTATCCCAGCACAGGCTGCCTTGAAGTGCTGCTGGTGTGGTCAGAAGGAAGCAGCAACCAGAACGTGGCTGGAAGCCTCGTGAAACAAAACTGCTATGAAAAAGAAGTTTGGAGTCGCCTTGCCTGCCAGTATTTTAGCCAGTATTTGTGCTGCACAAATAGCTTATGAGCAGCTTGGATCCAGGATTTTCCTTTATTTCATGCTGCCATGAATATTAGAAGTATGCTCTGAACTGGGAGCATGGTCAATACCTCCGTAAAGCCTCCAAAATCCAGTGAGGGGAAAGCAAATTCTCCCAAATATGATGAAAGTTACAGCCAAATGCACTGATATCCTGTACCTCTCTGCAAGGCAGAAGGTGAGGATCGAACAGATTTACAGTTGTAAATCTGTTTTCCACTACAAATAGCAGAGCTACTGCTTTCTCTCCTGGGCGAGCAGGAGACTCACAGCAGGCTCTCAGAGTTCTTCAGCTGAGCTTCTGTTAGAGAACAGCTGGGTGACTTGTTGCTAATTCCACAAATCATCACGGAGCTCCCTACAGAGTGAGCATATTGACGATGGTGATCACAGCACTAAACACACACCTGTACCGCGAGGTGGGTGTTGGCTGTGAATGCAGACAGACTCCCCCTTTCAAAACAAGTTCAACACTTCTGGCAATTAAAAACCTCGGTGACATCTTTATTCCTGATGAGCCCAGCTCTGAGAAGGAAGGCCAGCCAGGGGGAGTTTTTGCTAAGATATTTCTGGAGCTAATGAAGACCTCAAGAAACCTGCTGGTGTAACAGAGGAAAGAGCACAGGATGTTTCCAGGGGACGGAGTGCCTTCATCCAGCCCCTCGGGACTGACAGCCTCGGGCACTCGTCCTAATGAGGCTGGAGCACGCTGTGTGCGGTGCCCACCCCACGGCACAGCCCATGCAGGTGTGGCAGGAGAGGTTTTCACTCTTTGGCCGTGCACCTGTAGGTGTTGCCCTGTAAAGACTGGGGAACTTGCTGCGGAAAAACCCTGCACCAGCAACTGGGAGAGTCCGGTGCTTTTACGGACATTGGTGCTTGCTTTAAACCTTTCTGGAATGGAGCAAAAGGGAGAAAAAACTAAAGAGACTTAGAAGCTCATAAAGAAAAAATACTTATTCTCTGATCTGCTTGCTTCCCTCTGTGACTCTGAATCATCTCTCCCAAGCAATGGAAGTTCCCGTGCCAGTCAAGCAATGACTTGGATAAATGATGTTTTTAAGACTGGCTGAAACTGATTTCAGGCTGGCTGGAAATCAGGTCCTGCTTGCTCAAACTCAGCAGGAGAGGCTTAAGCCAGACCCCAAGCTTCAGCCCTCATCTTTAAAGCAGACCATGTGTCAAAGTTTGAGACCTGAGCAGGACACATTCCTGCACAGAGCCAGCCAGCAGGAGTCCCATGCCCAGATACTGCCCCATCCCAGGAGGTGGGCAAGAGACAGTAACCATGGACAGAGAGGGAAACAAGGTGAGGAGATGGACAGAAAGCAAGCAGCTGGATGACAGAGGAGTCACCGAGAGAAACAATGTACCACTGGGACATTGAGGTGCCTCCCCCAGCCGCAGGGAGCTGGGGGCGGCAGCAAGAGCTGGCTCAGAGGATGGGTCCTGTGTCCTGCTGGCTTTCCCCTCCCTTTGCTTTCCAAATCTGAGGTCACTTGCCCGGGACCCTGCCTGGGACCCAAGTCCATAATGTGTCCTGGCACCCACCTCCCTGGGGAGGCAATCAGGAATTAATTATCCAGCCAAAACCCTGAGCTCTTGCCTCTCCCAAGTGATGCTGGAGCTCCGTGGAGGCCATCCTAAATCCAAAACGTGAAGGCTGACTCCCCCAGCTGCCCCCACAAAGGGAAGCAAAATATTGGGGCACCCCTCTCCCTGCCAGAATCTATCCCCCCAAAACCCCTCAAGGCACTGAGCCCCAGCAGCCCACCTGGCGGGGGGGCCCTACCTGCTTGCGGGAGCTCAGGGCCCCCCTGTTGCCCCGGCAGGAGAGCTTGAGGGAGCCGCCCTGGTGCGTGGAGCCCAGGCAGGGGTGCTGCGGGGTGGCGGGCAGGGGGCTCATGAAGAGGATGCGGGCGATGAGGCCATAGAGGACAGTCGCCAGTCCCAACGGGATGACGTAGAAGACGGCGAAATCCAAGAAGTAAATGGGCATGTAAAGGCTTCTGGAGACCCGGTAGCCACAGGTGACCTGCGCCCCATCCGAGAAGGTGACCTGGGTGGTGTCCACCAGGAAGAACCACATGAGGCAATAGAGGGAGGTGAAGAGCCAGAGCGAGGAGACGATGCGCTTGGCGCGGCTCACGGTGCAGAGGAGCTGCGCTTTGATGGCGTGGCAGATGGCGATGTAACGCTCCACTGTGAAGGCGGTGATGGACCAGGCGGAAATGTTGATGCCCAGGTACTGCAGGTAGGTGATGCAGAGGCAGCCGGCGTAGCCGTACACCCAGGAAGCCACCACGTCCGAGATGTTGGGCAGCCCGGCCGCCAGCAGCACGATGAGGTCGGCCACCGCCAGGCTCACCAGGTAGCAGTTGGTGGGGGTCACCATGTGCTTGGTGCGCAGCACCACCAGCACCACCATCACGTTGCCGGCGATGCCCACGCCGCAGATGAGCAGCACCAGCAGGATGGTGACCACCTGCAGCTCCAGGGGCTGCCGGGGCATCCTGCCCAGGGTTTGGTTGCCGCTGCCGTCCGGGACGGCTCCCGGGCTGGCCGAGCCGTTCTCCATGGGCGCTGCGCGGCTCCTGCGCGCCCCCAGCACCTTCCCCGGCGCAGCCCTGCCGCGAGGGTGAGGGTGAGCGCCCCCCGGCTCCCCTACCCTCCGCCCCCCTCCTCTTCCCTCCCCTTTTTCTCTGGAATTCACCCCAGATCTTGCTGCCTGCCGCGCACCCACCCCCCTCCGCGAGTCTCTGCCGGGGAGCAGCCAGGAAGCCCCCAGCCCCCGGGATCCCCCCAGCCCCCGGGATCCCCCCAGCCTCCCTCCAGCCCCCGGAATCCCCCCAGCCCCCGGGATCCCCCCCAGCCCCCAGGACGCCCTCCCCCAGCCCCCGGGATTCCCCCAGCTCCCGGGGTGCCCCAGGACCCCCCGGAGCACCCCCCTGTGCACCTGATCCTGCCGGGTCCTAGCGCACCGCTGAGCCGAGGAAGAGGAGGAGGAGGAGGAGGAGGAGGAGGAGGAAGGAGCCCAGGTAGGGGGCGGTGGCAGGTTGGAGACCCCTGGGACAGAAGCCCGGCACCTCCTGGTAGGAGGCTGCAGGACACAGGAGCGTGGGTGCCTGGTCTTGGAACCCAGCCGCAGGCACTGACACCTCTGAGGAAGGAGAGGGGAGGATGAGGAATCCTTCCTTCCTCCCTCATCCTCAGGAGGATGGGACTAGGGGGATGCCTAGCCTATTTCACTTGGGAAGGGACAGAGGAAGCCTCCCCCCTTCCCTGGGGGTCATTCAACACAGGGTAACAACCTCCTCGAATTATTTCTTTGGCAGCAACCCGGTCCCAAAGAAGCACGTCGGTGTCACTGGGGGAAATGCTCACCCACCGTGGGCTGCAGGATGCGGGCTCTTCTGGCAGTCAGGCTGGGATATCTGGTTTCTAGCTGGTCAGCCTGGAGGATGCAGCATTTCCCCGACAGGCAGCTAACACAGCAGCATCCACAAGTTGCTGTCAGCTCCCTGCTTGCTCCTGACGTCTCCACAGTCTCTCAGAAATAAATTTTCACTTTGAAAGAACAGCTGTGATTAGAAAGATAAAGTGCTAACCGTACCTAACCTGTGGAGCTCAGGGAAGGGCAAAGGGAAGAGCTCACTTTTCAATTAGATGACGTTTCAGTTAGCAGCACAGCCACCCTGCTAACCCCAGATACTGAAGCACATCACCAAAATGTGAGGGATCTTTCTGATGCTGGGCACATTTCTAAGTCCAGGTGGTGCAGTCATGGTGTGGATGAAAGGCAATATAATGGCTCAGCCTCATGCTCCTCTCCCTGCCTTCAGCAGGCTGTCCCCAAGCTCTGCCTTGCTGGGACAAGCAGTATTTTCCCCTTTCCTCCAGGATATATTATGCTTCCAGTTGGCTCCACAGAGTGCTATCCCTATAGCACTCGCTCAGAGGCAGCTCCAGCACCCCTGGGTGCCACTGACCCATTGGCACCCAGCACCCACCATTTGGTGAGGCGTGGGAATGTCAGGCATAAGGCACCACCACAATTATCAATCCTAATCAAAATTGTCAGCAGCATCACTGTCCTCTGGCAGGAGCACAGCTTGGTTATTCTGGCTGCAGCATCCTGGTTGCTTTACCCCGGGTTATTTGCAGAGCCATAATACGCTATCCCTCGCTGAAGCTGCCCCTGGGTCCCCCTGTTGCTCCCATCTGCGTTGACCCTTCTCTAGTGTGAGGATTTATGATCCTCCTAGCTGTGGAGCAGCGTGTGTCAGGACATAAATGAGGAATGGTGAGATTTGATCCTATCGCACGTGTTGGTGGGAAGGAGGAGGAATGAGGGTGTGTGTGTGTGCTCACACAGTCCAGGGCTTTGCACGCCTCCGTACGCAGGAGCACAGATGCGACAGCCTCATACAAAATCCCCAGTGCCTGCTTTTCCTGAAGCTGCTGTTGAACTCTGAGCAGTTATTGTGATTTTCCTGTTACTGAAAATGATAGCTATTGCAAACGGAGGGGAAGGGAAGGGTGCTGAACAGGGTGTTCCTCTTCCAAGCATAATTTCATGATGAAAGCTTCTGTAGTGTTTCGGAAAGAGACACTGAAAGAGGCACAGAGAAATCCTCCCAGGCACCTGTAGCCTGCTCTCTGCATTTCCCCAGAACTTGAATTCACCTCTGAAGGGATGGGGACTTGCAGAGCAGCCGTGTCTTTGACTTTCTCTGCTTTTCTTTGGGATTTGAGTCCTTTCAAACCCTTCAGACCTTTCAGCTGACCAGCAGCAGTGCTGAAAATGAAACCCAGCCTGTGACCCAGCGCTTTGTTTAAGCCCCTGGACCCTGCTTTTCCTCCCCTTTGTGTGCGGTGTCGGGCCCAGGACACAGCATTCAGCAGCAGCACCCGGCCTGCAGCCAGCCCAGCCCAGCCTGGCCCTTCCCCTAACCCACACAACCTTTTTTTTTTCTGGTGCTTTATTGTCCAAACACTCGTGACAGATTTCTGACTGATGCAAGAGGAAGCATTCAGCCTTTGAACTTGGTCATTTTGGTTTCTCAGCCTGCTTCAAAGAACAAATTGCCATCAAAGCCCTGGAGCTCCCCCCCGGCCAAGACAATCTCTGGCTGGGCCGCGGTGGGCGCACAAGGGAAGGAGGGGGCAGCGCAGCCCCTTCCCACCCAGCCCTGCCCCTGCTTACCGCCCTTCTCTGCCCCAGGATCTCTCACCGTATTTCAGGTGTGACTTTTTGCTGGTTTAGATGACTTTTATTTATTTATTTATTTATTTATTTTCATAATCTCTGCGGAAAATGAATTTACAGAATTGGTTTCTCTCCCTTCTCAGACATAAAAGCATATCTCGCCAGCTATTTCACATGGGGTGAGGAATTGCAGGCTGGGACAGCGTATAAGTAAGAAACGTGTGGAAATGTGGTACTTTTTTCCACCTCTGGCTGAGAACATTTCTGCCAGTGACTTCATTTCCTCTGTTGCTCATCTGCAAAGAAACCCCGAAGTGGCGGTGCCCGTCCCTGGAAGCACTGCGCAGTTCTGGGTGCCCAAGCACAGAGGATTGCCTGCCTGACACGATTTCACCCAGACTGAATACATGAGCCACAGCACCTCGTGTTCCTTTGAACCACGGGGTTGTGGCACGGCAGCAGCTGCTGGAATCACGCTCTCTGAGAGCCTAAGAAGGGAGCTGGTTGTCAGACCTCCCAGCTTCTTTGGAAATCGGTGATGTGTGGAGTTTGGGAAGTCCAGGGGCTTTGTAAGGTGCCTGGAAGATGGGCTTCTGTCCGGACACTGTGGCAGTCCGCAGCCTTCTGGGAAAACCAGCACTGCTTCTTCCTCTTCTCCTTCAGTTCCTGTGGGCTGAGGGCTTGTTATGAACCACTGATGTGGAAATGTGCAGTCGCAAAACATGAAGCATCGAGTTCAGAGTAAAACTGAACCAATCTGCATTCAAGGGAACCAGGATGAGGAGAACTCTTCCTGTGCACTGCAAATCACTCCTGGTCTCTCCGCAGCTGTCTCACATCTCCAACTCGCTCCAACACATTTTGGTTCCTCTGTGGAAAAAAAATAATTAGCCTCTAAAAGAATTTGCTCAAAAGAACGAGGTTCTAAAAGCCCCCAGTTTGCTTCACATCTGGCAGTCATTCCCGGATAATTACCTGGTATCTTTTTAGGGGAGATGGGATGTTCTGCCTGGTGTTCAGCTATGGGTGCTGATGGTCATGGACCACATCTGCTGCCCTGTACAGATGCCAGGCACCCCAGGGCATCCCGGATGGCAGCGGGTGCCTCTGCTGAGGCAGGTTAGTGCATGTCCATGCCCCCCTCCAGGCTAGCACATGCAGCAGGGAGCACCTGTGGTTCTTCTGAGGGGGTTTAGGAATTTAAGCTTTCAGCCCCAAGGCAGGAAGCAGTCATTTTTTAACAGTACTGGACATCGGTTCAGGACAGCACAGTGCTGACATCTCTTCTGCTTCAAATCAGCCTCTGGCAACCTTTGCACTTAGATAGTGGCTTGTTTATCACCTCTTACCTCTACAGATAACACCTCTTCTCTTTTCCCTCTTTTTTTCCCTCTTGTTTTGGCAGCAGCACCTTGCAGCCCAGCCAAGGCCCCAGGGCAGGCTGTCCTTGCAGGAACAGCACAAAAACCCTGTCTGAAAGGGGCTCTCCCCATCTCCAGCTGTCCGTAGGGTTTGGAGGAGTGTCCTCAACACCAGCAGCGTTGCTGGGGTGAGTGGTACTGGTGGCACTGGGGGCAGTTCTGTCCCCTCGCCTGCTGGGGCACAGTATGGCATGGTGAGCTGGGCAGAGCACGCACCATGCTGTGAAATAGGTTTTATTTGCTTTTGTGTTTATTTATATTGCCTTTTCTAAAACCATACGTAACCATTACTTCTTCATTGCAATTATGGCTATAAATAGGATAAACACACTACCAATGGACTTTGATCAAAACTCAGGACATATTTCTGGAGAGAGGTGGTTGGTTGGTTGGTTTGCTGCTCTGGTGGATGTAGGTTTGTGGCGCTGAATGAAATCTTTCCCAGAGCATTGCCTTGGCTGGACAGTGCACGTCTGCTGCTGTATGTTAAGGCCATTCATTTCCCCAGCCAGCCAGCCAGCAGCAGGGACTTAGCATATATGTTATCTACACTTGATCTTGTTTAAGGTGAAAATCCACAAAAATAAACCACAGAACCCCAAGGATAACAGGGGCTTCAGGGCAAATCCTGTCCCATACCTGAGGATCTTTCCATCCCCTGGGCTGACTGCACTGGTGGAGGAAAGAGCAATCCGTGGGCCTTTCTCTCGTGTAATTAACACCTTTATTTAGGTTGGTAAGAAATTGCAAACCTCTACAAGTGCAAGGGATAAAACAGGTGAACATGCCCATGTCTGACAACAGCAAAGATTTGGGCTGGTGTTGGCATTAATGAGCAACAGGAGTGTTAAAAAGGAGATTTGGCCCTGTCACCAGCTGCCCACCGGCCCCTGCAGAGCCCCGCAGCCCTGCCTCTGCCCTCAGCTCCTGCCAGTGCCCAGCCCTGAACTTTCAACTTCTCACTCCCCAGCTGCCAGAAGTGATGAAATCCTGCCCTGCAGAGCCCATGGGGGCAGCGAGGAAACCATGGTGTGTGTGCAGTCTGTTTCTTTTCTGTATCCCTTTCTCAAAGAGATAGCAAATCCATTTTCAACGAGGAGTAAAGCAAGCCCCGGAAACACAGCCGATCCTCTCGAAAGAAAGCCTGAACAAGCTTCCTAAATGTTTCCTTAAACATTTGCTTCCTAAACTCAAGCCTGAAGGTTCCCTCTAGGACACAGCCAGCACAAGATAGAGCCCCCACCAGCCCCTGGGATGTCCCCATGGTGCCGGCACCGCCCTGGGGTGATGCTGGGCAATGGGTAAGGTGCGGGGAAATCACATTCGCCCCAGCTTCTGGTTTAGTTTCTCATCAGCAAGCAGGGCAAGTGGCACAGTGGCGCAGAGCCAGCTTTCAACATCCCTTTCTTCCTCAGAACAGCTCCGTCGGCTGGCTCCATGTGATGTGCATCGGGGTGGTGCCACTGACCCCAACAATGGCAGCCTCGGGTGCGTTTGTTTCGCAATGCTATTTAATTCTATCAGCCTTCAGCATACACATATCTAACACCAATAGGATTTAATCTCTAAAATAACCATAAGCTGTTAAAGTGACTTTTCTTCCTACATCAGAAAAAAAACAAAACCAAAAACAAACAAACAAAAAGCACACTTCTGAGACCAACGTGAGGACAATTCACGGCACTGCATGGTGTAATGCGTCACATTTTTTGCCCTCTTTTCCAGTGAACAAACCCCAGCATTGCCATGAGAAAAGCCCATTGATTGCCTCTGATGCTCCTTCCAAGCCCCAATTCTCCCCTTGCTGGTTTCTGCACGTCTGCTGAAGCTGAAACCCATGTGCGAGGCCACAGCTGCCTTCTGTGGCAGAGGCACAAAACGGGAGAACTGGCCCCAGGGTGCCGCCAGGCAAGGTGGGCTCTGCTGTGCACAGCCCCCATCACTGAAACCAGTGAAAATGGTGTGATGTGCACTGAAAAAAAACTATAAAATCTCCTCAGTGCCTCCAGACCCACCTGCAGAATGGAGAAGACAGCACGTCTCTGCCCCGCGATGGTGTATGACGGCTGTGACTCTGGGAGCACGGGCAGAGCAGCGGTGCCTTACTGATTATTATCCTTTCAAGCTGATGTAATTACCCTAATCAAGGCTTCTCTGATGCTGATCTTTACTGTCTGGAAGCACAAAGTTTCCAGAATTCATCTTTAGTGGTTAAAATTTAGGGAGAGCTGGAGGAAGCTCTGCAGATGAGAAGGGAGGACTGAGCTGAACTGGGGTCAGTATTTCCTGGAGAAGAGGAAATTTCTGGATGAAAATGGATGTTTCAGGAGCCCTCCACACCAGTGAAGGGCAGCACCAGTGTGAAAGATGCACTGGGACACTCCGGGTGGTCCCTAGTCCTCGGAGTCCAGCTCTGGGGTCTTCTCTGCCCCAAACCCCCACATGAACCTAGAGGACCCATCTCTGGACCTGGACATTGCTCAGGGGGGTTCCCCAAATGCTACTGGCCAAAAATAATGATTTCTTAAAGGGTAATGTAAGATTAATGTATGTCTCTTGCCCAAAAGATAAGTCTTCTTGAGGAAAACTGCTTTAAAAGATGTGCTTGTTGGAAGGCCACGTGCTGCTGGCTTGCCAAATAAAGGGTTCCCCTGGTCTCCTTGCAGCTCTTTAACCCCTGACTCCAGGTAATTTTGGCTACTCAATGGGCACATGGAAATCTTTCTCCTTCCCCAAACAGAATATCACAGAGTGTTTGCTAGAGAAACCTCATGACAAAGCACTCTGGCAGCTGCAGAGGCAGAAAGGTGCTTAGATTAATCATTATAACAGCAGGGAATTAAGAAACCTGGGGAGATAAATACACAAGGGTTTTGTTAGATAGATGCTTAAAAAATAATCCAGACCTACTTTGTTTCGAGCATCTCAGAAGCTGAGAGAATTTTTTTGTATCTGCAGCTGCCACTTCACTTCTGTAATTTAATCTCATTGAGGTGCATTATGTCAAATAATTACCCTAATGAAAACTCTAATGGGAGACGAGAGGAAAATAATAGAGATGCTTTGAAGAAATGAAGCTGCGAAGTTGCGTTGTTTTTAACCTGGCACTGGTTTAGCTCTTCTCCTGGCTGTTGCCCTTACACAGTTTCTGATCTGCCCCTCTTTCAAAGGTAACATTTCAGATGTGGCTCCAGTGATGAATTTTTGCATGTTAGATAAAATACCAGCCTTTCAGAGTTTGAAGCAGCCCAACATATAAAACTAGCTACTGCTTTAGGCAAGTCCTGCCCCTTTCTGTTCCCCACCGAGCACGGGCTCAGCTGTCAGGTTTCAGCCTCCTGCTTGTAACGTTCCCCTGCACATCGGCCTGAACTGACCTTCTGTTGGCTGTTCTTGTCCTCTTCTGAGGTCCTTCAGCTATTTTATCTGTGTTATTTTGGAGAGGCCTGGTGAAGTGATTTCAGCAAGTCCTCACGCACTGATTTCCACCCCTACCCATGCCCAGGAGGTGGGTCTATGCCCATCTTGTGCCCATTTTGTGTGTGTGTGAATAAACTATCTTCTAAAGACTAATAATTATCCCACCTACCAAGATCTCTGTACATGAAACCTGAAAGAAAAACTCTGCAACAATTAAATTAATCATCTCAAATGGGTTTTCCTTATTGCTGCCCAGAGGGATAACTTCAGAGAGAAAGGAAGTGTGCACTTCCTCCAGCAGGGCCGGGGGGGAGGTAAAGGAGCTCTTCCCCCACCCCAACTCCCACATATTTCCCAGTTAGCCTTGCCTAATGCTGCTGACATCTTCCCAGTCATATGAGCTATATCAGGTCTTTTTTCCACTGTTCCTGGAAGAGCTGACTCCAGAAAATAAAAGAAAAGAAAAAAAAAAAAAAGGAAAAAAAAAAGACTAGTAAGCTTAGCTTATTTCTTCTTAAATTAATATTAAATATTAGACATTAACATTTGCTTTTCTCTCTCTCTCTCTCTCTTTTTTTTTTTTTTTTCCAGATATTTTTCCTGGATTCCAACCACTTCTCCAACCCTGAAATAATGAGTTTTGTGATCCCTTTGCAGAAGCCTGCACCCAGCCACTGCCACAAGCTCTCCATGTGTTTCCTTATGTTTCCAAAAGGGGCCTCAGTTTTTCGGGCAGCTTTGCTCCTCTGCATGCTTTCTGGACAGCTTGCTGTAGAGGTAAAGTGCTCGCTCCTCCTCCCGGCTCTCGAAGAAGGAGGCAGCGATTTTCCTGCACAGGCGGCGTGCGTAGGTTTCCAGAAACATGATGGCATAGATGATGCAGAAGAGCAGCCCCATGACAAGCAGCACAGAGGGGTTGGGGGGCAGCGGGGGGCTGATGCTGCAGCGCGCTGAGCTGAAGGTCAGGTAGTGGTGGTAACTCTTCTCAAAGTCCCGCAGGGTCGATTCCTTGTCAGGAAACTGAAACAGACTCAGGAAAAAGGGCAGGGGCTGTATTTTAGCCTAGAATAAAAAGAGTAAGAGGTTATACGGGGTGTGAATGAAACAAACCCAACTGGTTACTACAGAAATATCAGTGTGGAGGTGTGCAGTCATCCTTACAGCTTGTTTGGGTGCAGCGAGATGGAGGATTGAAGGCATATGTGTCTCAGGCTGAGCAGGAATAACCGCAGCACTTGGCACTGTGAGACCCAGTCCCGTCATCTTCACCTGCTGCCACAGTGACCGTGATGGGTGCTCCATGTGAGATTCACAGTGAAATATAGTACAGAGGGTACAAGTAGCTGCATATTTGAATATTAGGGTGTGTTTCTAAGCCCTGATTGTTTTACTATAAGCAGGAATCTGAGCTAAAAAGCTGGGACTGGGAGATGATATGTGCTGCTATTTAGGTATGTGCTGCACTGGAAGGAGAAATGGAGGCTGTGCCTGGTTTTGCACCTCCCCGCATACCCAAGCCTTGTGTTGCTTGTCTAGCTGGCTGCTGGGGAGGGAAGAAGGCAGTATGTAAACCCCATAGGTAGCTGTCCCCACTGGCACCTCCCGTGATGTGAACACAGCAGGTACCCCACAGAGAGAAGCCAAGCGATGTGCCTTCCCCCCATGCACAGACATGGTGCAGGAGACTTTTGCCCACCATAGCTGACACTTCTCTGTGACTTTTCCTTTTCAGTAGCAGCAGTCTTGAACCCCTCCTCCCTCCATCCCTCCTGAACACCGAGCAGAAACGCAGCCCTGGGCAGGGCATGGTTAGAGGGGCAGAGAAGCCGATATAGCTGCACGTCCCGAGCTGGATGGGGCCCGGCACTCACGCTGTATTTGATGCTGAGAGTGACAGGCACCACGGAGAGCTGAGCCATCTTCCTCACAGCTGTGTCTGCCACGCTGAAGGTGACGTGGTCCATCGCCACCACCACCAGCATCAGCGTCAGGGCCACGGCAAGGCGCAGGGCTTGCACCAGGCACAGCAGCACTTCTTCCCGGGACAACTTCAGGCCCGTGGGGCGAATGAGGTTTTTGGATGAGTCCCCCAGCAGGTGAGCGGCTTTTCTGTCCATGGCTAAATGCTCCAGCTTCTTGGTGATATAAAAATTGTCAAAGCGGAGGTTGGTGAGGTAATTTTTCAAATACCATGCAGACTCAAAGCAGAGGTAGAGCACGGAAAAGCCAGCAACCAGTTTATTGCCCACTTGTACAGAGTCTTTGACCAGTTCTTCAACAGCCAAAAAGTCCCTCCTGACTTTCTCACCAGCCAGGTGTATTTGCTGGTTAATCAAGGAGCTGTTGTGAAGCAGTGAAAACCTAAAATGCCCATTCATAGGCCTCCAAATATTAATGGAGTTACCAGCTGCTTGGATCTCCTCCCCGAACTCCCAGGAAGCCGTCCCCAGCAGAGCAGTCGAGTTCAACAGGCTCTCGGAGGAGTTCTTGCAGATGCACTTGATGACCTGCAGAATGGTTTTAATGTTGCTCACGATGTTTGGGGTCACGTTAACCGCCACGATCATGATGCAGGTCGACAAGAGGAGCTTCCGACCTTGCTTGGTGCCTAAGGTGGGCATGATCATGCTGAAGACGCAGCGGGCAGGGTGCACCAGGAACAGGGTCAGGAGGAGGAGCAGGCTGAAGGAGACAGCCATGGCCACAGCGAGGTGCCAGGAGTACTCCAGGGAGGCAAAGAGCCAGTTGTAGAAGAGGCCTCCAGCCACGGCAGCGAGGCAGGAGCACTGCAGGAACAAGGCCCACAGCTCCCTGCTGCCTGCGGGGACAGGCTTGGAGTAAATGGACCATAAATCTGCCGCCGTCCTGCTCACCTTTGGGAACAGAAAGTCTTCACAGTAGGCGCAGGCACCCAACCTGTGCAAAGAACAAGTGGCGGGATGTTAGCAGAGGAAATAGGCAATAATTAGGGGACTTCGTGACCTCCCTCTCTGAGTGCCTCTGGTCTTGCTCTGCCTCTCTGCCGACCCGAGCTGTTGGCACCGAGGTCTTCCCTGCAGCCATGATGGCCAGGACAGTTCTAAGGCATTTCTAGAAGTGCCAATTACAGCACTACAGCTCCTCCTGTAACATCAGCAGAGGAAAGCATTATATTATTCTATAAAAATCATAATAAAGCCAGTCAGAAGGCTGAACTCTAGCTGTGGCAAGAGTGGCTCTGATGGTTATTTAGGGGATTCTGGGGGGAGAGGAGGAAAGAGGAGGCGCCTGGCTGCTGTGGAAATCATTACTTAGCTCTGTAATTAAAAGGAGTTCAATGTATTGGAGGAGGTGGAGCAGGAGTTTCTGCTCTCCCTGCTTCTTAATAGGAGAGCAGACAAAAGGCAGCAAGTTTAAGGGTGACAAATACTGAGCTGATCAGAGAAAACACTACTCCACACTGGTGTTCAGTGCCAGAGGAAATCTCCAAGGGTAAGAATTTGGCCATTGATTGCAGACAGGATGAAGTGTCCCATAGAGCTATTTAAATGTCTAATGAAAACAAACGTTTGGGAAGAAATATTGTTTCTCAGGCCTCAGAGGAGGAATGACTCTCCAGAGACCAGAAAACCTGGTGGGGAGAAGGATTCTCCCACCATAGTTTGAAACCCCCTCCCCAGGATCAGACCCCACCAGGCTGGTCCCATGTCCCCTGGCCTGGCAGGAGAGATGGAGGGAGAAATTTGTCTGGCAAGCCTGGATAATCCATATACTGAAGGTTTTTCAGTGGGAAAAGGCAGGACAGAGGCAAGCAGAGGGAAGCACTACGTACCTGGCAGCAGAGATGTGTCCCAGCCCTGCCCATAAGCTCTCCATGCTCCGGTGCCTCGTCGCTCTCGGGGAGGATGCTGGAGGCAGCCGCTGGGTGACCCACAGTAGGAAACCAAGGCAGCTGGCACCAGGGAGACAGGACTCAAAAAAAAGTCATTTTTAAGGCAATTCAGGTCAGCAAACGCTGGCAATTCCTGATGTGAGAGGGCACAGCTGGTACAGAGAGTCCAGGAATGACACCACTCCAGTGCTGCCCAGGCTTTGCACTTCCTTGGCTCTTACTGTTATTGCAGAGAAATCTCAGTGTGATGACACAGGGCCGAGAGAAATGAGTCAGTACCATATGGAGGAACCAGGATGGAAGAAGCATCACATGGGAACTGGGGTGTCACTGTCCTCTATTGGGAAATCAGCTGTCTCATCTGAGCCAGCAGCACCATGAGGGCTGCAGTCAGAGAGGATTGCACTCATACAGCAAAGGGGAGCTGAAGGCTGCAGGGAAGCTGTGTTTGACCAGTGGCTCTGGGCAGCACCAAGTGTTTGTATGCCTAGGCAAACCTGGCCAAAAAGCCTCCACTTGGCTTCAAATCATTCCCTGTGGGCTGGGGCCTGCGTGAGGGCTAAAATATTATATACACTGAACCAGTAGCTGGTAAATGAAGAGGAACCATAATTGCCTAACTTTTCCCAGGGCACAATGAACAAGCTTGCTTTGCATAAAGGTAAAATAAATAATAAAATAAAATAAAAAATAAAATACAAAATAAAATACAAGATAAAACATAAAAGTATATAAAAAATAAAAAAATATTTTTATTTTTTTTTTAAAAAAAGGAAGAAGATGACTGTGAGGGAGCAAGTGTGCGTTAGTACACCTCCATACAGACATACATAGGCTAGGGTGCAGGACGTGAGCAGGACTGTGCCAGCTCCACGAAGCAACTGTGACATCTTGCGGCCAGGCTCTGCTAGAGTACCTCAAGGTCTGTGTTCATCTGAGCCCGTAAACTACAGCTGTCAGTGACCGGGAGATTCTTAAGGAAAACTGTGGAAGTGAAGGAGAAAAGGTGGGCTGGCGAGCCGGTGAGCAGGATGCATGCACTGTGTGTCCCTAGGGTGCTCCAAGGGGCCTCCCCTGGCCAGTCACCAGGAGCTCGTGGCCCAGCACGCCATGGGATGGGCGGGCTTGGCAGGCTCCAGTCTCCACAGAGCTCAGGACCTAACATTTTCTTGCTCTGGTATCCCCTGTGTAGACTTCCTAGCACTTTAGCGGATGCAGAGCATCTTGCTAAATCACCTGCGGGTCCAGCCTGCGGTGACAGCACAGCCACCACATGGTGACAGTGCTGCAAGGGGCTGCAGAGGACAGCAGCAGCAGTCTGGGGTGCCCTCTGCTAGGTATTTTAAGAAAATGTCTGGGTGATAATAGAGGTGTGGAACTACTATGATTTAAGGCTGAAGGTACTTCTGCAATTCAAGAAATTGAGGGTGTGGGAGGGATCAGCCCAACAGCGGTGACTCTTTCTTTGTTAAAAACCACATGCAAATGAACAACTAACAGTGATACAGTCAGTTCATGTCTATGGTTTCTAGTATAGAAATACAGAAAAACCCCAGCAAAACTTTCTGTGACTGATCTGGGATAAATATGACAAGGAAGCCAACACTACCAGACCTGCAGTAGCTTAATTTTGCCCATCATGCCCTGACTTATTCTGTGTCAGGACTCTCACTTGCTGTCCTGAACTCTGTGCATCGCTGCTGGGTGCAGGCTGAGTGCTGCAAAGCCCCACGGCGCTGGTCGTCTGTGCAAACAGTTTGAAAAGAGACTCGAACACTTCTGGGATAAAAGACGCTATGAAATGCTTTCCTACTATAAATAAACCAGAACGATTTTCCTCCAAGCGTCTCAGGAGAACATGTGGATGTTCATCCCAGATTGGACGGGAACAAAGGAGTAAAGCAGAGATATTCTGGATGTTGAATTTCAATGCATGAGTGGCATTTCCTGTTTAATTAAAATTCACAAGCAGGCTGCTAATGTGAGTGGCTTTTGTGGCAGTTGTTGGATTCCTACATTCCTAGAGAACTGGTGCATAGGCAGGCAAAGTTCCTCCAAAATAACAGGGTTTAAGTTACAGAAGGTTAATACAGCATTCAAAATGCCTTTTCCAGGGATTTTTCATATCTCTAGCCACACTGCAGAACCTTCAAGAATAATGGGGTTGACTTACCGTAAAAAGCTTCTTTCAGTGAATTTTAGCAGTAGCAGCAGCAAGCAGAATTGTAGCTTATTTATGTGAGTTCTAACCCTGAGCCCCAGAAATACTAGATCTTTAAATCTGCTTCAATGAAATGAAATGAAATAAAAGCCAGAATAGCCCTGCTCTCATAGATGCCTGGATATAAAAAAAAATCAAAATTAATAAATGCTGCCATCCATACGCCTGAACTCTGGGGAGCCCTGGGAAATGCACACAGTCTCCTGGTTATGAAGAGGTTAAAGCAGGCAGAAGCCAGGTCTTTGACTAAAGCAGGGGCTTAGGATCCAGGTGCTCCTTGCACCTTTCCCATGCCTGCCAAGGCCACATTGTGTGACCACAAGGAGGTCCCTGACCCCCTCCCTGCCTCAGTTTCCCACCCCTGGCGCAGGGACAGGGCACAGCAGATGCTCCAGTGGCCAGCAGCGGCTCCCTGAAGCAGCAGCAGCCCTGGGGAACAGGAGGAGGGACAGCAGGGTTCCTTCCTGCCCCCTGGCCTTGGGACAGCAGCACCACGCTGTTTGCTGTTTGCATCCAGACGGCTGGGAAAGGGACCAGCAGGGAGTAACTTGCCCTACTTGCCCTTCCCAGTCCAGCCTGGACTCACCACAGCATGACAAAGCCCATCGATGCAGAGAGCCCGAGCCCTGGGAGGCTGGCAGGGAGATCTCCTGCTCTTCAATGGGAACAACACCAAAATCACAGGGGGAAGCTAGGGGAGGGGGAGGCTCAGGCTTTGCTTTTCTCCCCTCAGTCTACAAAACAAACAGGACAAAGTGACGTGCTAACAAATGTGCTTTATTGTACATTTTCCATGATCATTATGGATTTTGTTAAGTTGAAGGATTTCGTTGAACATTAAGGATTGTTTTTTTCTGAACTTGATCGATCAAAGTTCCATGTTTGGCTGGTTTTGGAGGTTTCAGTTCAACCTCAAGTCCCTGCCTAAGTGCGACCCTAAGGTAATACCCAGCAGCAGCAGCGAGCACTGGCCCCAAGGGCTACATCACCCTGCCAGCTCCAGCCTGGCCCTGAGCTTTGTCAGCAGCACGAGGGCAGGAGGGATGGGCTGGATCCTCACCCCATGCCACCAGCTGTTACACCAGCCGTGCCACCAGCCCACACCATCAGAGAAAGGACCCAGTGGACCCCAATCCAGAGTCCAGTCACCAACCCTCCCTAAACCAAGAATCAGATTCTTTACCTTCCCATCTGTCTATTTCAATGACTGATCTTTAAAATTAAATATTTTAGATTCTTACAGAAAATTTAATTAAAAAAAAGGATAAAATGGTGATTAAAATCACAGTCAATTTGCGATGCTTTCATTGAAAGTACCCAAGCAATCAGAAATAAAAATATGTTAAGAATCAAAGCCTACTTTTCAGAAATGTCAATAATATTCCAATGCAGCTTGCCCACTGACCTGTGACTCAGCAGGTCGCTCACGAGTGGGTCAGTCTCACAAACCTAAGACTGGCCACATTCCCAAAGCTGAAACACCACCAATGTCCACACAGTTACGTCAGAAACAAATTTGGCCCCAAACCTCCATCTGCACTCAGTGCAAAGAGCCAGGCAACGACTGAAATCCGGGTTTTCAAAACATTGACCAGGTTTGGAAACAAACTGGTGCCTTCCTGTTCCCAAAGCATGGGGCAACGCACCAAGTCCTACCGACACATCTCCTGAATCATCCTTTCATGCACAAGCCTGAAGAAATAGTCTTCGTCCTTACATGAGAGAATTACTCATGAGATCGTACCGAGCCCCCAGCCTCCGTGGTCCTGCCAGGAGCACCCGGCCCACGCTGCCTCCTCCCCGGCCAGGTTCTGATACACTCACTCACGTTGGGTTGCACGGAAATAATCCACTTGCCTCCACCCGGGGCTGCTCTCCAAAACGAGGAAGGGTATCAGAAGCTGGAGCAGCACAGCTCAGTAGCTTTCACCGGGGGAGAGGCACCTACCCACAGATGCTCGACGCTTACAGGGCTGGGCAGGTAACAACCACCTGCGAGGGACAGCTGAAATTCTCCGGGAGGATCTGATTGGTACCTGAAGGGGGGGAAGGATCTTCAGAGAAAATAAAAATCAGATGCTGCGACACCGACCAGTATTGCTAAAAATAAAATTTAACCCAAGGGTCCCATGCGGTGTGGGCAGCCAAGGGGCCTTCTTCCTGTGCACGCGCTGACGATTCCAGTGCCCAAGTCCTAAGTGAGTCCTTCCCCTGGGGTGGCTTTGTTCATATTTTATTCAGTGCACTAAAAGTGACGTTTTCTACAGCTGGCAAGAGCGATGTGACATTTTCTGCATGGATGTTAGCCCACGCAGGGAAGGTCCCCAGCTGGAAGATGCTCTTGGCCCACGTGTTCATAGCCAGGCTAAGAAGCAGAACTCCCATTAGGTTCATAAGCAACCCCGTTCTTGCCTACAAAAGAAATACAAAGGCAGCTGGTGAGTTTAGCCTAGACATCTACAGCATGTGAAGAATGAAGTTATTTGAATATAAATGTTATAAAAAGTAAGGTCTAATTGTGATTACTATTAACAACATTTTAAGTGGGCTTTCTTAAACCACTCTGCAGATGCTTACCAAGCTTTGATCCATCAAAAATATTAGCATCCATTTAGCCACAGGAATATGAGGTGAAACTGGGACTGAGCCTAATTTTGCTCATAAGCTTTATTTCACTGAGCTGGGGAACTTTTCCTTTGCCCAGAAACCTCTGCAAGTTGAGCTGCTGACAGTGACAGGAACAGGAGCAGGGGCTGAGAGATGCTGAGCACAACCAAACCCAGTTTTGCCATCACTTGGAGCCATGGCTCCAAATCTCACAGGCCTAGACCTTAGGCTCCTTTTATATCCCTGTGCCTTCCAACACTGCAGTACAAGATTTCTGTCTTTTCACATGTTGTACTGGTAACAGGCTTGAAAGTTACTTTCTTCAACATTTCACTCAGATTGTTTTCAGCATTTTGTATCTCTAAAGCAACTTACCATATCCTTGACCATCAAGTGTCCAGAAGAAAATGCAATTGAGTTAGGAGGTGTTGAGACTGGCAGCATGAATGCGTAGGAGCATCCTATAGTCCCTGGTATCATTAAATAGAGGGGATTTACTTTCAGACGAATGGCCTTGAAAAACAGAAAGGAACAGAAATTGTATCTCGGGGATTGGGAGCGAAAGGCAGATATAATTAAAAGGTGCAAGTAGTTAGTGCACTGTACAAAGCCATATCCCCCACTCTGTGACAGATAATAACGCATTTCACCAACAACATTTGCAGGATTATTATCCACCAGTGTTCCCGTTATGCTACAGGCCCTTGATTTGTTGCTCCAAGGATTTCAAAGTGTCTAAAGCTCCCTCCAGGAGCAGAAGACCCGTACGGTGCCCGTCCCAGCGCAGCCACCACAAACCTACCCTCTGAGCACTGGGCTGTCTTACCAGTTCGGCCAAGACAGGCAGGAAGATAATAATGGTGGCCGTGTTGCTGGCAAACTCTGTGAATAAGGCGATGACAATAGTGATGAGGATGACGGCCACGGGCGGGGGTACGCCCTCCAAGGGGTGCAGGCGGCCTCCTATCCACACAGACAGGCCGGACTCCTGCAGAAGGGAGAGCACAGAAGATGCAGAGCGGGGCTCCTTTCCTCAGATCTTTTCATAGATCTGCAAATTGTGTACGATCTTCACCGCCCACGCAACTGCAGTGTCTTCAGGGGATCTAACAGCAAGCAGTCTGAAAGGAGTTGCAAGGTTTGTTAACCCTCCTTACTTATCTGCTGCGCATTGCTGTCAGGGGGAGCTGAGAAACATGCCTTCAGCTGAGAAACATCTTTTTGGCGTTGTGACACTGCAGATGCAAAACTTCCCAGAGCCAAATGAGAGCCCCAGATGGCACCGTGCCAAAATGCAGTTCTGCTGCCTCACCTCGCAGCCCTTCGCCATGGCAAAGCCTCCTCCGAGCAGCAGGATAATGTTCCAGGGCACTGTCTCCTGGGCCTTCCTCCACGTCAGCAAGGGCTGCATCTCTGTGTTCGGTGCTAGATGAAGAGAAAACCCCACATCAAGCACCCACCCAAAGAGGAGCACATCTGTCACCATCTGACATCGACATCATCAGCCTGACATCAGCACCAGCGCTCACTAACCATGAGTTGCTGTTGATTAAAATATGCATATGGATTCTCTTAAGCTAGACAATTAAAATATCATTGACCTTAATATCAGAAAACAAGACCTTAACAAACAGGAGGAGAAAGGAAATTCTAGCATTTAAGGTTTTCTTTGAGGCTTCCTTGGGGAACTTCTAACATTGGGTTAATTTTCTTTCTGTAACAGGCACAAACATTGTCCTCAACAGGGAAGGAGGAGATTTTCTACCATCTGAATCATGAAGATGTTCCTAATTTTCCACTTGCCATTCAACAACGCGGGAGTTTTGTAGCAAAGAACTCCCATCTCCCCTCCAGCCATCTCTTAGCACATGATGAAGTGAGCTCTGCCATGTGGAAGGCTTCACTAATGGGGCTGTAATTTTCTGTTGAACAAGGGCACAGCTATTTTACCCAGAGGAGGCCTGATTAAACATCTTCCTGCAGTCTGGACAACACAATGAATGTCTGCAAGTGCCACAAGCCTGTCTGCTATGGCAAGTCAACGCTGATCTTTCACACACGCAAACACACATAGCATCACCTCTGACAGCAGCATGAGCAAGCGAGTTATTCCTGCAACACGCAGCAGGGCAGTGACTGCTGAACCTCTGCTGGCATGTCAGACAACAGCCTCCATGTGTCCCGGCTGTATCCCCATGCCACGGGTGGTGCAGTCCCAGGATGGGATGCTACTGACCCCAGGCAAGGGCAGGGACCCTGCCCTGGGGGGTCTCCTACTCACCTTTAAAGTCAAACCACCACCTGAGGGAAGGCTTTTGGGAAGGGAAGAAGAAGAGAATGATCACAATGGTGATTCCTGTAACCGCATCTGAGATAAACCTGTCCAAAAGCAGCAGAAACACTGGTAAGAAGCACAAGCCTGCAGAATTGCAAAGTTTAAGGGAATGGGGATTTATGAAAGAAGATTACAGGTTTCCATCGGGTTTGAACAACACTTGTTCACAGTTCTTTTCTTTTTAATTCCTTGTAGAGCTACATTTCTAAGACGGGCTGTGAAGAACCCCATGCAAAAACTGCCCCAAAGCCTTGCAAATATAAAAGCCAGACTAAATTCCCCCCCGAGAGCAATGCTCCAGCAGTTCTGCTCATGCAACTGTGGTCAGTCCACGAGGGGCTCTGAGGACAGATATCCCAGTTCCTCGCAGGGAGCAGGAGGCACAGAGCCTGGACCAGCTAATTGATAAGAGCTCTTTGCAAAATGCTCAGACTGTAAACTGAAAGCCAGGCTCCACCCAGGAAAGAGCTTAAGCATGTATTTGATTGTAAGGAGCAATTAACTGATGAGGAAAAGTCCATAACTATTTTATTCTATTAAGGAATCATTTGTTAAGCTGGGGCTTTATATATACAAACAAACAAAAACCAATAAGGTCTCTTCTGCTTATAGATAACAACACCCTCCCTGAGATTTAGCAATCCTCAACTTCTCTATTTGTTTGTCTTCCTGAGGTATGGATGTTATAGGGGAGATGAAAAAACAGACAGGATAGCACATAGAGTCAGCTCCTCACTCTCCTGACCTCCAGTGAAATCAGTGGATTGCAACAAGAATTCAATATAAATATGCAAATGTATGTATAGACAGCGTGTATTCCCCACACTCAAACCCCAGGGATGGCCTCAAACACACATATGGAAGAATCTGCAGTGCCAGCTTCCCAGAGGGCTTCGTGTACCTCCTTCACAAGACAGAAACAATTAAACTCACTCTGGAACTTGGGGCTCCATTTAATTTATTCCAGGAAACCTGAGTAACACTGTTCAGCAATGCAACCAGAAACCCAGGAATCTCAGACTTGGAAATGCTGTTGAAAAATGTGGCAGTGGAATGAAAATAAAATCTTACCCTGGTGCAAACAAGCTCGCCCAGCCTGGAATGAATTTGGGGTCCCTTGAGAAAAGCATGATTGCAAACATGCAGAAGAAGAAGAAAATTGCCTGTTCTGCAAACCTAAAATGAAAGGAAATGTAGTTAAAATGTTGTGCTAATACGGTGAGGCCAAGACAGGGCAAGTATCGAGTTCAGGCTGCAGCGGCTGGGTGACAAGTGAGGCAGCTTCTCTAAAAATAACTACAGGGGAATACTGGAATAGGTTGCAAATCTATTTACAGATGTTGGTATTTACCAGCAGTGATCTCTTACTGGAAGATATCAAGGACAGGAAAGACGGGCATCAGGAATGCCCAGAGCAGATGTCACAACACATCTGCAAAATTGACCCCGTGGATGGGGCAGAGGGGAAGGGCCAAGCAGCTTCCCAAGGTCATTCCTCTCATCACTGCCCTCTGGGATGCTCCTAAGGCACAGACTGGGCTGACACTGATCAGCTAGGGGTGGTTTCACTCCAGTTCAAGCCATGTAAAAGGACAGCTAAGATTCAAATCATACATGAGACAGCAGGAACAACATTCCCCAAGGTCAAAACCTAAACAGCATCCCTCAGACACATTGACAAATAGCAGGGAGATCTTTAAATGGCAGTATCATACTCTTAAGTATTAGGCTTGATTCTAGTGGAGTCAAGATTTAACCAAGACAATGCCTTAAAGCTTTGTTTAAAACCTCTCAGAGGACAGGGAAGGGCATGTAAACTGTTGGGAAGAAGCCACTTACACTGATTTGAAGTTACGGGTTTGCTAATCAAATTGGTTGAGCATGGCTTAATGGGCTTTCTCGCTCCTAGACCTCAAAGTGGGACTTTGATTCTTCAGAGACATTTTGCAGGCTGCTCGATAATGTACTGAATGGAACAACTAAACCAATTTCTTTCATTTACAGCACAGGCCCAACCAATTGTCTTTGAAGAACCACTCCATTTTCCACACAGCAGCAACAATTACAATGTCAGTAGCACAACACAAACACCACTGAATTCTCCCAGCATCGCTGTGAGCATAAGAATATTATTTTACAGATGGAGAACCACAGACCTTTTGAGGTTAAGACCTAGTTTCAAAAATCTTCACGAGCCCTGGTTGCCCAGAATATTGGTGGCTGGTTGGATATACCTATGCTTTGATTCTTGGAGATACTTAGCCTTTCCTGTTTCCCCTTTTTGGGGCATTTTTCATAAATCTAAAACTCTCATGTTTCTTTCTGGTGGTTCCTTCTCCAATGTATGACCCCCATCACTGCAACGTGCATGCTTCTTCCAGAAGACAAGACCTCTGAGAAACCACAATAAGAACCTAAAAGTGTCATGTTCTTTCTTCATGTGACTTATAACATTGAAGGAGTTACTCAGAAAAAATGACCTACTGCATTAAATGGATTTAAATTCCTTCCATAGGCTTTCTTTGAGTAGCTCTTAAGATTTCTTAAAGTATAACCACAATCTATAGGATTTATATCTATTATATGATTCATCAGCCTCCTCAGCAAATGCTCCCTGCCTTGCTGAACAGATACAAACAGGAATGCACAAATCTCCAAAATTCAGCCTGAATCAGTTAGTTACATAAAGCAAACAGCATTGCTTTGGTTCCTGGAGAAGAAAAACTACAAACAGTAATTAAACAGCCCAGCATGAATCCACTCTATAATATGAACTTTGTTCTTGATAAGATTTGAGTACAAGCTGCTATTTGCTGTTATTCCTGTTAGTGAAGATGAAGAGGAGGGAGCATGCAAAAAAGCAAACTTCACTGGGTCATGAATAGAGTAGAAATGTGTATTTCATTTTCTGCTAAAAAAAAAATCACTTTCCCTCAGTTCACCTCTCTTACAACAGGACATTTCCAACCCACTTGATTTCTTTTTCATTTCGGTCCCGACTCGATGACTCACTTTGTTGGGCCCAGTTTCTGATAGTCCTCTTTTATCACTTCTCTGGCACGGGCTTCTGCGTCCACTCTTATGTTTGATTTTTTTGTCCTCCAGCCCCTGCCAAGAGACACAGTCACATACATCATCAAACATGCCCAACACCACTGGCACCCTCACGAAGGCTGCATTTACTACTGCAGCACGTGCACACTCGGTGAACTCCTTCAGTGCCTGCTCTGCAAGCTTCAAAGAGAAACTTCCTCCCAGAGGAACCCCCCGCGGCTGCATGTCTCTCCAGCTCCGTTTGGATTATCTTCAGCTCACTGAGAGTGGGAACAGCCTGGCAAACGGAGCCCCACGCCTCACAGGGTGCAGCTGGATGTGGATATTTCCTCCCACTCGTGACAAGACACAAACATGCTTGTGGCCATGTCCACGTGCACAGACAGGGGCATGTGTGCACCCAGCTGCCCCAGTGACACCGATAGTGAGCTTGGCTTGTATTTTGAGGGCATGCTTTCTGATATATTAGGAGCCTGGTTCTGAATAGCAGTGGAAAAACCCTGGTGTCACCTATGGAGCCTGGCCCCTGGTGCCAGGAGCACACAGCTGAGCAGCATGCAGAAATGTGGGTCTGCAGCAAGCAGGTCAGACAGTGCCTGGATGGGGCACAGGGATGAAAATGCAGCAGAGCACCTTAAGTACACTGACTGTTCAGCAGGACTGAGGAAGAAAGTCTGCTTTCATACAAAAGAAACCCCACAGAGGGTAGGAAGTTTTGTCTCATTTATATTCTGCACTGTTTCCCCCAGCACGGGCTGTGATTGCCAAAAGAAAATCCCGGCATTGCAGGATTTCATCATCTCTTGCAGATAACTACCCGGGCTGAACACCAGGCAGCGGGTAACACTGAAAATGAACCTGTTCCTTCACTGCTCATGTCACCTGCAATTTCCTGGGCAATCTCAGGATGCTGCTGAGGCTCAACAAAAATGTGGGGAATTTCTCCATGGCTAGGAATGTTAATGTGCTCGTGGCTAAGCCTCTTAGCCTGGTGTGCTGACCGCACACGCCGTTTGATCCTTTGGAGCATGTGCATACAAACGATACATTCACGTCTCGCACTTCACCTCCCATCGTGTCCCACGCCTGAACTAGCCCTGCCTGTGACCTTGGTGAGACTACAAAACCCAAGTGTCCGCACCAGCTGCGTCCACCAGGCCCTGCAGTGCCTGAGCTTGCTTCATTCTGTCACCATTTCAATGGGAAATCATGGCCAGGTCTTTTGTACAAAAGAATTGTTGATCATCAGAAATTTCTGAACCTCAAATGGATGTACCTGTTTTTTTGAGTCTAGGAGGGCGCTACGAATGGCAGCTTCATCTTCACTCAATCAACCAACACCTCAGTCTTTTAATGTCTTTTGGATTTAAGCAAAGCCAGCCCGCTAGTGGAGCGGCGTCCGTCTGTCTGCACTTTTCTGCCCATACAGAAAGCCCAGCCACTACTCCCGAGCTGTTGCAATCCCAGCAGCCGAACGCCGGCAGACCGGCGGCTGTACTTGTGCGGCTTTGCAGTGTCCCTCCCGAGGCACTTTGCCACTCGGGAATTCTGCTCCACGCTGGCCACAGCTATCCCAATACAGCCGGGCTCCATGCGGACAGAGAGGAGCCAAACAAAACAAAAAGCATCACGTTCTACAAGCAGAAGAGACGTTTCGCATTTTGCCAGGGGGTTCGGCCAGCACAATTACCTTCTCTTCCCTCACCTGCTCAGTTGTGCCATGGCTGTGCCCCAGCCCTTAGCACAGGACGCATGAATCCGGGCTCATGAGAGCCCTGGGCACGCGGCTGCAGAGCGGCTGAGAGCCAGCGGAGCATCCCCCAGCTGTGCATGAAGCCCCCCCCCAGCAATTTAAGGAGCGGCGTTTGTCATTTTCTAGCTTGAAACTTTCCCATTGATTTTTTTTTCCTGCCTCTGAGACAATGTAAATATTTGGACACCTGTTCTTTTTTTTTTTTTTTCCTTGCTATTTGTGTTTGTAACTCAGAATAACAATTAAAGACTTTTCTATCTATTAGAAGTTCTGTACGGTCCCTGCAGGAAGCAGGACTAGGAGTTTGTTACTGTTACGTATGAGAGTTTACAGAGGGAAAAAGGGCTCCAAATTAATCAGTGTGGCACTGCTGCAAGTGTTTTAAGCTGTGTACACTCAGGGTTGCATGCATGCAGCAAAGGTTTACCAGTAAAACACGTTACTCTCAGTTATAGATTAACGCGTTGTTGTAAAATGAAGCCCTGTTATGAAGTAATCTGTTCCAAACCCAAGTTCCACTCCTAGGAACAAATCCTGGCTCTTACGTTCCAGGAGATTTCTGTTACTAATTCCAGGGCAACCGAGATTTCATGCTGGTCTTCAAAGTCTGATCCTGCTTTCCCTTCTGCCAGTTCTGCCACTGACTTCCCTCAGCCCAGATCAGGCAGTAAAAGAACCTCAAGTAATTGTGTTTCACTGTTACATGCGTAACACGTATTCTCTATGTGTATTTCAGTCAGCTACGAGATTTCTGTAAAACTTCCTGGCTGCATATCAGCAGCTGTTTACTGCATGCATCCAAATACTTGAAACTGCCTGCAAGCTGAGATGGAAGAACAGGGACTTTTTAGAAAGCATTCAGCCCTAACCCTGATGCTTCCACAGGAGCCTATTTTAACAGCAAGCACCCGCCTGAATGCCAGATCTCTGGGGGCTGATTCTGAGCAGGGTGACTTTGCATCACACAGCTATAACATGGTACTGCCCATCCGCAGGGCATTACCTGGTCTGACTCTGTTGGGTTTATTCCAGTCTTCACCCACGTCTGCAGCCCAAAACTTTGCACACAGTCACATTTGCAAAAGGGGTTTTGGTGTGAGCTGTGAAAACACTTTGTTTCATTTGTTGTTCAGAGATTTTTGCTTCTTCAGCGTTTGCTGAGCGGTTGCACAGCCGTTTCCTCCTTTAACCTCCTCCCAAACCACCCCAGCCCCTTTCTGGGCACACCACAGCCACCGTCGGGGCTACATCCAACCCTTCCCCTCAGCAGTCAGCTAGCAGCAATGAGCCGGTGGGAGCAGACAGCAGATGGAAAGATAAAAGACTCTCTTGTGACAGCAGTGCTCAGAAAATGTTTACAGAACTGGGAGCATTTTGCTGAAGACAACACACATACAGCTTCTTAAAAAGAGAGGATGTTACAGCATGAGCACCCTGAAGTTAGTGATGAAACCCTCTACTGTCAAGCAGATGATTCTGGGTGATATCGTTAGACTTAGTATGAGAATCATGATGAATATGTATTTCACAATGCTGGCGTAACCAGAGCAGTGTATATGTGCAGGGAATATAAACATACCTCAGGTTGATTCCTCCGTACAGGATGGAGATCCATAGCCATCCCACGAGAAGAAAAATCAGCATTAAAGGAAATGCAAACATAAACCAAGAACCAAAGTTCACCACATCACATTCTGGAAAATAACTAAGCAAATGGGGAAAAAATCAAGTTAATGCAAGAAGGGAAAACCACCCTTAAATTAAGGGCAAACATCTGAAACCAACAGCAAAATACCCCACAAACTCTCCAGTTGTGCATTTAAGAACATTCCCCCACGTGCACAGCACCCCTCTGGGCTCTAGCTGATGTGGGGAGCGCAGGGACAACCCCTGGGCTACCCAGCCAGGCACAGCTCACCTAGCCCAGCTGTGCAGGGGAATACTTGAAAACCTCTCTCCAAATGGCTGATACTCTTCTATGACAGTAATCTTCAACACCCAGGATTAAATCCTGGTGCAAAAAGCTGCTGGAGGGTCTGAACCTGAACTTCATAGGGATGTTGCACAAGCCTGGGAGAGGGCATGAATTTTCCAAGCTAGCTCTCAGCACAGAAGGGAATTTCCCACAGGGACGGAGAATACTTCTTGGCTGTGCAGGATTTACCCTGGCAGACAGGCAGGGCTCTCCAGGACGACCTCCCATACCTCTTCAGCTGTCCCAAAAGGATGAGGTTTGGTGCAGTTCCTGTCAGCGTCGCCGTGCCCCCGATGCTGGCCGCGTATGGGATTGAGATGAGGAAGCCTTTCCATATGTTTGTTTTGTACTCTTCTTCCTTCTTTAAGTCTGAGAGCGCATCGCTGGTGACCTCCTTCTCCTCCGTCAGATCTTTGCTTTAAAACAGTCCAAAAGAGAATCTGGTGAGAGCCCTGGTTTAAACACAGCACAGCCAATTCAGAGCCTGACAAGAAGGCAAACTCCCAGTTTTTAGAAAGCCAAGCTCATGCTGCCCTCCAGGACACCTGGGCAGCTCCTCGTGGCAGGAGGGGGCTCAGAGAAGCACCAGGCAGGACCTGCAGGCATGCAGGGCACCCTCAGCGCCCGAATACTGCACTTGCCTTGGCCAGCCCCTCAGCCACTTGAAAAACAGCATAAAGTGCTCAAAGGAACAAAAAAAGGAAAATTTTGATAGCACCGAGGGGAAAGAAACTCCTATTCCTGAAGAGCTGTTTCATTCCCATCGTTGTTATCAAAGCAGGACCGCCAGCACTGTGTAAATCCTAGTGGTTTTACACCACTGGCTTCACACTTCTGATGCTCCCGGGAAAGCCAAGGAACCGTTTCCCAGCAGGAGACACCTCTGGTACCGCTCCAGGGTGACTGGAAAATCCCTGCAATGATGCAGATGTGTGGAAGGATGCTGGACACAGAGAGGAGGGGTTCTGCGGCCAGTCTATAGCGACTGGGAGCTGTGGTGCAATCAAAACATTTCACTGATTGAATTTCAAATTCCTACATCTGGGTCTAGCTCAGGGGATAATGCTCTGTCTCAACTCTCTAATACAAACTTAATAGTTAACTTACTCCTCAGTACTTGCCAGAAACTGCATCTCAGTTGGTACAGTGTAAAGTTTATTCTGCTGTAAAGATGCTGAAAAAGAAAGATTAGGACTTTAAAACAGTTCAAAGCATCTAGAAAACTCTCCTCGAACCAAATAGCGGAAGGGAGCAAACCACCCTTTGCCGAGGAGGGAGCACAAAAACGAAGGGGGAGCTCACGCCGTGGTGATGGGGTCAGGAACACCCGGAGGGGACGAACGAGCCTGTCTGCTGCTGTCACCGCTCCGGGCCTGCTGCAGCACCCAGCTTCTCCTCCAGCACCCAGAGGTGCTCCCTCCTGGTGCTATTTCTGCCCCTGCTCAGACCCTGGGGTATTCCAGCACAGGAAGGGGCTCCAGGGTGCCACGTACCCAGGTGTGGGCTTGGGGTAGGTTTTTTGTTTGTTTGTTTGTTTCTGGGGGGGGGCGAGTTAACCATAACTCATTCTTAGGAAGAAGGATTGGGCCTGGCGTATCCCCAGGGCACATTCCCCAAGGCTGAGCAGGAGCTCTCAGTGCCTCGGAGCTCAGTGCCCACAGGGTGGGAAGTCTGTGAAGTCACCGTGCAGCTGTTGTTCCCTCTTTAAAGGAGAGAGCGAGACATATTTGAGGATTAGGCTTTGTACCAGGCCCTCTGACGCCCACCCCAAGAGCAGGTACCCTTCCCAAACCCACCACCCCTTCCACAAGTGGCCGGTCAGCTCCTCCCACACCCCAACCTCAGCACTAGTTTGGAGCCACCACAGGGGGACTTGGTGACACACACAGTTCTCAGGGACCCTCCTGCATGTCTCACGGGCTTTGCCCCAGTGTCCTTGTCACCAGCCACAAGGAAGACAGCCAGGACTCAGCAGAACTTGGGGAAAGGGTAAATTTTGACCAGAAGGACCCATGTGCTCTTCAGCAGTAAACTGGGAGGTGTACATCACACTGCCACACACATACGAGTGTGTGCCCCAGGGAGAACTCAGAAAGAGAAACCATAAGATAGACCAGAAATGCAATACAATCACTTTTTTTTTTTTTTTCCTGACCCTATTTTATCTTAAGGCCTGTAGCAGTTTTAGTTCTGGCTCATGGCATGACTGCCTGAGGTTGGGAGCAGGGATGTGCTACTAAAACCTATTTTTCCCATTCCCTGCAGGACAGGAACATTCAGGAGTTTCATCCACTTTCAGTCCAGGTCACTATGGCCTCTGTACCTGTACATGGGCTCTGCCCGTTTTTGGTGCATCCCTGCACCTCCCTGGGCCAGCCGACTGCTGTCAGCCACCACAGCCATCCCATCAGTCCCCAAACCTCCCTGCGCCCCTCCTCAGGCCAAAACCCGACCCTCTTCTGCCTCTCTGTGCCCCTGACACTGAAAGCAGTGCGCGGAGAGGAGCCCCTGGTCAAAGTCTCCGGACTCACGCATGTGAGCGCCGAGGACAGCCCCCTCATTCCGGCTCGGTGAGCCAGGCCGTTTTGCACTGTCATGTTTTACACATGGCTAATTTACCGAATCAGAGTTAATTGGCTTGGACGCACACATGCTGAGCTTTCATTCCAAGGGTGCTGCATTAGAGGGTTGTAATTAGAAGAACATTAACCTGTGGCTGACTGTTGATCCCCCATTGGATTTAGCCCACAGCCTCTCACCACTGATGTCCCATTCAAGCCAAACACACGTATTTCATTCCACTTTTTAACATTTTTCCCGTTTTCCCGTTAAGCCCAAACTCCCTTCCCATCCGGCCAGGATCACCTATGAGTTACCTCTCCAGGAAGGTCTGCAAAAGACAACCATGAGAAGGAAAAGCAGACTTTCTGCAGAGCAATCATTTCCTAAGAAACTCATAAAAAGGGGCTGAAAATTTGTACAGGTCCCTAAGTCAGAAGAGGAGAAAAAAAAAAAAAAAAAAAAAAAAAAAAAACACTGGGGAGCTGGGACCTGGCCTTGCACAGAGCAGCATGAGACAGATTCAGAGGCCATTTCACCCAAATACCTTGTATACCTTAGAGGCAGAAAGGCTTGTCCTAGAGAAGTTTGCCTTTAATGATATTTCTATTGCTTCAAAAAAAATAGAAGACACCCTTAAAATATTTCCACTGGAAACAAAACAAAACAAAAGAAGCCTGCTTGCTGGTGATCAGTTTGTAACCCCACCTTCACCCTGAACAACCAAAACTAGCTGAAATCTCAAAGGCCAAAGCTCATCTGAATTCTTGTATCAGTAGCTAGTAATGTAAAAATGGGAAAAAGATTTATTCCAAAGTTTAGCTATCACCAACTCAAGCTTGCAGATCTACTCATCTACAAAAATTTGTCCACGTGGTTGAGCGTGGGCATAGCTGATTGCAACCCGAGGGTCTCAGCAGCAGAGAGATGTGACCCATTGATCAGAGACAGCACTGTATGTGTGCACGTGTATGCTTCCCCTATATTTATTACAAGTCTCTACCTCAAAAGAAAAATCCATCATCACACAATCACATGATATTTGCAAAGCATCATTTTATCCTTCTTTTACTTGCATCCCTTTCCCTTCACTGGCTTCCCTCATCACCCTAAGCTTTTTGAACCAGGGTCATTAACTCTGTGCTTGCCAGTGTCTAGGACAATGGGGGTCTTGGTTCTGTATGTTCCTAAACGGCTCTCACAGCCACACACCCAAATCAGGTCAGAAAATGGGGTCAAGAAGGTTAAAAAGACACTCACAGAACACAGTGCTTCCATAGAATAAGAAAACATAGCAAGATGGTCAGTGGGGTTGATTTTACTATACGTGCATGGTCAAAAATTCATAAAGCAAATGTAATAAAGCAGACTGGAGTGTAAACATCTCATGATTGCTAGATATTAATGACAAATGATTAGTTTGACCTTTAGTATTAGAGTATGCATGTTTCAGTCTTCTTCTGGGGACTCATTATCCTGCTTTTGGACCCAGTGGGAACCAAAAAGCCATTGTTTTTAAATTGCAGAGACAAAAGAACATCTAATTAGTGCAAAAAGGGAAGCTGTGGCTATTGATCATACTATCAGCAATAACTGCAAAGGGGCCTTCACTGCTTCCTTTCCTTTTTGCTGTTTTTCATCCCTGTCTGCCAGAATCCCAAACTCCCGGGAACTGGCTGGAGGAAGGCTTGCTCTGACCACATATCCCTGACCAAGCCTGTCCAGCACCTGCTCACTCTCAACACCGAGTGACACCAAACTGGACCAGGGGACATCACAGAGCACTTTATAAATACGTGTTCAGCCTGCCAGCCATGCCTGTCATCCTCCCCTTCTCTCCCAGGTCAGGCTCCAGTTTCACAAGTGAGGAAATAGGAAAACAGGAGAAACAACCTGTGCAGGAGCACAGGGCAGCCATGCGTGCTGCCACGGTGGGGCTGAGACCCTCGCCCGTCCCTGCAGCAAGGCACCATTACACAGCACACGGCTATAGGGGTATCTACAGCATCCCCCAGCTCTGACCACCCTACAGCAAGGCACCTTACAAACCCCACCATCACCACATCCCAGTGGGCACGCAGAGCTGGACTTCCACTTGTGCCAGTGACAGGTCTGGGGATCACCATTTCTTGTTTTTTTTCCAGACATTTCCAACTCCAAAGCATTGCCTCTGGCATGATGTAAGGAAGAAGAAGGATAATAGGGAACTTTATGTCAATACCCTTCCACCACAGTAATGAAATAAGTATTACAATGGGACCAGCACTGGGGTATATTTGATGGCAGCAGGGCAGATCTCAGCTGGCTTATACTACTGCCCGGTCTCAATTACCTTGGATATCTTCATGTTCCCTGTTCATATTCTTAGAGGTGTCTTTCTCGCCAAAGAGGCTTTTCAAAATTGCATTTGCAATCGGAAGCATCATAGCAGTGGAGGCAGTGTTACTTAACCACATGGACAGGAAGGACGTTGTCAGCATCATCCCTAAAATTAACCTGGAAGAAAGAAGAAAGAAAAAGCTGAATGTCTTGAGTTTGGCAAGTGCTAACATATTCTAGCTACAGAAAGAAAAACTCAGGTGTGAGGACACTGTAAAATTAATAGGAAAAAGCAGTGTGTGAGCAGGGCTGCATCCCAGCCACCTGCAGCTCGTGTCCCCCCATGGACACCCCCTGCCCCGGCAGTCACCTGGCTGGCTGCACTCCCACCAGCATCAGGACCCGGAGGGCAATCCTGCGGTGCAAATTCCACTCCTCAATGGCTGAAGCCATGATTAAACCACTGAGAAAGAGGAAATTGGTGTCTAAAAAATACTGCGGGCAGACTTTGTTAGACGGGAGGATGCCCAGAAAGGGGAAGAGGACGATGGGCAGCAGAGCCGTCACAGCCAGGGGCAGCGCCTCCGTGCACCAGTACAGGGCCATCAGTAGGATCACGTAGAGGCATCGTCCTTCCTGCAAGAGAAACAGAGAGGAAAAGAAAGACTTGGTGTTAGGGAAATCTTCTCAGTTGGAGACACTGAGACAAGCAATACGCACCAGTTATTCCTTCAAGGATACTGTTTCCCCCACATCATTCCCATAAAGGGCAACATCTTCCTCCCTAGATTGTTTAAGGGGTTATACATTCTCTGAAAGCACGGCAAAACTCAAGTCCTCCTCAATTTCCTGAGCTTCCTATGTGCTGCAGGGTGGAAGCACAGAGGCACCAACCAAGGAAGCTCTGCAGAGAAGGAGCTGCTCCTCCACGTTGACTTGGGGTGCTAATGCTCAGCATGTACTGCTGCTAGGGCAAGAGCTGCTAATGTCCTTAGGCGTCCCCATACCTGATAGCTGCTACACTCATTGTTTGTGCTTTCCCTCCAACTTCCACGGATCGGGCTTTGCATGGCTATGAGAAAACAGCTTTCAGAGACGGATACATCAAGTCCCCCTGTTTGTAATAGGAGGCACACAGAAAAGCTCCTTTGACTGCGTCAGGGTCTCCTGAGAGATCCGTTAGAAACCCTTCCAAGGCAACCCATCCCAGTCCCTCAGGAAATCAATAAATCAAGCTCTCTGGTGCCATGCCACATCCTGAGCGTGGAGATCTCGCCCCAGCCCGGTGCCTCCCATGCCAAGGCTGGCGGACACCCAGCGCTCCCGATTCATTCATCCCCCTGGAGGCATGACCAGAGCAGAGCCACTTCTCCTGACATCCACAGCTTAAACCAGGAGCTATGGAAAGGAGTCAGGACAACGGCTCCAACCCAAGGAACAGAGCCCAGGGCAGCACCTGGGGGGTGGACAGAGCCCAGCACAAGGCGAGAAGCTGGAGCCACTAGGCCACGGCGGGGCTGAAGGGGCTTATTGTCAGCAGCCGCAAGGCAGGGTGCCCACAGCACTATAAATAACTGCCCAGAGCTGTTTGGAAGCCACAGAGCTATTTATTTCCCCGCTCTCTTCCAGCTTGTCGAACAGGTTGAATTGTTTCTCAAAGGCACCTCTGTGCCTCCTCCGCCCGGACCTTCCTCCCCTGCCCGGCCGGCTGAGGCTCTGCCGGGGGAGGCCAGCGCTGCTCCCCGGCTCCGTGCGAGGATGTTTGGGGAGAGCAGGGCCCAGATGAAGCTGCCGAGAGCACAGCAAGGCGCGAGCAGGTAGGGCTGAGCCAAAAGGCATCAGGCCACCTGCAAAATGCTCCCTTCAGGCTGCTGGCACATGCTCAAACACAACTGGGATTTGTCATCGAACACGTCCAAAAATTGGCAAGTGACAGAAGTTGGCGTTTGCCTTTAGCCTTCCAACTTTGCGGCTGACAAGTAATTTAGCTTATAAAATTCAAGTGCCTCCGTGCATGTGGAAAAGACAATACCAAAGAGCCAAGAACAATTTGCTTTGATTATTGAATAGATATCAAATACGTTAATCACAGAAGAGCTACCGCATCACATCAGGTTCCTAAGCTCTGCATTCAAAGACCGTTTATAGTCCCGATTTCAGATCACGGTGCACTGACAGATTAGATACTGTGATGTAAAACCTTTCTGTTCCCACAGCTCAGATCTGGCACCCGGCGGTTCCTGTGAGCTCCTCATGGCTTTACTTCCCCTGAACTTTGTTGTGCAACCCGAAAACAATGCCAATACCACTAATTTTTGCAGAAGTAAAAATTCACATTTAAAATGTTTGCACACTAGATGAGTGATTTCATTCCCATGGCAACTAATAATTCCTCTTTGCTCTGGCTCTTTCTATATACCAAAGAAATAGCTTTGCTCTCATTAAGTCATTTTCCATTCAGTCTCTAAAGGCCATAAAAATTATTTTTTTCTCCCAATGGCAAAATGTTCTTCAGTTTTCTGCAAGGAAAATTGCACCAGTGAACTTCAGAACAAATGCTTTGCCTGTTGCAGGGGTAGAGCAATTGCAAATATTTAACAACACCTTGATATAAGAGCAGATCAGTGAAGATTTCAATTGACTTCATTGAACAGATGAAGTATGATTTAAAAAGGTAATTATGATCTAAGGGATATTGGTTTTCTAGCATATGGAAAATGTTCTGGGAACTATTGCAATGAAATACAGCATTAATCTAAAAACTAATCTTCATTGTAAGATGAAAAGCCAAGGGGTAAAACCAAAACAGGGCAGAAAACTGCTGGATGGAGGGCTTTACTGAAATTATGAAACCCATCAACATCACCAACCTATCGTCAGTGAACCTCTTTAAAAATCAAGCTGCAGTAACATTTGTCCATCCTATTCTACCCCAAAAGCAGACAAACTGCACCCATATTAAATGAGTTTTCATTTAAAATAGGGCAATCATTGAAAAAGAAAAGAATGAGACCACTTTGGAATAACTCAGCTTTGGAGCACGTGCTCCACAGAATAAGACTTAAAGCCATTCATAAAATTGAGCCAAACCCTTAATAAAATAAAAACTTTTTTTTTCAAAATATCTTGCAGACATGAATTACTGACCCAGTGCCCTGCAAGTTGCATTAGTATACCACCAGCAAGTGCTAACTGATGTCGGAAGAATGGTCTTTCATGGGGATGGTCACAGCTGTCCCCAAGAGCGGTCCCACCATCACCCCCCAGCCCTGATCCTTCGACCGCTCTGCTGTGTCACTCTTTTCTATTCCTCTCACCTCCAGGCAGCTTTGTTTTGTGTTTTGTCTGGGATTTTTTTTTTTTTTCAAAATAATTCTATCAAAGTTCACAGGGAAAAATGGTAGCAAATACAAACTTTTAAATGGGTCTTGTGATCAGGTTAATTTTATAACCATTTAATGATTTCCAAGAAAGTGCTCTGTGGCTCTGGACTAGAGCAGCTCTCCTTGCTGTTGCACAAGACCCTCGGGAGTGACCTCTGCCCCTCCAGACACAGATGCTGTCTTCGCTGCACTGAAGGCACCGGGGATTTTCCACATTGGGGACCTGGTGAGCTCCAGCAGGGGCAGTCTCCCGTGGGCAGGCAGGCTCCTGGAAGGGAGACGGGGAGGTGAGGTGCCCTGGGGAAAGGAGGTGCTGGCAGGGAATATGGGTCAGATGAGGAGAACCAGATTGCCCAGGCATAGCACCAAGGCATGGGCATGCATGAGCCATCAGTCCCTACCACCAAGCTGAAGGGGGCACGAGAAGCTTCTGCCAGACCTTGCTCCCTAGCAGCCCCAGTAAGCTCCCAGACAGCCCAGTTCTCGCAGAACCCCACCAGACGGGCTCTGTGCTTGAAGAAGCCCTACCCTAAGGCCCAGCCAAGCTTTGGTTTTGCTTCACCAGCCTCTGCATGCACATCCTCACAGCCTCATCACCTCTCACAGGCTCTCCCCAGCACCCATCCTATGACCAGGCAAATGAGGGCCCTACAGGTCCCTCCAGAACCCAATACCAACAGATATTTTGGGCAAAACCAGAGCTTTTCAAGCCCCTGTATCCCACTACCATCACAAAGAAATATCCTACCTATGATACTCAGAAGTACTCAGTGCAAAAAAGTACTGGTGGCTTTTAGCATCTTGCTCACAAACTGCCCCCAGTTTGCAGCCCCGACAGTGTTACTGGCCACCTCGGCCACAGCCTGTTCTCCAAGGGGATGGGTATTTGAATCTGATTTCTCCTAACACAGCTCCTGCAAACATTATGTAATCTGGACATAAAACAAGCCCTGTTTACCAGCATTCCTGCCAGTGGAGCTGTTTGGCTCTGGGTATTTGCAGAGTGGCTAGAAAGGGGCCATTAGCACAGGGGCATAAGCTCTTACAGCTAAAGTGAATGCTTGTTAAGATATTTTGCTCTGGAGTTACACCAAAAAGACATAAAAGTTAGGAAGCACTTAAACTTTTTGAAGTGTTTTGTAATTGGCATCTTTTTCTCTGCTTCACAAACAAGACGGCTGGAGCTCAAAGTGGGCAAACTGGCCGTGATCACAGGAATTAATGGCAAAAACAGGCATCTTCCAGAGAATCTTCCTTGCCTCAGAGGTCTGACGCTCACACTTCCTCTTGGAGGCAGCAATAGATCCTACAACTTCAAACCAATGGACGTCAAAGCTAAAACAGCACCATATGAGGCAATCTCCATTTCAGTCTCATTTTAAAGATAGATCTGCCACGATTTGGTAGAAAAAAAAAAAAAATCTGTGATGGTGAAACCACCTCAAGTTTAGTGAGCTGTTCCTACAGTTAATTAACCTCACTGGTAAAAGTCTGTTGTGGTAACCTGAATGTCATTCCCTGCATCTGGTTTTATGCTTTACCTTTATCCCTCAGCCTGGACTTCCCTTCTCCAAACTCTGCTCACATTGGATGTGTTCTCATACCTCTGGTTTTTTGGTTTTTTTTTGGAAGGACTTGGCCAAGCTGCTGAAGTCTTTCATCATGTGGCGTGTTCTCCTGTCCTTTGCTCATGCTGAGGCTTCTCCAGTTTGTCAAGGTTGCTTTGGAACTGTGGAAGCAGACTGGGAGGGCATTCTGGTAACAGCCACAACCTCAGCAAATAGCAGCCTGGTAGATTCTCACTGCCCTTGCTTAACTTTCATGTCTCTGTGTGTACAAACACCACATTAATCCTCTCCTCTTGGCTTTGGGTAGCCAGTCCAGCAGTCACGTTCAACGCATTATGTGGTGTCGTCTCAAGCAACTATTTTCTTTTCCCTTTAGTCAGTGTCATGATAAAAATATTTAACATGTAATAGTATTGTAATACAAGTCCAGAACAGAAATATTGCATTGAATACAGCTTTTTCTGCATTATCCATCTGGCAATAGAGTATCTTGATTCAGATTCCTTTTGTGCCACACACTTGAAATATTGCTCATCATCTGCAATGCCCTGCCCAGGGATTTCTTCCTCAACTCTTTCACATCCCTTTTCATGTTGTCTATAGTTCTTAGCTTCCAATTAATATTAATTTTTGTCGACTGTCCTTTTCCCATCATGAGCATTGCTGCTTTCACTTCCTCTGTGCCAGGTTGCTCTGAGCCAGGCTTGCCTTATCTCCAGGCTGGTAAATGGTAGTCACCCAGCTTCCAGTTATCCCTCCTCTTCCCTCATTGAAGTTCTTCCTCTCACCTCTTTTAGCTGATCATTACGTTCATGAACTTGGCCTTTCTAAATCACCAAGTGCATATATAACACAAAGAGGGACTTTGTGCATGAAACACAAGCAGGCTGCAGTCACTATTTCACCTGCCAGGCTGCTCTCCTGAGTGCTACCCCTGCCCACCCGTGCTCCTGCAGCGCAGCACGCAGCGGGCATCGCTCCAGCCCGGGGTCCAGCTCCTTCCACCTCCCTGCACAACATGCCCCACCACATCGCCTCCTTCAGCATCACCCATTCCCCCCCAGTGCCTTCCTTTGGAGATGGCTTCTGTTGTTGCTTTTGAGTGCAAGCAAAGCCATTTTTCTTCTGGAAGTTCCTAAAGTCTCCTTGTTCTCATCAGGAAGACTCATTACATCCAAGTCAATGTTAAATGGCTCTATGTCCACTGAGGAAGTCAAGCCTGTTTTCTGAAGGCACTGGGACCCATTCGCCTGCTCAGAGCTCCTTTTAGCAGATTTGGCTGCCTCAGCTGTTACCAAGCCAAGAGGCTGTAGACATTGAGTTCATTAGGAGCTGTTGGAACAAGCTCTTTGCACAGCTCATTAAAAGTGCCCCCCATGCCCCTTCCAGCAGAACAGTTCCTCCAGCCCCTCCTGCCCTGCCGAGCTTTTTGCAATCATTCACAGCTCCGCGAGCCGGGGGGTCGCCGGCACTTCCGCTCACAGGACAAAAATTTCAGCCATTTCAGCAGCCACCAGAGCGGGAGGCGACACGGACCCTTGTGCGGAGAGCCGGGTGCTGGGAAGCCACGCGGAGCCTTTCCTTGTGCTGTGCTATGTGACGGGCACATCCCGTTTCTCACTGCTCCAGCCACGCTTTGGGGAGCGCACCCGGAGGGCTAGGCAAACCCGCTGGAAACCAGAAATTGCATTTCTCTATTCATGAGAAAGGAGACTGCTGACAAAAGCACTGAGGCAAGTCTCCTTCTCCAAGACTGCAGCCTACAAAGGGCATCAAATATGAACAAGGGGTATTGCTGTCATGTCAGCGCCAGCCCTGACGTGCCGCATCTGAAAGGACACACGGGGCAATTTGGAGACCAACCACTGTAGGGTGACAGCTGATGAGGGTTTTAGTGGTAGCACGTGGGTGTGGATGCTGAAGTTCAGCAGCCATAAGCAAGGCCAGACCTGACGTATGGTCTTTCTTCAAAGGATTTTGCTTCCAGGGAGAGGTCACCAAGGAGCAGGTTTCACTGGTAAGCCCACTGCACACAGGCCATTGTGTTTTGCCAGAAGCACGTTTGAGAAACCACATCCTACTTGTGGTTCTCCGTTATACAAACTGTAGGTCATGATTTCTTGGTCTCCAGAGACAAGTGAGATGCTGCCCTTGAAGCCAAACCTCAGGTGCTTTTTTAAGGCTCTGATCCCTTGGGTTCCCATAATTGCTGAGCATCTCAGTGGGAATAAGGCAAATTCTGGCTTGATGAGAGATTTTAGCACCCACAGAGCAGGAAAGTACTGCAGAGATGCTTCTAAGACACCTCCTCTCATGGGTGAAGCCTCCTCCTGAGACTTGCAGGGGCCAAGCCTCACTGCTTCTCATCCCTGTGTGTTTCTCTGACACCCTGCTGGGTAGCACAGTGACTGTCCCAGCAGGAGCACAGGTCTCTCCGGCCCATCCAACCCTCCCATGCTCCAGCTGTGCCATAACTCAGCATAAAGCTTGCTACAACAGCTCTGCCTCCACCAGGGCCTCCTCCTGCCCCAGCCTGCTCTCTGTGGGTGCCCTGTCTGGGACAGCCTCCCAGTACCACCAGCAGCAGACCTTAACTTGAATCCCTTCTGGGATGGAGCTTGCTGAGTGCCCGAGGCAGCTCCTGTGACGTGGCTGCCCAGGACAGCCGAGGCTGGACTCCAGTCCCGTGTCGGGACAAACCGTGACCCGTGCGGTGCAGCGCAGGGCACACATCTCCCATCGCACAGCAGGATAGCTTCCAAACCCCAGCAACACCCAACACTGAGCCCTCTCCTCCTCCTGCTCCCCGCTCCCCGTGTTGTCATGCTGCTGTTAGAAGCATAAACCCTTCCCTTTGCTTCCCACTGCCCCTGCAGCTTGGCCGGAGCACAGCTCCAGATGGCTGAGCTTAATCCCATGTTGGTGCAACAGCAAGCTTCCTCTCTTGCTGAACAAATGAGGGGTAATTTTGTGTTGAAACAGCAGGTGAGTCACTGCCCCCTGAACACGACCCGCTGCAGCGGTCTGGTTACTCACAGCTGCAGGCTGAACACGGGGACAAGTTGGGGAGGGCACAGCAGGGCTGGCCCTAAACATCCCACTGCTTGAGCAGCCACGCTAGCACAAGTGTCGGGGCAGGCAGTGCTGTTATACCAGCAGAGGGGTTTTTCTTCCTTCCCTTCCCAAACACCCCAACCCCTACAGTATACGCTTCCACCAGTGAAATGGGCATCGGAGGCAGGGCTTTCCCTCAGCACGGTGCCGGATTCATCTGATTTACTCCCGTGATTAACCACTGCCCGGCTCGGACATGGACTTGTGTGGCGTGCACAGCACATCTCCTCGCCCTACAACCACAGCTCCAGGGTTTACAAGTGCCTGTGTCAAACACGGAAACATTAAATATCATTGAAGTCACTTGTTCAGCTGCAGTAAATGAATGTACAAACAAATATGAGCTACTTATGACTCTGAAAGGGGATGAAGTACCTGTTATGCAATGTGCTTTTTGCTCTGAGGCAAACATTCAATATATTCCTATTAAGAACTCAGCCAAATAATGCAAATTAGAAAGAAAAAAAAAATAGATTATTTCCAAAGAAGGATTTTCTCTTTTAATATACTGTATCATTAATAAAGCAAAGGCCATACTTTTATTATTATTAATAATAATAAATAATATTTAATTCAGGAGATTTATTTTGCTGTCTGGAATTTAAAGGTTTCACTGACAAGCACTACACCGACAGAAGTAAATGCCACCTCTGTGTCCTTACAGCACCTGAATCACTCTGTAATCACTACGCACTGAACATCGCTTATTTTCTGATATAAACAAAGTCATTCTCAAATGGATCTGAGTCAGAATACACGGGTGAAATCCTGGGCCAGTGTCAGTGGCACAAAATTTCCCAGTGACTTCAGAGCCCCGTGGATGACCACCCAAGGATGCTCCTGGTGCACGAGAGCTGTGTGTACAGGACAGCTGCAAAACCTTCCCTCTCCAGTTTTGCCACAGATGCTGCTTGATGTGCAGCCCGTCTCACACACCAGAGCCCAAACCTCACCAAACTGATTTACTCCTCATCTACAGAACACCACAAACATCTCATTCACAAAGCTTTTTTGGACACAGCCTGTCCCCAGGAACGTCCCAGAGCAGTGCAAGAGGCACCTGCAGCCCCGCTGCCTTCCCAGCGCCCGGCACAACTCCTCTTCCTGCCTCGCTCACCCGGTCCCTCCGGCGGTGCAGGGGACGGGGTGGCAGGGCCATGTGGCACAGCTGTCCCTGCACCAGGGGGCTCGCCCCCAACCCAGCTCTGCATGCAGCTCGCTGTGGGACGCTGGCTGCAGCCCCACTCCGTGCCTCAGTTTCCCCAGCGCTCCTTTCAGAGCCACTGATAGAAACCTGAACAAGGCAGCCGGGCATCAGCAAGAAGTTCCTGTTAGTGCCACTCGGTTTGAGAACCATGGGCTGCTTGCAATATCCCAGTGCCTACACAAGCAACATAAACACAGTTCACTTGATCTACCCCCTCTTTCCACTAAAAAGTTACAACCCCAAGATGCCCCCTCCGTTTGCGCCCTGAGGAGCTGTGGCAGGCTGCAGGCTTTGGGGTCCCCTCCCTCCATAGAGGAACCCTACAGGGGGACCCCGGTGAGGGTCAGGGGCTGGGCAGGAGGGCAGCGAGCTGCGAGCTGGGACCCTGTGTGTCCCCAGGGCTGAGCTCCACTTCGTATCCCCAGCCCCTATCTCCATACGCCCGCTCCGCACCCCAAGTTAGCGCACCCCGTTTGTGCTCCAGGTCCGCGGTTTTGGTGCCCCCCAAACTGCAGCCCCCTCCTCGCAGCCCCCCCCGGCGCCATCCCCTGCTCGGTGCCCTCACCCCGCACCCCCAAGCGGACACCCCCGATATGGTGACACCTCCCGGCAGCCGAGCTCCATCCCCACCCCGTGCCCACCCCCTGCGCCCCAAAACCGGTGCCTCTCCCCGCACCCCCCGGGCTGTCCCTCGGGCACCCCCCGGCGGTGCCGGGTACCTTGGGGGGCAGGCTGAGCAGCACGGGCACCAGGGCCAGGGGGGCGCAGAGCAGCACCAGCACCCTCCGCACGCTCCACGCCTTCTTCACCAGCGCCCCCAGCGCCGCCATCCCGTGCCCCGCGCCCCGCGCCCCGCTCCGCCGCTTTATCCCGGCCCGGAGGGGAGGGAGGAGGAGGAGGAGAACGGGGGGGGGGGGGATGAAGGCGGCCGCCCCGCCCGCCGGGAGGGGCACCCAGCGCCCGCCCCGCCACAGCGCCCTGCTGCAGCGCCCCGCTATACAGCCCGGCCCGCCCCGCAACGCTATAGTGCCCGGACCCCCCACTGCACTGCCTGCGATAGTGCCCTGCCCACCCCACCACACTATAGCGCCCTGACCATGCCACTGCACTACCCCACCGTAGCGCCCACCCTGCCGCAGCGCCCCACTATAGCACCCTGACCACCCCACGACACCATAGTGCCTCGGCCACCCCACTGCACTGCCCCCCTACAGCACGCTGCCCACCCTGGAACACTATAGCACTCTGACCACCCCACCACGCTGCCCCGTTATAGCGCCCTGACCACCCCATTTCACAGCCCCAGTATAGCACCCTGACCACCCCACCACAGCACCCCGCTATAGCACCCTATAACACTCTAGCACCCTGACCACCCGACTGCAGTGCCCTGCTATAGCACCCACCCCCTCCCAGGCATCTATGGCCACATCACGCCCTCCTGGTCCCCCCTTCCCAGCCAAAGCCTCCCGCACCTTTTGCTCAGCCCCAGCTGAAGAAGGGCCCCTGGGGCAGCCCCTCGTCCTGCCCCGTTCCCAAGTGCAGCAGCTCCAGCTGGGGCACGGTGGTGGAGGTGTCACACGTGGGGTCCGAACCCCTGGCACCGCCGGGCGGGCTCAGCTGGGCTCCGAGTGGCGCAGGCTGCAGGGTGCTGGGCTCAGTGCATCCAACTACAGGGAAGTGGCAAGTGATGGCTAGAAAAAGGCACCCGGACCTGGAAGTCTGGCTACCTGTTCTCTGACATTTCCCCGCCATGGGCAGAAATGAGACACAAATTCGCATCATTAAAAAAGTCAAAAGCATGAGAAAAACAGGGAGCTGGGAGTGCTTTTGATGATTCAGTTTGAATGGGGACTCAGATGTTGGATGAGCTGTTTGCAAGGCCATGTGAAACACTTTTTTTTTGTTAAAAACGAGTGAACCGAAGACAACAAAAGGCCAGAGGTGCAGAGTGGGACATGACCATAGGAAACACTGGAAAAGCGGGAGGCAAAGTCTTGACACACACAAGCGTGAGCCTCAGAAACCAAGTGAGAAGCATATGACTAAGCCCTTAACATAATCGGGACAAAGTCACACAGCAAGGATGCTTCAATCGTCAGCCAGAGAGAAAATACGGGAGCTGCCCAGCTGTAACTCCGAGGGCAGGTTTTCCTCCCAGCTCTGCCCTCCATGAGGGACATCGGAAGGACAAGGGGGGCAGGATCCCCCCGTGGCCAAGGGAAGTGTCAGCGAGCAGCGCAGCGGCAGCCAGTCTCTGTGTGCCTGCGGGGAGCCCGAGCGCGGGGCACAGACGGCAGCAGACAGATCTGAGGCACTATCAGATGGAGCAGATCAAAGCCGAGGGAGCTGGGCTTTCTGCTTTTTGCATCGCGATTGGAGGCTAAACGAAGCTGAGCAGCGAGGAGAAAAAAGGGAAAGCAAAGTAACCCCCTGACTTAGTACTTTGCCAGCGTCTTCTGAGTGCTTTAAATATATTTAAAACCTGGGTGAGTTGGGCCCATGACGTGAAAGATGTCTAAAAATCCTGCTCAGCAGAGAAACCCTTCCCTTGTCACAACAGATCAGCTCTCTGGAGAGTTACTGCCTCGCAGCCAGTCACTCCTGGAGCATCAAAGAAGTTAGAGTGGAATGAATTGGACTAAAAAGCAGAGAGCCCACTGAGAAAAACTCTCTCAAGCTTCTAAAAACCATGAATCTCTGGCACAGAGGGAACAAGAAGTTAGAGAGGAAGAGTGTGGGGACACAGGCAGCATGGAGCCAGGGCTCTTCCCCCGGCTGAACGAACTCTGCTCTGGCTCTGGCCTCCACCTCCTCCATGGCACGTCGATAATTTTGCACAAACAGTAACAAATTAGTTAACCCCCACACCCAGCCCGGGCAGGGGGCTGAAGGGGATGCCACAGCATCGCTGCGGCTCCTTTCAAGCAGCTGAAGGGACACAAAAGCTTTTGCCGGGCGCTGCCGGGGGCCGCTGGCACAGCGAGGATCCGGCATCCGCCTGGCTGCCGGCCCCGCGGCTGCCCCAGCCCCCTGGCAAACGCTCCTGCTTCTTCCTGGGGGCCCGAAAGAAAGCACAGAGCTGACCAAGAGAAAGCAATGGGGTTTTTGTTGTGGTGGTGTTTCTTTTGGTGATTTTTTTTTAACTTGCCTTTCTTTAACAGCTGGACGTGGTGAGCAAAAAAGTTACGTGGATAGAGAAATGAGTGGGAGGCTCCTGTGCCACCTCAGCGCCATCACATTGGGTGGTGGCAGCATTCGTCGCCACTCGAGTAGTGGTGTAATGCTGAAGGTGGCTGAGGACCTGAAAGCAAGATTCAGGCCACCAAAGCAATGCCATGGCTTAAAGCATGCACAGCTCACCCAACAGAGCCATCAGCCAGACGGGGAGCACATGTAGAAGCCTGTGCCGTATGCTGGACCAAAGGAGCTGTGTTAGCCTTTTCCTCTCAAAATCAACCTTGTGAGTGTCAAAAGAATAAGGAGCCATCAATGCCACAGTCTGTTCTTTCTCTTACAAAGCCCCAACTTTCTGCCAGTGTGGAGGGATAGGGGAAGGAGAGCATATCTCCATCTTCCCCGTGGTCACATCCCTGCCTGGGCAGCCCCTGCCACTAACCACCCGGCCCCTCAGGTACAGGCTTCAGCCTCCAGCCTGTCCCAGTTATGAGCTCCATGCAGGGGCCTTCAAGGATTTCAGGGTAAATTAATTTGTTTCCCTGTAAACTGCATCTCCACCACCTCCTTTTCCAGTGCCAGCACCAGCTGCCCTCGCTGTACCCCTCCCTGGGCTCCCTATTAACCGCTGGGATCAGACCTCGCTTGTTCCTGGGCCATCCCTCTCCGCTACTGACAGAGGACATTGAGCTTAGCGCAGAAGAAAGAGGTGCTGTGTGGTGCCCAAAGGGACAGCAGTGGGACACAGCCTGTGCTCGGGCCAGAGAGAGGCTTTATCTCTCTGTAGTGACCCTCACACACTGAACTCTGGGTTACAAATGAGCTTTTATGCTTTTATTGCACTAGCTTGGTTTCCTATCAGTGCTGATGGGAGAGGAGGGTTGCAAAAGGTTATCTATGTTTTGCATCTTGCAAAACTGGAAAATATCAATTTCCTGCAGACATCAAGGCCCAGACTAAAAAACCTACACTGTATAACTTGTATGCACAGTTTTTACATATACACACAGTGACCGCCCGCACAGAAGAGGCACTGTTCAAAAGTCATGGTAACAGCACACCCGGATTATGCAACTGCATCTTCAGGACTATTTCTTGCCACAATAGTTTGTGTTTTCTTCCCCTTTTGTTTTTCTTCAAAGTGGTCCTATAGGTCTACAGCCCAAATCTATCTCTAAAAATTGTGTAATTTTAATTGTGCACTTGCGGCATCAGTGAGCAAAACAGACTTTATCATTCTTATTGCGAAGTACTGCCAGGCTGGTAAACCCACTTCCATGAAAGAAATCACTGACGGTGATCAGACACTAAAATAAGGAGATAAGGAATAAGGAGAAAAACAACAAAAAAAATCCATCAATAACCAGCAATTCCCTTCAAAACCCTAACACTGCAAGTTCTTTGAATGAAACTCCTCCACCTGCATTCCATTTGTCATTCCCTCTTTCCTTTTGTTCTTCTTTCCACAGCTCGTTTGCACACCCCTGTGTTCATTGCACTTTGGGAGAAGCCCAGGTGTGATGCAAGCAGGGGCACATGCTGGGAAGCCACTGGAAGTTAATAGTTTGTGGCAGGCCTGATATTGGTCTCCTGAGACAGAAATTCATTCTTCAAAGTAGGAATATTTATGCAGCAGAAAGCAGCAGCGTGACCAGCTGCCTGTCCAGCACGCAGTTACAAATATTTCTGTTGAAAGACCATTTTTCCCAAATGCAGACTTTTTTTCAGCGCTGGTGATGATGGCAGGGAGACACCCAGTGGCTGTGTACAATGCAAGCCTCCACCTTTCACATTGCCAGCCCTTCCCGTGTCCTGCAGGAGCCAGGCAGGGCTTTTCGGGGCTGTGCACACCCCTAGGGCTGGGGCAAACAGCCGGCCTGGGGCAGGGCGAACATCGCTGCTTCTCCCTGCATCGCTAGGAGCCATCCGTGATCCAAGCTGCAGCTCCCAAGGGCACAACCAGGGACAGAGCTGCGGCTGCCGGAGGTGCAGGGTGGATGTGCCGCATCTCCAGGGTCTCTTCTTTGTGGCCATGCACTGGCTGTGATTTTCCCACTGATTTTCACTACAGCAATGCAGTGATGTGCAAAAACCAGCCCTTAAATAACGAGGAGTTTTATAATGCGATGAAAAAACAAAACATTTTGCTTTTCGTTACCTGCAATGCTCTGCCATGTGATGTCCCACCACGCAGCAGGTTTCAGGAGGCCAGCTCCGGGTCCCTGCCAGAAGCCCGGCGCTCCTCAGCAGCTGACCCCAGCTCCGCCGCAGGGCTCCTTCCTGGCCATAAAGCCTTGCAGTCCATCAGCTTTGTTTCCACTCCACGGTCCTGCAGAGAGAGCTGCATTTTAATAAACATCACGGCAGTTAGGAACGGGCCGCTTCAAAGGGCTCTACAAACATAACTCAATCCTGGCACCACCAGGAGACAGCCCCAGCGTGTTTGTACAGATGGGGGTGGTGGGCAGGGAAGCCAGGCGTGCTGGGGGGCAGTGTGTCGGGGCTCACATCAGGCCTCGTTAGGGGACTCGTTAGCTCGCATCCACCTGCTCCCACCACGCCACAAAGCCATGTACCACCACGGGCAGCCTGGGGAGCGTGAAGTGTCCGAGCGCTGCTGGCACTGCTGCATTCACTGGGCAGGCAGCAGCAGCCGTGCGGGGTGCGAGCTCTCCGAGAGCCTCCCTGCACAAAAACCCAACCCCTTCTTGCCCAGTCCAGGAGTGCTCCACACTGGGTGAGCACAGTGCGTACACCAAGCAGATAAAACAAAAGCCCAGGGGCGTTGGTTTCCATCACCAGCCGTGGGAAGAGCCCAGAGCAGGCTGCAGGGTTCCTTTGCATGAAAAAGCTAAAAGCCAGGAAATGCGGGGATAACATGCGCCTCGCGCAAAGCTGTGGCTGGGTCGGTGGAACCCGGGCCCCACCTGGAGCCGAGCACTCGCCCAGGCGGCTCCTCTGGCAAGGAAGTGAATGCGCGCCGGGCACGGGCAGCCCGCAGCGCTAGGACACTTGCGAGACGCGAACCGTAAACCTTTGGGGTGCGAAACGGCAGCGTTACAGCAGCGCCACCGTCCAAATTGCAGCACGGCCCGGCGAGCGCCTTCTAGTGCCTGGTGGCCATGGGCCGGAGGTGTCTGGAAAGGACGAGCACGAGGCTGCGAACGGGGGTGAGGCACAGCGCCTGCAGCCTCACCGCCTGCTTTGAGCCTGGCCTGCGCTCAGAGCCGTGCCCCGGTGCTTTTCAGGAGCCGCGGTGTAAGGGAGCAGAGGTGCCCTGCACAGCACATGGCCCAGGGAGAGCTGCGTTCTGCCTTTTGAATCATAATCTGAAGGAAGCAGGAAAGCTCACACACACGGCATGCAGCTTGTATCCCATTCTGCTAATAGTGCAGAGGAGTGCTTATTGTGGGGTTCATAAACTTCCTCTGGGCCATCCTACACTGGTACCAGCGGATGGATTAACACAGAAAACTAATTAGAATAGGGAAAGTTACCAAAAAACACCCAAACGCCTGCCTGCTGAGGCAGGCAATCGCAAGTCAAACAGTCCTACTTATAAAGCTGCAAACCCAGAAATTTACAGCAGACGCCTTGCTTAAATGGGAAATTTCCCAGCACAAAACTGTTCTTAACATTTTTCTGTATTTACTTAAAGAAAAAATATAAACTGAGAACAGCCAAAATTACTACTGAAAACATAATTGTACCTTTCTTATGTGTTGCACTCTATTTTCAGCCATTGCCCACGTCCTGAAACTCATAGTCCTAAAAATTTCAGGATGTGTACTGGCCTTTATAATGTATTTAAGTCCTTTGTAGCAAGTCTTCTGAGAAAAATATTTGTTTTGTCTTAATTACTTTTGGTAGGTGTTCTGATACCCTCAGGCCCCTCCTACCTCCCAGAAATCCACAGTCCATGGGCTGAGGAAGATCATTTGGTGTGATTCTAATTACACAAAGAAGAAGGCCTGTGGAATGACACCAAATGACTTCCATTTTAAAAGAAATATTGAACATTTTGGAAAAAAGTAACCTTTAGTTATGTCTTTCATCTGTGCTCGCATCTCACAATTACTTTACGACACTGTTACAAATTCATACAGATTTATTTAATATAAGACACAGTTATCAAAATAGTAACCTGTGAAATAAAACCAACTGGACATATAAATAATCATACTCTCAGAACCTAAGTAGCAGTATTTCTCCACCCCTACGCCTGCTCTCTTTCACCCCACCATGGATCTCTTCCTTCCCCTTAGCCGCACTTCATCCAGCCTTTTCATCACAGGGCCAGACTTTTTAGACGTTGCTGCATAGGTCTTTAGTAGGGCTTTGAACAGAGTTTCTGTGTTGGGATGAGTACTAAGGAAGGCTTTTTCCAGAACATACAAATCAACCCCTTTATCCTCTGGAAGACCTGAAATAAAACTGAGTCCAAAATCTATCAACACCAAGTCCAGCTTCTCCACGGGCGGTCTCAGAAGTACATTGGAAGTCGTCAGATCCCCGTGTATAAGGTCTTCGTCGTGCATCCTCGCTAACAGCTCGCCCATCTTCTCTGCTAAATTAAGGAGGCTACTGGTGTCATTTCCACTGTCTTGTACGGAATTAATGTGGTCTTGAACGGTGATTGAGTCTACGATATCTTCGAGATATATGCAGTTGGTCACATAATCCACAAAGTAGACCACTGGGGCCGGAATCCCTATAAAAAAACAAGGACAAAGGGTGGCTGTTAACCTATGTTACCACACCAAGAAGCCCATGGAGGCCCTAAGTGGACACTCGGACCTCCCCAGCCACTGGTAAACGAGGGTCGCCCCCTCCCAGATCCCATCCCGTGCCCACCTGCCCGGCGGCAGCGCTGCAAGGAGCGCGCCTCCTGCGCCGTTCGCCGCCGGCTGAGCCGCTCCTCCAGCGCCGGGTGCCGGTACCGCTTCGGGAAGCGGAGCTTCACCACGGCCGCCCGCCCCAGGAAGCGCCCCCGGTACACCCGCGCCTCGGCGCCCTGCTGCACCAGCTGCAACCCCGGCAGCGGCGGAGCTTCGTCCACCGCAGGGCCCGGCGCTGCCGCCTCAGCCGAGTCTCCCACGGGCGCCACGGCTCCATCCACGTCCTCTAGGCTGCCGGCCGCCGCCATCTTAGGCCGCCGAGAACGCAGCGCGCATGCGCGTCGCGCCGCTGTGCTCCGCCATCTTGGGCGGCCGCTGTGTGGGGCGGCCCGGCCCGGCCCGGCCCGGCCCCGATGTGATTCAACCCCTCAGCGCTGCCGGAACAGCCTCGGGGCCACCGCCCGGCCCCAGAACCGGTGTGCGACCCCCTCTGTCCGGGGAGCAGCTGCCTGGGACCTCGTGGCACCCTGAAATCTCCCCGCTCTGCCGGGAGATGTGCAACCCCACCCCCCCTAGTTTGTGTTCCAAGGCACTCCGGCACAGTCCTTGCAAATAGAATGTCCCGACTGTTGCCTTTGGAGGTGCTGCGAGGCCCTTTCGTCCTTGTTTTCTCCTCTTCGGGGAGCAGAAAAGCAGCGTTTGTTTCTTTTTCAGCATATTTATATTTTATTAATGCATTCCGTACTGCTTACTTGTCACTCGCGTGGTGGGAGCGCGCCTGGCAAATATTTGTCTTGCTCCAGGAACGCTTTCAAGCAGCACTCGCGAGCTCCCACGGCACAGGTCCTGCCCCAGCCCCGCGGGGCTACAGGATCCTGGCAGCTGGGTTGGGAACGGACGCGTTCCTGGGCTCCGCGCTTAGTTTGCACGTGCCACGAGCAGTCAGATAAGGGGCTTCTCTGTGTTGTGGGCAGATCGTATCTAAGTGTCCATGTGCCATCCCTGCAGACATACACATACGACCTACAAGCAAGTGCACGCAGATGCTCTCCATTCGTAGTTCTGGTAAACACAACGGCCCTCTTTCATGCCAGCCATAAACATCCTCCGGCACTTTCAAAATACAAAAGAAAATGTCTTTGCTTTATTTTTCCCATTATTTTATTTATTTAAATTTCATCTTGCCTGCGATTTCGTTTATTCATTTCTTTTTTGAATGCAATCAACAGTTGACATAGCCCTCGGAAACCACCTAGAGCCATTTACAATATTTATGGTATCGCCCAGTATTTTTATTGGAGTTCTGACTGACACCATGGAGTTTCACTGAAGCCACAGACTCTCTGGTAAATTGTTTAATTATGTAACTTTGTTCTCCTGGTGACAAGCGTTTATAAACTCCCCTTTCACAAACAATGTAACTGAGTTAAAAATTGCAGTGCAGCAAACCGAGCTCATGGAAACCAAGCGGGGTCCCACAGCGCTGCCCACACCCCTGCTGCTGCTGATCCCCTGAGTGCTGGGCAGGAGGCAATGCTCTGGGCAGCTCTCACCTCACTCCACGAATTATTTAAGGAGGGAGGCTGCGACTTTCAGAGCCGGACAGCCTGGAGAAAGGCTGGATGCAGGCTCCGGGGGCTCCTCACACCCACCTAAGGCACTGTTGGCTCTGAGGCTGGGTCTGCTCTACCTGCCAAGTGCAGGCTCAGGGGTAACGGTTGGTGTGTGTGAATTTTCAACACTGCTTCCCACACAGCTTGTTGTGCTTCCTGCCATCCCTGCAATTCCAAACTGCAATTGCAGTGGCGAAGAGAGGGAAAAGGTGAGGCACAGCGTTACACACCCAGCCAGATCCAAGGGCTGTGGGCATTGGGCACCCCAAAGAGGCAGCTCCACAGTCACCACAAGTGCAGTGTGAAAGCATCCATGAAGCGTGCAGAGAAGTGGGACGTGCAGGTAGCCACCAGGACCAGTGGCAGCTCACCCTGGTCCCAGCAGCTCTTGCGCCTTCCAGGCTGCAAAAAGTTCCATGTTGTGCTGGGTGACCCACTGCAAGGAAAAGATACTGCCCCAGGAGAATGTATTGCTTTGATGCAAATGTCTGTGAAATGGATGGGCTTGCAGCACCAAAAATTGCACCCAGGCTGCAATATACTCTTAGGTATTCATTATAAGTACCTACATATAAAAGTCTCTGCTGTTCCTATGCTGAGCTGCATGAGCTGCTGAGCCCAAGCCTGCCCCGTGCCTGTGCTGCAGCCTGCCCTGGTAATGTGCGAGCAGTTAAACCATGGCCACGTCCTCTGCAAGGCAAAGCGGAGCAGAGAGAGTTTGTGCCCTGTTAGTGATGGCTGCAGAGAACAGGAGGCAGGAGCAGTGGAAGCATCCTTCTATTTGTTGACTTTAGGATGCAGATAGGATAACGTTAAAAGAAAAATATGTGCAACCTAGCATAATAATGAGAAAGCTCTTTGGGCTGCAAACAAGCACACAGTAAGTTCAAGTGCCCGGCAAGCTAGCTCCATCCCAGCCAGCTCTAAGCCTGTTCTTGGACATTATCTTTTTCAATAATTGTACTGAACTTCTTCAATGTGTTCTCTTTAATCCCTTCTTAAGGGTCAATTATAATTAGAGAAAATGTGCTTGAGTATGTGACAAGTGTTGCTGAACACCTCATCCTCCTTTTTCAGGATGGGCTTCTCTCTCCTCTTGTGTTGGTCTTTTCCCTTGTGACTGTACAGGCTGTCTCAGCTGCTGCAGCCCTGTGGCACCAGCTGCCATCACAGCCACGCAGGGCTGGCTGCGGACGCGTGGCTGTGTCACCCAGGGCGGGCTGCTATTGCCAACGCTGAGCACGTCAGGGAGCGCATACTTGCAGCTCAGGCCGGGTGTGTTTCTATTCACTGTGAAGCAGGAATGCGCCCTCGCTGCTCTGACATCCAGCAGCCAAGAGAGCGATAAGGATCAGATGGAGAAATGGCGCTGCCAAAAGACACAACCTTGAGACGAGGAGGAGAGCATCTCAGGAGACAGTAAGGCTAGAAACACACCGGCAGACAGGAGGCATGAGCTGCTGCATGGCCACGGGCACAGCCAGTCCCAGTGGATCCAGCCCTGCCCAGCTCCTCTCATACACGGCTAAAAGACTCAAGGACCACGACTACAGACACCCAGTGCCCATTAACTACAAATGGTACAATAAGAAAGATGTATGGCACTTTAAAACCCACAAAGGAAGTTTTTTTTTTTCCCTGAAGTTATCCCCGCTGTACATCACAGCAGCTTTTCGTGGTGTGGTTTCAGAGGACTGTAACCCACAGCCACGCACGGTGCCGATGCTGCAGTTGTATTTCTGTACATATTGATGTAATCTTTTTGGCCGCCTTTTACAAACATATCATAAAGCTCTGCTGTACTCCCCAGGACCTCGCCTCCCTGCTGTCTTTGCTAATAATGTTTATTACCCTGCCAGAGAACAGGAAGCCTCCAGAAGATGTCAGGGGTGGCTTTATGCTGGCAGATAAACAAATGCTGAATGACCACAGAGAAAATATAATTTCTTCCTTCTCACGCTGAATTCATTTGAAAAGAAGTGTAGTAAAATGTGCAGGAATTGTTTGGGCAAGTTGTAGATCACGGAGCCAGGACGCGTTTACTCTGCTGAGGACTGCTGCTCCCCTGGCTCTCTGCCTGGTGCAGTGGGTGACATCTCCTCCACTTCCTAGCACAGCGCACCCCAAAGGTCTGGGCTTCTGCTCCAAGGAAGGGCTGTGGGGGTCAGAAATTATGGGCAAGATCACGCTGCATTCCCAGAGTTCCCAAAACCTGGAACATGAGCCAAGACACAGAGCTGTATGTCTGCTCACCATAAGCTAGCCTCATATGCAGGTTCTTGGGGAAGAGAGAAAATTGCAAGTCTCCCTCTGAGTGTCATGAGAGCTAGTCATGACTTCAGAGCTATTTAATCTACTTTAATATGAATTGCAAATCCTATTGAAAAGCTCCTTCTTTGAACACCATCGGGTTCTGTTGGCTGGATGTGTTTGAAGCCAATCTCCACCGTGCGTATGATCCCCGTGCAGCTGCCAGTTTGTATGAGACACACGGTTTCAGGAGAGGTATTGCTGCATATTGTGTTTCTATTGAAGTTAAAGTATATGAATGGGAAGCATTTACTTAATCTATAAATCAGATGTTTTGAAACACTTTTAATATTAACTATGAAGTTGAGAAGAAGCAAGAGCAAAACCTCTGATCAACTGCTGCCCATGCTGCAGGTCAGATATCCAACAGACAGGCTGAAAGGACATACGTGAGCCAGCATTGCCCACCTCAGGCGTCCCAAAGCTATGAACTGGAGAAAATAAATAAATAAATAAAAGACGATAAAGAGTTAGAACAACTGTTCCCAGCACAGAGACATGGCATGCATCCCCCTACTTAGAAGAACAAGGATTCCTTAAATATTTTTCTAAATTCCTCATTAACATGTGGAATGACCACTGAAAAGCTCTTTTAAAAGCCATCACGTGTTTTCCCTTCCTTACCCAACCTGTTTACTTTTGTCTGTGTCAGAGGTCCGTGCCTGCTCTGCAACCACAGGTGCAATGGCCGCTGATGCAGAGCGTCCCCAGCCCGATCCACGACTGCGTCCCAGTCCCAGTACAAAAAGCTTTACCAGCACAGGCTCCACGGTGTGTCAGTCATGTCCCAGCCATGCCTTTAAATGAGATACTACCTGCAGTACATACCCGTCCGCAACGCAGGCTTATGGCCATTTCCATGGATCCTGCAGCCACAGTCCGTGTGGCACGACCCTGGGAAGGCTGTGCAAGCCCACCCCAAAGCCTGTGACACGTTGTCCCTGCTCTGGTCCCTGTGCTAGCTGGGTGACAACGAACTTCCGAGCATCGCACACACTTCTCGGCACACGCACGTACTTCACCACATCGCAGCACGTCCAGCAGCTGCAGTTTGCATGAACAGCACCGAGGGACAAGGTTTGCATTGTGCTAAAGAGTTTAAAAAATATTTCTAACCATATCAAGTTTGATGAAGTGCTTTCACAAACCCGAATTTGGGATACAAGAATTTAGCCTCAGATTCAGAAAAAAAATAAAATCTCGAATCCAAGTTCAAGTCCCAGTGGCTTTGAAGCAGTAGGCAGCAGGAAGGTTTCTGTCCCACTGCGCGGAACAAGAATGTTAATTGCACGGCAAGCTGGACACGAGGCACGTTGCCTCATGGAGCACTGTGCCGGTGCAAGGAGACAAGCTGGAGAGCCCGACCCCTTGTCTCCAAGCGAAGAGCAAGGTAGGAGTCCCCGCTCAGCCATGCTGCCCTGTCCCAGCTCTGAAACGCTCCCTCCTCTCCTAGCAGCCTTTCCTCGCCTTTGCAGCTGAGCCTCCGAGAACCTTTTCCAGCCCAACTCCCGCGGGCTGTCCGGAGCCTTTCCTCTCCGCAGGAGCAAAGCCGAGCATCGGGGCGAGCCTGCGGGGGCCGGGCACGGTCGGGTCCTGCTCCGAACCCCACCGAGCCCCCCCGGGACGGAGCCGGAGCGCTGTGCCCCGCCGTCCGGCACCCCCCCGAAGCGCCCCCAAGCCGCAACTTTCCCCTCCCGGGGATGGCCGGGCGAGCGCGTACCGCCGCCCTGTATCCCCCGCATCGCTCCCACCCCCTTCTCCCGGTCGGGGACCCCCCCAGGGGGCGGGCAGGGTGACTACAAGCCCCAGGCTGCCCGGCCCGGGAGGCAGGACGAGGAGCGACGTGGCGCTGCACGGCCCCGCTCCGGGCGCCGCCGGACCCCGCTGCGGAGCGTCCCGGGGCTGCCATGGGTGAGTGGCTCGGGGGGGGGCTCGGGGGGCGCCGGGGAGGGGTCGGCAGGCAGGCAGGCAGCCCCCTGCGAGCGGCGGAGAGAAGTTGGCAACTTGGCCACTTTTCCTGAAGGCTCCGGCTGCATCTCTCTGCCTCCTTCCCTCCCTCTTTCCTTCCCCCGCCCAGCTTTTCTTTCTCTCTTTCTCTCTCTCTCTCTTTTTTTTTTTTTTTTTTTTTTTTTTTTTTTAGCGCTTCCAGCAGCAAAACAGCAGTAATTTCCTGCTGCTCGGCCCCTAAGGCCGGGCCAGGAGCATGAGTGGGGCGAGGGAAGGCGAACCAGGCTGGGGGAGCCGCCAGCACCGCCCCGGACCACAGCCCCCTCCCCAGGTTTTGCCACGGGCAGGGGATCTCCTGGCGCAGCTCCCCTTGAGCCCCACCGGATTTGCTGTCCTGGTGAGCTCTGAAAGGTCCTCGGCACCCCGGCAGCTCCAGAACAGACTCTGTACCAAGCCGGATCCCAAGCAGAGTTTGTGAACTGCTGCTGCCCACTAAGTTAACAAGGAAAACTGCAAAACGTGATTGAATCAGCTGCGGCATTCACAGCAGCGCTGCCTGTATCGAACCGACTTGGTGGCTTGAAGCTAATGGCTTGCCCATTTTGTGCAAAGACTTTTGTTCTCAGTGAGCAAATATTTTTTCTAATTATCTGTGTAACATGTGTACAAGGGATGATAAAAACGGTGCAGGTAGTCACACAGAGCGTGGCGGCAGGGATCGGCTTGTAGCCAGAAAGGCACAAGTAGCACGAGGGAAAGAGGGATACAGAATAAATACAAATATAAACATAGCTATCACCCAGATGTAACCTTTAGTGCTAGCTGTGATTATAGGCTGAATAGAGACACAGCTTGTGAGGGGAAAAACCCCGTGGGCTGGGTGAGAAAAGTTTTCCATGGTCTGGTGGTTGTGTCCTCATTCTTTCCACATACGGTCTACTGAGGCTGGGAGTATGAAGCTGTGAGTATTTCTAATTAAACAAAGCCAAAGTGAGAATACAGATAGCGTTATGTGCTGGAACCCAGCGTACTACAGCAGAAACCTGCAAACTCATGGACTTTACCTGTGCCTTTAGCACTGGGACTGGTTGAGGCAGGTCACTGTCACTGCTGTTCCCCCGAGGTCCCCACGCAGTGGGGGCTGTCACGCTGCGTGCGCTCCCCCCTGCCACGCTGACTGACATGACTCATGGCTCGCACATGTTCGCCCTTTCATCCTCTCCCCAGGGCGAGAAGCGTGTGCTGCAAGCACCTTGTTTTTGTAGGGTTGGTTGGGGCGGGTGGGTTGGTTTGGGTTTGGTTTGCTTTGCTTATGCTGTTGTTTTTTTCTTATTTTAAGTAAGCTTAAATACTTACTGAACTTGCATGCTCAGCTGTATGAGAAAGGCAAGGTCAAAGAATCACTTCTTGTATTTGGGGCAGGCAACAGGGAGCTTTTCAGCTCAGGAAGTTCGTGCTGCAGAGCTAGATCAGCCCGAGAAGGTTTGTCTGACTTGGTGATCCTGGGCACCGAGAGCTGGAGAAGGAGGGGTGAAGAAATCAGAGTCACCCCCACAAAGTGATGCCAAGAGTGCAGGATTAGCTAGGAGGAGTAAACTCTTGTGAGCAGCATTTTTAACCACATTGTTCATTCATCCTTATTTCCTGTAAGTCAGATTTTTTTTACAAACTGTTTCTGGTTTCTCTCTTGTCTCCGTCAAAGCAGTCCAAATTCTCTCAGACTCAAGGTAGACCCAGCAGTTAGAGGCCAGGCAGGGCACCCCAGGGACTGAGGGCTGTGGTCCTGTCAGCAGAAGACTTATTCTCTGCTGTCTCTTAGACAATAGGAAATATAATTCAAATCCCCATCCTCACCTTTGCAAACTTTGACAAAAAGTAACTGCCCTGCTGCTTCAGCCCAATGTTTGCTTCTGCCTGCAGCCGTGAAGTTGATAGTTCAGTAAGCTTTTAGTGCCACCCCCATGGATCCTGGGGTTGTTCAGTAACTTGGTATTTCTGTGATAAATGCTTCACAACGATAAAAATGAAGTTCACAAGCATCAGCTTCTGTGGGTGAACGTAGGATGTTCACTGACATGGAAAGAGGACAGCCTGGAAAACAGCAGGGCCTTCCTGAAAACTGGTTAGGGGGAAAGGTGTTGCATGCAGAGCGCTGGGCAGTGACACTTGTTTCATCCTGGAACTGTGCGGAGCTTGAAGGAGGAATCAGGTGAGAAACTGGAGGGGAAGTGAGCTGTAATAAAGGGGACTGGCCCAGGGCAGTTCCATCCCAGTGAGTGACTTGTGAAATTCACAGGTGACAAGGGATGGTTCTTTTTGTACGGATGCTTCTAAGCTGCAAACCATGGACTGAAACTTTATAACAGTAACACACAGGGAGTTCAAACCCAAGAAGTGGAAGCTGCAATTCCTGCCCAGAACAGTTTTTGCCATTATAACAATGAAGAGAGACCACGGTGGGTCCCTGCTCAACTCCACAAAAGCAGATCGCTGTCCTCCACTTAAATACGAGTCTTTGCTTGGTTAACACAGCCCTGTTTTCACGGTTCTGCACCCCAATGGGTGCCCCTGCAGTCCATGGCAGTGTGTGCAGGCCTGGTAGGTCGTGTGAGTATGTGCAATGCTGCTACATGAGGCCTAGGGACTTCTGGGGAGATTTGGCATCATAGCTTTGTAAATAGAAAACTTAGTGTGTCCTGTAAGAGCTTTTTCCAGATTGTGCCTGCCGATAGCTTTCCTGCTAGAGCCAGAAGACTGAACCTCGCATTGCTTGCTTGTTTTCCAGGTCGTGCACTGCTGGTCCTCCTGCTGTCTGCTACAGTCTCGCTCCTGGGCGGGCTGATATTTGGATACGAGCTGGGGATTATCTCCGGTGCACTGCTGCAGCTGCAGACAGACTTTCACCTCGGCTGCTTCAGGCAGGAAGTTCTGGTGAGCTCCCTCCTCATCGGGGCGCTCCTCGCCTCTCTGGTTGGGGGCATCCTCATTGACCGCCATGGCCGGAGGAGAGCAATCCTGGTCAGTAACTTGGTCCTGCTGTTCGGCAGCCTTATCCTGACGTTGGCGAGGTCGTTCATTGGGCTGGTCATTGGGCGCATGACCGTGGGCTTTGCCATCTCTGTCTCGTCCATGGCCTGCTGCATCTATGTCTCAGAGATGGTGGCGGCCCATCAGCGAGGGCTGCTGGTGTCTCTCTACGAAGCAGGCATCACTGTGGGCATCCTGCTGTCGTATGCACTGAATTACGTCTTTGCGGACGTGGAGGAGGGATGGAGGTACATGTTTGGACTGGCCATTGCCCCAACAGCCATGCAGTTCCTCAGCATTCTCTTTCTCCCAGTGAACCCCGTTAAATTCAACTCGTGGGACTCAGACTGCCAGAAGGGTCTCATTCAACTGCAGACTGCTGAGGACAGAGAGGCAGCAAAGCAGGAGTCCTATAAGGAGAAGCACTACTCATTTCTTGACCTTTTCAGGACCAGAGACAACATGAGAAGACGCACTCTGGTGGGCCTGGGCCTGGTGCTCTTCCAGCAGTTCACTGGGCAGCCCAACGTGCTGGGCTACGCCTCCAAAATCTTCCACTCAGTGGGATTCCAGAGCAACTCCTCTGCCATCCTGGCCTCTGTTGGGCTGGGGGCGATAAAGGTGGTGGCCACACTCGTCGCGATGGCGTTTGCAGACAAGGCTGGCAGGAGAGTGCTGCTCATCACCGGCTGCGTGGTGATGGCCATCTCCGTCACCACCATTGGCCTCACCAGCTGCATCACTCCGCTGGCCATGGCCAGGGACTGCATGGCAGCTGCAGACCCCAACGCATCCCACAGCCTCAGCCAGCAACCCCTGATGCCCCTGTCCTCCCAGCCTGCTGGGATCCGCGTCCCACCAGTGTTAGGTGAAGGCAACGGGCAGGGGGGGGCTGGTTCTGCTGCTGCAAAGAGCCTTACAAAAGCCTTTGCCAGTGCTCAAAGCAGGAAGGCTGGTACTGACTCATCCCACACCCAGAAGATGGGCTTGGCAAGTCAGTCCAAAACAGAGACAGGAGAGAGCTCAGGCCCTCCTTTTGGTGGTGCTCCCCCGACAGAACATATGGTTTTAAATTGGATTACGCTGCTGAGCATGATGGCTTTCGTGAGCTCATTCTCAATTGGATTTGGACCAAGTAAGTATGGTGTTTATATCCTTGTGCTAACCCAGAGAATAAAGCTGGGGCTGATCTTTATAGTCCGCTAGAAACATTCATTATGCATCTGCTTTACCAAGCCGCCGAGTGTCTGGAAACTGGAAATATATCCCCTTCAGCCTCCTGAATCATTTCCTCGTCTTGCAGCTCTGTCAGCTGGGGGGCTGGTACAGCATCATAATAACCTTCTTGTCCACGCTATCACTACTCACGTATTTTTTTTCCCCGTGTCATGCTGATTGCAAAATCAGAGCGTCCCACAAGCACTACCTAATCTTCACAGCACCCCGAAAAGGAAGAAAAGAGAGGGCTGGGTACCAACTTTTCTCCAGAAAGTCAGCAACAGAGCTGGAAAGTGAAACCTCCCTGAAAGTTTCTCAATATCGGTTGGTCTTCTGCTGAAATCGTTATTCATCAGATGAGAACAGACTTGTTCTTGCTTCCATGCAAGTTCTAGCATTTTCTGGCACTTACTGTTTTAAGGGCTTTGATGAGAGAAAACAGCATCTAGCTGAAGGAAAAACAGAAGTGCACAGCAAGCCTCATGAGTTTGGCAGTGACCCTCTAAATCATTTCAAGCAAAATAACCCTAGGATAGGAGAGAGTGCTTCAAGATGCATTCTGCTCCCAGCTCTGACTTTAGCCCAAATACAACATTTTCTCTTTAATCTACCCCTTCTCCTTTCTCTACAAGAGCATGTCCTGATGGCAGATACGCCGATATTTTCCCATCTGCTGAATGGCTAAGTCACCCGCTTTGTTTTTTTGCTGACTGGGTCTGTTTGTTGGCATCTCATCCCTCTGCAGAGTGCCGAGCATGGGAGTGACCTGTGTGACCTGACCCTGAGATCAATGATCAGTGCTCAACACCAACAGCAGTGGGTTCTGGGTGAAGCCAGAGTTTGGCTCTCTATAAAACCCTTGCCAAATCTTCCATGCTCATTTCCCAAATAAGTTTCTTAAACCATGCAACCATCTTTCTCATCTCTGATCTGTGCAGTGACCTGGCTGGTTCTCAGTGAGATCTACCCAGCTGGAATAAGAGGAAGAGCCTTTGCCTTCTGCAACAGTTTTAACTGGGCCGCCAATTTATTGATCAGCCTCTCCTTCCTAGACCTTATTGGTAAGTGACTGTCCCTGTCCCCCCATTTCCCACAGGTGGGTTAGTGAGGACAGCCACCACAGCCACTTAGAGAGCAAGTGGTGTTTGGAACCCTGGGGACTGGACACTGGAATAGCTGTGACCCCAGTGCCTCTGAGACCAGAAAAATGCAGGCACCGGTGACACTGGTCTGAGCTCCTCCATCACCCATTTCATAAAAATCACCCTTCACCCACTGGGCTGGGCTGTAATGCTGCACTGTCAGGAAACCATGGGGTTTGCAGCTTTCATGCCAGTAGCTTTACAAAGTTTCTTGGTAGCAGAGCTCCTGGTTGAGGCATTCAGATGCCACTGCTGGGCCCTGGAGCTCAGTTGCCTCCTCCTTCCCTTGGTGGTGCTGCTGGCAAAGCCTGCTGTGAACCATCCTTTTTGCTCGCTGCTCCGTAGTCCAGGCCTTGCAGCTAAGGAGCTTTCCCTGTCCAGCACCAGTGAGCATCTCGCAGTAAGCAACCAGCTTCCTTTGCATCCCACGATGTGACTGACCTCTGACAGACCCTTCCTGTGCTTGAATCTCTCTGCAGATGCCATTGGTTTCTCCTGGATGTTTCTTCTCTATGGACTGGTGGGAGTGATGGCTGTTATATTCATTTACCTGTTTGTTCCGGAAACAAAAGGGCAGTCCTTAGAGGAGATAGACCAGCAGTTCTCCAGGAAACGGTACGTGTGCCGACCCGCGTGCTGGCTTTGGGTGCTTCCCACCAGCCCTACACGAGGTCCGTGGCACTGGGCAGTCCCAGCCTGGTCAGTGCCACCAAGAACATCTCAGGTGTATGCCTGGGCTGTGGGAGGGGCTGTGAAGGCTGCAGCATGTTTTTTTCAGCGGGTCACTGTCCTGGGTCCTACAGCCATGCTGCTCAAGGCCACTGGTGATTTTGGGGGGAAAGGGCTGATACCAAGGCATGTGGGTGAGGGGAGGAGAACAGGACCAGAATGTGGCACAGGTCCAGGCTGCACGAGGGAACGATACTCCTGTCCTTTCCCCTGGGATCCTGGACTCATGCTTCTCCTTTGGGCCAGAGGCATCTCCCAGTGTCAGACCATGGGCTCTCACCTGGCCATTTCCACACAAAGCCTCCAATTCCTGGCTGGGTGGGACAGGTCAAGTGGGATTTGTGTGATTCTGGCTGTGAAGGAGGTGATAGGGCAAGAAGTGCTGGAGTGGAGGGAGGCTGTGCAGAGCCACGGTGAGAAGGGAGGTGGCCAGGAGGGGTGGCTGCTCCAAGTCTCACAGCTGGCTGTGAGCAGCAGCAGCAGCCCCAGCTGACCTCCAGCATCACCCCCAGGCTGTGGGAAGGGAGCGGGTGTAAGCAGAGGCGTGCAAGAGGAGCGAGCTGCACACACGGGCAGTACCAGCGAGTGGAGCACACCAGCAGCACCTGAAACCAGGGACCAGCAGCGTCGCCCTGAGGAGGGGAGCAGACCGTGCCACTGGGACATTTCTTCTTGTGGCCTGTGACTGGTGACCTCTGCTCAGAGGCTGCTCTCCCTGCAGTGCCTTCAGCCTTGGGACATGCCCATAGCTGCCCTCTGCGTCCTTGGAGAGTCTCTGGTCCCAAGCAGGGAACACGCCCTTCCTTTGGTATCTTTTATCGTTCACGGTTTGTATCTCCTATCATTTAAGAGGTTAATGGTTTTGTATGCAGGAAATAAAACAATTTTTGCTGACAGTGCTTTTCATCCATGCAGTTCATTTCTGAGCAAGATACATTGTTTTCCACTTCTTTGAAGTACTTGGTGCTTTATAAAAGGGACAGCATTGCAGGAGGAATGTCAAGTTCTGAGCAGCATACATTAATGTCATCACCTTTTATAATGTCTGTAGAATGAGAAGGGAGCTAATGCAGCTAACCACCCTGAAGGCCCAGCAGCTCACCCGCCTGATTTCACATGGCCCATGCCCACAAAAGCATAGCACATCTATCATGCATATTTAGCTGATTTCTTTTTTTACACAGAGGATGTTCTGCATTAACTGCTGTGGTCTGCGTGTACAAAAATACTGCAATGTTCTGGTACCTTCTACAAGTTTTCCACTTCTTATAATTGTACATTCTTTGACTGTTTTTTTTTTTGGCCCTGTCATCCCTCCTCCTGGCACACACACATTACAGAATACCCTGCTACCACCACACTTACTCCCAAAAGTTTGCAAAAGAGGAGAAGCTGGCATCCTGCTGACCTGGGTGACTCTGTCCTGCTGACCCCCCAACCTTAGCTCTTTTGAACCCCTAAGGAACCAAGCTTAGTGTTTTCCCCTGAAAATGCATCTCCATAGGGACCAGCAACCTCTATGCTGGGCCGTGTGGTGACACACACAGGACACAGCTTAAGCTGTCTAACACCAAGTGGCCACATCACCCAAAACACCATCTCAAAAAGAACTCACCAAAGCACTGGAAAATGATCCTCTGCCCTTGGCTGTACCCAGTCCATGGCTGTCAGGCGGCTCCTTGAGTTGCTGTCGGGGCGTGCCCTCCTCTCCCACCGAGTGATGGGAATCACCTTGAGCTTCCTTGGCCACATCCACCCTGCTGCTGCTGGGCTGCTGGGGCTCAGGGGGGAACAGTGTGGTGGCTGCAGTGTTTCTGCGAGTTCCCAGCATGCTGCAGATGCTGTCACCTCAAGGACACAGAGATGCCCTTTGCAGAGGAAAGGGATCTAGGGGTGTTGGTTGATGCTCACCTGAACATGAGCTGGCAGTGTGCTCAGGTAGCCAAGAAGGCCAATGGCACCCTAGCTTGTATAAGGAACAGTGCAGCCAGCAGGACCAGGGAGGTGATCGTCCCCCTGTACTCTGCTCTCGTGAGGCCGCACCTCAAGAGCTGTGTTCAGTTTGGGGTCCCTCACTACAAGAAGGACATCAAGGCCCTGGAGTGTGTCCAGAGCAAGGCTACAAAGCTGGTGAAGGGCCAGGGACCCAAGTCCTGTGAGGAGTGGCTGAGGGAGCTGGAGGTGTTTGGTCTGGAAAAGAGGAGGCTCAGGGCAGACCTCATTGCTCTCTACAACTACCTGAAAGGAAGGGGTGGGGAGCTGGGGGTCGGCCTCTTCTCACAAGTAACTGGTGATAGGACTGCAGGGAATGGCCTCAAGTTGTGCCAGGGGAGGTTCAGGTTGGAAATGAGGAGACATTTCTTCTCAGAAAGAGCAGTCAGGCATTGGGACGGGTTGCCCAGGGGGGTGGGAGTCACCATCCCTGGGGGTGTTCAAGGAAAGGTTGGACATAGTGCTTGGGGACATGGGTGGTAGGACATGGGACATAGTGGTGACATTGGTGGTAGGGGGATGGTTGGACCAGATGATCTTGGAGGTCTCTTCCAACCTTAATTATTCTATGACACCCGTAAATCAGAAAACATGTGCTCCCTTCCTACAACCGCCAGCTTGCTCCGAAGGCCCGTGTCCACTGAGCTATACGGGGGGCAGATAACTCCGATTTACTGGGAGGAAGAGACGGGGCAGGCCTATGCCGGGCTCGAAACGCTGCGCTCCGGCCGGCCCAGCAGGGCTGCACCGCGCCCCGGCGGCCGCCAGGGGCCAGCCCGAGCCCACGGAAGGCGCCGAGGCCGCTGCAGGCCGCTGGCCTCAGCGGTCAGGGGCAGCCGCCTGTCCGCGATCGGCTGTGGGGCTGGGGCACTGACACGGCCAAGTTACGCAGGACAGCAGGCTGACAGCTAGCTTGCGGGAGGGGGCTCTTCCCTGATTTTTTCAGGATAAATAGCATGCGGGTCCCTGAAACCTGCGGGGTCAGCCCGTGAGGCAGGTGGGACACTCCAGGGGCTGCCCAGCTCCTTGCACAGCACCCACCACCCCACGGGGCTCGCACGGGGCTCACACAGCCCCGTATGCGAGGCGAGGGCTGAGCAAGTGCTAGAGGGTCCCCACCCCTGCTCCTGTCACCCCTGGGGTGTGGGGATAGAAGCACCCAGGAAGGGCCTCGTGCCTGCGAGACAGACCCAAACCCCACAGCCGGGCATGGGGAGCAGCAGCAGAGCCGGGCTGGTGGCTCTGGGAAAGAAGGCCAAAGGAGGGGTGTTTAAATGAGAAGCTGGAGGAAAGACAGCGGGTGCAGAAATTCAGACTTGCACACCTCTGGAGGAGGATGTGGCCAGCGCACAGTGGAAGACCAGCAGGGAAATAACTGGTGCAGCTGCAGTTAAAAAAAAAAAAAAAAAAAAAAAAAAAAAAAGTGCCTGACCACATGCAGTACTGCAGACCCACAGGAATGCTATTAAGCAACAAAGCAAAGGCAAAACTTGTAGGTGTTTCCATCCCTATTCCAGAATCTTAAGAAAATAAGGTGATATTATGCTTTCCAACTGACCTGAATGACTACCCCAGCATAGCGGGGTTGTTGGTGACCTGCTGGCAGGAGAATAATCACCAGGCTGGAAGCTGCTGGGCTACCGGCTGCATGGGAAGGCTGGAGCAGGATGCACATGAGAAGCGTCTCTGTGTGTGGAGGACTGCACAAGGAAAAAGCAGCAGAAAGAGCATCACTACAGGTTTCTCAGGGTGATAGATCCCAGATTCCAAAGGGTAAAATGTAGAGCAAGGACTGTGTTGCTGACCCCTGCTAAGGATAAATACAATGGTCTGAAAACACGGGGTTAGAGAAGCTGAAATTTATATCAGGTTGTAGTAGTGGGAGATTTCAACTATTTCAACTATCTACATATGTATTGTCTCAGTGATCCATCAGGAAGAAAAAATGCTTTTGGATATAGTAATGAGTCTCCGTGAGCAAGCAGTGTTGGAAGTGGCAAATAGGGCTGCTGCTCTGCGTTTATTTCAGGACCTGCTTCACAAGGTGTTTGTGGGAGAGCTGCTCTCTGCTAGTGACCCCACAGTACAACCAATTTAATGCTGTAGTGGGAGAGAGCACACCAAATAAATCCAGCACGTGGCTATGCAATTTCAAGAAAGGGAGCTATGAAAAAATAAGGTGATTGGTCAATAACAACAACAGAGCTAAAAGGAACAGGCAGAAAGCAAGGAGCCTGCAAGCAGTCTGGAGGTGATTAAAACTACTCTATTAAAGCCCAAGTACAACATGTGCCACAACTCAAAGAGAACTAAGAGGTCCTAAAAAACACCCTGCCTGACTCACTGGGAAGGTTAAGGAGGTTTCACAGGGAGAAGGTCAGTGTTTAAAAAGTGGAAAGGTTTCCCACATGAGGAGAACAGGAAAAACCATAAAACTCAGCGAGTTAAGTGTAGACAGAAAATTAAAAGAGCTAAAAAAGAGCACAAAGATCTTCCTGCCAATTAATTTAAAAAAGAAAAAGAAAATACAAAGAAATACGTCAAAAACAGGACTGTAGCTAGGGAGCTATTTGATTGCTCATGACCAAGTGGCAAGCAGTGTACGGGGAAGGATAGGGCATGACGGGGTAGCTCGGGCACTTCTTCATGTTGGTCTTCATGGCTGGAGATATGTGGAGCTCCTCGTGCCCATGTCATGCTCCGTAGCCTGTCAGTCAGAAGAATCAGATCAGTGAGACATTCCACAAGCCTGCTGAACCAGAGGACCGGCGGGTTGCTAGTGCAGCTCCCACCTACAGGGCAAGCTCTGGAAGGGGCCCTGGCGAGGGTCATATCCAGCCCTGCTGGGGCACTTGGGTCTGCACCAAACAGGGGTGGCAAAGAGCCTCTGGCATGGGCATGCCTGCTTGGCCAGCGTCCTGGGGCACTAGGGGAACATCAGGAAGCACATGGATAGGGAGAACCTGATGGACAGAAAAGGTATTTTCAAAAAGTTTTGACAAAATTATTATTTTTAATTCACATTGTCATGGAGGTGAAGCAAAGCTTCTTTATGGTTTGAGAGCCAGTTAAAAGCTATTCCTATGTTGTAGGCAGCAAAGTGTTGGGTTTAATGGACGCTTTTTTGGGGACAGACGAGTTTTCTATTCTGCAATGGAGTTTCCTAAACATCTCTGCTGGGTCTGGTTTTGTTTAACATCTTCATTTGTGGCATTGGGAGGGGAATGGACATCAAACTCTCCAGGTTTATGGATGATGCTAAGCTCTTCTGGGAAATAAAATATTTTGCCAATGTCAAATGGCTCCAGAAGAACCTGGCAAAATTAAGTGGGCAAAAAGGTAGGTGAGGAGCTTACGTGTAGGTAAACACTAACATATCACAGCCCACAAACTGTTCATACCTGGTACAGACTTTGCAAGGGTGTTTGCAGCTTGGGAAAGAGACATGGGAGATATCACCACCACGTGCAGCATCACCCACAAGGCAGCAAGAGGTAGGGCAGTGTTAGAGGGACGGGGACATCAGAGATGGACGTCCCACGGAAAGCTGCAGGCTGGTGCCAGAGGCCACTGTGGCCTCTGAGAGCTGTCTGAGGTTACTGTGGGTTGGAGGAGTCCTCGGGACGGGTGAGCTTCCTCCATCACCAAACTGGACAAATGTATCCCCACTCTAAATTTGCGACCCATTAGTGCAGCACCAGGCCATTTCTCTTGTTCTCTCCCCTGAGGCTGAGACCTCATAAGACTAGAGGATACAGAAATGCTTGGGGCAGTGATAAATCTTTTTTAGTGGGCTTTTATTTCCTTTTCTTTCACAATATTTTCTTTAGTTTCCTAGCCAATTTTTTTTCTAAGGAAAGATTTCTGACTTCCTTTGAGCCACAGCTCAACATCTGTCCACATAGGGGGCTGAAGTAATACACTGTTAAGGGGTTTTGATGTCAAGCCCAAAACCCCACCAGGGATTTATGCAGCTCTCCCTTTTCCTCCCTCCTCCTCTTCAAACAGCCTTTCATTTGCTCTCACTAATTGTGCTGTCATGCCTTTCTTTCCCCCCCAGTTGTGCAGACAGCCTTTCATGCAGACAGGTTTCGGTGACAGATGCCTGTGCCATGAGCTCTCCTACGAGGCGGGCGCATAGCGCGTGTGCTGTCTGAGCACACCAAGCTGCACCGAGCCGATCCAGGCACCCATCCAGCCCGGGGACGGATTAGGTAGTGGCTTTCCTGCCCTCCCCAGGAGCTGCTGGATAATAGCTGCTGGGTGGGAGAGCTCCACCAGCCCAGCCCACCCACAGACACCACTTGCTCCTCTAAATGAGCAGGAAGAGATTAACTGAGCATCTCTCGGAATATTTCCGGGGAGAGTCGTTGGGAGGATTTGGGTTGGGGCAAGGACACCATAAAGTGGGGTGTCCCGGGGCTCTGGGAGCCGGGGCTGCACCTTCCTCGGGCAAACACAGCCAGAGTTGTACGGACAAAGATCAATGCTTTCAGGGGCTTGCCTGAGATTGTGAAAGGGAGCTCAAGGCCGTGGACCATGTAAATCGACCTGCTCCCATGGAAGCCTCCTCTCAGGCCTTGCCAACTGCAGGAGAATGATATTTGAGCAGCTACCTGAAGGCATCTGGGACACAACCAGAAGCAGAGCCTCTGCAGGATTAAAGCCCAAATTTCCCCAAGGTGTCTGTGTCCTGGAAAGACAAATAGAGCAGTAGGGGAAAGCACAACTCAAGTTTGCAGATGATTTTTCTTGTGTTTCAGATGCCTGTCTGTGAAGATTTCTGAGACAGAGAAGCACTTTACCTTTCCCAGTGCCTGCAGATAGACAGGGATGGGACCGGTGGTGGCAGGATCAGAAGCACTCCCACCACAGCACTGACCTGCAGGAGGTTTGAGAGAAGTTACAGTGCTCCACCAAAGAGTGGACTTCAGAAAAGCAATGGCAGGCCACCTCCACGCTTGGATGCACTCCTATAATGTACCCACGGTGAAAATCCGGGTTATACAAGAAATAAGCACAACCCCTGGCTTGCTGTCCCTGGTGCAGCCTGGCTTCAGAAGCCAGCTTGCCATGGGAAGCCCGCGGGGCAGCACACACCACCACCAAGCACTAGCCGTGGCAGCAGGATCTGGGTGATAGGCTGAGCGGAGAACATGGGAAAGCATCACACCCCCTGGTGTGAAAGCTCCCACAGCTCAGCAGGGAAACGGGGGGCAGGGGGCTCCTCATCGCTCCTGTGCACGTGAGAGCAGCAAGCTCAAGGACTGGATCCTGCTTAGTCTCTGCTTGGGGGGATACGGGGCTGGATGAAAGGAGCCAGGATACATGAAATATGATAACTGGAAAAAATACAAACCAGAAGATGGGCTGTTTAATGCAGTACAGATCCAGCAAAACAACCAGAGCTGAGCAAAAAGACATTCCTCAAATTAGAACAAAGATACCGTCTCAACCCAGGGAGAACCTGGAAGGAGAAGGGTGTGCTGAGATGTGTTTTGTTAGCTTGTGCATCTCCGGCACTGCAGGGATCAGACCCAAGCCTAGGGTGCACCAGGGGCTCTCTCCTTTCCACGAATCTCTCCTGCCCTCCCTGAAGCACTTCTACTGCTCCCTCCAGCACAAGCACCTCCGGGCTCCCCGTGCTGGGGGCTTGCACCCTTGCTCTCCCTGCCTTTCTCTTGGCCTCCTTGCTGCTGCTCCTGCCTCTGGCCTCAGCTCCCCCAGCCCTGAGGTCTTCCCTCTGCTCATTACATTAGTAGGAGAGTTGCTGTCACTTTCGGTCATAAGACAAAAGAAGGAGCAGAAAAGTGAGGTCTCCCTCAAACGGCAGGATGCTGATGGTGTGGAGAAGGAGCTGCCCTGAAAGTCACCACCCAGAAAAGGCTGGTGTCCTCAGAGACACCAGGTACTGTGGGCTGGGAGCTGGACTGGGGTGCAGCACTGGGCAGTGCAGAAACCACCTCTATGCCCTGACCCTACTGGGACAAATTCAGCCTCTGAATAAGCAGGAATCACGTAATTACCTTTTCCAGGGAACTTTTCCAGTTGAGTCCAGGTATTTCAGTGCTGCTGAGCTGAGCTCACCCTCCTGTGAAGCATTTTATCCTTGTGACAGCAGGAACAGCACAGGGCTGGCAGCTGCCAAGAGCCATTCCCCCCTTGGAAGGTCCTCCGTGTGGGTCTGCAGAAAATCAGCATGCTCGGGCACCTCATGGCAATCCTGGCATCACAACACGGCTGCATCTGTGCCCACCGACAGTTCCTCAGGGTAACAACATCCTTTTGTTCCTGCTGAAACTCAGAGCCGAGTCCCTCTGCGTGGCGTGACCTCCAGCAGCAATACAAATACAAGTGTCAGTGCTATTACTATTAATAGTGTTCCTATTCCTGCTGTCATTATGATTGCTTTTGCTACTATTAATAATAATATTTACATATGCAAAACCACAGATGCAAAACAGATGGTTTGGTTGGGCCCTCTGAAAAACTTGTCTCTGCCACATATTTATGACAAAGACGGAGGGTTAACCACACAGAGTGCCATATAGAGAACAAATAGACGGGGAAAAAGAATGAAATAATTCCTTCCATATTCCCAACAGAGGCCAAAACTCATCCATTCCCTCTCTCTGCTTCTCTCCTTTCTAGTATTTGAGACTCTTTCCAATACCGGGTCAGGGATGGTTTCCATATTTGTTCAGACTTGTCTAATTTTATTTTCCAGTTCAGCTATTATTTTTTCAGATGCAGCTTTTCCTGATGGATGGAAAATACAAAGGGAGTCACTCATCTGCTCCCTGCAAGCTTTTTCCTGACCGCTGGGAAGCTCGGGCACTATTCCAGACCTGGAGTAAACCTTGCCTGGTGGAGAAAACTTGATCCCTGTTTGCTGAGTTCTGGGAATAATTTAAGCTAATGGGAAAAGTGAAAGTGAGAAAAGACTACCACCACCCTGAGCTCATCTTCTTCCCTCCCTAAGGGAAGAAGTGGCCCTGCCTGGGAAGATGGTGATGGCCATGCAAGGTGAACGATGGCATCTCCGCTACTGGCTGATGCTGTACAGCAAGCAAGCGGCACAAGAGTGGCCAGATTTTTGGCAGTTTCATCCAGGCTTGTTTCATAAAACCAGAAATTAATGCACGGCCTGCCAGCAGCATGGCATTGCCCTCTGCAGAAGGACAAGGCTTGCCTATATCGATGAGTAGCTTTGAACTTTAGCTGTGCAAGCAGGCCACCAGCACGAGCAGCTTCCCTGCAGGCATGCTTCAGTCTCTTGGCTGTGTATTTAGTTGTGCAAACACCAGGGGCTCCCCCACACTTGTGGGTGTCACCTTGGTGTCCAGCAGGACTCCACAATCCTTTTCTGCTAGGAAACATCTCCAGGGATGCCTGGTGGCCCTGAGCATTCCTAGGCCCAGCTACTCCTTTCCTGAGGAGGAGGAGGAAGGTCTACGTGCTCTGCCACGATGCAGCGATGCTTAAATGGAGAAAGCCACTGGACAGCCCATACTGCATGCTAACGAGTACAACACAGCGTCCCCGAGCACTAATGAGTAATAAAGTGCCCCACAGACTAAAGAGCCCCCAAGTACTACCAAGGGCTAAGTAGTCCCCAAATACTCACCTCTCTCTCGGGTCAAATTGCACTCTTTAAACCAATCCCCATTACTTTTTGCACATAAGGCTGTGGAAAGCCTCAGAGGGGCTGTTAGGGTCTATTGTAGGGGAATAAAGCATGTGTCAAAAAGATTTTTAATGCCCAGTTAAAAATGGCCTAAACGCAGCCTGCAGTTACCTGATAAGCTGCAAGGTCTCTACTGGGATAAATATTTTGGTTTTTAAATTGTCTCAGCCCTTGCACACTTACAGGAGACTGGCTTGGCTCTAAACTAAAGCTTTGTCAAGTACATTAAAACAATATTAAAAGCCTGCCTTTTGTTCCATAAAGACTTTTAATACTTGTTGCTTTTTTCCTTATAATTGTTACGACCAGTCAATATTGAACATGTCGCCGTGCTGCAGATTTCTGTAGCTCAGGGCAGATAACAGCATCGATGCCCTTCCCCACCTGGCTGACCCCAATGTGCAGGTACCAGAAATGCTCCGGGAGAAGTTAACGTGCCCACAGCTGCAACGGGGCAGTGCCAGAGGACGACTCCCGAGTCCTATGTCTGCAGGCTCTGCTCATTGCAAGAGAAAATATTCCTATTAGTGCAAGTTTCCCTCGTACTTTTTTACAGGGAAACCTGAGAGACTGCACCATTTACCATCTCAATTAACCTTTTTTGTGAGCAACTACTTAATTCGTGCGTGCTGCGGTGCCCATTGCCATCACACCACTGCTGGATTCTACGTAGGTATTTGGACATCCATGAGCTGGATATTTGAATAGGTGGAGGATTTTTTTTTTTTCCCAAAAAAACTGGTCTGTAATTCATTCAAAGATTCAGTCTCAGTGTAACAGCCAAGAAACCCAGGGTTCAAGCTGAGACAGGGTGTTTCTTCCTTCCCATTTGTTCCTGTGCTGGAAGAGGTCTCTGGGGCAGAACAGCCTCATGGGGCTCTGCTGCTGTCGCTGGGCTTTGGGAAGTGTTTGCTTACTGGCAAGTGGGGCCAGCAGACAAAATTAATGGCATCTGAAGTTCAGTGTGAGTCTTGACTTTCAGGAATGCAGCATTAAAAACAAAACTTAAAACTTCCATATTGCAAAACCTATTAGCTGCTTTACCATTTTTGCAGTCATGCCAGTTTGCTCATACTGGATCTTTTACCAGAGCATGACAGCTCATTTGTTTAGCTTGGGCCAGGCTTAAAGTTCTGATGAAGCCTAATCTTGTGACCTGTATTTACTTTGGCCGGGGATGCCTTTTGCACAGACGACTTCCTATCCTTCCTAATCTTTCCCGCAGGAAAGAAGCTGGGAGTTACGAGCAGGGGGAGGAAGCAAAGCCAACCAGACAGGCTGCGGAAGAGAAACAAGCGCTGCACATGTTGGTGAAGTGGGTCAGGTTCAGGGACCTTGTCTGTTAAGGGAAGGAATTAAAAGGGGAGTCAGTACCTCCGCTGTCATCATCGGGGATGCATCAAATCCATCATCAGCCCCTGGAAGTTTACCCATCTGGAAATACGGCTGGCTGCGACATCTTCGGGCTTTTGCAAGTGCTTAGGGATGGAAAAGTCTTTGCTTGGCTCCAACTTGTAAAACCTCCAGCTGAAGCTGGGAAGGGCTGAGCTGCTGTCAGCCAGGGATTTGGCAGCGAGGGGCTGCTCGCAGGTTGCTGCTGCCCATCCCGTACAGGGCTGGGAGCTCTCTGTGACAAGGGAGCCAGCACGGACCCTTCGTCCCAGCATCTTTGTTGGGTACTGACAACCAGCATGAACTCCTGCATTCCTCACCTCCATTGATTCAGGGCCTAATCCTGCAGAGGGCACAGCAGTGTTCACGATGCAAATGCAGCCCAGGAGCAGGCTCCCATGCACTAATGTGAGCAGGTTAGGTCTGAACATGCCGACACCAGGGATACAGCTTGCTTGGGGCCCTGCAGCGGGGTGAACAGTGCTAGTGACACGCCAGACCACTTCCTAAAAATCTTTCTTACATTTTGAAGTAACGCGGCAAGCGTAAATGTAACCTTCTAATGCAGCAACAAGACACTAACACCACGCTGGCACTAGAAGTGCTGGTGAGCTTCACAAAATCCTTGCTTTATACTCAGAAGTAGGGCTGTGAGTTCAGAGGCATAACAATGGGGCTAAGGACGTTTGCAGAAGACAAAAAGCCAGCCAGGTTTGGATTCTATTTGGTATCTTGGGCTTGACCAATTCCCACGAGTTGAAATAAAAAAATTGGAGTAGCTGGAAATATTCCTCAGCTTCATTCCCACGAAAGAGAAAGTACTTAAAAGCATTCTAAGGTTAATGGGAACATGATGAAAGAACCATTTCTGTAGAGTAGCTTTTTGATTAAATGCCTCCTTTAAATGCATTTTCCAAGCATTATAGCAGAGAAATTTGGGACAGGGTTCAAATCTCTCCCAAAGTGCTGGAGAGCAAGTGGTGAGGAAGCAATCTATTGTGCTGCTGCTGAGAGGCTCCAGTTCACGGCTCGAGGGCTCTGAGCTGGGGCTGCCAGGGAACAGCACCCACGGAGCAAGTCACCCTGATGGGGAAACAGAACACCTGCATTTGTCCCAGTAAAGCCCTGAACCCAGCCCAGCACGGCCACCAGAAAGGCACAAGTGCACTGCCTGCAGGGATTTGTCCAAGAGGAGCATCTTCCCAGAGCTGGCTGATGCCTTTTGCCTCAGAGGTGAAAGCTGGCATCCTAAAACTTCCCCTGCTGGGCAGCTGAGGAGTCCAGGAGCATGTGGACCCCCCTAATTCGCATTTAAATATCAGGCCATTATTGTATTTTTTTGCCGTTTACAAATACTTGCATTGGAATAGATTGTTTGCAGAGATCTTGATAAGAATGCCAACGGCACTCTCAGTGCTAGGAAACAGTGTGTAAGGGCCACTGGTTTTTAGACTATTTAAGAGCAGCTTAATCTGTGCCACATATTGGGTTTAGTTCTGTAATACCCACCTTGCAAGGTTACCTTGCAGCAAAACTGAGATCAGTAACAATAAACCTTAAAATGCTTCCTTGCAGATATCCAATAGCTTCAGTTCAGCGAGGGATGTGTTTTGTGCAGGACACACACACAAGTCTGCCGTGTGACTGCTGGATCGGGACCTTAAAGCAGCAGCTATTTTCTACCATAAAGCACTTCCATAAAGCACTGAATTTTAAATGACCTCCCCAAACTGAATTCTGATCTCCTTATTGATATGCTCCTGACCCCTTCTGCTCCACTGCCACCCTGTCTGCAGCTGCCCAAGCCCAAAGGTGAGGGCACAGCAGATCAAATCGATTGCACACTCCCATGCTATGCATGTTAGCGAACAAGCTCCTCATGACCCTTCACCTTTCTGCCATGGGAAAATGCTGGGAGACTCATTTCACCCTGCTTTGGGGAGCAAACAGCAGCAGCTTTACATCACTGGAAGAACTTACATTAATGCCCACCTAATGAGAACGCTTCTCAGCAAAACCTGCATCTCGCAGTGTAGTTGGGCAGTCATGCAAAGCACCGGGCTGGCCTGCTGAATTTCTCAGGATTCATTAGATGACTGCGGTAACAAGGCAGAAGTTTTGCATTTCTATTGACTTCGTTTTAGTGCCACAGAAGGCAGTGGGGAGAGCGGGCAGAAAGAAAGGCTCTGGTGATAGACTGATCAGGCTGAGTCAGTGAGAAGTACTCAAAGCAAAGGAAAGCAAATAAAAGGGCTGCCTGTGGGCAGTGGCGGCCGGGAGGCTGAGCTTGCCGTCCTCTCTGTGTTGACCAGGACACAGATCCTGCCACTGGCTGCCCGGTGCTTGCAGGGAGCAGCAGCTCCCGGGATGTGAGGGATGGCTTCTGCAGAAACCCTTTGTACCTGCCAACAGGGCTGAGCGATAAACAGCCTGAGGCAGCAGCCAGTTTGTTACCTTAACTCGAGTGTGCTGTGCGCAGCTTCCAGACCACGCCTGGGAGCCAGCCTGCAATTACAGGGTGTATGTGTCCACATAATTACACACCAGCGAGCTCCTGCAGCTCCCTCAGCTCAGGAGAGAGGTGGAATGCTAAGAGCTGGAAGCCAAGAGGAGAAGGTGAAGGGTGCCGTTATTGATTACCTGTTGATCGCTGACCATTTTCCCATGCAGGGTGCACACGGAGAAAGGCGAGACCTTGCAGCTTAGCAGCTCTCCCAGCACATTTGCATTCACGTAGGGAGCTGTGCTAATGCTCAGGCGCTGCAGCACCTCTGAAAGCCACCACCCCTGGCCCACAAGGAGCACCAACAGTGCTCAAGCAGCGCTCAGAGGTGACATTTCTCCCCTCTGAGACTCTGCCCCCTATTTCCCTGCTCTGACATCCAGCTTTTCCACAGTCAGCATCCAACCTGAGCCAGCACGGCCGTCTGTTTGCAGCAGCCCGTGGTCTTTCATTTAGCAGTGACCTTGGCCAAGGTAACATCCAGGCTGTCAAGGTACAACCTCAGCCTGGCCCGATCCCTCACCCCCAGGGCTCCCACTGGTCGCAGTGGAAGCTGCATGAAGCAGCTCCAGGCTCAGCCCCAAGCACTCAAACGTCCCGGCGTGTTTGCAGAGCAGAGCTCCTCGGACTTCTGAGTGACAAATTACCAGGAAGGGCTCCCCCCGCACCCCAGCTCCGCCGTGCACAGCAGAATTCCCCCGTGCCGCATTAACAGCTAATAAAACAATAGAGCTTTTAGTGGTGGACTTCAAAGACATCTCGGGCAGATGAATGAATTTAGCATTTCTTCACTTACTGTCAGCGCTGGGGGAGAGAAGGGCAGGCTGAGGTCGAAGGCTTCAGCAGGCAGCGGCAAACAAATACAGCCTGGTATTTAGGCTACTGCAGAAAAATGAGTGGTAAATCAGCCAAGCAATTGGCAAGTGCCAGGTTTTCCTTCTCCTTTATCACTGCTCATCCACTTCTGCTGCCCTTTTTATTTATTTTTTTCCCCCTCCTGTGCTACAAGACCACTCTGAAAAATGCCATCAACATTTAAAAACCTCCAAAATTACACCTTAAGCATGGGTCAAGTCAGCAGCAGCTCATTACAGTGAAGAGAATCTTTAGGCAGCCTGGCCCAAACTCAAGCAAACATAATTATTTTCAGACACAGCAACACAATTGTATTTGGTAAATCTGCCTTGAGGTCCCACAGCTAATTTACAACCGTGTGTCCATCTACAAAATGGGTTCTGCAAGCCATTAGCTCATTGTCATGTTCAGTCACAATAAACATCTATATGAATTAAGCTTTGAGTTGTGCAACCAAGAGTGGGTTAATATTACTCAAAAATTATTTGCCTTTTAGGAGCTGGAAAAGGAAGTATGAGAAAGCAGGAAGAGCAGGGAGAGCAGCGTTTGTTGCAAATAGTACAGAAATGCCATGATTTTTACCAGAGTTGCAGCGGACTGAGGGTCACGTTGTGCCATCACAGCTGGCTCTGCCTCGAGTGCCTGACGGCTCTTCCTTCACAGAGAGGGCTTCATTATGATTGGGGCTACAGAAGAAATGATCAAAGCCTCCCAGGTGGGATGCTGGCTCTGGAAGACAAAAGACAATACAAGACCTAAGGAGCAGCCACAGTAACAGGGGTACCTTTCCCAATCTGGGGGACCTCTGAACCACTGCACCTGTACCAGGCTGGGCGAGGACAACCTGGCATTGAAGACCAAGCTCTGGCCTCATGCACTGGAGTGAGGAGGCCACCAGCGCATAACTGGGTTCCTCCAGAGGTTGGGCACTGAGCACCACAGAAACCACTGTAACAGGGCCACTCGTTAGGTAGCTCCCACCAGAGAGACTGTGGCAGCCAAATCTTGACCTTGGATGGAGCCTGCAGGGCAGTTTGGAAGGGATTAGAGATGGAAGAGGTGAAGCATCACCTTGTAAGACTGCAACACAAAAGAACTGCCACAAGTAATGCAGCTCACTTTCTTGTATTTCTCCATTTTCTGAGCAGCTTTTTTAAAGCCACAGCCTTTCCTCCCACACAATATATGAGGAAGAAAAAAATCTGCTGGTTTTCTATGTTTTTCTTTATCCTCACATAGTCCATGACACCCGAAACAGGATTTTTTTTCTTTTGAGGTGCATGTTTTAGCCTCTTGAACACCATCGTCTATATACTAACCTGATTTCCAAGTCCAGCCCAAATGACTTGCTCTGGAATATGACTTTCAAGGTCGCTGTCACTTATGGTGCACTCACACCCGGTGCCAAACTCACAAAGCATTCTCCACTTGGCTGTCCTACAAAACGCTTCAGCAGAGGACACTTTCCAAGCGCTCACGACCGCCGTGCAGTGACGGGATTTGTGCGCAGCCGGCTCATGCGGAGCTGGGGCATTGCTCAAAAGCAGCATGCTCACAAGTGGGGAGGGAGGCGGCTTCCTGATAACTGAGCTGACAACTTCTAGGTTCTGTAAAACCAGACCCTTCCAAGAATGCCCTTTGTTCAGTGCTAGCAGTCAGTTGCTCCATTCAGTCTCTCTCCCTGCTTGCTTGTAATTTATTCCTTCTAAAAGTCTTGCCTTAGGCTAGCAGAAAATTAAAACAAGGAGCCAGATTTTCTTTTTTTTTTTTCCTCACTTTTGCTCTTTCATCAAGAACAGTGAAAATTTGGCACAGTTGAATATTTTGTTCAGTTCTTTCTTTCAGTCTTTGAAGTCCCCTAAAGCCTTGGTAGGAGTCTAGGCTTCCACCCACATCTGCTTTCCATGAAGCCATTTACCGCACTTTATTTGTGCCATATTAGATTTTTCAGGACAGGGACAGAACTAACGAAGCATTTACATTCCTGGGAAAGTGGCATATATACAACTACCACGTTACTCTGATAGAAACAAACTGCAACTGACATATTTCAGGTTCTCAAGAAAGCAGCCATGTTGCACTGCAGGCAGCAAAGGGTCCGGAGCCGGTGGTTACTTGGTGAAAAGCTTTCTTTTTAATGCCCAATTAAGACTGAACACCCTCGGCGCAGTTTTAGTTTATACAGTTATCAAGAGATACCTTAGCACCTGTAAGGAAACGGAGGAAAATGTCTTATAAAAGGGGCAGCTTGGAGAGCAGCTTAATGAAAACAAAGGATGGCTGAACAGAAGCTGCATCAGAGCCAGTATCAATGACACAGAGCACTGTCAACAGGATAATGGCATCACGCTGCTCGCGGCTAAGGCATTTCTTTTACAAGCAGAAGACTAATCCCACGACAGCTCCAGTCCAAGGACTTTATTGCAATCAGAGCAGGGAAAGGGTGTTGACTGAACCTCTTTATCAGATGAATGCTGATGAGCTGTAGGGACTACCGATTATCCTGCTGTTTTCTGTTTTGTGTTTCTCTTTAATAATTAAAAAAATAAGAAATATTTGTCCACTTCTCATACTGAGAATGTTATTGAGATTGTTCCAAGTCAGGGGCGATAAAGTAGCAACTGAGAAAAACATGCCTTGGAGGAGTCAACATCAAGAGCCCAGCAAGCTCATTCTTTGAGCACAGCCTCCAATGGCCCTGAGCTTAAGACAAGGACTTTGTTAAAAAGCCAACTGGAACTTGGAAAGTTCATCAGAGGATTGCCTCTCCAAGCTCAGCACAGCTCCAATCACTGAAGCTCACGGAAGAAACATTTTTTGGAATCCAGCCGTTTGCCATCCGGGCAAAAGACCAAATCACAACCAAAGGACAAAGTGTGAAACGTGCTTACATTTGCTCAGCCTTGGAGGAAAAAGACGCTTACTGACTGAGCTTGATTCCCAGCTCATCAGCTAGCTGGGAAAAGCCTTTATAACCTTGCCACTGCACATAGCTTAGTGCAGAAATGGCCAGATTCTGGTATGCTGTTCTGAGCAACCAAATGCCAGATTTGGATGTCTGAACGGAGGAAATCACATTTGAAAATCACGTCCCTCTACAGATACGAACAGCTACAAGGAGTCTGACAGCTCTGCTTCCTGCCTCAGTTTCTCTCACTGCTTGGATGTAATAGAATAACACGTCCATAATAGAGATTATTTATTACACCCTGTCACTGAGAAGGAGGATCATAGGTAGATATGAGAGAATTATTCTGGGCTTGATGCAAAGTGCATCTCTAGACCTTGTTTCTAAAGCTCCTTTGAGCTTCCTGCACGCCAGCTGAACCGTGCTGGTTCCTGGGCATCTGGTTGTCCAGGCACCCCCACTTGTTTGTTACATCTTTCTTCCTAAAGATTTCTGCTTCCTCAATTTCTTCCAAAAATGGAAACAATTCCAAAGCTAGAAGGTTTTAAAATAACCCACAAGACAGCCATTCCAGTCCCAGAAGGGAGCCCATCCTCATGTCTCCATCACATACCTATACAGCCCTATCCCTACTGCCAAGCATCTTCGCTACTATATTTACCATCCCTTACAAAAATATTGAGATGTAAATCAAATATTTAAGAGTAACATGGACCTGAAGGTTTCCATAGCCTTGGGAAGGGAATCAGATGCCCCAGCGATGTCCAGGACTGCCGTGCCCCCAGGTTACTTCTCTTGCTGGGAGGTGCTCACAGTCAGTGAAACGGGGCCTGCAGTGGATGTCAGGAGGCAGGGGGCCTGAGAAAGGGATGTTTTTTCCTGCTGCTCCAGTGATTTGAATTATTTCATGATGGCAAAAAAAAAAAAAAAAAAATAGGAGAGGAAAAAACCACAGTGCTGTGTTAAAAAAAGAAAAACATGATTTTAAGAAGTACTGTGCCAGGTAAAACTCCTCTGCTTTGTTATTATGAGAGTTCCCAGTATTGATAATTTCTCCTAGTTGCTGGTTTGTAAGTTACTTCTGAGTAGAAAATTCAATTACATGGGCCAAGTCAACAATAATGTTTTTCCTGGCAACGGTTCATTTTGCCAGTGGAAACATTTTTCCCCCTTCTTTTCTGGATTCAGCTCTGCAAAGTTGCTAAATTCTTCCAGATCTCTGGTCTGATGTGATCATAAATATCCTGATTGTATTCCACTGATTGACAGACTGGGGATGGATTAAGTGGGGATTACAGTATGGAATGATCAAAATGTGCTTTCATGGTCAGTAACTCTGCAATAAGTCATAGTTCCAATGTACATTAACCATATAATCTAATTAACATGGCTGTTTATGTATTTAATATCATTTTTTAAACTTTTTAATAAAAGAAGGTTTTAAGGAGAATTATGTGTTGTGTAAGATTTAAGAACCTGTTCTTAGAATGTACAGTGGTTTGGGTTTTGCACTGTCACTACTGAGATGACAGATAGTACTATCTCTTGCCATCAGATAATACTATCTCTTGCCATTAAAATGGGACTTGGGCAGGATAACGAATCAAATTCTGCCCTCCCTGATGGATGGGTAAGCTCAGGTTTTCTGGTTTAGTCAAAGTTACTTTGGATTTACATTTTAGTAGTTCAGGGCAGAATTTAGTTCATTAGAATTAAAACCCTACCTTTTTAATAAACTGAGACTATTAAAACCATATATAGGCACATAACTGAAAGCATCTGAATTTTCTAAGGTCCTCAGCACTCACGGGTCTCAAGGCTGTCATTATTTACTGAGTAGGAGCAGCAGGAATTAGTCTTATGGGTACAAACCTTAGATGTTTTACTGCACAGGTTCCTATATACATGCTACATACCTAATGATATCAAACTAAATGAAACAATTCACAAAGGCAAAAATCCAAACTACAGCAATGTGTTCAGCAGCTGCCCTTGTGAGTATAAAAAGAGCACGCTATTTGATGGCAAGGTCAAGGAATTATAGTGGAGATGCTTTGCAGTTGTCCATAAAAACTGAAATCTGAACCAAGTAAATATTTTGGAGGACTCTGGGTTCTCTGCTGTCTCCAGTCCACCCAGCAGTCAGCATCTCAGAGCTGTGACTTGTACTGCTCTGCAGTGATACCTCTATTCCAACAGCATTTATTTTATTTTTTGAACTTTCAGGGAGGTTTTGCATTTCCCCTTGCTTTTGTGCCGGCTGGAAATGCAGCCCAGTGTCCCTGAACCTGCATTTCTCCATGCTCCTGCAACTGATGGGAGCTTTACAAACCGTGCTGGACACAGCAGCTTCCACGTAAAGAGTTTGGGTAGGTATTCAAGGTCCATCACACATTTCAGGACTCTGAACTTCATGGCCAAGACAATGGGGTAGCAATAAAGCTTAACATGGTCAGTACTGCTGAGCAATTCCAACAAGAGGCAGTGCTCCGGCCATGCTCCCTCTCACACCCACGTCGGTCTCCTCCCTCCACCGCACAGCCACCCTCCAGCCTGCATTCTTACAACTTCTTCCTGACCCAGGAGATTTTAAAATAAATCTGAGCTGAGAAGCTTCAGCATACCCAGCCACTGGCCTCTGATGTCCCTGCAGTTCTCGCAAATAGCCAACGCGCCCTGGGCTGCGGGTCCTGGTGCACAGACACAACGGGCACCGCCTGACTCAGGCTTAGCACTTGGTCTGGAGATCAGAGGAAGGCTCAGCACTCTGCCCCTTGCTCCTGGCACATGTGGCAATGCTACTGGGCTGTGACCAGAGACCAGGCAGTGACGGCTTGCCTTGAGACCGGCCTCGTGTAGCAGTCGATCCATCAGCCCGTGGATGAAACACACTTCATCACACCACCGATCCTCCGAGCCTCACGGAGAGCTCTACCCATAGTCCCTTAAATGAAGAAGGAATGTTTCAATGTAAAGGAATTGGAAGCATCTTTAAAATGTGATGGTTCCCATCACGTGAAGTCCCTGCACAGCGCACTGCCCAACAAGCCTGATTATTCCCCAGCCATATGGGGGCTTAGAAAATATGTCAAGCACTCAAATCATTTTAGATCCTGCTGCATCGTACATACCCAGAATCCAAGCAGGGTTCACATTCAAGGGCTTATAAAAACTTGAACGTGCTCCAATAACTTAAATCACTTGGTGAGGTTTAGAGTGATTTAAAGGCATTGGAACTCTCCGCGTTTGGTGCGCGAGGGCTCCAGCTTGGAAGAGAATCAAGGCATGTTCTAGCGTGGCAGCTCCAGGCATATTGAATCAATTTCAGCATGTAAAAATAATTAACAATGATAAAAATACATTAATAATACTGTAAGTATAAGGCCAGACCAAAGTTTCAGCCTGAAGAAAAAAAATGGCTGCAGAAATTCAGCAAGGTTCGTGAACAGCTTGAATCAGGAGTAATGAGGGATTTCAGTGACAGCAAAATAAATGGAGGCAGCTCGAGGGTAAGGAGCAAAGGAAGATCACATTTGACAGTAGTTACAAAGTTTTACTGGCCTGAGCTGCAGGACTTGCTAAATTCTAGCCTGGAGCCATGCCAGCACAGCATCGTTCAGCCAAGGGATCAGAAACTACCTAAGGTCCAAGATCTTGCAAGCCATCAGGGCCAGAACCAAATGCCATATATCACCGAGTTGGCTCATAAATCCCTGCTTTCTAGTAGCACGCAGCAGGAAGGCCAAATTTAACACCTGTCTGGAGGGGGTGCAGCTCTGTCTGAAGGATGCTTTTCCAGAGCTTCCCAAAACTGGCTCAGTACCCCCGGGAACAACGTCAAGGGGGAAGCCCCGAGGGATGTCAGGGCTTTGGCTACTTCCACACAGGCTGCCCAGCGTCTGGTGCACCAGCTTCCAGCCTGGACCAGCACCAGGAAGAGTCCGAGGCTGCAGGGATAAATACTGGCAGGGACAACATTAAGCACCAAGAGCTTTTGTCACAAAAAACGACTGATATTTAGTTTGGTCAAGAGCCCAGAACTCGCCCATCCCAACTTGTTGTGTACTCAGCCACTGTGCAAATGCCTCCTTGAGTCTTTCACTAACGCCATCCCAGCCTGCACCAGTCTGTAAAATAAACTAATGGCACAAAGTCTGTCCAAAGATTTCGGAGAAAGAACATGCAATACAACTTTTAGTGCACATGGTGGGAGGAGAGGGATGGGCACGGACAGGTAATATCCATTTTTGTGGAGAAAAGGTACATTAATTTTAATTCTCCTGGAAGAAGGAGAGGTGTTTTCAATGTTAAGGTTTATTCCCAGGTGCGGAAAAGAGGGCCTCTGCTACCAGAGCTACCAGCAGAAAAATAAAGCCTAATTTATGCCATTTCACAATTCTACTGTGGTTTTGAAATGAACATTTAGCTTTGGCATGAACTCCCACCTCATTTTCTGTGAAATACAACAGAGCTCAGGACAACTGCAACCAAGAGGGAGCTCTATGAGAAAGAAAAAAAAAAAAGAAAAAAGAAAAAAAAAAAAGCCTGTAAACCCTTTACTATCTTCAATCAAGAAAATAATTCAGTTGCTGCAAACCTGATATTCATGGCAGGGGCCCAAGGACCTTGCAACTCAGAAAAGCACTGAAGGGATCCATAAAAAGTGGCTGGCCATGAGGAATTTGCACTTGCTTTTTAAGGGGAGTAAAAATGTGACTATGGCAATTTAGAAGAGTTTATGCATTCAGGACTTAGAGAGGTTTTAAACCGCTCAGTTCAGAAAGATGCATCGGAGCATTAGTGAGACCGAAGGCATCACAAAGAGGCAGAAATCATATGACAGAAGTAGTTCTGGGCAGAGTGCTTTGAAGCTTGCTCTGCCCACACAAGTGGTCCCTGACCCGTGCTCGGACCCCCAGCTGCCCTCAAAAAGCTTGTTGCACCTCCCAAAGCTGGGGAGGTGCCGTGCCCAGCATCACTGCTGCCCCCAGGACAACCGGGAGCCTTCGGCCAGTGGAAACATCCAGGACAGGGAGGCCTGGGAGGGAAAGCGCTTTCAAAGGGCTCAAGATAAGACCAGGGTCTTCGGGAGATAATGACGAGCCCCGGCCTCACAGCATGCAGGACTAATTGCAAAGCCCATCTCCCTGACCTGGGGGTCCTGCTCTAAGCCCTGCTCTGTTTCTCATATTCACTTCCTAACCCCGCTCAAGCATTTTAATCCCACCTACTGCCAGGACAGAAAAATAAGAACTTGTACTATTTGGAAATCAAGCTGGAGAAAAAAAAAAAAAAAAAAAAAAAAAAAAAAAAAAAACATGGTGAGGAAAGAGCTACCGCTGTGCCCGAGCTGGGGTCTTTGGGACCCTGGGCCTGGGCTCCCCACAGTACCCGTGGGCATGTGGATGAGGTCCTGCCCCTGTCCCCGGTGTTGGTCCAGCACCACGACTGCTCAACTGCCTCCCATGGTGCTGTACAACTCAGTACCATCGTGGCTGCTTCCTGCTGAGCAGGACTTGCTGGCAGACGCGAGAAGAGCTAAGTTTGTGTATGGGACAGCTACATCCCTGTTGCTCATAAGGGACGTGGTTATGACACCACAGCGGTGCCCCTCACCCTGAAGCACAGGGACAGGCTGCACCACATGTGAAGGGAAGAGCAACCAAGAAAAAAGGCCGCTGCCAAGCCCTTGAACCAGGGACACAACAGAAGCAGACTCGCCAGCAACCTTAACTCCCCTCCCCATGGGGGCAGACCCCCCTAGTGCTGCAGCCCCTGGCTCTGCTGCTGGTTGTGCTCCCAGTCTTGGAGGCAAGTACGGGGAAAGGCACTTTTCTTGCTGTAGCACAGGGTGTGCATTTCATTTTCCTTGCCTCCATGCCCTCAGGGTGGTTGTTGGCTGCAGTAGATGGTGGGTTATATTTTTCTAGCCTGTTGCACCCCTCTCAGGAGAAGTTGTTACAGTTGTAGTTGTATTTTTCCAGCTTTTCCAAGCTTACCAGCTCCCCAGGGTGCTGTTTGCCTGAGTGGTTTGGTACAGTTCTATTTTTACAATAACTATTACACTTTTTAATTTTATTTTTGTATGTTAATTAAATACTTTTTAATCACAATGCAGACGTAGTTGTAGGGGCCAAGAAAAATACATAAACAAGAAGAGAATCCAAACATATATCTGCCCAGCATGGTACAGAAAAACTTTCCAAACCCACGTTCAACCTAGCCCGGTCCTGGATCTCCCCAGTAAAAACCTAACAGAGCCCAGCCACCAGTAGTACGCTCTCCATATCACTGCAAGGCCTTTGCCTGGACAATCAAAGAAGAAAATAAAATTTCAGAGTGCACACACGAGAGAAATGCTGAACTATGGCACCACAGCAGCCCTGGAATCAGATAGAAGTGCCCTGAGGATGATGCAGGGCATGGTCCCTGCTGCCACAGCAGACGTCCCCTTGGCAGCCAGAGGGCAAGAACCAAAGCCACCACCACCAGAACGTGCTGGCTCTGAGCATGCTGCTGATGGGGTTTTCTCTTTGACTGCATTTATTATCAACAATCTGTGGCTTGTCTTACTTCTGGTCTCTGTGTAGCTCTGGCACCACCTCTACACAACCTGGGTCTAGCAGGAGATGAGAGTCCCTGTGAGTTTTGTCCAATTGCCCCATTGCAACTTCCCTAAGTAAACAGCCAAGCTTCACCCTGTTAACGTAGTTCTTTAAATAGTGTTTGTCAGATTGTGCTGAAGATGTGCTGGAAATGTACAGCAAAAACATAGCTCTTCTCAGCCCTGGACCTGGACACTAGTTAGGCTCACCAGTTCAGCTGTTACTAAATATTTTCTTCTAGCCTGATATTTGTCCCTGTAAAGCCTGTAGGGAAGCAGCTTTTCCACCTATGCACGTACAGCAGAAAGGAATTGAAGAGACCACTGACATCTGGAGGGACAAGTCCTTGCCGAGAACTGTCAAAGCCATCTCTCTAAAGTGCTAGTGCTGTAAAATTCCTGCCATGCCTAAAAAATAAAATGTGAGATTTAATTTAAAGTGAGAGATATTAGGAGGGAGAGCTGCAGGTGATGAGGTGAAGGCATTTCTTTGGCTCAGGGCCAGGAGGGTAGGAAAAGAAAACAAGCTCGATGCGTTATATCCTACGTACCTTGGCAGCTCAAAGTGACACTCATGGAGGGCTCATGAATGAGGCAATTAATGACAGGGAAGCTGCAGCACGAGGAGCACTGCACAAAATCAAAGGCAAGGTTCATTCAAAGCACAGTACAGACAAGGCCAATAAAAAAATCCAGTAACGGTTTGTGCATGCAAAAAGTCAATGTACTAGACATGCGATGGAAGCAGGGCAGATATTTCTTCTGAAACCCCACGTGTGATCCTGGTACACCTGTCACCCTCTGTTTTTAGGGTTTGGCTAAGCAGTGGTTTCTCTAATATGTCCATGCACCTGAATCACGGTAAAGGCTAGAGATGGTGCAGGGTAGAACAGCAAAGCATGAAGACCTCTTGTTCCCAAACCTGGGTCTAGAATACTACTGAAATAAGTGATGAAAACCCCAGCCATGGAGTCATCCAGTTGCATACAAAAGCAAAACAGCATTAGACGCATCCCTGCGAGCATCCCTTGCAAGGGCATTGAATGAACAGCCAGGCCACCTCGGTGCTGAGTGGGGTGTGCTGGGCACAAGTACTGGGCAGCTGCTGCCCTTTTTGGCTCTGCTGCCACGAGCTGCAGCTCGGGTAGTCCTGGGGCTGTGCAGCTGCAGACCGTCCTCAGCAGGAGGCTTCCTAGGGACAGCTTTCTGCTTTGTATGTCTGTTGTGATCCCGAGGACTCTTCCAATCCCTTAGAAAAGTTTGGGGACTGTGCCACATCAGAAATGTTTTCTTATTAATTACTATTATTACCAGAACTACTTTTGATGTTTAGCTTGAAAAACTCCAATTCAAACAAACATGTCCAATCTCTCCATCTAAAACCAGGCAGAGAAATTAAAGCAGTTTGACTTCATAAAACACATTTTGATTAAAGTAGATTGTTTCACTGTGTTGCTAAGAACATTCAAAGAATATCTGAAAGACAATATTTGCTTGGAAATCTCCATTTTCAATATTTGCCCCACAATAAAGTTTTCTCAATGTTTTTGTTTATTTTCATTTCATAGAGACATGAACAGCCATGCATGTCCCTTACACTGAAACAAGGAAGTCTGCCTAGCACATGAGGAACTTACCAAATTTGTTGCAAATACATTTTTTGTTGTTGTTGTTTAAAGTAATTTATAGCAATTTGATTAGAGCATTTTAAACAGGCATCAGCTCTTCTGCTCTTGTAATTAGCCTAAGAAGACAACAACAAGGCTCAGCTGCTTGGCTGCCAAGCAGAAAGGTCAAATTACTGACCTCCATTTTGGGGTATCGGTTACAGCCACCTCAGCACTCCCCATCGCGGCTGCCTTCTAAATATAGCTGCTCTTGGTTGCAGGATGTTCGCTCCTTGTATACAATGGCAATTTGCTTCATCACTCCCCCCAAAAAGGATATCACAGGATCCTGGCAGTATGTGTCATTAAAAGTTACAGCTTGTGTGCTATCTTATTTATTGAGTGTTGACAGAGACTTTGATGCTGCTGGTACACCCAAGTAGAGACAGCACTGCTTAAGCTATTTAAGCTTAAAACAGCAACGTTGGGCCATATCAATTGGCCCAAATTAAGCTGGATGGAACAGCTTGACATAAAACCTCAGCAAGTCCTTTTGGACAGAGAAATGAGGTTCATAGATATGTGCCACACTGAAGATTGTCTTACATTTCAATCACATGAGCATAAGCAGACCCAAGATGCATGACTCCGACAAAGCAAAGAAATGCAGGGATGGGAAATAAGATATCAGCAAGCCCCCGAGGAAGCGAAGCAGCTCCCCCACCAACCTTCCCTCCTCTCCAGCACCATGAGTGATGAGACAAAGCCAGCCCTAGAGCTGCATTTTGGCTATTCCTATTTTTAGGCACAAAAGTGTTGTTCATACGGAACTCTTGGGGTGTCTCTTGGCTTGGGAAGTCACAGCTCAGTGGTGGGGACTGGGCCATTTTCCTTCTGGGAAGGAGCAGCGGTAGTTGCCAGCACCCCACAGCCTGGGGCAACTCGAGTCTGAGCAGTGTGCTCCCTCCTCCTAGTGGCCCCTCTCCTTTTCTCTCCTGCTACAGCATGAGAAAGGCAGAAAGCACCTGTCTTTAAGGATCCCTATCTCTGAGGAATAAGTAGAGGGCTCCCTCAGCCCAAGAGGGTATCTATAGAGATCACCCTGCAAGAATAAAGAGCAACAGATTGTGCTACCCATCACCTGAGATGGAGGCTGGATCTGGGGGACAGAGATAGAAGTCTTTCAAAACATGCAGGGGATAAGTGAGAAAGTTTGGCTTGCTCAAGGCATTTTTGACATTCGCAAGTCTCAAGCATCCAGAGCTTTAACACAAATTCAGTGGAGATTATAAGAACTTTGACCCTATATTCTTCTTGACCCTCATTTCAAAAGAGCATCAAGAAACCCCTCATGCACACAGGCTCACCCAGCACCCTGGCTCAGGCCCTTTTCTCATCCCTTCCAGGGAAACCCCCTCCTGCAGTCCAGCCAGGCTGCCTAGGGCACGCAGTGCTTGTTTGGCAGCTGTGTGCTCAGAGAAGCAGCAAATAGTTGCTGCCAGGAGCGCTGAACACTCACCTCAATGGACTTCTCACTGGGCTCTTACGTGTCCAGAACAAAAGCCTGGGTCCCACCCCTCTGAAGCTTTGGGGCATTTGAAATCTGGATCCAGATCTGAAGCTTGTGGCTGGACTTCCATCTCCGGGGTCTCAGTTAGGAGATCGGTTCATAAACACTTCTGCCACGGACTCTTTCTCTGCCATGAATCAGTAGTTACTGCTGCGAAATTAAGTTAGACCTAACCGCAAGTGGGAACAGAACCGAGTTTGCTCATATAACCAGCCGTGCCTTTTCCCTTTTTAATTTCTGGGTAAGATACAGAGGTAGGGATGGGGCTCATATCTGTGTGTATGGTGCTCACAGTCCCAGGACATACCTTGGAGTCTTTTCACTTGTGAGCTCCTTACTGGAGAGCAGCTCCTGAGCTTCGCTTGTCACTCAGAGCAGGAGCCACACGTTTGAGACTTCAGCATGCGAAGTGCTTCTGCACTGTCAATGAAACAATGAGATTTTAATATAAATTAGGAAAAGCTGCCTATGGGCTTGTAACAGGAGAACTTCAAGCCTGCACATTCAGGCTCCAAGCGCGTTGCTTTAAAGCCTGCTGCAAAGCGCGGCTGCTGTTCAGACACGAAGGAGGGGAGAACCGTGCCTGGGGGTTACGGTTACACTGCCACAAAACCACTCTGAAACACCAACCTCAGTACCAACACTGTCTCCTGGACCCCAGGGAGCCCAGCTTTGTTTCAGCACAGGTCTCAGGAGCGATGCCCTGACCCTCCTCTCTTCTACCGATTACTTGCTGCTTCTGGTCCTATTCCTGCATTAAACAGTTCCCAGACATCAAGGACTCTTTGGAAGAAGATTCAACAGGGACTTTATTCTTCACTGACCACTTTCATGTCACGATACCTATTTAAGATCAAAACCTGTTGGGTAGACACTGCCTACACAGTTCATAGGACTTGTGACTTTCTTTTAGGATCCCCTACATTCACTGCATGCTCCAGCATGACTGTTAATTACCACGAGCGCAGAGTATTAGTTTCTATTCACAGAAGAGGAAAAATGAGCTGATGGGGGTGGGGGGAAACAATGAAATATAAGCCATCTTCCAGTTCATCAGCAAACTTTTCTCTAACCCTTTGCATATTCAGTGCTTTAGGGGTTAATAACGTCTCTTAGAAAGCAAAAGGTTTCCAGCTGTAATTGGATCCTTTGTATGTGCTTTCCGCTATAGGAATCAACTTAGCATTGACATCCTCGTAAAAATTTCCATTAGATTGAGGACTGAATGCCCACTAAGGCTCTGTGTGGTTTTGCAATTGATTCACTGAATGAAATCTTATCTAAAATCTTTTTATTTTATGCTATTATGGGCACAGGGGAAAATAGTGATGTAAAAATCTTCACTGCTTTGTTAATGCACAGTGCCTCTTGGAAATGGCCTCCAGGTTACCTAAAAAGATTGCCATTTCTATTTCCCACTATTTTGTTTCATATTACCAGTAATTGAAAAATGTTTCATTTGTTACGAAGTTACGTATCGACACTTTGAATTGAATTCAGAACCTTTACCTTTCATCATCTCATTAGCTAGCTTCAGACAGCAGCGCATGCTTTCCATCGGGGCTTGAAAACACGGTTCTGCAGCTTGCTTCCCCCCAGCAAGACCATTTTTTACAAAACACATGAAAAACTGTTCCTGTGCTTAAAAGATGTGAAGATGCCTGGCCACCTGGAAGTTACAAAACTGACTTTATTTAGCATCGTTGCTTGCTGAGCTCCAGAGAAAATAAGGATAGGTCCAGATAATCACTTACACAAATTTTTAACCTCGCTTCTTTAAACCAATGCCCACTCAAGAACAGGGAAGCCAGAAGACAACCTTTTTGTCTGTGCTTAAGATCTGCAGGTTAGTTACTGCATCTTCTCTTCCTTTTCATGCTATGAAGAATAATCTTCCAAACAAAATTTGGAATTGAAGCCAGAATGAAGGCTGAGCTGAGGAATTACCAGAACTCTCTGCAAATGCTTTTTCCTCCCAGCCATGCGGATCAGACATTCCCACCTACCCCCTGCAGGCAGAGACACCCATGTGCTTGCACCCTGTGCTTCCAGGGCATGCAGCCTAGCCCCAGACAGCACAGCCAGGACACATGCGGGACACCTGCACGCTCACGCCCTGTGCACAAGCGCTCAGAGATGCTGAATTCAAGCACATGGGTTACACAAATGTGTGCTCACGTGCGGTGCGCTGACATATGGTACGCATGTGGTTCATACTCAGAAATGTTTTGGAACTAATAGGTTTATTTTCCTTTTTTCTCTACCGCTACTGGCCTGGGAACTTCCAGGGCCCCAGCACCACTTGCAGCGTCCCCTGTCCCAAGCTTTAGGACACCCAGGCCACAGCACAACTCCATCCAGACCTCACCAGGAGATGCTCAGCATCTGCTCATACGCTCACTGCAAAGCAGACACTGTGCAGGTGAGTTTGTCTTTGCTTTCCTCCCTCTCATTTCAGTTGCAGGAGGTCTCTGCAGCACATAAGAATAAAATAAAATCCCCTGCCCTTCTGCTGGAGGGGAGGTGAGGCAAGGCAGCGCTGGAAAAGTGGGGAACAGAGTGGAGCTGGAAAGCACCACATGAGCCCCAGAGGCAGGATGTGTCCCTGTCCCTGTCCCTTGGGCCAGCAGCAGCCTAGGTTCCCCGCCTGGCCAGGCTTCCCTGCAGGAGGAAACTCCAGTCCAGGACCTACAGTTCTCTACGCAACACTCACAATAACTTGGATAGAGCAATCCAGCATACCCTAGTGATGCTGTATTTTCAGCTTTCCAAGCATTTATTTCCAGCTGAACGTCTAGAAATATTTATTTTTTTTAAGCTTTTCCTTCTGAGAAAGCCATTTTCTAACATTTTTTAGTCAACCTTGTTTTTTCCTTTTAAAAATCTCATGTTTCAAAATTAAAATGTACAGTTTTTAATTTGCGTGGCAAGTGCTCTGTCCTTTCCTCTGCCTTCCCACATTTCTTCCATGTAAAAACAAGAGACAGTTGGGGAACAAGACAGCAGGAAAGAAAGGAGACAAAAACAACCAAAATCAGAACCAAAACCATAATTTCAAAAGCATTTTTCTTATTTGTGTTTTCTACCAAAGATGCCAGAAACAGTTCTTTTTCACAAAACAATGGGAAGGAAAAAAAGCAGAATTTTTAAAGTAATATTAATGAGAGTAGTCATTTTTCCTAACAACCCACATCTGGCCTGGCTAATCCTGAAGGCACCTGACATGAGACGAGCCACGGGACCCTTGGCTCCACAGCGATATTTGTCATTAGTCCAGGAAGAAACCTCGAACTGGCAGAATTTTCATTCCCTGCATACGCGAACACACACAGTGTGACCACAGCCTGGAAACTCCCCAAGACGACAAATGAGCTGAATCCCAGATTTCATTTCAAAGCCAACCTCAGAATTTCCATGGTACGCTGAACCCTCCAGCCTCCCATCCAGAAATCAATGAGGTGACACTGGTATAGAAAAGAAATATTGTAGCGATGAAACGGGGCCCTGAAGTAGTTGGCAGTGACATTTTAAAAACAAAATGCCATGTGAAAAAAATGAAGTCAAGTATCCTTTAATCCCCACAACTCTGCAGCGTCCCAGACCGATTAAATCCTCGGCTTTCTGCTGAGCTGGACAACTGGAAAGGATGCCCTGCGATAGGCATTAGGAGGTCACCTCTCCCAGCCCACCACCTGCACAACTGCCCGTGGGTCTAACGAACCACGTGGGGGAGAACTGACAGGATTTCCTACAAATTCACCTTCACCCCATAAACCTTAAGGCATTGCTAATGTTTCTGTCTGTCCTGCTAAAACCCTGCCTCTGGATCAGAGGCATGGCAGAAATGAGCTGAGCCCCAGCTGAAGTTCCTTGCAGTCTCTTGATATAATTTACCATTATTTCGGTGTTAGATTTATAACCCAGGCAGCCCGAAAGCAGTGAAGTGAAGCAAGCAGCCAGCTTAGAGCCTCAGCAGTGCTTGTGAGGCTGAAATTTAGTTTCTGGCCCCAGAGGGTGCTTCGGTAGGAGCACCCCCACCTCGTGCACGCTCCTGGCGCCCACCCCAGCACACAGACCTGTCAGGTCTCAGACTCTGGGCCCAAACCTCTCTCAGCTGTGGTTCCTTGCTCATCCACCTGAGCCAGCTCAACGTGCAGTGTGCTAGAAATTCATCCTCAGGCAGCAGCTTCAGCCTCTCCCTGTCGCAGTACTCAACATGCTCAGGGACACATCTATCAGGGGACTTGCCGTATTTCCCCCGCCCCCACAACCTTGCCCTGATGCAGCTTAAGAGCTCTGCAGTGTTATGTTTTAAACCAGTAACGATGAGCTGGTGACTAAAATGGCCATATCTCCCTGAAAGAACCCTTGTCAGTAAGAATTAAGTGCCCACCTGTCCTTATTGGGCATAACTTCAATAGGAAACAACACCACTCATTTCAGACAGAAAAGAATACGGGCTGCGATTTGTCCTTTTTCATAGATTTATCATTTAAACATTCCCATGATCTGCAGTCTCACTTCAATGCCAGACTGCAAATGGCCCACTTTGTGCTGGCCACCATTCAAATGCCTTGTGTAGAAACCTTAGAAAGAACAAACAATAATAAAACTGTATTAAAACACATCCGTGCTCACAGTTGAGACCCAAGAACCTCAGACCACCCCTAACACAAAAACCTTGCAACCCAGCCCAAAAACAAGGTGAAGAGCCTTTCCTCTGGTCTCACAGCAACCCCAGGAAGAACCAGAGGAGATGTGTCCTCCCCTCCTGCCACGTCACCCCTTCCAGGGCAGGAATGTGCCCAGCAGCCACCTTGCAGACAGCTGGCTCTGCACACCTCTAGGGAAAAACCAACCTGGCAGCAAGCAAGGACAAGGTGGCAAGACAGAGAGGAAGCAGAGAGAGAGCGGGCTGGGGTGGGCAGACAGATGGGACCATCACCCGATGGGAGCACCAACAGCACACCCCTATCCTATGATTATTTTTAAGCACAGATTTTTCAAAGCTGCTATTTGAGGCCTGAGCTCTGAATTTCCTTTAAAATGAAGCCCCACACCTGGCATGACAAACTCAGCGTGCATTTCACTGGTTCTTAGCTTCCTTCTCAGTACTCCCCCAGGCACAGGGTGCTGCAGGATGGGTGCCCACAGCACCCAGCAGGCTCAGCTTATTGCCAGCAGCCAGCAAGGAGGGAACCTGCAGCAAGGGAACAGCAGAGAAGAGCCAGCTGTCATTCTGGCATCGCTTCAGCGAGAACAGGGCACGCATCCACAGCCTGTGGTGGTCATGATTTATACCAACATGAGTAAGATCAGAACCAGGCCCTCGTGCTTTGTTACGACAGCAAACGCAATGGGAGCTTCGCCTCTTCTCCTCTGGGTATGTGCCTTCCCTGCCCCTCGTGGTACCAGCACAATAAATAATGCATTCCTGGAAAAGGAGATCCATGGAGGTTTCCATAAACAATTCAGGATTTCTCCTTTAAAAACCTCTAAAATATTTTCTTAATGGCTGAGCCATGTAAGTCATTAGGTTTCTGTCAGTGTGCTCAATACATATGTATGTGCCAGAGACCAGAATCCTGGTGGAGTCTGTACTGCAGGACATCTATAAAAGAAAATTACAGTTTAAGTGTCCAAAACAATGATCTGTGGGTGGTCCTCTGGATAGCAGATGGGTTTTTACAGCGCACATATAGCTATTAGTAACAAACACCTCCTTGTTTTTGTCTCAGTAGCCCTTGCACGTGAAGAAGAGTTAGTGCACGTGGGATTCCCAACCTATGGATTAGCAGTTCATGTATTTTCCCTGCATAGTGCACGGTCCTACCTGTGCAGCTCTAGTAAGTCTAATAGCATTTGCATTCGAGATGCAGCCACATGTAGATGTTTATTAGCATAAAGCAACAAACAAAAACTGACTTACCCTCTGCTCTCACACTGCTTTGTCTTCCAGCCAAACAGGGCAGCACTGAAAACACAGTTAAAGCATCTTTTTCCCTCGGTATGTGGAGACACGTGCAGAGCAGGTTGGATATTGCCTGCATGTTATTCCAGCTTTACCCACAGATTCAGAGCAGAGCCTCTTTAGTCTAAGAGCACTTTCAGAAAAGGCCTTACAATATCACCTTGAATTTCCCAGTTTGGATTTAACCTGAACCACATCACTCTTCTGAGTTGGAGCATGGTCCAAGGAAGAGCTGCATAAAGCCCACTGGCGTGGGAAGGAATGATGGGGACAGGGAAAGGGCTGGCAGGTAGGACAGGAACCTTTTAAACCAGGTTTGCATTTGCATAAATTGCACCATGGATCCAAGCCCTGAGGGTAATCAGTGTACCCACATCTTCCCACAGCTGCAGGGAATCTGAAATATAACCACCCCTCAATCACCCTGTTAATTAAAATGCCAACCCAAAGCCTTCTCACAGGGGTTGTGACTGGCAGCAGCAGCCCAGTAATTTAAGAATGCTGTATACTAATAGGCTACTGGGACGAGTAGTGATACATGTGTGTATTAAGTTTAATTCAGTCTTTTGAAGAAACTGAAAAGGAAAGAGAAGTATGATTTGGGATAAGCCACTTCTCAGCAAGCAGCTGGGGCTGTTAAGTGACAAGGTCAAAGACCTGCGGCCACAGAGGCTATGGTCACAGGCTCAGAGAGGGCAAACCCACCAGCAGCCATAGCAGAAAGCTGAAATTTGGGGTTCTGAGGCCAGAGCCTGCTCTGTGAGTGGAAAGAACCAAAGTGCACCCTTTGAAAAGGGGAAATAAGGGTGCTTAAGCAATAAAGGATGAGGATGCAAGCAGCCTGGCCAGAGGGAGCAGATGCACGACTGGCACCAGGAGCACAGTACTACATTACTGTCACTTAGTTCACACTTGGTCCTTCTGGCAGACACCACAGGAGCAGGGAAGGGGTTGGGAGCAATTAAGGTGGAAGGTGTTCTCCTAGGAGAGATGAGCCAACACTGTCTAATGCCAGCGAAGGTGGTGTCAGCACAGCAGATGGCTGGGTGGCACAGGGAAGCCCCACTCGCTGCGGCTGAGCAAGCTCAGATTTCAGCCACGGGCTGCCCATCACCAGCAATGCGCTCAGCATGGGCTGATGGATGAGCTGCAGCCCAGGATAAATTTGCCTCCCCTGAGCTCTGTGTTGTGCTAGCAAGAGCTCTGCCGGTGTCCAAATGGTTGTCTGCCCAGGTTGTGCTGCAAGCTTTGCTGTTTTGCAGGAAGGATGTATTTACACCAGGATAAATCACTAGGTAGTGCAAAGGGTAACAAAGAGTTCAGTGCTAATCCCCTGAGAAAGCACTGCTGGTTTATAGCTCTTACCTAATGGTATGATGGCCTGAACAGATCACCTCTGGCCAACCTGTAAAGAGCCAGTCAGCTGCAGATCCAAGAGCTGGTGGCTTTGTGTATCACTTTTCTAACCATAATTACACGTTAAAGAGAATAAAATGAAAGATGTTTTGCAACAGCTTAAAAAAAGCAGCAGACGACAGGCTTGTGGAGGAAGTGGGACTGCCTGCCCGTGAAGGCTCACACCTGCTGGGGAGAGCTGGGTGTGACAGAGAAAGCTTAACCCCCATATGCACTTATTGTTGGAATGGACATTTGGCCCAAAAAAGTACTGAAATTATGAAAGTCCTAAAGCACTCACTCCAAAGTGATTCCGTTCATAAGCATTTCCAGGACACAGTGTCTCCTCCTGCAGAGCATTTCTTCAGTTTTCCATCTTGGAGTAAATCCTAGAAGAAGATGTCACCAGTCAGTTCTGAGAAGTGAGGGTGTCATTAGCATGTTGCTTTAATTGTGTTTTAAATATTATATTAAACAATTTTTGTACATTTCCTAAGAAGAATCTTCTTTCATGAGGTGTCCCAAGTCTCATGTCAACTTACAGTGGCTCAGATGTGTACGTGAAATCCAATTAGCACATTCCAAACTTCATTTCCACTGAAACACAATCAATTGTAACTTATTTTCGATTCACGCTGCTTTCTCTAATTGTTAGCTCCAGCCTCTGCTGAATAGGTGGTTAAGCAAATTATTCCATCTCACATATGAAAATTGTGCTATTTATGCTGGCAGTTTTCATGGTTACTGATGAGGTTTCTTGAGCTAATGAAATAATGAAAACACAAAACAGATTTACCTTTCTTAATAAGGAAAGAGATAATGAACTAAAATTAAAATTGAAACTCTCACTATACACAGAGTTACTGTAATGTTGTTTCTGTTTTAAATCAATGCTTGTGCTTTTTTGTTTTATTTTTTACATGCCCATGACAAAGCTAGTTAAAAATCCACTTCAACGGGGGCATTGTAAAGATGCTTTTACTTTATTGCATTTTTATAATAGAGTTATGGGACGTACAGTTTTGGTGACTTTTCTCTGGCGTGTGGTTAGGCAGAAGCAAGAAGGCAGCAGGTTGGTTAGATGCTGTGCCAGCTTTGGGGAGACGTGTCCCTGGGGGGGAGGTTGGATAGAGGTGGCTTTCTGTCACCTTGGTGTCCTCCCATGCCCCGATGCTGGGCTAGCACCTTCCTGGCACAAGTTCAATGGGCTTTGCATTGCTGAAGCCCTGCAAGGTGAGCCCAGCTCCTGCTCACCCTCTGCCCTGCTCCTGGTGCCGGCAACACACCTCATGAGGAAACTGTGCCAAGGAGAAAGCATGGCCAGGCTGCGTTTAAAAAGCCCATCCTCACACCCCAGGACCACTGGGATGAGGAGACGTCACCATGCTCTACTTGCCAAAGCCTTCCTGCTCCCTCTAGTTTGCCTGTGCTGGGTTTGAAATGGCCTGGCAGTATTTTGTTGCTCCATCACCTGTGGCCCTGGGTGGCTGTGGGCTGGGGACCAAGGCAGCCCCTGGCACCGCTCTGAGCCAGGAGCCTGCAGGCCTGTGGCACCTCTGTGTTAGACACACATTTCCAGAGCTGAGAGCCACCTGTTTTCAGTGTGAAGAGATCTTGGCTGGGTATACAAGATCTGGGAAATTCAGTCCGGGTCGGCTGTCAGGACACATCGGTATTTCTGCCAAATTACCCAGACAGCAGGTCCAGGGTGGCTGCTGGGTGCTGAGGCCTCTGCTCCAAGCCCACTCACAGTCAGGGCAGTTTGCTGGGGAGGGACAGCAAGGAGCAACGAGGGCACAAGGGAGCTGGGTACTCCCCGGGTCCCCGTGCTGGCATGTCACCCTGCCCTGATGTGCTGTATTAGGAAATTGCTTCGCTACAAATCCCCCCATGCTTCCCTCTCTCACCGAGCTCCCAGCTCAGGCATCCCTTCCCTGTGCCACGGCACCCACGGTTTTCTCCTTAAACGTAAAACAATTACGTGTTTCTGTCAATAAATAGCATGCCATAAATTAGCGAGCTTGCTGGCTCCCTGCCTGCCACTGGGGGAGGAAATGGCCCCATAAATATTTGTGCAAGACATCAATAAATTTGAAGTGTTGACTCGAGCACTCAGCTTCCCTATCTGAGACCTGGAGCAGAGCTTCCGGAGCTCACGTGGTTCTGCCGCGAGAGGCTGGCGCTGGAGGCCGGCGATATTCCCAGGGTGCTGAAACCAGAGATGGGGAGAGAAAAACCCTTCTGAACTCCTTTGCAAGGTCCCCTCACGTTACTGATCCAGGTGGAAAAGATCCTTGCCGTTCAGGCAGGGAAGGGTCAGCTGTAGGAAGGAAAGTGTTCCTCTGGCCTATGGCTTCTCTCCATTTTTTCTGTCTCATTGGATTTCCGTGTTTGTTCCTGTCCTGACTGTGGCCAGACAGCCGGACAACCCCTCAGCAGAGCTGCTTTAGGCTGTGCACAAGAACAGGGGAAGGTTGGTTCATGTGGTCCCACTTTGTGCTGTACAGCCACAGGACTCAGGGACAGCAGCGTCAGGAGGGCCCCCCTGGGTTTTTAACATCAGCACAATTTAATCTGGGTTAAAAACATTATTTTGAAGTGCTTCTGTTTTCACAGTGTTTGAATGGCATCACATCAAACTGGAGGCTGTTTCGCTGGCGCTGCTGTGTTATTCCTTGTCTAGGAGCATTTAGGAACTTTTGGACTTCAGTGCTGACTTCTCCAGGCTTGCAAACTTGATTTTGGGAAGAATTACTCCATTCTGTAATGCTCTCATACTTAGACCAGCACTGGATGCTCTTCTCCAGCTGAACACAGTCTTCATTACGAGTAGAAAATGTGACTCAGCCATTACATACTTCTTATTTTTCTCTCTGCTTTGTGTCAACACACATACGTACACATCCAAACTGATGCAGGGAACGTCCCCCAGGGAACAGAGCTGTTCCCATCCCCAGGAGATGGTCCAAGCAGTTTGCTGAGGTTTTAATTACTTGTAAATCAAATTTTTGGAAGTCTTGTCTAGAAGAATTTTTTGCTATATAAGTAAAATTGAAGAGCAAGGGAAAAAAGAGCCTAAGGATGTACGCAAGAGGTGAGGGTCAGCAGGCCCTCCCAGCTCAGCATGGGGCTCCTCTCTTCCACCCCTGCAGCCAACAGGGCTGTTCAATGGAAGCAAAGACAAAAGGGATAGTTTTGTTCCTATATGGGCAATAAACTCTCCTAAATTCCCAACCCTGAAGGCCTCAGGTTGTGTCAGCTAATTGAAAATAGCTATGAACACAGCACATTTGCAAACCTTGGACTCCAGGGGTGGCGCAGACAGGCCGGGAAGATGCTCTCTCTGTCCCTCTTCAGTGCTCCCAGTTACTGCCCAGACTCAGCTCTCCCAGGAAGAACAAAGGCGAGAAGGCTCAAGAAAAAAATAAATAATAATAAATTAATTAATTAAATTTAAAAAATGAAACTCAAGCTATCAGTTGTGATTTGTGATAATGCTGAATGCCATAATCATGATCCAGGCTACTCAGGAACCACTTTCTAAGGCTCAGTAGACATCTGGGAGCGAAGCAAGAGAGGTATCTAGCAAGCTACCTGTGTTTCCAGGTTTGCTAAAAAATTGCTTTGTTTCCTAATTTCTTATGTATTGGCACTGCTACCGGACACACTCCCTGCGGGCACCCCATCACATTGGCGACCATGGCTTGGCCATGGCAGAGCCCAGATTTGGTGTTGATGCCACTTGCAGGCACCACTGGTCCACGGAGCAGTTCTCTCCCACCATGCCATGCAGTCAGCCCAGCAGCTCTCACCGGAGCTGCTCCCACCGGGGCTGCTTCTCTCACCAACAGCAAATCCCTGTGTAACTGGGGCCCCTGGGGCTCGCTGGCTCTGAGGTCACACATTGCTCAGGTTCAGCCTTTTCCCCAGCCCAGCCTGGATCCCCAGCTTCCACCCTGGAATTTGCCATTTTGCTGTGGCCAGGAGCTCGACATCATGTTCCCTCTTCCCTGTTGGGACCTGGCTGCAGGTTGTTCTTTCCACGTTGTTTACAGCACGAGAAGGAACACTTTTTCCCCAACCTGCTGCCCATAAAAAAAAGAAAACTGGGAAGGAGAACAAGAATTCTTACAAGTTTGGGGCATCTTTTTGTTATTTTGCAATGGGGAAAAGGACTGGCATACAGCAATTGGGTTTGTTCCCAAAGTTATGTTTCATGAAATTAATACTTTAGAGAAAAGACAAAGCACTGCCAGTGAACTGAGACCCCTTAAGGGACTGTATAGCTGCTGGTTGCATGGATACGTGCACGTCACTTGGGTTCATAGCTGAGGATTCACCACCACCAACCTCCTTCTTGGCATTTCCCAGTCTTCAGCAGCAAGTGGATGAAGCTCAACCCCACCAGTCAGTCCTCCTATGAAAACAGGAATCTTTATGACCCTTGCCCAGATAAATATTACAGCAAATTGGAAAAATTTGTAAGTATAATTAAAGAAAAATAAATAAATATTAAAATTGTAAGTATAATAAAATTAGACAAATACAACTTCTGAAATGTGGCTGCAGGGAAGTCCCAAAAATTTGCCTTAAATCTGCAAACTCCCATCAGGCATCATCAGACTGTTCAGAGAAGATGGCATTTGTTTTCTTTGCTATCACATCTGTTTGTCCTAGCTATGATCTGCCTCCTGCCTAATGCTGCTTTTCTCTCTCGTGTTAAACATTTTGATTTTGTTATCTTAAGAAAAGCAGTGTTGTAGAAGAGTAAAATTAATGTATGGAGGAAGAAATGCTGACTAAGAGGACTTACGCTGGCAACTTCATGTGCAAAAGTCATTTTTCAAAGGGAAAAATTCATGCCACGCGTCCTTGGCCATCAGACATCACTCCCTTGAAAGAGTTTTATTTTCAGCTAGGCTGATGGGACCAACTCTCATTATCAGCTGGCAGCACACCTGCAGCAGCTTTCTGAAGTTCACAACTGGAGCCCAGCACCAGCCTACAGGAAAAAAAAAAGAGGAAAAAAAAAAAGGCATGAGCAGCCAGATATTTTGTCCCACTATCTTGCCTCACTAGGGCTCCCATTCTCAATTCACTGTGACCTTTAGAGCACTAGAGCTGCTGCAGGGCAAACAATGCAGCCCCAGCCTCCTCGGGAAGCCCTCGCTCCTGCCCTCCTGGCTGCGAGCGCTTTGCTCGGGCGCTGCCAGCCACACACACCGCGCGGCCCTACGGGAGGAGCGGGGATGACGCACCAAGTCAGTTTGATTTGTGGCGTCTCTCTGAGTAGGATGTGCAAAATAAAGACAGATGGCAATGGATAAACTCCAACGGCTGTGAAGCTGCCATTAGCAATAGCTCTCACACTGTGCAGAGCGCCCTCAAATGAACTTCCCCGTGGCCCAGAGTCCCCCGTGACACAGATACTGCAGCTCATCTTTTAGTGAGAACTTCTGTGTGTTCTGCCATTTTACCATCTCATTTTTCTTGTTTCCTTTTTTTTTTTCACTCATTTCACACGGCTGCTCCTGCAGCCATCGCTGCCCAGCAGTGGTGCCCTGATGAATCAAGGAGAGCTCTCACCTTTGGGGTCTACGTGGGAAACCTCTTTCCACATCAAGGTTTCAAAACACGCTCTGAGCTGCGATGTTTTCCACGTGTTCCCATCACTACGCACTGAGGTGCTAATTCCTTAACACCCTTTTCTCCCCAGGATTTTTACAGGGTTACCAACCCTGCTGAACCTCGGCAGAAGGGCACAGGCAATAACTCCAGGCACATTTCTTCCATGGGTTCAGCTGCTCTCATTCTTTACGTAACCTCTGAGTTCAGATGCCAGAAGCCTGCAGCTGACACATATGTTATTTCATCCAAAGTAAATGTGGGCACATTAGGGTTTTCTGATGCTTTTTTTTTTTTTTTTTTAAATATATCAATAGAAATTAACTGCTGATGGCTTTTTCCAGAAATGAAAATAAGAAACAAAAATAATGAAAAAACACAAACCATTTGGGGTAGCGTTTTTATAACTTGTGGCACTCGGTCTGATTATTATTAGCGTGGAAGATGGGATGAAGGAAATCCCACGCATCTTCAAAGGGCATCTGAGAACTAACAGGGTCTCCCCAAGCCAGCTCCGCAGTCCACCAGAGGTTCCAAGTCAAAGCCTTCAGTAGCCTTAACAGCAGATTTCCAAGCCACTCTGGTGAAAGCAAAGAATTTTCTCGTATGTGCAAACACACCTGACAACTGGCATAATCCCAATGCACACACATTAGGTCAGCTGAAATATTCCACTGTATTGACATTAATTCCACAGCTCAGGCCCAAGATCATGTTCTCATTTGTCTGAATAACAGAGCATTTAAATATTTAGTTCAAATATAAAGACCTTCAGCTTCTATACGGATGGAGGGGGGGGTGGATCCAAGGGACAAAAGTTTTCCTTGTAGCATGCACTGCACTGATTTCCAAACCTTGGCAGCCACGAGAAAGACACAGCAACGGCAAAAGTCTGGCCAAGACAAATCTATAAAATTTGCACTGTACATACAGCCCCTCCACTGCATGGAGACCTAATAAGCCCAGATACTTGCTGCCCCTCTGAACAGTTGAGCTCCAGAGGTTTCCCAATGGATTCTAGCGGGGCCAGAAGCGTTGAGACTTTATTATGTAACAACCCACATTATTTAGTGAAAATCTGGAATACACTTTATTAGCCGGGGCTTTGTTTGGTCAGGAAATACCTCCAGACAAATGTGATGACACAGGCATTTTTAATTTGCCACTTCACGTTCATAGCAAATTAGGTGATTTTACTTGTTATTCCCTCCATTAAAAATGACAGGCTGCAAGGTTAGCAGTTTCCCTCAGAAGCTCTTGATGACATTGCAGACACACATAGAAAGCACGAGCACATCAGAACGAATTAAGATCACCTCCACTGCCTATAATCTGAAACACTCCATGTGGTCTCTCTTAACATCAGTCCTCAATGCCAGCACGCTGGAACAGCATGTGCAAGTGGTTGGAGGGAAGGGAAGGGAGAGGTCAAATACTGCGTGCTCCATACGATCAAATTTGTGGTATAAAACCAACAATTACCAGTGCAGTGGTGAGTAAAAAACAAACGTCCTATCTATTACCCAATTTAGAATGCCAGTGCGATGCCCTCAGGACTCTCGGTCTTCAGTTATTTTTTTGACATATTTGGTAACACATCAAGTCTCCGTATCTGCTCTCAGATGAAGTTGTTGGGCTCTGCCATTTGTGAGCTTAAAGCCATTTGCATTTCGGAATGGAATTAGGAAAAGGCCAGCTAGGCTGCTGCTAAAGTACAAATTGAGTACAATAGGAAAAATGTAGCAGAAATGATGTTAAGTGCAAAATATTTAATCTTGTCTGAATATCACTGGAGCAGCTCAACGCAGATCCAAAGGAAACACTGATAAAATAAATAAATAAATTAATCCCAGTTTTCTGTGTTTCTGTACAATTAGAAGTAGGGACTGAAATGTGGTCAGCATAGAAACATGCACTTTTGCTGGACTTTGGTCCAGAAAATTATAAAAAATAAATAAAAATAGAACAAGTAAAGCTGGGCAATAAATAAGTCAAGAGCGCTATTTTCCTGGTGGATTCTAAGTAGCCATGGTGAGTCTGCAACTGCCTGGTTTTTGGCTGGAGGTTTAATGAAGAAGGCTGAAGGTCTGCCAAACTGCGCTGAACGAGACTTGTGCAGCTCCTGGGGCTTGCTGAGCGAGGGAAAGCGTCGGCGGAGGTCTGCAGGCTGGCTGTGGTGTGTGGGTGGGGGCTTCACCGAGAACCTGCTGCTCCATCCATCAGCAGCACGGGACACCTCACCAGTGCGCCAACATCTTCTTGGAGAGCACCGGAGTTAGGGCTGTTTGTGTAGGCTGGAGGACACTGTGCAATTGCTCCTTGGTTGCACTTAGCTATTTTATGGTGAGGCAATGAGGTAGTGCTGGGATTTTGAGGAATACCAGGTGTGCCTCTGAGAACCTGATTTCCATTCTGGGAAAGAAAGCCTCCTGCGCTCAGGCCCCCAGCAGGCTGGCTGGGTGGGCGCCTGCCGGCCACCTTATGCACAGGAGGGCGAGGGTGCTCAACCCATCAAATGGAGCCAAGTGCCACCGCCAGGTCAAGTGAATGTGACCTGTGTTCATCAGCACTGCAAGTGATGGAAGCTCCCCGGCCTGAACAAGCAAAATGCCATTCAGAATTCATTCCAACCCCAACGAGAGAATCCCACAATGAAAACATCATCTCACTGACAAAACACGTTTCCCTGGAAGCCACCTCTGCAGATGAGGCACGGGAGGTTTACGGATGCTGAATTTTGGCTCTCGGAGGTGTGGGGTCTGAGGGTCACAGAGGTGTGAGCACGCTGCTCTTGCTTCTGCTGGAGCTATTCTGTAGCCAAGCCTAAATGCAGAGACCACCATTTGTGTATTTTCATCCAGCTTCAGATGAATAACCTTTATTTTTAAAGCAAGAAGTGCCAGATGTATTTTCAGACATACCTGCTCGGTTGCCACCATGCCTCACCCTCTTGCCACCTCAGCTCTGCTAATCAGCAGGCAGTAAGCACTCTGTTTACTTTGTCTGCCCTCCGGTGTTTTAAGCCTGTGTATAATTGCTGAGAAACCCTCTCTACCTAAGAGTCAGAGGAGACTCTTTCTTTGTGTTTCTTTTCACTCAGAAGGGGCTGAAGCAGCAATCTTGACTTAAAGGCTGACTCTGATTGGAAAATAAACAACTATAAAGTACAATAAATCCCATTGAAGAGTCCAGTCAAAACATCCCAATGAACAGCTAATGCTCTACTAACCAAATCCAGATGTCACTGCCTTGTCTGGCACTAATTGGTTGACTGGAGAGTAAGTAACTGTGTAACCTGAAGGAAATCTCTACTTCTTGCACTTGGGATGAGTTGCTAAAGCAGAAAATGGTTTGGCTTTGTTGCGTTTCTTAATTTCCTAACCACAGAGGAGACACAGGCACCTGCACTCATCAGGAATTCTGCTGACATCCTGCCGGTGGCAGGACACGGTCCTATTTTAAACACCTCAAAAAAAGTATCTCCAGAACATGAAGCTGCCTCTGACATCTGATGTTCCTTCATTCCCAAACATCGCAGGGTTTATTTGTTTAACTAAAGGACATGCCCAACCAGACTGCACTGAGGTTCTTAGATAAAGGTAGTTGCAAATTCCAGCTGGATGCTTTAGAAACACCAAAGAAAACACCACGGAGAGCAACTGCTTTCAGATATTATCAAAAAATAAACTGGAACCAGAAGACTGGAGATGAATTTGGAAATAGAAAGTTGATTTTTAAAATAAGATTTGTCTCATGCACCTGAATTCCTATGGCTTCAGAATTCCACGTCTGCCTGCACAACTCTGCATCGACAGCTAACACACAGAGTGACTAACCGGGATTTTCCAATGACTTTTTTTTTAGGCATATTTGACACGATCATGTTGTAGAAATAATTTTACGCAATAGCACAAAGCACTGTGTGCCTGGAAGGACCTTCTCTGTTTTACCAGGCTACTTCCCAGTGCCGTGATTCTGCACACCGTTACTTACATTGTTTTCCTTCAAGTAAAGTTGTCTCATTGGTTTCGGTAACTTCCATAACATTGAGAATTGCTATTTGTAATTCATTCAGTCCCATGCTGAGCTCATAAAAAGAGGTTCTGTGACATTCCTAAAAGTTAATATGATTCTGTTAAAAAACAAAACAAAACAACAACAAAACTGTTCATATTCCTTATCATTTTAAATACTGTCAACAACATCTTTAATTTTATCAAATAACTTAGTAAAATAAACTTTAATACAGTTCTCTTGATATCACTGCCATGTTGTTTGTATTTTATTAGAGCATTTTAGAACTACATAAATTTGCACACCAAAATCTAACTTTGAGCTTCTGCTTACTTACATGTAAAGGATTTTTTAGTGCTTGCTGAAAATAGGAGCCTATAACCTGAGCCTCGAGCGGCAAAGCCATTTTCTCAGTGGAGCACTGTACAGTGTAGCATCTGTCCAGACACATCCAGCCGTATCTTTCACTCATGAACTGCAAGTGGATAACACAGGATTTGAAATACAGTAGACGGTTGTGCAAAGCATGAACAATGAAAATTACATCCAGCCTTTAATCCGGGGGATTCTGGGCTGAGCTCAGCCTCTGTGGATATACATATCCATTCTGCATTTAGTTCCACATATTCCAAAACTGGATGTTCCCCCAGAAGAGTCTCCTGGGAACAGAAGGGGGATTAAGCAACTTTCTCTCGATGTTTTGTTATTAGTATTATACATGTAATACGCACTCGCACATGCAACTGTGCTGCAGAGTCTTCAACAAAGAATCTCATGTTTTCCAAGATACCAGAAAGTTTCACATTTCAGGTACTGTCTTTGTTTTGTTCTTGGTCTTGGGAGAGAAAGGATAGAAAAGAAGTGGGAAGTTATTCATGCACTGTACGTTTGCAATCAGAAACATATTGATGTCTTCCTCCTTCAAGTCTGAATGGAGAAGCACGTCCTGCCAACAGGACTCTAAAGGCAAAACGAGCTCCTTCAGCAAACTTCTCATTCCAAGCTTTTAAAACTGCCAGAAGTTGATTTGGCTTTAGCAGTGGTGATACCATGGAGGATTTCTCCCCTGTAGATGTTGGCTAGATATCAACAAAAATAAACCCACCATCTTGCTGGTACAATCTGGCTCCTGTCAGCACTTTCACAAGAAGGCCCAGAACGAAGGGTGGGTCCTCCAAGGACCATCACTTCTAGCTATTTTTTTCTTCTCAGCTCCCTGAAGGTCTCACTCTGGTGTCTCTCACCAGCAGGAATTAGATGCATGGCTGAACACCACCAGGAATGTTTTAGAACATTTGATGCATAAAAGTACCGAATTTAAACAGACAAACATTGAACCGCTCACCAGAGTGGAAGAGAATTAAATTTTCTGTTCCATTTTGTTTCAAAAGTTCCTAAAAAGAAACTGTGGGATGTCAGGAAGAAAACACCTGTAAGAGTTAAATTTCTGTTTCCATCAAGATGAAATAATTCGATAGTATGGATAAATTCTGAAACAGGTTTTTAATAGCAGGGCAGAGCATCAATTCTTACTGGTACTTAACATTAAATATCTCTTTTTATGTCTAACCACTTTAGAGCACTGAAACACATCTTTAAAAAAGAGCCTTCGAATTTGGCAGCGTAGTTGACTGCTAAAAGAAACTGTTAACATTCAGCTGAGTGGCATGTGGAAGAAACCCGGCAAAGTAAACTCAAGGGTTAATGAAAGTAAATGAGATAATCCTCATTGATCCCCCATAATCCCCACGGTCTGAGTGCAACTGTCAATCACGGGGAGAGACTTTTTTCAAAGCTATCCCTCTGTGAATAGGTCATTCCAAGCTGAACAGACTTTATATACAGACATATATTCAAACATACACACACACACTGAACATAGAACTAAAATCTTAGCGGGGAGAATTCCAAAATGAAGGGGAAAATAAAGCATAGCTAAAAAATATGGTGTGTAAATTTTTAAAAATACAAAGTCTCTTTTAGCAGTTGAAATATATTCGAGCCATCTGCTCATACTACCTCACTGCTTCCCACGTAAGCTGGTAGCAAGTAATGAATCTGTTGGACCCTTCCCCCAAAAAGCTGAGAAACTGTTCCCATAAAATTAAAACTTACTGTTTAACAGGTCAACCAAAGCAAAATACAGTCTGGAACATAAAAGAAATTGTTTCAATCCTTCTCAGAGAACTACTGACATAAGAAATGCATTAAATCAAGTGATGGCATGTCGGAGGTTACAGGGCTGCTGCAGCATTCCCGTAGGCATCTGGACACCAGGGCAGAGGGAGAAAGGGATGGTTGGTGCCTCTGCAGAGCCTGAGCTCAGCATCTATCTCTTCCAAGAACTGCACTGGGCTTGAAGGCAGTCTGAGGCATCAGTGTTTTTCTTTTAACTCGTTTCGCTTTGGTCTTTGGCTGCATGAGCAGTGCTGTGTGCTACTTGCACCAGCACAGCCAGAGAGGGAGCTGACAGAGTCAGGGCAGGAGCTGGCTCAGGGAGGTGACAAGATGTGGAGGCATCTGGGTTCAGCTTTACAGAAAGGCTTCAGCTCTACAGCCCAGGCTTTGCCACAAAGGCTCAGTTCTAAATGTACACCTGATTTTGTGAGAAATGTATTCAAGATGTTTGGTGGGTAGAGATGCTGTCCTGTACAATAATTATAATTACCTGCTTCCTCTGTGAAATTTCCGTATAGTACTTTGCTTCTGGAGTTCTTGATATTATAGCAATCACCTACAGAGAAAGTCTATAGGGTTCAAGAGAAAGACAATCTTTCTACAGAGAGTTCAAACCTGTCTGTAATAATGTTATTACATTCTGCAGAGGAAAAGGAAATTGTCTGTCAAAGGTTTAGGATAGAAATGCTTCACACCACCCAAAGGTAACTCTTGACAACCCAGTGCAAGAGCCATTTTCCACCTGTAAATATTCAGAGCAAACTTTGCTGGCTAAGCCACCTCTTCTAACCTGAGGCTGAGCTGGAAATAAATGCCCCACTATCAGGTTTAAAGAAAAACCAGCTTGGTAGCCATTTGGCCTGCAGCCAGGATTACAGTGTTAACTTCACGTCTGTCAACCTGTCACTTAAACATTTACCAAACTACTGACCACTTCTATTAAAAGACCATTAAACCAGGATTAAGCTTTTCCAGGGTTAAGCTGATGTAAAAATGCAAGGAATGTCACACCAAGAGCAGCTCATTTTATTTGTACTGTAAACAGGCAGAAGATGGAGGATAAACTGGTACGTGTTTATTAAATATGGGAATAGATCCCCTTTTCATATTTTTCCTTCTTTCAGCTTCCTAAACCTAGATCCTATTACCCAGCGCCCCGATAGCTGCAGAGCATCACAAAGCAAACACAGAAGCCTCCATCTGCCATAAACCTGGCTGCTTTACAACAGGTCAGCGCTGCTCTGCCTGGACGAGGGGTGCAGTACAGAGCGTGGCCATAGTGCGGGGGAATAGCCGTGGTTATAAGCACAGCCTTTGGTTAGTGTGCTGTGTCATAACCAGGGACCAATCGTTTAAAAAAGACGCTCTCATCAGAAGAGTTTGTTTTGTAGCAATGTTTGCAGTTGCAGAGGGGAGGTGTGTGCCCAGACAGGGCGCTGCTGCTCCTTTCAAATTGTTTCATCTCAAAACAAGTCATACAGAAAAAGGCACAGAACTCTACAAATCATCCTCTCATCAGCTAGAAGAGTCTTACATCTGAAAATGCTCAAAAGGAGATAAAACTGACCCATAAACGAACAGTACTGTCTCCATTTTACCTTCTTAAGTTCCCAGTGACTCAGTGATGTATCACCTAGGCACAGGACCTGGAGGCCAGCCCTGTGGGCAGCCTGCACGCACACTGAGGACAGACCATCTGTCTGACTCTGACTTCTGGGCTCACTTGATGCTGTTCAACACTCTTACAGGCTGGGATTCTCCACCCAGGTCAAAACACGCATGTAGGATCAGAAAGCAGCTTCTGGACTGTGAAGATCTAATGGATCTGTAGGTGATGCTTTCTTGAGGAATACTTAGACTCCTATAAGCTATCCACAGATAATATCTGAGCCAAACAACCAGTTCTACAGATAGCTACAAACTGAAAACCTTAAAAAGAAGAATTACGAAGCAGATACAAGTCCTAGTTATCCATGCTAATATTGAATGAGATACCTCCCCTTTCACCTAGACCGTCCCCCCCCCCCCCCCCCCCGTTAGCTATATGAAATATAATTTTGCTTTCAGGAAGTATCTATGACACTTCCATCTGAAGCAGGGCTTCCAGTATTTACAGGTATCAAAGAACTGGTCTTAATTTCATCTGATACTTTAAAAAGCCTTTTATTCTGAAATAAATTATTGAAATGTGGTATTGGTAAAATGGGTTGCTCCAGTAATGGATTTACTGTGATGGTGCAATCAATTTCAGAGATTGGATTTCAGGATAGAAACTATTCATCACTCTCCATGTCAACGCAGGGTTTACCTTCACACTGCGGTCATCCACCGTAACTTACAGATACCAAGGGCAGAAGAGGATCTATGGCAGGAAAACTCTTTCTAGGGGCTTTTTTTTTTTTTTTTTCTGTTGTGGCTGAGGTCAGAGCCTGAGGAGCTTGCAGTTACAGCAGCTCTGCAGCATTGCGGTGCCATCCAGGGCACAAGAGGACTCATCCCTGTGCAACAGCTGGAATGCTTAACTATTCAGTTTACCCGCCCTCCCATTTTTCAAATGCAGGCTTTGATCTATGTGTTTTTCCCCCTTCTCTGCTATATTTTAGGATCACAGAGCCTTTCAGTAGATAAAGCCATCAGGACTGCAATATTTTAATAGAAACAATGGGGAGCAGTACAACTTCTCATCCTGCGGCATAAAGCACCCAGGACAAGACTGAGGCTCACGTTGAAAGGAGAAGAGGAGAAGAGGAGTGTTGTTTGTTATCTGTCCCTCCTTGCCCTGCAATCACAGCTCCCTTTCAGTAAGTGCATGCCTGAGGCTTTTCACCAGCTGGAGACCCCAACAACTGTACGTATGCCTGCCCTGCCAGAGCTGCAACCATCCTGGACCTCTGCAGCAAAGGGGGGATGCTGAGAACAGCAGCACTTCTGTCCTGGAGACTGTCAGCAGAGACGGGCTTTAGCTCCATTTACTTTTGCTCCACAGAGGCCCATGTGCCTCTATTAGCATATATACATATTCACAGCTTCATTAGTCCTTCTTTTTCCTTGCCTGCCTGGTAGAGCCCATCTGGTCCTGCCAGGGCCACAATCCGTGGATCCTCCATGAAGCACCATGAAACATCTCATCTGCTGTGTCCTCAACTACCAGTGGTGGCAACAAACTGCACATCTAAGCCTTGTGACATGAAAAACATGTAAGCTATTTTTCCATCTTCATCTCTAATGAATCTTGTTCTTAGTTCCTAGAAAGCAAAGTCAGCTCCATAAATCAAGAAGGCTGTCGTTTTGGTGTTTTACATTAACACCTTCATTCATGCTTTGCTGTGACCTCCTGGACTGGGGTGAACTATTCTGCTGTGCTGGGAAATGGCAGCTCCGGAGCCAAATTTAGCACCTAGAAAATTTCCCTTGGCTCTTAGGTGCCATAATTTTAAACCCGACTCCCTGCTTAAAGACAAAGTCATGTCTACATTTGATTTCAGGTGTTACATACAATAATTTAAGAAGCTAAATGGGGATCTGGCAAGTCTCTGACTTATGGAGGGGGTTGGAAAATATAATTTGGAGCCAAAAGTGCAGCTTTCTTGGCTGTGGTCTGTACTCTGTCTAGCAGACTCAGCTCTGCATTTATTCTTTCACTGACTTACTAAAGTGCTGCAAATGGTGAAGTCTTGCTCAGCTTCAGAATCACCATCAATAACTACAGCTGGACTGGAATACTTAGTGAGGGGTGAAAAATGGGGCTTGTGATAGCTATTTATTGTGCCTCTTAGGACAGTTAAAAGTAAGTGAAAGGTCTCTGGAGTTTTAGAGCTCTCTTCTCACTCCGCTCCACTCCACTGATTCCACTCCTTCTGCTGCTCTGTTTTTTTGTATGAAATATGGCCTATCCTGGAAATCTGTTTTACAAAAATCAAAACTCTGAAGAAACTCACAAAAAGCACTTTGCAATGGTTCAACCAGAGCGAGCCACAGCAAGAAAATTAATGATGATGCCACCGTATTGCCTGCAAAGGAAGGGCTCCTGGAAGGGCAGGGTGTCCCAGAGGTAGTTGACTCTAACTCTGGTCCCAGCAAGTGGTTGCTTAAGGTTCCTCTTAATGCTGCATTTTGAATGTTTTTGTATTTTTCCATTTATGAATATCCAGCCCTAAGCTCTCTGGCACCTGGACTCATTCGTTCGTTCCACTTTTGCCAGCAAGTCAGCAAGTCCTGCTCCAAACTGCTCCAGTACCTCCAAACCTGGGGCGCTTCCCCATTGGCCTGATGATCCTTTTGCCCAAGCTACTCCTGCAGCTGACAATAAGATCCTGTCACAGATATTTCTGGCCATCCCAAATAAAGCCAGTACTTTATTGTCAGACCTGCCCTCAGCCACAGTAAGTCTGTAATAAAAGAAACTTGGTTCTCATCTTAGTCCCTGTTCAGAGCTCTTGATTTTGCTCAGGGACAAGATTAGGCTGCTGCATCTGTGCCAGAGTCTCAGTACTTTCCACTAGTGGTAACCACACTTGAAACACTAAGAGCTCTTGGAGTGCTCTTCTGCAGTCCAGGGCTGACCAGAGTAGATCTACATAAGTTGGTGGACACCAATGTTTGTACCTCTGCTTTAGAAGTGCTCTTGGGATGGGAGCTGCTGGAAAGGGTCAGGAGGAAGAGGCAACACTGGAGGGAGAATGAAACTATAGCATAAATGAGATTTTGACTCAGAATTCCCAAACTTTTTTTTGGAACTGCAGTAATTCCAGTGGTGAATGAAGAAAGAATTTCTTTTTTAAAGATCCAGCACAATCACTGCTCAGATAACATGTAAGGACTCCAAGTTCTCTAAGATAACATGTAAGGACTCCAAGTTCTCTAAAAAAAAATTAAAAAAAAATCTCTTCCCAAATCTAACAATCAAGCCATAAAACTGTTCATGACACTGTTCTGAGTTTCTTAACTTAGAAACATTGATGGGCAGAAAATAAATTAAACCCCTAAACCTCTTGCAAACTTCTCAATCAACTGTTGAGAAGAAGGGGGGGAGGGAGCCATAGTTATATCCACACTCACCAATAACCTGTAGAAATCATAATCAATGGCAGCTGGAGTACAAGATGTTATGAATTTATCAGTGCTATGATATACACATATCTAAGCAGAATCAAGCACTACTCAAGGCAGATTAAGATCCATGAACCTAAGCTTACTATCTGCCTCTGGTACAGTGCCACAAATGCATTCCTTGGGGTCTCACAGGCCACATACCTGGTTCACCAACAAAGAGATGAGATCTCAGACCTCTGATCTTCCCACAACGAGACAGCAGTGCCTCCTGCTGTACTCCAGGCAGCATTTATTCCTGCACTTCCAGCTTCCTTTGTCTGATTTCAATTAGAAGTAAAACTATGGCTAGCAAGCTGAGAATTTAGGTGATTAATGGAAGATGTGTAATTGGCCTTAACATCTCTGGAAGCAACAGCCTGTGTCACAGAAATACACTCTGCACAGTCCAGCATGGGACAACAGGGGTGTGCAGTCTGTGAGGGAGCCAGAAATCCCCAAGAGATGTCCTGTTCATAAACCAGCTCTTAATGCATTTCTGAGTGTGCGTAAGTGTCACAGCACATCAGGGACAGCCTGCGGCACCCACAGGGTTTCAGCCTCCTCAGACTTGCTCCCCTCCTCTTGCTTTAACTTATTTCAGTATTAATCTGCAGTAAGTCCTGCTGCAACACTGCGACCTTCTGCTGAACAGACTTTCACTTGTGCTGACCCATGACAAACTATCACAGTTGGGGAATGCTGACTGTATCATAGCCCGCGTGAATGCCAAGACTGGCTTAATCCAAAAACATCAGAAAAAGGAACTTGGGGTCAATCTTACTTAAGGAATGTGCCAAGCTTCCTGGAGGTCACAGCGAGAAAAAAAGCCCAATGTTTCACCTCTGAAATGGAGAGAGAGAGGGTTTAAATGCCTTCAAGTCATCAGCCTGCAAAGCAGGTAGACTAGCAAAACAAAAAAGGGGCTTGTCTCTGCCCTGGGCTGTAACTGGGAGCCTTTCACTGAGCGGGCTCTTCCTCCCCCTCGGGGTGGCTTTCTGCATATCAAATAGAAAATCTCTTTGAAAAACAGCAAGTCAAATCTTTCCAAACAATCATTATGATAACAACGAAGAATAATAATGTTAAAGACTACTCTGCCACCATGATTTCCACCCCAAAAGTTTCTCAAGGCTTTGCAGAGTCTATTTATCAAACCTCGGTGTAGGGCAGCTGGCTCTGGGGAAGAATGTCAACAACAGCCTCCACAGCGTGCTGCGGTCACTTCTCCCTGCAGTCAGAAGCACCTCGCCCCCAGACCTCTCCAGCAGAAGCACGAGGCCCTGGGCTGCTCACGGGGCAGGACAAGCGTGAGCAGCCCAGGGCACCCACCATCCTCCCCACATTTGTTCAGGTGATGGCACTGCTGAGATGGGCATCTGTCTGTCCTGCCTTCACACCTTTTGAATCAATCTTCTTTGCCTGACTTCCAGACCTCGGGGCTATGTAATATGTGCAAGGCAGCTTAAAGCCTTTGGCTCAAAAGGTGCCATGGGTGCAAAGAACAATCCCAGGCAAGTTTTAAGCAATCAGTGAGTTTCATAGCATGTCTGGGAGACTTCTGTGTTTTATATTTGAAGAAGTTGAGGCAGGATATGTTGACATAGCTCCTAAAGATCACTGAATGAAACTGTGGAAATGACAGCAAAAAGACGTAGTTATCTAAGCTTTAAATGACCGTCAGATAAAACTCTCTTCTCATTATTTACCATTAAGGATCAAAGAATATCCCAGTATTCAGCTAACAGAAGGCAGAAAAGGGCATTTACACCTGAAACCAGTTTCACTGAGGAACAGGATTCCCAAATAACCTTCATGCAAGTTCAGTGAGAGAGCAAGAGGGCTTGGTGGACCTGGCAGCTGTGACACCTGCCTTGCCAGGACCTCGTGTCATCACTGTGCTCCTGCCAGCCTGGCTCTGGAGGCTCGTGCCAACTCCAGCCCAGCTGCAGTAATCCCCTGTCACCAGGATGGCCAGGAAAAATGTAGTCTGCAAGCTGTAATGCCAACATCCCTGCAGTGATGAGCCCTGGGAAGGAGTGCCAGAATGAATGTTTGTTCTTCTGTAACTAGAATTTGTAGAAGTAGGTAAAGGTTTACCTGGGATGTGGTGCAAAGCCTTGTGAGGATGGTCTGAGCTGAGGGGAAGGTCAAAAAAATAAATAAATAAGAGACTGGTTTGGAAGCAAGAAGGTAGCTGTGGACACTTGTAGACTCGCTCCAGATTTCTTCAGGGGTAAATGAGAGAGAAAAAAAAAGGTCTTGTGCATGTACAGCCAAATGTGAATATTTGCAAAGCCTGAGTAATGGGGGTAGTACTTCTCCTCACCCCTCTCCCTCCTCTTTAACCATTTCAGACCTCTTTTTTTCCTCATCCCAGATGGAAAGCCTGATCCATCAGTTGGGCAGACAATCCAGAGGATTTCAGATCTCCCTGAAAGTCTCCTCAGAAACACATTTCCTTAGCAATTTTTCTGCTTACCGTGCAGACCAGACCATCATCTACTAAGCATCTATGCAGGCTAAGCCAAACATATATAATATCTTTGGCAATTGAAAAATCACAGCATAAAACTGGGGGATTTCAAGAGCTGTTTGTAGCACTGTTACTGAATTCTTAGAAGTGAGCAAGCGTCGCACTTGGGCAGTCATGCAAAATATCAATTTCCATTGTTAAGACAGTTTTCTTAAGTTTCATTGACTGTCTTGTTTCCAAAACTGTTGTTGAGAGTAAGTAAAAGTAATCAGAAAAGTAACTCTTCTGACATCGATAAGAATGTGAGTGTCTGTTCTCCTTTCTGAAATGAAATGGCTGATGCTTGTTGTCACCCAATGGAAGGAAGGTGTGACCCATCGCATCTAGCCACATTCTGATCATAGATAGCTTGTACACAGTAGCAAGAAATGCTCAAAGGGAAAGATCCCTCAAAGAACATTTGAAGAAAATGAATTTTTTATTAATTCTGGGAGAGATTGGGAACAAAATGTAACACTAAAGATTGAGCTCTTCAGAGATGAAGGAGACCATGTGCCTGTGCAAAGCACCTAGCCCCAAGTTCAGCCAGTTCACCACTGAACAACACTGAAAAGTAATGGAATTAATGAGCATCTGTCAGGCTGCTGCAAGACAGTTCAAGAATATGATTTAGAATACATTGATTTTTGTCAATTTTGTGATCTGCTTTATCTGTTCCATCATATTTTTGCTTAATTGTTTTTTACTTGCTTATCTATTGAAATTAAGCATCCCAGCTTCACTTCCCAGGCCTCCAGTTAAAGGGACTGACCAGGTTTATCAGTAGGTTCCTAGATTGTGAACAGGAGTTAAAACAGGTTTGGGTACAATTACAAAACTTCAGTATTTTTCTTACATCTGACAGCCCCTTTGGCTGCTACGAGTCTCCGAGAGCCGCCCCACCTTAGCAGAGCTGCAGCTTCCATGCTAACCTGAACAGGCTCTGCCAGAAAGCCAACAGCTCCTACTTTCTATCATCTCTCACTTTTTTTTTTTTTTTTTAAGATGAAATAGCTTGGTTTTGACTTTCTCTGCAGAAAATACTTTTTTATAAGTCTTTTGTCTTTTTCTTTTATGTTTATTCTCAACTTTGTGCCAGGATCTAATGAGACTCTGAACCGAAGCTGACACAGTCAGTCTCAGACAGAATTCTCTCTTCTCACAGTGCACATAAGTGCTTTTTGGACCAGTTTCCTTTCTCTCAGGCAATTATAGGTGATTTTAAAGAGACAGATGTTGTCAGATTTCTCCTTTGTCTGACAGGCTTTTTTTTTTTTTTTTTTTTTTCCCTTGGCTTTCTCTTTTCTGAGTAATAATAAAAGGTTGGCATTTCTGGGTGACTTCCCAAATTTCTGACCACATTCACCACAGGGTTGCATTCCAGCAGAAAATCCCAGCCGTTTCCTGTTTTTCTGTCACAACTAGCAAACAAATGCCCCACAAAGATCTACATTTCTATGGAAGAGCTGTGGATAGTCTGCTGGCAAATGACTGCAGTTAAGTAGGAGGTTATATTTATGAGCTCCCTTCTCATGAAAGACAAAGGTATTTTTCCCATTTACTCTTCACTTAAGAACCACATCTAGCTGAGCATTTTATGTCAATTTGATTGCCAGAAATACCCTTGGAAGGATAAAATCACCCGTTATAATCCTTATGAACAGCCTGGTAATTAGAAGCAATTAAGATGCCCATTAGCCTTTCACAGCTCTCACCCAGCTGCATGCTCCAGCCTCCTGACCAGCCACGAGGCCCTTCACTGGATGGCCCCCAGTTCATCAGTGCCTTGAAATGAGGAGCCCAGTATCTGCACTTCAGTCCAGGAGGCATGGAGCAGAGGAAAATAACCATTTTAACCAACCTCTTGGCTGCCCTTTCATTAATGCAGCCCCATGTGCCTTTGTCACCTCTGCATTCATCTTTCCTTCTTTCACCTTGCTTTCCCAGTGAATAAATGAACAGATTCTTTCAACTGAAAAGAATTTTTATGTCCTCTTTATCTTTGCATTACGCAAATAAAGAAATAAATGCATTAAGTGTTATTGGCTTTGCAGTAACCCTACAGCTTTTGCAAAACTTTAGTCTTAACTTAGCCTACGTTGCAGACACACTTTGGTTCTAGGAAAGCTTGAAGGAATTGAAATGGGGCCCAAAATTGAGGGCTCGAGCAAATGTTAGACAGCTGCATGCATCCTTCCAAAGTAAAATAGATACTGAATGTAGCTGCTTGGAAATGAGGATTTTCTGCTTCTGCTATGCTTGTCATATTGGAAGTTCTTGTTTTATTTATCAGTTTGGATGCACCTGACCTTGTCTGTTCCATCTTGAAAACCTCCTTGTGCAGAGAGAGCAGCTGGGCAACTGTCCCACTCACAGTCCCAAGCAAAGCAAACGAATAACCCAACAGGTTTGTAGATATACTTGTTTCAGACCTTGTTTAAGCAAAAAAAGGGGGCAAAGAACTTAGTGAGGTTCACTAACCTTCACCAGCACAGGCAGCGATGAACCACAGATGCAGAAGAAAGTTCCCCTGGGTTGCTCAGCTCACAGTTGCTGCTGTCCTGAGGCTCTCTCTGACCTGACCGCTGTCCCAGCCACCCTTTCCGATGTCCTTACCTAACCAAGATGGAGCAATAAACTCATCTGGGTAAAAAGCACCCAGATGGAAAAGAGAATAAAACGATACTCTTTCTACAAAGTTTGTCCTAATGCTGAAAATGTCAAATGAAAACATTTTTCTCCTCCACAGCATGGAAAGATGTGAAGCACTTGCTTTCTTTTCCCTGCCCCAGCTTTCTGCAGTGTCTGTAGCGTGACCAGGGACTCAGAGCAGAGCAGACAGTGCAGACCCCAAGGGAGCCGTGGATGCACACCCTGGCTCTGCCCCAGGGAGCCTCCTCGCTGCTGCCCAGCATTAAGCAGAGGACTCTCTGTCCCTTCAATCTGCCTGCAGGGATTTAGATGCTATCTTGATTCTTTTTAAATGGGAAGGAACAAAACAGCCCCTTGGATCCAAACCCACCTGAGCTGCTGAGCAGTGCTGACCTGGCTTCTGTTGCCCCTGCTCTCCAGGCTGGTGATGCCATCTGAGCTATACCACTTTGGGCCCTTGTCTTGTACACTGCCTTCCAAAAATACTTGACAGTGACATTAAGAGGGACTTGAATTCCTCTGAAGGATAAGAGGTGGGTGCCCTGGGCAGGGATGGAGGTCAGCTGAAGGCAGCCCACAGTGAAGGCAGCCATCAGCACCTGGACCCTCCGTCCTGCTCAGAGGGAGACCTAGCTCAGCTCAAAGCTTCTGGCCTCAAAAGGATTGAAAATTGAGACTGAATGCACTCTTGTCCCCTGGAGCAGGGTGGTGGCAACCAGGGGCTGCTGAGGGACTCAGGAGTCGCCCAACTTTGTCCCACCAGAGCCCCAGGGAGTGAAGCCAGACCTCAGTCACAACCCCAGCCCTGCAGGCTCCAGGGGCCATGGCCATTAACCTCATTTCTGCCACCACTGGGGACAGCATCTCCGGGGTCAACTCCCAGCTGCCCTGCAGTGCCAGCAGTCTCACATCAGGGAAATGCCTACAAAATGCCTTTAAACCAGCACAACAAAAGTCCATGGCCACTTTGGTATATGAAAATGGAGACGTTGAGGAAACAGAGATAGACCTCTTGTGCTCAGAATCACAGAAATAACTTCCCCACCTCCAGGATCACTTCTCACCTCCTCTGTCTTTAAATCATCAGTGTCACAGTGGAAAAAACAGAAGGGCTCAGTCCCTTAAAGCTCTTTCCTCTTTTTGCCTATCATTTAATTAAATTATCCTATAATGAAATCTTTCCCTAATGAGTCCGTGTTTAATAATTTATTAGACACTGAAGCCCTGCTTGGAGTCTCATCAATTATGTATCACAGCACCAGGCACTTTCAAACTCTCTTTTTTCATTTCTCATTCACTTGATTAAAAGCCCCAGCTTTGCTACTTCTAGGTTTCAGCTCACTTGCCCAGACTTAGAGGTCAGCTCACTGGTACCTGTTTTGCCCAGGACTCACCAACAGATGTCTGTGTGCATGTGCCATGTGGTCTAAAATTGTGTGGCATCTGCATACATGTTTGTGCATGTGTAGAAGGGCATGAGTACCTCTCTGTAAGCAAGAACGATCATAAATCACATTGGTTTATTCAGATTGGCACATGGGTGTATGGATAGATTTGTTGATTTGTAAAATCTGAGTATGTGTAGGTGAGTTTCTGTTAGCACTCGTGCATCTGCATCTATAAGGCTTCACACCCATGCACGTATATATCAGTACTGGCATTCCTGCCCACAGCAGCGTGCCAGCAGACTCTTCTAAGTGCAGTAAATGAGCCTGTCTTTTCTCACTTCCTTTTTCTTTTTTCTTTTGCTTGAAACAGTGGCACATATAGGATTTCCTGTAGGAATCGGTCAGGAGATATATACATGAGCTGTAAAGATAATGATCTAAGTGATCAAGACTATGAAGTACACATTGCTGCAGTCCTGACCAGCACCCACAGAATCATTTGGGGAAGGGGAACTGATTTTTCACTGTGTTTCCCATCCCAGCCACTATCAGCCCTCTGCCTCCTGTGGAACACTAAGTTTTATTTAAAACACATTGCCTTATTTACATGGAGGTAGTTTTGGAGTCAGCAGCTCTGTTGATTGCATATCCTGGGAGCATTTTGCTGTAAAGACTTGTGTAAAGTCCACTGCTATTAAAAACTGGTCTAGGGAACATTTCCCCCAAGGAACTGGTGATCTTGCAAGAGTTATTCTAAAACTTCATCCATTCACTCCAGCTTGTTTCGTCAAGTCTGGGTCAAATCTGCTCAGTTAGCCCAGAAACACAATTAGTTTAATCTCCAGTTTGGCAGCAGAGGGTCAAGCGCAGTTGTTGCTAACTCATGTGCTCTCCTCAGAAATCGTGTTGTTGGTGCTCAGGAGAGCTGCAGGCCTGGAGCAGCTGAAGCCTGTGGCTCCAGGCACCTGCATGGGGAGCACACATCAGTGGGATGATGATGCTAGCAGCAGCAGAGCAGATCTGATGTTGATCTGGTGCTGTGCTGTAAAGAGTTTTTTTTTTTTTTTATTTTCCTGAGCATGACCATGCATATTCCATACCTGAATTTGGGCCTGCTGAAGCACCACCAAGTTATCACATCTTAAGGTCCCTGTAACTTAGGGCAGGGATTCTCCAACTGGAGCAGGTCTGCTTTTTCAGTTTCAAAATTATGCTCTTTATATTAGCCAGCCTGGGGTAGGAAAAAAATATGTGGTGCTGGCTTCCTTTCAAAAGAGTCAAATTCTGACCTTGTGCCACTCCCCAGCAAGTCCAAGAAAGAAATTGAGTCCTGCAGGACATGCACTTGGTCACTGCTTGTTCCTGGTGACCAGATTCAGACTGACCAGGAGGAACCTAGGCAGAAGGAATCACCTTACCTCCTCTCAAGAGCCAGCACAGCCGCAGCTGCTGCCTCCATTGTATCCAGGCTGCTCCTGCCTCTAGTGACACAGGGTGGGGACGGTGCTGGTCCACTCTGCTGCTCCTACTGGCTGCCACCGATGCTTCCAAGGATGGGGAAATGACACTAACTCCCATGCTCATGCATTTGCATTTTGAATACTTAACTGTGCAAGGGAAAGATTTTTTTTTGATCAATTTACACCCCAAAGCACAACATTTGGTTTTCCTTGTAATTATCTTATCAAGCAAGTCTAAAGGAGTTATTAGCTGTAACAATCTCATCAGGTCTTTCAAAAAACTGCTATGATTTTAGAGGGTCTTTTCTTACTTCAGATCATTTCCTTCAACGTGAACACTTCCCCAAAACCATAGTAAGAGACTCCATAACAGACACAATAACATACATTTTGCCAATCAAATGATGATTAAAAACAAACCGACCAAACAAAAAACATGCAGCCCTCCAAAACAACCTGTACTGGTGTTACTGGAACTCTTGCATTGCTCATCAATAAATATTCTGTGTCAATAGGCCATTAACTATTAATCCCAGTGCTGGCCACTTGAGAACTTTACATCAACACTCTTGTTATTTTACACATTGATTCTCATCTTATTAAGTGACTTGCACATATGGACAAGAGCACAGTCTCACAAATGAGCTTGCGTCAATAATGCACGGGACACCGCCTCCAATAAGAAAGGGGGAGAATTGCAAGAAAATGAATATGTCTGGGGCTATCATGAGTATTTATTTACATTGAGAAGAAAGAGAATCCACTCTTGAAGAGCTTACTGCATTACCTAAGCTGAACTTCCAACATATGCTCACTCTCAGCTGCATTCTAACTTCATTTTTTCATCCTCACTGCAAATTTGGTGTTAGTGAAAGATGCCAGACTGACAAGCAGAGTTCACCACTTACAGCATAGGCTGCTGCCCAAGCAAGCTTCTCTCCAGGCTCAGCTCTCTGCTGCTACCTGATGCAGACAGATGATTTCCAGGGTGAGAACTGAGCTCGCTGATCCAGCTCTATAGTGCTGTTGAAGAGCATCTCCTCCTGGAATGCCTCCTCTAGAAAAACAGACAACATGGGGAGAGTTCAATAGTTTTGATTCTCATCCTTTTCTTCAACAGTAGCTTGCAGTTAAATGTATGAAGCAACATTTTATTTTAATGGTGAAAAATGGTGCATCAATAAACACTGTTTTTGAAACAAACTCAAAAGGCTGAACATTGTTTCTCCCAAGAAATCCTCTCCAAGCACTTAATTTATGATATTGAATCAAACCCTGACCTGTTGATTTTAAACTGGTTCTGCTGTAAGTCACCCTACAAATATTTAGATTCCCCAACTGGCCCTTCTTTTCCTTCCACCTAACTGTTATGCAAATCCACAAAGCTACTGCAGGCAGTAAATCAACTGGGCAAACTAAGAAATACAATATCCTATATCCAGCTACTAGAGATGTCCCTACAGTATTCCTCAGGCTGTTATGGAAGGTGACTGGCAAAGTTTTGAAAAGTCTTATTAGAGGCGTATATGGTGAGATTGAAGGGGGAAAATGCTCACTTCTTGGCTTAGCTCTAGCACAGAAATAGAAGTGAGTGGGTAAGCAAAGAACAGAGATTTGCTGTGGGTGTCAGGAGCATGTGACAACCCAGCAGCCAGACAACCACGTCCACATACAGATATAATTGAATAATACTGAAGTGGCAATTGCTACTCTGTAATTGCATGGCTCTAATTCCTGGCATTTAGCTGGCTGGAATTCAGGAGGAATTGGTGCGTCTTCTATGGAGAGAAATGATGACAGTGTAACAGCTGTGCTCTCCAGCAAACTGCGCAATGATACTAGGGTTTTACAGCTTTGGTTTGATTCCCAATAGCAACTAACCTATTATCTGTGGTCGAGACAGGTTAGCACCTGCTAAAAACAATTTCTCATAAATTAGTTCATGTCAGCTCTTGAATGGCTGCTACTTAAGCCTAAGGCCTGTCCATGCCCGGCTGCAGCCGCCCCTCCCCATGCAGATGGCCGCGGCCCCGCAGCTGTGCGCCGCAGTGGGGCAGCCCGCAGAACAATCAGGGCAGTGTGCGAGGCCTGCCAGGTTGTGCGGGGTGTCAGCACGGGGACCCACACCTGTGCTGTGCAGATGGCGAACGTGCTCCTTCCCTTTGGGGGATTGCAGAGGGCCTAGTGTGGAGGAGGAGGAGGAGCGCATGGTGTTGCTGTTTGTGTCTAACGCTGGGTATCCCTTTACAAGTGGGGCCAGCTCTCTGGAGGAGAGGCAGAGCCCATGCCTTGCACCGGGTCCTTGAGCTGCCTAAGGGGATCTATTTCTGTTTGCACTGGGAAACCTGTCTTCTGTCAGGAGGCAGCAGGTCTTACCCAGCCAAGACAGATCCTTGCTGAACACTGACCATTTAACACTGGCCTTTACTAAGCATCTGAGGCCAGACCCAGCTTTATGTTACAGCCACCGTGAAGGTAAGGATGGCCCTTGAGCTGAGAGCAAAATCTGAATCACAGCTACAAAAATTCAGGTCTCTCTCCAGTTTTTGTCACCATTCAGCTGCTAGAGATTAGCATGTGCTTCATGCTCTCTGCATTGACCCACATGTGTGCATGCCCACTCCACATGCAGCTCGAGACAGCATTGTACAGAGACCCGTGAGCGACAGTTTTGTGGGCTGAGCTGCCGGTAGTGACCTTGACGTGATCGAGACGTTTCCAGGACACCACATACAGATGGAACATTTCCTTGACACAGACAGACCTTATATTACACAGAGTCCAGCAGGTCACTGTAAGTGCTTTGAATCAATAAGGCATCTCACGAGAGCCTGTGCAGCCCCCGAACAGGAACGAAATCTGATCTCGCAGCTCAATGTGTTACAACAATTTTTCAACTGCATAGAAAACAAGGGGCTGCAGGGCAAGCAGTTGTCTCTCTTGAGGAAATAGCCAGCAAAGGATGAGGTTTACACAAGGCACATTCAGGATCAGCAAACTAGGATTTGAACAGACCATTTGGAAAAGACCAAAAAGTAACAGTTGTGAACGGGGGGCAGCAGTACACGTGGTGCCCATCAGTTCACTAACAGCAGTCACGGCATGAGTACCAGCAGGACATGTTTGCCAGTTGGGTAGATTTCACTGGCCTGATGTTACAAAGCAGCATTGCCTGCAGATGCCATCACTATCACACTGCAGACCAGGGAGCGTTGTTTCCATTTGCGCTACTGAGCTCCAGTCCTTCCATTCAGCTGGTGGAAGTCACATCCCAAAGTCTCTGGTCCCCTCAGTGGCAGTTGCAGGAAACATGAACAGCCTGCCATCATGCTTATTTTTCCTCATTTTGTCACTTCAGGCATCCTTTATACATTTCAGCTGGCTTTTGTTGCTTTCTCCAGAAGATAACTTTCTCTTCATTTTTCCCCTGCATCTGTTCTTCCCACATTTTTTATTTTCTTTTCTGCTGTCCTACCATCTGCTGTGCTTCTGAAACCGTACTTATCCAAAGTTAGTTCATCTCTATTTGTAAACAGCTTCTACTTCTATCTTAACAGCTATTCCTTTAGCTGTTGGACAACGTACTAAACACTGCTCAGAGCTTTAGCTTTCCACCCAGAGGGAGGCTGAGCAGACTCTTTTTACCCTTCCCCAGGCGTAGGGCGAATGTGACACACTGTCTAGAAAAAAACATGAATTAAACAGTTTCAAAGACATGCTTAGCTAAGAAGCAAACTGGACTGACTCCCCTTGACCTGCAAAAGCAGTGATGATTCTGGAGAAAAATATTAAATGTCATATTTTACCTGGGAAAAGTGACCATTAGAGCAAACGAAGGTGGTATGGGTACACACAGCTTCAGAGCCCCCAGCAGTCATCATTTCTCCAAAACACTATTGTCACCACCTGAAATTTCTCACTATTTGAACTCTAGCAACAGGAAATATTAGGAAGCATAGAGCCCTGACGCTCAGGAGTTAAACAACCAGAGGGTTAGGTGTACCATTCTTGCAGGACAGCACTTGCCATCCAGCAGACCCAGCTTCTGAATAACAAAAAGAACTTGCAAAGTGTGATAAAGATACGAGAGTCAATGCAGGGAAGTCAGAGCCGGCGACAGCACAGAGTCCTCAGTTTATAGCACCAGACAGTGAAAAAAGGATATAAGAGAACCAATGTCATCTGTCATAGACAAGCTGATTACAATCCATAGACACTTAATGGTCTCTCAGAGTCCCAACTGAGCAATTAGCAATAGCATTAAGCAAGCAAAGACATATTGTAAGCCTGTTTCTTCAGTGGAAGTGACAGAAAAGAGAAATAAGAAACCAAATTACAACTTTTAGATACAAATTCCTCTCTCATTATTACTGCATGAAACCTACTGCCATTGGTAAAAATAGAACAAATACCAGAGTTTTTCTTTCTGCAATTTTCAGATTTTTCAGCTTCAAACTGTAACAAAACCTACTGAAGTCAGGAGGTAAATATGAGTGCTAGTGAAGGAAAGGGTGCCCTTTGGGGTATTCCTTTTACAACCAAATAAATCAAAAATAATGATTTTGAATGCCCCAACTTCATTGAAATCAAAGAGCACAATTCATGTTTTTGATTTCTCACCCCTAAGCTGCAGCAGGTATCATCCCAGTCTTTCCAAGGACAGAAAATAGCATTAAAAATAATTGAAAAAAAATGAAAGTTTTCTATATAACTCTTATTTTGTTCATGGTGTAATTACTGAAGTATAATGTATTAATCAGGCAAAAGTACTTACTGCACTCTCCTTTTTATTAAATATGACACTGCCGCATTATGAATGACAAAATTATACAACCAAATGACTTCTCCTCTGTGACCTCGGAACACTTTTCTTGAGAATTGGAACAGATCCAGTATTTTGCACAAATTTAGTTGATTATCCTAATTTTTCCCCCACAACTCAGGTGACCTGCTATTTTGCAAGTTTTGACCTGTGATTTCATATGAAATAAAGACTAAAGTTGAAGATTGTATTTCCTATAATAAATTGTGCTCTTTCTAGAATGTACCAATCCAGATCTTCCAAAAATAACAGGGGAACTAACTGATGAGTATGCAAATTTCCCGTGTGAAATGTGCTTAATTATTATTGCACAAGCAAAATAGGAAGCTGTGCACACAGCTCAAAAACTGGGGGCACTCTTACATTAAAAACAATGACCTGTTTTGTGTGCCTTCAGTTGACTTACATGGACAAGACAAACTATCACACAGAAGTCAATCTATAATTTAAAAATCAGCTTTGAAAGATTTTTAATCAGCTCAACCTTCCAGAGTCTATCAGAGAATACAGTGTTAGGCTCCATAAATTTTGGCAAGTTATTAGCTGCTTTCTGTATGTAAGTAGGGCCCTTAAGATCAAATTTGAAGCAGATTCTTTTAACTTAATCCACGGAATTTTGCAGACAAAACAGACAAATTAAACAAGTGTATGCCAACTTGCCAGTGGAAAGCCATATCCTCTGTATACATGAGTTATGTTGAGCAGTTATAAAGAACTGGTGAAGTAGGTATTCCTTATGCATTTGCTCCATGGCATATCTATGAATTGAAGACGATAATCTCTAAGTGATAGAGAAAAAAAGCACTACAGCTCTGAGCATGATAAACCTCTATTATGGTAACTTACTGCATCACTTACTAGTGTAACAGAAACTTCTTTGAGCTCACTATTGCCCCTTGAAAGATCAAATTACTTTAAACCTTCAGTGCTACTACTTTTCTTATCTTTGATCTACTGTATAAAGCAATTTAAAGTCTGTCTTGAGTGAGCTTATTTTCAACAAACTTTTTAACTATTGAACTGGTGGTGAGCACTGAACACCAGGAGCAACAACTCACTTGTAAATACTTAGTAAATCACTTTCTCTGCAATAGTTGTCAGTGAGTTAGAGTCTGTGTTTCTCTGCAAAATCTTATCTAAGAAAGGTCTCTATAATGGCTTTATTAAATATTGTAGAAAACTGAGAGTCCTCCAAACTGACATCCATAACAACTGAGCCACAACCAGATGCCAGGAGTCAGGCCACTGTAGCAATTATATTTGGCAGTATAGGTTGCTGAAATGCTTCTAGTCATTGAATTTCTTCTTTAAAACCCCTTCCTTTCCTCTGCCGTAATGAGTTTTGCAAACATATATAAAAGATGGCACTGAATCAGCTTCTAACATATTGACTGGGTTAACCGGGTCTGCCTAGAAGGGTTTTAGATATGAAAGTGATACTGAAAGCAATCCTGAATGCTGCCTGCTTACTCCTAATTGATTTACATAAATGTTTATATGACTCTGATTTGATAAACATTACATGCAATGTTAAGGGATTCATAGGAAAGATTTTTACAGCTTTCCATTTGGTCTCCATTTATCAACAAAGACAGAGATCAGACAGAAAAAGCCCAGAAGGAAAGGCAGCAAAGGACCAGGAGATCCAGTGTCAGAAGTACTGAACATCACATTAAGTTTATAATGTCTGATGGGCTGTTTTTAAAGGTTTCTGGGCTTCCCAGTACACCAGAGACATGGGTATACTGGAATAAGTCCAGCAAAGGGCCACAGAAATGATTAAGGGGACTGGAGCATCTGACTTAGTAAGAGGTGCACAGGGCTGAGAGTGCTTATCCTGCAGAAGAAAAGCCTCCTGGGGCACCTTGTTAATGTGTAAAATACCTGATGGAAAGCAGACAAGAAGATGGGTCAGTGGAATCCAGTGACAGGACAAGAGGCAATCTCCTCCAACCTCAAAGACTGTGATTTGGCTCTGCAGATGCGGTCCCTGCCGCAACCAACAGCCCCGTTACTTTGATTTACATCATCTGAAATGCCGGGTCTATAGTGAGATACTGAAGGAAGAAGATACAAGTGGTTTTTGTTATGTCCTTGATTCTCTAGATCGGTATGATGGTACTCAAAATATGATGATAAATTATCAGCTGTTGCTAACTGTTAAATACAGTGGTAGCACTGAAGGGAAATATTTTTCTTCTGAACATGGTGTGGTTGTATGCTAATGACAATATCCTACATCTGGGTATAATTTTCATCATTAATACTAATGTAAAGGAAATGTTAATTCTTCCTAATAGATGAAGCTGTGAAATGTTTCAAGAGCAGAATAGCTACAATAAAAGCACATGGGTTGTTTCTTTGTAACTTGAAGGCCCACAGAAGTCCAGAAACATATCTTATGGCTTTACAAATCTGTGATAATTTCCTTCAACTTTTACTTTTATTGCCTTGTCATTAAATTCACATTGAGTTCTTAAAACAAAAATGTTTAAAACAGATGTGGCTATTAAAGTTACAATATGAATTTTACAACCCTAAATTTTATGACACTGAAAAAAATTTCAGCCACCAAGGTCAGAGACAAGAATGGAAGCTGAAGGCAGCACTAAGGGTGACAGATTTCTGGAGTTACCAAAAACTTAAGCTAACATAACGCATACAGTATATACCAATTCTGTAAATCAGGGTTCAGAAAGAAAATAATCCAAAAAATAAAATCATGAATTATAAGGACTGAATAGCAAATAAGCAAGAAAAAAAAAAAAAAAAAAAAGAGAGAGAGACAGAGAGGTACAGCTTTAAAAGTCTTAATCCAACCTCTGTTCTTTATCATTTTGCTTTATGGATCTTCTTTACAAGACCTATCTTGTTTGCTGCACTGTGTTCCACACAATGACTTTGAAGCAATCCTAAGGCAAATATTCATTCTAACAAAACATGTATTTTTTACCAAATTATGCAGAGGAGATTAAACATCCTTTTAATTTTCTTGTTAAAAAAATAAAAACCATAACAAAAAAAAGCAACAACAAAAGATATCTGATTTCACCAGCAGTTCCACTATGTGTGGACAGACAGAAGTGTAGACATGATATATTTATGTCTTAAAATAATTCATAACAAGTGCAGGAATAACCTCTTGCAGTATATTATTCCACACAATATGTTTTCTGATTTTTCATGAGAATGGCTACATGCTAATTCCTCATTTCCTGGAATGAGGGGTCTGAGCCACAACCCTTCAGTGGTATGCACACATTTCATTCATTCCCTGTCAGCAGAGAACATCTTCTCCAGCTGAATATTCTTCTTCAGCAGGATTACATAATGATTATCCCAAATGTGAGAAGTAGAAAATTGACTTCAGACTTGCTTCCTATTTTCTCTTTCTCTCAGCCTTTATCGCCTTTCCAGTTCTATAGATCTCTAAAGCTTTGATCCTCCTAGCAGCTGCATTTACAAGTTTCCAAGGTGATTCATATCAATGGTTGTTTGCTAAATTTGACGTCTACATATTTCAGATAAGATCTGGCTGACCCTCTTACAAGAAAACATCCATAATTTGGATTAAAACCCATCCTCTTTTTGTTGTTTCATCCGTTCTTCATACTTCAGCTTTGTAATCAATTTAAGCAGTTGTAATGAGGATTTGAACCTTATGCTCAAGGAAATTGGAAATTCTAGATCAAAATAACCTCCAGTGAGACAATATCATCTACCTGTGTGCTGTGACTCACGATGTCAGAGAGCACATTGTGAAGTTTGCTGTGTGGGTTTCAGTGGGATGCGCATTTAAGAAGAGCGGTACCACCTACTTAACCCATGCAATCAAGTTGCTGTATTTATATACTTCCCATTTTTGATTGGATCAATATTGATCTTACTTTGGTCTCCTCTGGTTGTATGTGAAGAGCATTCCTGGCACCAGAGACATCCTTGCACCACGCTGCTCTGTGTTGCCTCTTTGCTCTAGCTCCCCTGGCAGCATGCTCCTGCAGACTTTTTCTGTTCCCCAACTCCTGGTTCCTGCTTCCACTTCACTAACGATTGGCTTTCCAGGCTTCTGCTGCTCCTTGGTTTTACTGCTTTTTCTCATGCACTTTACAGTCTAAATTCAGTAACTTCTTCATGCTTGCTATTCCCATATCATCAAGAACATCCAGAAAATGCAGCTCTGTCGTCCAGCCATGTTATTACATACACTGCTGGCTACAGCAGAGAAAACCTTTTGCCTCTTGTCTTTCGGCTGCCACAAGCTCTAGCTCCTCATCACCGGAGGCCACATTACCTCACGGCTTCGGCAGTCCTCCCTGTGATCTTTCCTCTTCCCTTGGGACTGATCTCAACACTGGCCAGGTAACTTTCCATATTAGCAGCTAATCTCTCTGTTCCCATATGGCTGGGGTCAGTCATCATTTCCATGACTTATTTGTTTCAATATCCGTATAAAGTGAGGAAGTCCTTGGCATCAAGTAGCTTTAAATGATGTCAGGGGTCAACGGTGTCTTTGTTCCTGCACCGCAAATGTTCCCCCGTGCCTGTGCTCACCTCCAAACACTGCCCTGTAGCGAACAAGTGGGTAGAACAGGTGTCCTTCCTTCCCACTTAATTTATTGCAGACTTTATTATATCTGTGGCAGTTCAGTTAAAAGTAATATGCTCCCTTTTCTATCAGCCAAGTTGTAGGTGCCTGAGAAACTTCTGAGCTGAGAGGGTACTTTCTTGCCGGAAATCTGTAAAATACTGCCTGCACTTCCAGCATCCCAGTGTCAGAATCTCAGATCTCTCTCAAAGGTTGTATCATTCATGAAGGGTCGCAAAGTCAAAGGAGAAGAAAATAGATATATAAAATGATTTTAAAATAAACCAGTCATCTGCCAGAAAGCAGAGGCTCCATTGCGTAACTGAATGTATTTAGCTCTGAAATCTGTCATTCCATTTTGCTCACATCTGTTAAACTTAGTCCATTTTAAACCTATTGTCCTAAAATTCCTCCCCCACTGCTGCGATTGGTGCAAGATCTACTAATAATGATGCTTTTGCAAGTAAGCCATATATATCTGTCAGCATCTTGGCTCCTCAGTCATCCAGACATGTTCAGAGTAGGATTGAATATCTCTTTGATTAATGTTAATGCTTGATTAGCGTACTAATGCTCTCACGAATGGTAGCAAGCCATCACATGGAAGAAACAATTAGACACCGGCAGGAGATGATGATCCAAAAAGCCTCTTAATATTTTAAGTTTTATATTTTTCTTACGTAATTTATATGTAACTTGGATGTTATTGCATAATGTTAATATTACGTCAAAAGACTGAAATCTCTTTGCTGTTAAGAGATTCATGTACATATATAAAGTCACAAATATGCTGAAAATCTTAAATAGCCTCTGCACATTCACAACTCCAGCTATTGCATGCAGCTTCAGAGAAGGTATTTCTTCATTGAAAGTATCACCATTAGTTCCCATTCACAAATAGTTTGGACATGATATAATAGTGACACTACTTCGAACTAAGCAGCCCCCAGATTTCACAGATGGGCTGTGTAACTGGCTGCCACCCAAGCTGCAACACACTCCACTCTGAGCAGTGAAAATAGATTTCACCCAGAAAGTCAGAGTGGCTCCTCCCTAGGAGTACAGAAAGCAGAGTATGAGCTGTGTTTGTCAGCACTGACCTGCATGTTTTCATCAGCAACAAGAAGAGATGGGGCGTCATCTACAAGTAATACCAGCTGGGGTGTCCTCCGAGGCAGCATGATGTTTGCTTTTGTGTTAAGAGAAAGACAAAAAGAAATGATAGGACTAAATTCCACCTGCTGTTTCAGGGTGTGTTCAAAATTAAGGCTCCTCTGGTCACAAAACCATGATACAAGGAGGCAAAACAGGAGGAGGAAGAGCAGAGGGTCTGTGTAAGGTTTTCATCACATTAGGCACCTCAAGAAGCACTGCCATTTAGATCCTGGCATTGACATTTAGATCACTGACATTTAGATCCTGGTGATGTCTCTGAAAATTAGGAATACAGTAAATGTAACCATCTGAAAGATATTCACTGAGAAGTTCTTGCCCCTAATAAGGGCTTGAAATTTGGTGATGTCAGAATCAGCACACTGCCTGGATCATTTGCAATCCCTAATGTTACCAGACTTTTGCCTAACTCTACCTCACACAGATCAGACGTACTAGTCTGCAAATACTCACTGGAGACTTGTGGAAGCTTGAGCAGCTATCTTCTGTACTTAGTCATAAAAGGGAGCTAATAATGATTGACTATTGCAGCAGTGATGCAAAGATGAAGTAATTGACTTTGAGAAGCATTCAGATATGATGGTGATGCCACCACGGAAATGTACACAAGTAAATTAACTTCTATATTCCGGCAGCCCTTGAATAATGCACAGCACAAAACATCTGGGACCACATATTAAAAGAGCATATAAAATCCTGAACACAGTGAACATCCAGTGGATGAGGCAGTACAGTATAATGCAATTATGATTTAAGTGAATCAAGAGTAGAAAAAAAGAGACTACATTAAAGATACAACCTTAAATATCAACCATCCTACTTCTTGAGTGCTTGAATTAACAACTTCAGCATAAGTTGTGAAATGTAATACAAGTTTTGCGGATACCTCTATGACTTCTGTGAAAGTACATGCAGGTACCACTAGATAGTAGCTATTATCCCCAAACTTTTCTCTAAATTAGAGTAAAACTGAGTCTTGCACATGAGAGAAAGTAGAAGTACATGTGAAAAACAGAGACAATCAGGCATTTCTTCTATCAGCTGTGGCATTGAGGAGCACCTTCAGACCTTAACTTTGCTTCAAAATTTTTGTTGAACAGCTTTTCAGTTTTCTGCAGCTTCTCTGATAAATGCACTCATAGAGAATGCCTGCAGGAAAACTTGATATTATATTAAACTAATCTGGTTTCTGATACTGTCACAGCCTCCAAACCAAGTGCCACCCTGCAGAAAGATTTGTCACTTACTGTGGGAAAATCCAGCAATGCTATGATGGAAGCAAAAGCACAGCCATGCTCTGAAAAGCATCTTTCTTAAAAGATCATCATGGAGCATTTACTCCCTCTCACTTTGATTTCTGTATCAAAATATATGCATATTACAAGTAAATATAATTAGAGGCTAGTTACAAAGAACAAAGTGGTGTGTGTGAGAGTTATTCCAGCCCTATACCTTCCTCTCACATTATTCTGTAGGTCGAATATGGATCTTAGCAAAACTGATGAACCCCCACTACCTTGTTGAGCTTAAGCAGGTGAATTTGAATCCTAGGTTTGCTGATCCTCCATTGTTTTTGTTCTTTCAGGCTGCCAGAAGTAAAAATCAGTAAAAACTTATTTTTGGCAGGAAAGACAGAGGATCTAACCGAATACAGGAAAACAGCAGATTGACTAAAAGAGTTCCATTATTACATGGTCGTTTTGAATGTTGAACTTCACTTTAAGCCAAAGAACACGCTAAAGAAAATAAAGCTTGAATATATTGCTCCCACATTTGCAAACCACTAACACAAGAATATTTTTGAGCATCCTAAATATTCAACATTTTTGGCTATAACTTTATCACAGTCACCATCTCCAATGCCAAGTTTATTTTTAAAGAGCAGCCTAGTTCCTGCTCCTTCAGGTTTATGCAGACAGCTGTTTTGTTTTGCTCTTCCCATGCTATGAAAAATCTGTCATTCGGTATTTAATTCTAGCACCTAACTGGCTCTCTTGAGACAACAGAGGAGTCTCTGACAAATATGAACCCATCAAGATCCCCAAGTAGGATAAAAAAAAAAACAAAGTGAAAGCTAAAGCAAAACAGCAGGTCAGGAAGCTCAAAGGCTTGTAGCATTGATTTCTTTGGCACAAAAAGCACTGTGTTAGTCCAGTCCATACTCTGATTTAAATGGAATTATCCTGAGGTAAAAATAAAGGAATGCAGTGGTGAATCAAGCTCATTGTCTACATTTAATACAAAGCTCAGATGAAGGCACTGGGCTGCGTGTGATGCAAGGTGTAAATGAACAACACGCGTGAGCAGGACTTGATCCATTCCTTATGGTTCTCACTAAACTTTTTGTCAGGTATTCATCTGCACAGCTCTTGAGGCCACGCAGGACTCATCTGTTTTGTAATAAAATGATTTGGCTGCTACATCAGGATCTTAAAAAGCAATTGGAGCCAAATGGGTCAGCAAGACTCCACCATTCCTCTGACAAAATCTGGAAGATGCCGCATCTAATTGGGAAGTGTTTAAAGCTGTAAGCTTGTGTTTGTCAATACGTACTGGGGAACAATTTGCTATCTTTGTGTCTAGTCCTTCCACGTGGCCACCCCAGAACTGCATTTGATTTTTTCAACCCCTGTGAAGTTTTAAGGGCTGGGACCCTACTGCTGCTTTCCCTTCTCCTTGTTATCCAAAGCAAGAGCTGTTTCTCTGCCCTGAATAACCTGCAGAAAGCAGGGATTTGACTGGCCAGTTGTGCAGACTGCAAAGTTTCAGGTGGGGAGAGGCTGCAGGGAGACACCAGGAAGAGCAAAGCCATAGAGGGGGCTGAGGAAGAGGGAAAGATGAGCAACTCACCATGCCCTTAACATGGCTTTCAGCAAACATCACCCAGTTGTGCTTTATATTCCTCAGGAAAATTGATGGCAGATGACTTAGCGTGACTTCAGGCTGTTTCAAAGCTGCATGAGAAGAGGCTCAGGAGCACAACTGTGCACTTCCTCACCAGAGCACTGAGCACGTCAGATACCAGCATGAGCCAGGGGCTCACCAGATCTTCTGGGTGTCCTGAAACAGGACAGCTGCATGCTCATGGTAACAAGGTTTGTCAGTTGGACTCCTACTTCTGTGAATCCTCATGCACTCTGAGCACAACTCTGAGGGGCTCCTAAAACAGACAGAACTGACCAGAGAAGTATCCACTGGAATATGCAGAGATTTCGTTCTCTTTAATGAAATGCCCCCAGTGTCATCTTACTAGATAAAAAGATACGAGTTCATTTGAAATACAAATATACTAAAATCACAGTTATGAGGATAAACCCTTAAAGGCTGAAAGAGCAAATCAGTATTTCTCTAAGCACCAGATGACCTTCCCTTACACATCTCTGCAGTGAGGGATCCTCTTTGAGATGCTGGAGCTGCTGCCTGGGTGTACATGAGACTCCCAGAGGTGCAAGTGGCACTTCTCAAAGCAGCTGCTTGACTTTACAGGATATCTCTTATGGAGATTTCCATATCTCACAATAATCTGGCTGAGTTTTAAACAGAAACTTAGCTGAAAAGAGGCTTCTCACTGTGTTTCACAATACCTGGCACTGACTGCTCCAACAGTGAGCACAAACGCCCTAAGAAAAACACAAGTTCAGCCATAATTTCCTGTCTTTCTGTTTCTGCTTTTCGGGGTTATGCATACCATTACCTAGAGCTTAGCAGTGTTGTGAAAGACACTAACCAAGTGTAATGACTTGGGGAATTCAGCTCACTTTTGAAATTTTTCTTCCCCAAGAAGTTTTTCCAGCTATTTTACAGGCACCAGAAGGAAAAACGCTTTACCTGGACAGCAGCAGAGTGAGCTGTCTTTGGGTTCACAACATCAAATGCAGAAGACGTTTGTTGGGCAGCTCTTGAAGCGTGCATGCCACCAGATTTAATCAAGGAAACTCAACTTTGTGTCCTGTTTTGCAAGAGGTATGTTCCCCAGCAGGCCTAGGCACACTTCCAGAGAAAACTCATCACTGCTGTGGAGCAAAAGGGAGAGGCCAAATGCTTTAATGCTGGAAATATCCCCACATGGCTTCTGTGCTGCCTGGTGACCACGGTCCTGTGGGGACAGGACCACAGCCTGTGCTCAGGCATTTACAGAATGTGGGGCACTGCAGTGGAGCACCAGCACTGCTTTCAGCATCATGTACTTGGCAGCAGCACAGGCAAAGCCCCTTGGTGAGTCTTCTAGAAACTCTAGAAGATCCTCCATAGCTGTCAAAAGTTGTAATAAATATTCTTGGGTTTTTCGTTCTTTTATTAGACAGACAATTTTGATTTGGAAGTTTGATAAAGAGACAGACGTATTCGGAAAGCCCTTTTTATTCTATAAATGATGCTAATGTTAAACCAACACAGCCAGATAAGATACAGCCAAGGCAGAGAAGAGACAGATTGTGTTATCTTTGCTCAGATAAACTAGCACTTCTGTAAAAATAGCCCCATGGAAGCTGACAGCTATTGAATGAGAAAAAGATCAGCATTAAAATAATACCCAAATAATATGAGAATCCCTCTTTTTATAATAACAAAAATAAATGTCAAGAGTGATAATGATCAATACCAATAATGAGCAAAGCATGCTTCTTTTTAAAGGAAAAACATCTGCTCTCTCTCCCCCCCCTTTTTTTTTCCTGAACATTATGAATATAGTTGGTTTTGCCTGGGGAGGCAGAAAAGGTTTCACTCCACTAGTAACGCCTTCATTTTTCTGCTGACCCCTTGGATCATTTAATTGGGCTCCTTTTAAAGCCAGTATGTAGGTAAACTGCATGCATAATTAGCCAGCTGGGTTCCCTGCCAAGAGTGTGTCATTTAGTATCTGTGAGTGCCAGCAGGGTCAGCGCATGACACATGGTGCATTTTTGAAAAGCAAACAACCTTAAGGTCTTGTCCATAAAACATGGAACAGGTTTCAGGGCTGTATCAGCCTCTTTTAGCAGTTTCTCATGCATGACCAAAGGTGTGGATTTTATGTGCAGCTCATAAAGAAAACTCTCCAATTTGCACACCACAAGCACTAGCAGGTGATGGCTTAGAGTAGCAGAGGAGGTGAAAAAAGTTTGGCAAAGACATTAAACTGCATGTGCACATGAAGAATACACTTTTCCATTTAGTGCAGGCATCAGTTGCTATGTGATGCCTTAAGGAACTAAGCAGCAGATTTGCAATCTGGTCAGAAGTCATGGCTTCATATCCCAGCAGACTGGTTCAGCCCTTTGAGAGGTCACATTTTAGCAGTCTATTTGTCAATGCATTTCAATTTGCATGTAGTGCTCTAACAGGATGTACCCTTCGTTTTCAGTGCAAAAGAGGTGCTTTGTACTGTCACGAGAGAGTTAATGGTGCCCCGGACACGTGGTCACTGGCACAAGATCCTGGGAGGATTCTGTAGAAGGGTGTGTGTAAACGAACTCCAGGCATCTCCGAAGCCACTTGAAAAGTACTTGTAGTAACAGAGCTGCACGTGTTTCTGCCTTTCCTGGAAATTATCAGTCACAATAAGGTATGCAGCAATGAGACACAGAATGGGATTTTTCCGGGCCTGTTGAATACAGAGGCTGTTTCCCAACCATAGTAATTTAACGCATCATTGTTATGCTATCACTTGTATCACGTCACTCTTACTCCAAATATCTGCCTTGCCTTTAGTGAATTTCCATCCAAAATCCATCTGAGACTCGTGTATGTGGTGTGTACTTACCTGCATTAGTGAGGAGGCAGCAGACATCAGCTGCATCAGGAAGCTCCTGGGCTCATGGGTTACCTCTGCTCTTCCCCTGGCCAGCTGTGACTTTGCCATCAGAGAGCTGTCCGCTCCTTTGAGTCCACGTTGCCAAGTCCAGTGGTGTCAAATAAGCCCTCATTCTGATGAGAAGGACTCTCACGCTTCATGTGGGGAACAAGAACACAGAAAGCACTCATAAACCCAATTATTGGTGACATTCACATCCCAGTTGTGACAGATCCAAAGCAAAGCCCCAGACGTGGATCCCAGACCCGAAGCCCAGGCAGTTTGGTACTCGTTGAGCACTCGGACAGCACCTCTCACTGCCTCACAACCAGCTCTGTACAAACACACACCACATGCCCATGGATTATCAACGAATGACAGGCAGAAAAGAAGCAGGGAACGTTTAAGGGATGTCAGTACCCCAGGATGCCCGTGCCACCTCTCACAACTGACACTTTATCACAGACACATACCAGCCACTGCTTTTATTTGATGAGGTATGGGCAAACTTGCAGGTTCAGAACACGAAGAACTGCCAGATCTGCTAAAGCCCAAATGGATCGTTCTTCCTATTTCTTAACATTTGAACCCTTTATTCTCCTGGCTAAGTTGAAAACAATATGGCTATTGAAAGACTCTCAATAGCCATAACCTTTGATGTTTTGAATGATGGAGCTGAGCGATTGAGTTTCTACCCCTTTCACCAGAGATTGCTCCACAACAGGCTCCTGTACACTCACGTCACTCTTACTCGGCAGTTTTGTATTTTTACTACAAAACAACTCCTGTCGTATCATTTTTGACAACCATGCACAGGAAAGCCAAAGTGTGGAGGTTTCTCAGTTCTCCATGATGCTTAAGGTTAGGGGATTAATACATTTATGTGGTCCACTGAAGGTTATCACATGATTGTCTTCAGGAAATGAAAGGGGCCAGTTTTTCCACATTCGAAGCACATACCAATGATTAAAAAAAAAAAATCACCTCTGCAATCTTTTTGTTTAACAAAGAAGATATTGTTTGGAAGATAGAAAATAAATTAATTTTCTACGATGACCTCATTAAAATTGGATTTAAGTTCCAACCCGAAAGAATTTTAGAACAACACTAATCTCTTGCCCTTGAATCTCCATCTATTGAAGCTGGTCTATTTATTAATTTCACTGCCAGAAAGCATATTTTGACTGGCCTGTGAGCTGAGCAGACAGTCTCTCCCCAGAAGCTTACACATGAGGGCCATTTCCTTATTCATTTCTTCTCAGTAAAGAGGGAGTTTCCAACCATATCATTTTTAATCAAAGCACTCTTGACTCAGACACAATTGTTCCCATTGATGGACAGATGGGGATTTGATCCCAACCCAAGAAAACAAAAAAGCAGAAAGGGTAGCGCCTCTCTTATCTGCAACAAATGGACAAGATTAGCCACAACCTGTTTTCTTCTCACCATACAACAAACCCAGTGTGTGCTCTCAGCCCAGCCGTAGATTCTCATCTTGTAATTTTTAATACAAGACATATACAGCCTGAGGGAACAAATTACTCTTCTGTATTCATCATGCTTCAGTGCCTTCAGAGGACTGTGCTTGAGAAATACACTTACTTTGCTTGGCAGAAAAAGCCTTTGAAAACAAAGGAGAGGGCTCTCTGCTATGAAAGTCGAGTTCATCCCAAAAGCAACAAAAGAAAGCACTTTGGGAAGTTGGACATGCTTTGGGGGAAAATTGTCCAGACTCAAGTTTATGTTCAAAGTTGCACTGTACATCAAATTATTTTTTGGTAGCATCCCAAAGCATTACCGTATTTAAAAAGTTGGAAATCGGCAGGACCCTGTATCCTGCGCACACAGTTTGCGGCTGGGAACCTGAAGCTGAGCAGAGAGGACAGCGGAGCCTTTCTCTTCCCTCTCCCCACTTCTGTCAGTCTGCTGTTAGAACCTCGGTTCTTCAGGACAGGCACTGCTTTCTCATGTGAAGGTACAGGAAAATGGGATGTCAAATGCTACTGAAATAAAAATACCAATCAGAGATGAAAAACTTGTGGGGCTCTATAAATAAGACAGAGGGCTTGCTGTCTGATACCCTTCTGCAGCTGTGTCAATCGCATGTTTACTAAATCACAACAGGGTAGGCCTTCACCCCACCGCAAAATAGTGACATTAATTTTAAAATCATGGCATTTTTAAAGTTATGAAGTTTGAGAGATTTGAGACATTTTGCTTAATTCAGCACGCGTGGGTTTTGAGCCTATGAAAGCAGCGAAAACCAGAAACTTAATCTACCATTAAAAAAAAAAAAAGCTAACAGATAACAGATCTTTGTGTAATTGCCCATTTTCAGAAACAAACAAACAAACAAACAGAGACAAACAATAAGTTTGCTTTTACAAAGCTAGAAAGCAGAGCTCTTTTTATATTGGATATTTGAAAAAAAACACAAATCAAATGCTCCATTTGACTTCACTTTTCCCCGAACTTTTGGTACATAAAGACCTCTATAGGACTGCAAATGCTGAACACAGAAAATGTTTCTATTTCTCTGACTGCAGCACTTCCCTAACCAGCCCGTAGTGCTTCTGGTTTTTCTTTCTTGCATAAAGCACTCTTCGTTATTAGAGGAATCTGTAATATTCTCTTTTTTTTTTTGTAAGATTTTTTTTTCAGGAAAAATGAAATTACGAAGACAACCCTTTTTTTTTTTTAGAAATGTTTTCATATACAGTGTAACTCTAATTCCATTTTAGCTCAAATGAAAATACCAAAATAGAGCTACTTCACACCGCGTCCGTTCAGAACATTGTTTCAAGTTTTAGCAACTGAACGTTTTTGTTTTCTAGCTCTGATTGCAGAGCAGGAGGGTTTCCAATTTCTTAACTTTCTCCCTCAAAAAAAAAAAAAAACCACAACAATGAGACTTGTAAAAACGATGAAAAGAAAAAGAAAAAATGTAAGTAGAGACTGCATTTTCTTCAGTTTACAACTAACAGAAACATGCAACTTCCAGGATAGAAACCCCGGTTAAAGTATCCTGTCCTCTTTCCATACAGCAGTTGGTGTATTTATTTGCCAAGCTAAGTATACAAGAATGTATACGGACATTAAATGTAATTTTAGCATTCATACAATTGCATAAGTAACGATGATCCTTTTGTTTGTTAGCTTGTGGACACTTAGAGAAGTGCGATGTTTTGCAGTGCTGAAAATCTAAATTCACTTACAGACAAATCCTGCCGACTTCCTTGCTAACAATTGTCAGAACAACAAAGAAAAAACACACGCAAAAGTTTACCTATGCAGTGCCTATGTCCACAGACTGCAACACAATACAATAAAATAAAACAAAACAAAACAAAACAAAATAAAATAAAATAAAATAAAATAAAATACAGTATATATGCTCCCTGCTATGAATTTGTCTTTGTCTGGTCTGTAACTAAATTCCCCTGATATTCCAGTTTTATGATGGTGTGATGTAGTGGTAGTGCGGGGCCATACTGATGATCTACATCAGAAAAACCAGCATGTTTTTCATTTCAGAAGGAAAAAAAAAAAAAAAAAAAAAAAAAGTTTGCAAGAGAAAGTTTGCCAGTTTCAGCACTTCCTGGCCGCCAAGAACATTTACTGAAAATCAATGGTCTGTCCAAAATCTAATGTGAGCAGGAGTCATAGTGCAGCTGTTCAGAATCTATACTGTTTCCTAGGCAAAGTTTCTAAGCCCTTTCAGTCCTTTAGAATAATAAAAATGATTAATGGCCTTGAACACTGTGAACCAAGTGTTTTGAAGTGTAACCTGCTACTTGTAATGTACTCAGTATTTCTGGTCCGCATTGCACTGGAATACAGGGCCTCTGGAAGTTGATTCTAAAATGGGCAACGTTTGAAATGAATGAGGAAGGATTCATGAAGTCTGACTGTAAAATCAGTTTTGCCCAAACCAAGACATTATTTTCCATCAGCTCATAAAGACAAAAAGTGTAAACACATATAAATTGATAACAGTTTCTATATACATTCTAAGAGAGCAATGCTGATACCACACAACAGTTTTTCAGCAAAATGATCCATCTCACTCAGTGCAAGCATTTACCATAAAGGGACCTCAACATGTTTTAGAGAAACATAAAAGCACTGGGTCTTCTCAGAGATTTTACGCAGCAAGTAGAGATTTGGAAGCGGAGGGGAACAAATTCCTCCACCTGGGCCTTCTCAAATGGACTTGATGATCTTTGTAGGTCCCTTCCAAAAGAATTACCCTACATTGTTGTACCTTTAATGTAGGATCCCAGCTATAAGCACAACGCTTAAAGCCAGTTCGATTGATGTCAAGATTTAGTAGATTCACCCAAATCAAAAAAGCCACAGGAAGATGTTGGTGACCAGATAGCAGGTACCTGCAGCGTACAATTGCACAGGTTACTATGGGACATTTCTTTGGCTTGCACAAAGATGGTCTCCAGCTGCCACATGCCTGGTCTCTGGCTCTGCTCACGCTGAGGCTGCAGTTGCGCAACCACCTTCTGAGAATTTGGACTCAAGCCTAAGTTGTCTGTTAGCTCCCCATTTACCTTGACTTGTTTGCTCATGCCCTGTACCAAACTCAAGCAAATAAACTGACAAAGTTGGAACTCACCTATTTCCAAATATTGTCAAGGCCCTGAATTTACCAAGAGGCCTTAATTCCCTCGACCAGTCTCACCTGGGACCCCCCTTCTGCCCATGGCCCAGGAGCTGGATTTAAGTTTAGCACCAGTACACTTACCCCTGCCTGAGCTGTAAGTGTTCCTGTGAGCAGCTCTGACTCCTAGACAGACTTTCACTCCATGCTGTAGGCAGCTCATCTTGTTTTCTCTCTGCCCCCTTCTGGTTTTGCTCCTAGTAGGGCTCCCTGGATAGACCCAGGCCCAAGTTCATCACCCTTTGTATCTGGGGTCTCAGTGGACTCCATTACCAGCATCCATCACTGCCTGTGCTGGGGTCACACTTGGATCGGGGTCACACTTGGATCCTGGGTCACCTTCCCTTAGGAAGCTGTTGGCACTTGCTGCTCCCTGAAAAATACAGAACTTTGTGACAATTTTGGGGAGGAAGTGGAAAGCCAGCAACAAAATACAAAGGAATAAGAGAAAGCTCTTATTTCTCTATTTCTCTATCTGATTTTTTTTCCTCTATCTAAGCCTCTATTTCTCCATCTGATTGCTGGGTGTAATAGAAGCTCAAAAAAGCATTACAAGGAACACATAATTAACATTTACAGAGAGGTAATGTGCTAAGTTCTCTTGTGAAACCTTTTAGTCTAAACTTACAGGCCTTATATGTGATATAATTTGGGGACCGGCAGATTGTATTCATTATATATTTCAAATGGTATAAACAAGGCAGTAGAAGTACTCAAATTGCCACAAGCCAGATGGAGATCTTATCATACTACCTCCCACAACTTAGAGCAACTTCTTGAAAGCCCCAAGTTATTCTGCTTCTAACACAGCAGATGAGCAAATCTCCTGGGTGAATGCTGGGCTGTGTCATGTGCAACAGGCACTTCTGTCCCCTCTCCCTGCTAAAGAAAGAGGAAAAAGTGCAGCCTCCCGTCTGAGCACCCGCTGCTCAGTTCTACAGTAGGGAGAGAAAGGTGCGTGCAAGCTTAGAAGTAAAAATTAGATCATGAGAAGTCACATTTTTGGAGCATAAGGGAACACTTTAGTCAAATTATCTTCTTGAGCACAGAATGAAAAGGAAACATTTTACCAGAGTTAGTTTTTAAAAGAATTATCCTAGGTAAATTGATCTGCAGAGAATTGTTCCCAAAACTATAAATCATATTGATTTACTTGCTTTACACTTGCAAAGGGTGACCAACGAGCTATTGGAAGGATGCATCGTGCGTTTGGTCTCACAGACTGAGGATGAGGCTTATTCCTGCCTTTAATATGGATTAGCAAGATGCAAATGATCTCAATCACAGCAAGTGAACTATTGTTTCTTTTTGACTAAAAAAAAAAAAAGAGAGAGACAGAGAGAGAGAATAGACTACTGGTGATTTCCTTGCACTATCTGAGTAGATCTGAGTTTCTTAAATTTCACTATATTTACGTGGTAGTTAGGAAAGAGCATTCCTTATTTTAACTTGGGGTGGATCTTCACAGCTTGCAGCCACCTGCATTCATTAAATATAGTATAAGTTGCACACCAAAAGCATGTTTCCTTTGGTACTTCCCAGTTCTTCAGAACATAACATTCTGCCCTTTCGTTATTTTGTAAAACAGATTTGAAAGTCCAAGCAATACTAACAGTGGGGAAAACAGCAAGTGCACCTACTCTATTCTTAGTTTGCTTAAAAGGATTTCATCATCGTATTTCAGAGCATTTTTTCAATACCGATTTTTTTAATTAGGAAGTTTTCAGACAACTACATTGTCTCACCTGAAGAGAGCAATTAGTTTGGCAGAATTGACTCATGGTCATTCTACCTGACAGCACTCCCTTTTGTGGGAACGTAACCCTTACTGTGAAAATGTTGTACTAAGCAAGCCTTAGTTCCGCTCGTAAATCAGTTCGATGAAAGGTTTGAAAGCCTGTTTCTATGCTGTAGTTAAATTACATTGAAAGTACAACTGAATTTGTCCCTAGTTTTTCCATCAAGTACGATGTGACTTAAAAGTCAGCTAGAGCATGAGTAGTTTAGAAAGCCAGATGAGATTACTTGCACAAAAGTAGGTAGAATTTAGGTAAATATTCTCCAAGTTTAAAATAACACATCGAAGCATTTGTCTT